>JAWWNI010000964.1:1200000-1882512 GCA_034642065.1 Darevskia nairensis
GACAGATTCTCCTCTCTGCGCCTTTCTACCCGTTTTCCACAGCCTCAGAATGATCCCAGCCAGCCACTAGCAGGTTTCACAAATCTTTCTGTCAGTGGGTACTTTATGGAAATTGAAAACTAATTAAGGTTTATCTCTGCAGCTAATCGCATAAAATCCATGGCATTCTCATCCCAGCCCTTGAAATAATGACTGGACGTGAGCACGAAGTGGGGAGGCGTCTGATAAAGGCTGACAGCATGCAAGGAAGCTGTACGGTGACAGAGAGGGGAGCCCTCAGTCTGCTCTGGCAGGAGCAAAGAGCCCCCACCTCACAGATTCAGGGCCGTGATTTAACTTCTTAGCCCCACCGCCCCTTGCAAAGGCTCACATTTCAGACAGTTCTTGGGAGAAATCAGCTCCCAGTTTTCACACACACACCCGAACATGCGAAACAGATTAGAGAATTGGGCCAAAGCAAACAAAATGAATTTTAACAGGGAGAAATGTAAAGTACCGGTACTACACTTGGGCAAAAAAAATGAAAGGCACAAATACAGGATGGGTGACACCTGGCTTGAGAGCAGTACATGTGAAAAGGATCTAGGAGTCTTGGTAGACCACAAACTTGACATGAGTCAACAGTGTGATGCAGCAGCTAAAAAAGCCAATGCAATTCTGGGCTGCATCAATAGGAGTATAGCATCTAGATCAAGGGAAGTAATAGTACCACTGTATTCCGCTCTGGTCAGACCTTACCTGGAATACTGTGTCCAGTTCTGGGCACCACAGTTCAAGAAGGATACTGACAAGCTGGAACGTGTCCAGAGGAGGGCAACCAAAATGGTCAAAGGCCTGGAAACGATGCCTTATGAGGAACGGCTTAGGGAGCTGGGTATGTTTAGCCTGGAGAAGAGAAGGTTAAGGGGTGATATGATAGCCATGTTCAAATATATAAAAGGATGTCATATGGAGGAGGGAGAAAGGTTGTTTTCTGCTGCTTCAGAGAAGCGGACACGGAGCAATGGATTCAAACTACAAGAAAGAAGATTCCACCTAAACATTAGAAAGAACTTCCTGACAGGAAGAGCTGTTTGACAGTGGAATTTGCTGTCAAGGAGTGTGGTGGAGTCTCCTTCTTTGGAGGTCTTTAAGCAGAGGCTTGACAGCCACCTGTCAGGAATGCTTTGATGGTGTTTCCTGCTTGGCAGGGGGTTGGACTGGATGGCCCTTCTGGTCTCTTCTAACTCTATGATTCTATGATTCTATGAAACGGCAATACTGAAAAGAGTACCCCTGAGCATGTGCAGAGTGACTTGCCCTCATAGCCAAGTAACCACAGGCAGCCCCGCTTATCTGTTGCTGGCGCCTGTCTGTCTTGAGAGACGATGGAGTGCCAACTGAAGCCTTTGAGCCCTGGGGCTGTGTGCTGGCAATAGTCCGCCCCCACCAACATGCTTGCCACAGCACTGTGCGCCCCCGGAAGCCTCTGAGCCAGGCCCATGACGAGCTTCACATGCTGTTGTGCTCCAACACCCAGCCAGCAAGGAATTCTGGGAGTTGTAGTCCAGGAACATCTGGAGGCCACACCCGATGAACCTCTTGGAGGAAAGGGAGGCTATACACCAAGACACAAACAAACCTCATTGGGTTTGCCAGGATCGGGGAGCCATTGTGATGCCAGTGCTGGATTTAGGGTGGTGGATTTAGGGCGGTTCCCCCGTGCAGGACGCCAAGCCGAGGGAATCCATAATAATAATAATAATAATAATAATAATTGTCAGATTCGCTTAACAGTTGCTCATGAGTAAAGACCAAGTCCGTCTTGTCTTTCAACTATTTTATTGTGCAAAGTATGTAAAGTGCGGAGCTATCCTAAAACATGACCACCTAGTCGCTAGCAGAATCCGGAAGTGCCCCCCTCCTGTTGCGGCGCCAACACCAGAGTCTCTGCACCCTAAAGTGCCGCCTCCTTTCTCCCCTGACCCCTCTGCGTAAAGCAGGCACCGGAAATGGTGTCTCCCCCTTGGAGTGGGTCTGCTGAGTGGTGCTGGGTCTCTCTGCATCATCCTGGAGACCCCTTCCCACCTGGCTACTCCCTGGTAACTCCTCCTCCCCCGGGGAGGAGCTGGCAGACTCACTGGGAGACGTGTCCGTCGACAACAGAGGCTGATGCTGCCGGTACCCACTCAGTGCCGGACTGGCAGGGGAGGGCACGTCCCTGACAATAATAATAATAATAATAATAATAATAATAATAATAATATCCTATATTTATATAGGTGCCTACTGAAAAGATCCATTTAAAAAAAGCAACAGTACTGTACCAGAATGAATTATTGTGAAAATCAGAAATATTGTGGCAGGTGGGGGTGGGGATTTTGTCCTTGCTCAGGGCACCATATTACCAAAATCCACCCTTCGTGGCGCTTTATAGATGTTGTTGGAGTCCCAACTCCCATTGGCCCCAGACAGCATGGCCAATGGTCAGGGATGATGGGAGCTGGGAGTGCTCTAGGTTGGTCTCTCTGGCCTAGATCCATGTGATTCACATCCCCCCAAAACGGATGTCTGACTTGGCAAAATAATTATATTCTTTATTTCCATTACGAATTCCAGCTCTGAAGCGTGCTTTTTCCTGAATGCAGAAAACTTTGGGAATTCTTTGATGGAGAATAGACACAGCTAGGACAAAGAGAGCATTTAATGCTTTGGGGGATGGAAGTGTCTGAGGTCTGGCAAGACACTTATGGAAGTATAAATATATGCAAAGGCGTTGGAGTCATCAGCAACGATGAGGTGACCAAGGCTGAACATCAAAACATCCCAAGGCAGGCTGTAAATGGAGGATGGCAACGGGGGCAAAGGGCAGAGCCTCAGAGCTTTCTATAGCAGAGTGGACAAGGGCACCAAAACATCCATGTGTCCTTTTAGCAAGTGCTTGTGAACATCGTAATGCAAATGCAATGCAGCAGCTGATGTGATGAACAAAGGCTCCATATGCTGTCCTCGCTGCGTTCAATTCTGTCTGGAGCACCCATTGCGCGTCGAGGTCCCCAAGCCACCCCCATAATAAATTCACACTTCAGACATAATTTTTGTTTTGGTATTTGGCATAATTTAGGCCACAACTTTATTAATATACAAATCATGTAAGTGGTTGCGTAGGCATTGGTTCAGACTAGCCGTCCAACGGGACAGAGCTGACCACGTGTCAGCAAAGGGAAATCCCATCTGGGGAGAGTTATGGAGGCTGGGAAATCACGATACCGCAATCATGAAATCACGATACCGCAAACATGAAATCATGATATCGCAATCATGGAATCACGACACCACAATCACGAAATCACGACACCACAATCATGAAATCATGATACCACAATCATGAAATCACGACACCACAATGATGAAATCACGATACTGCAATCATGAAATCACAACACCGAAATAATGATATCACGTTCTCACGAAATCATGACATGCCATGTGTCATGGGATCATGCTGTCGCAGAGCAGTGTGGCGCCTCCTCCGAGGAGACCCAAGGAGACACTAGAGTCGGTGGAGAGCGGCGGACCTGCTGCTAGGCGCCCCTGCTCCCTCAACTCAGGTTTGTTTCTGGTTAATTGCATGGCCCTTCTCTGCAACCTCAGATGCTGCTGCTGCTGCACCACCCACCCTGCCCCCATCCCTACCCTGCCCCCTCAGGGGAAGCAGCCAGCGCCTGCCCGCCCACCCTGCCTCTGTAGGGCTTTATGCGTGGCGCCTCCTCCGAGGAGACCCAAGGAGACACCAGAGTCGGTGGAGAGTGGCGGACCCGCTGCTGGGCACCCCTGCTCCCTCAACTCAGGATCTGGCACACGCACGAGAGAGCCACAGGGATGCTGCAGAGTTGAGGGAGCAGGGGCGCCCAGCAGCGGGTCCGCCGCTCTCCGCCAACTCTGGGAAATGGGGGTGGGGGGCCGCCGGAGGGAACTTCGCACCAAGGCGCCGGATATGCTTAAGACAGCCCTGTGTATATCATTTCCCAATTATTATTTTTTTATAATCTTGCAATCCCACCACATATGATAAAATGTACCTTCCCCTTCTTTACACCTCCAACAGTTATTTTGTTCTGTTAAATGCTGTAACCAGATAATATGACCTTGGAGAGCTGTGATGGGTGTGTGTGTGTGTGTGTGTGTGTGTGTGTGTGTGTGTGTGTGCATTTCTGGCTCTTTTTGGTGTGTGTGTGTTTTGTGCTGGTTTTTTTTCTTTTTCTTTCTGGTTTTTACGGGATGGCATGCAATTTCGTTGCACTTGTATAGCGTTGTGCTTGTACTTGTGCAATGACAATAAATAAATTATCTTATCTTTTATACAATTTTGCCAATTTTACTGGTGTAATATATCATCTGTACATCATTTTCATGTAATTCTCCTTCAACAATATACAATCGGTAAATTTCAAATTCACTTTCCAAAGTCTTATCCAGTCCTCAAATTGTATGTTGTGACATACAGGCATTTGAGAATATCCTAAGCTTCACCATCCCACCGATACTTCAAGAAAAATAAGCACCACACCTAAATATTTCACTATTGATAGAAGAACAGGGGAAGCCGGGTTTAACTGAACATGCTTACCGTACTTTTCCGTGTATAAGACGCCCCCATGTATAATACTTTGGGGGACTCAAATTTAAGAAAATGGGGGGAGATGGCACAAAGTTGTTGCACTTTTTTAGGGGGGGGAATGCTGAAAACCGCTCACCCGCACGTGTCGCAAAATCCGCCTCCCATCTGTCCCCTCGCCAGCAGAAGCTGCCAATTGCCCCCCCCAATTGCCGCAGCATCGGCCAATCAACGCCACCCATTGACGCAGCAACCAATAACATGCAGCCACGGCAGCAACCAATCAAACGTCCACCCTATGCACTACCCAGGTATAAGACGACCCCCACTTTTTAGCATGATTTTTAAGGGGGGGGGAACCTAGTCTTATAAACGGAAAAGTACAGTATGCTTTGAAAGGCTGCTTTTGTTGCCATTCATTGTGGCAGAGATCGCTCCAATCCTTTTCTGTGAACCTTGTACAGAGGAATATTTTAGTGGATTGTATTTAGATTAGCCGGGGCAGGGATTGTGGGTTGTCGGATGCGTTGTCACAGACAGCGGAAGATCTTGTGCTCGTGGACAAGGCTAATTTAGTGGCATGGTTGTCATCTGAACAGGGGTGGGTGGGGAATATAGATAAATAAATAAATAAATAAAAGCTCAGCTTTGAAGCCAATTAAGTTGGTATAATATGAGAGGGTGAGTGCTGGTTAAGGGCACGTTAAGAGCTGAACTGTAAATCAACTTATTTAAATGCCTTTTTCCCTTTGATGGCTGAGTATATGCATATCATTAGCTTGTAAATGCCTCTAATAAGCCTGTCTACACTAATATGCCAAAAAGAGTCTAATTAACTTTCTCCCCCTCCCCCACTTTCTTTTCTTCGGCTTTGCGAGATGAGATGGTGAGGGGGTTCTTGAGCTAGAAGTTCTTCAGCTATTTCGAAGGAGATTCGCCCAAATCTACTTCCACCCTGGGTTGCCACGCGTCCTGATTTCCCGCAACATTTCAGCAACACAAGAAGAAGAAGAAGAGTTTGGATTTGATATCCCGCTTTATCACTACCTGAAGGAGTCTCAAAGCGGCTCACATTCTCCTTTCCCTTCCTCCCCCACAACAAACACTGTGAGGTGAGTGGGGCTGAGAGACTTCAGAGAAGTGTGATTAGCCCAAGGTCACCCGGCAGCTGCATGTGGAGGAGAGGAGACGCGAACTCGGCATTCCCTTATTCCAATGCCGTTTCCCGCTGCTATCCCGGATTGTTGATATTCCTTAAATTTCCCGGATTTCAAAGGAAGCAGCTCCTCTCCCTCCCTGCCGGCCAGGGAGGCTCCTCAGCTGCGTTGCTCAGCTGCCAATAAGGAGTCTGAGACCGACTGGGGGCGGAGCTTGCATGCCTTGTGCAGCCAGACCCTCATGCCCAACCAGACAGCCAGCCTGCCTGCCGTCTACGCGCTCGCTCTTTCACTCACCCGTTCGCGCGCAGCCTCTGGAGCGCAGGGTGGCGAGGCTACTTGGTGCCCTCTCGGCATCCCTTATTTTCAAATCCGAAAGTTTGGGAAAATCCCTTATTTTCAAATCCGAAAGTTGACAGCTATGGAACCCGGTTCACCAGATTACAAGTCTACCACTCTTAACCACTACACCACACTGGCCCCCGGTTATTGTTGCACTAAAACACACTAGTGCTCCGGACGTATGGCAACCCTAGGCTAGTCAGGCACCAATGAGCTCACGAGGGCAGGCTTTGCACCTTCGCTCTTCCTGGCGTCCCTTGAACCCAACCCATCCTTTCCATCCTGAGACTTCTGGCTGCTGCTCTGATGAAGAGATGACAGGTGCAAGAAGGCAGAGCTCTTTCGCTTGGGCCACTCTCACCACAGTGGTGGTGGAGGGCAGGATTATTTTATTTAACAATCTGCAACTTTGCTCTGAAATTTTTTTTTGGCCCCTCATACCTTCCTCCTCGAATTATCATTTTTCTCCTAAGACTTTTTTTTTCTTTAAAGAAAACATTCGGAGAAGGGCTATCCTTGACCATCTTCAGACTCACTGTTTTGTCTTTTATACTGAGTGTATTAGGGACACGGGTGGCACTCTGGGTTAAACCACAGAGCCTAGGGCTTGCCGATCAGAAGGGCGGCGGTTCGAATCCCCGCGACGGGGTGAGCTCCCATTGCTCGGTCCCAGCTCCTGCCCACCTAGCAGTTTGAAAGCACGTCAAAGTGCAAGTAGATAAATAGGTACCACTCCAGCAGGAAGGTAAACAGTGTTTCCGTGTGCTGCTCTGGTTCGCCAGAAGCGGCTTAGTCATGCTGGCCACATGATCCGGAAGTGAGATGAGCGCGCAACCCCAGAGTCGTCCGCAACTGGACCTAATGGTCAGGGGTCCCTTTACCTTTACCTTTACTGAGTGTATTGGTAATTATTGTTGCACTAAAATTAAGGAATTAACTTACATAACGTTACAAAACAGTACAATTTTATTTGTATATTATAATATGAAATTAGTAAAGGAAGTTAAATCTAGGAAGGAAGGAAGGAAGGAGTGTTATGGTGGAAGAGAGATATCTTCCCATGGCTTCAAAATGTCCAAAAATCTCGCACGCTACTGCAGAATGAGCAACAGTGGCAAGGAGCAGCTGCCACATTAATTCGCTCGCTCACCTGCCCTTGACCTTCACAGAGTCCAATTTTATCTTACTTTTTAGATCTTACCATATTGACACATCAAGGTCTATTTCCAGTCAGTCTACTTTGCACATTGAAATTGAAATACTGTGAGAACAACACGTGAAAATATGCAGACTTTTTTTTTTTTGCACTAAAAAACAAATCACAATTTTTCTTACTAACCAAGCAGAAGATCGGGGATCTCAGGAGAGAGCTCAGATTTGGCAGCTAACAATTAGGTGGCATTCTGAGTATTAATATTAATAAAACACCGTAATTACAGACTCGCATTGAACTCCTCAAGACGTATCAGTGGAGCCATGAAGTCATGGGATCTGGCGTGCGGGGAAAGAAACATTTTGCATGTTACTGCTAAACGTGGCTGTCAATCTGTTTCGTCAACTTCTTCACAGACTCCATTTGGTGCAATCCATTAGGAATCTCACTTGAACCAGCCCCATTGGAATTAAGGAATGAATGGAAAATGCTATACAGGTAAGAGCTGTTTTACAGTGGAACGGACTCCCTTGGAAGGTGGCAGACTTTTTTTTTCTCTCCAATAATTTTTATTAATTTTTCCAAGTATCTTAAACACAATACAGCTTAACAATATTATTCTCCTAAAAATCTATATCTTAGCCAAATTAACTTCCCTCCACCCCTCTTCTGGCATCACTACATTACTCTTACTTAAGTGTGTTTACTATATATACATTCTATAAATGTCTATAATTCCTTAATAAATTTTTGTATTATACTTCAAACATACATTCCTTTTTATATTACAGCATTACATCTTATGATCTAGCCAAATGTTTACAATAAACGGTATGAGTTTTATTTCAGTCCTGTGAGTCTCTATATTTATGTACAGTTTTCCCTAAGTATACCATAAATTTGGACCATTCTTTTTGGAATTTCTCATCGTCCTGCTGTCGGATTCTTCCAGTTAGCCTTGCTATTTCCGCCTACTCCAATAGTTTCTGTTGCCATTCTTCAGTTGTTGGAATATCCTGTTGTTTCCATCTCTGTTTGAGGCATATTCTTTCTGCTGTTGTGGCATACAGGAAGAATTTCTGATCTTTTTAATGTCCTCTCCAACCATTCCTAGCAAAATAATAATAATAACAATAATAATAATAATAATAATAATTTATTATTTGTACCCTGTCCATCTGGCCGGGTCTCCCCAGCCACTCTGGGCGGCTTCCAGCAAACATTAAAATACATTAACACATCACAAATTAAAAACTTCCCTAAACAGGGCTGCCTTCAGGTATTTTCTAAAGGTCATGTAGTTGTTTATCGCTTTGACCTCTGATGGGAGGGCGTTCCACAGGGCGGGCACCACTACCGAGAAGGCCCTCTGTCTGGTCCCCTATAGCTTTGCTTCTCGCAGTGAGGGAACTGCCAGAAGGCCCTTGGCGCTGGATCTCAGTGTCCAGGCAGAATGATGGGGGTGGAGATGCTCCTTCAGGTATACAGGACCGAGGCCGTTTAGGGCTTTAAAGGTCAGCACCAACACTTTGAATTGTGCTCGGAAACGTACTGGGAGCCACTGTAGATCTCTCAAAAATGGGAAGGTGGCAGACTCTCATTCATTGGAGAATTTTTAAGCAGAGCTTCGCTTTCTTTAGTTGAGATTCCTGCATTGCAAGGAGTTGGACGAGATGGTCCTCAGCACCCCTTCCAATTTGACAATACTGCAATGCTATGATTCTAGGTGCAAGAATTGTGCTCTTGTTCAGTTTTCTATGCATGCCAATAGAGCTGGTGCAGGTGACAGGCTTCTTGGTTCTCACCCTGTTAGTAAAAAAAAAAGCATCACATCTGCCTGTTCCTTGCAAAGAATGAACAGATGTGTCTAAACAATAACCAAAGGCTAAATATTTTAATATGGATTAGCCACATAGTGATGCGGATATGAGCTCCTCTCTCTCTCACACCCTCTCTCTCTCTTTATGCAAATACATAGGAAGCTCATTAACAAGGTGAGAGGCTGAAGCTTAATTAGAAAAGAAGGGGAGGCAGGGACAGTTTGATTTAGCCTCGTCAGCAAACTAACTGGCTAATTGGCCTTTGGCAGCATCAAAGGCCTTTATTAATTGAGCACCCTGTACTCATTCATTACAATCTTTACACCGATCGTTCCTTATTGTGGGCTGGGAAATGTTAATCATTCTGCCCTCCATTCAGCAAAACCTACAGTCCCAGTCGCTAACCACTTGCTTCTTAAGGCCCACAGATCCGAACGTCTAGCCATATGCTTTCAGTTGAGATGAGACATAGGTCCTCTCAAAGGGACCTCTCAAAAGGGAGAGGAATTAAAATGCTGGACCATCAAGAAGGCTGGCCGCCGAAGAATTTATGCTTTTGAATTATGGTGCTGGAGGAGACTCTTGAGAGTCCCATGGACTGCAAGAAGATCAAACCTCTCCATTCTGAAGGAAATCAGCCCTGAGTGCTCACTGGAAGGACAGATCCTGAAGCTGAGGCTCCAAGACTTTGGCCACCTCATGAGAAGAGAAGACTCCCTGGAAAAGACCCTGATGTTGGGAAAGATGGAGGGCACAAGGAGAAGGGGGCGACAGAGGACGAGATGGTTGGACAGTGTTCTCGAAGCTACCAACATGAGTCTGACCAAACTGCGGGAGGCAGTGGAAGACAGGAGTGCCTGGCGTGCTCTGGTTCATGGGGTCACGAAGAGTCGGACACGACTAAACGACTAAACAACAACAAGTTTTTGTTTTTGTTTTTAAATTTTTTTATTGGTTTTAACAAATAGTACAATTAAAAAAAAAATCAGTAAACATCAGTGAACAATCAAAAAAGAAAACAACAATAATACACATAAAAACAAACATAGATCTTTTTAACCTATTCATCCTTCTTATCATTGTGGGTTGACTTCCTCCCGTCCTCTCTTCCTGCGTTCCTTGTATATCATCTTTAGTAATTTCTTGACATCATTGAAAACATTTTTAATTAATTAACCTCGATATCTCTTCTTGTCTAAGATCAATATCATTAATTCCAACAGTCATAAACCTTGTATCTATCTTCTAAGTCTACAGCCTCATTTATCTTCCAGCTTACTTCTACTCTTTAATGTTACAATACTTTTTAAAATATAATTTAAATTTCTTCCCATCTTCTTCCACCGCTTCCTCCCTCTGGTCACGAAGTTTCCCAGTCAACTCAGCGAGCTCCATATAGTCCATCATTTTCATCTGCCATTCTTCTATCGTTGGTAATTCCTCTGACTTCCAGTTTCTAGCTAACAAAATTCTGGCTGCAGTTTAAACAACAACAAGTTTAAAGGACATGGATGAGTTTACCAGAATGCCACCTTCTTTTCCATCCTCCTTCCCAAATCTCCCCCGGGATGCCTGACCGCAGTGGAACTTGAAGTTACCATCTTTTGCTAGTTTTGGATAGCAAGGGAGGGGCTGGGCAATTGTCCACTACCTCACAGCGCAGAGACCAGTGGGGAAAGTTAGTCCTATGCAAAGAACTTCAAAAGTTCCCTTGTGGGAGTTGTGGCTCAAGCCTATAGTTAGCACCACCCAGCGGTGGAGCAAGCCGATGGGGCGCCTGGGGCGGTGCGCATGCCCTGCGCCCAGGGATGCAGCCACCCACCCACAGGGTGGGGCAAGCCGGGGCAGGACGCTCCGCGGGGCCTCCAAGGAGTCTGCCTGCCTTCTCCCACTCAGCCATCCTACAGCTGAGGGGGAGGCGGCAGTGAGTGCCGCCTGACATTTTGTCACCCCCCTCAGTGGTGACACCCGGGGCGACCCGCCCCTACCGCAACCCCCTTCTCTGCCCCTGGCGCCACCAGCTTCCCCAGAAGGGGATCTTCCTCTTTAATTCTTTAATTGTTGGAAGCCGCCCAGTGGCTGGGGAAGCCCAGCCAGATGGGCGGGGTATAAATAAAAAATTATCCACCTTGGCTTACGCAAATTGTTAACAAGATCAAACAAATTGGCCTAAACCCCGAAGACCTCTTTAGTGGACCCTTGAATAAGGCAAAAACATCTATTACTCAGAGGCTTCTCGATATCAAACTGCAAAAAAGAAGATGCCTTACTTCCTGAGAATTACAGGTGTCTAAAATCTTGGCCCAACTTTTCAGCTGCCCCTTATTTATCTAATATTACTTATAGATGGGCTTTTTCCAGAGCCCGATTTGAGGCACTGCCTACAGCTGTACTACGCGGCAAATTCCTGCGGGTACCTAGCCACGAGCGCCTATGCCCATGCATGACCAATAAGGTGGAATCTGTTACTCACATTCTTCTATTCTGTGAATTTTATAGTGAAGAACGATCTCGTCTTATATTACCCCTTTTATCAAAATTTAAACCCTTGCAATATTGTCTGGAATTTATTCCTGAAATCCTACGCAAATTCCTTTTGGAAGACTCTTTGAGCTCAGTATCCTATGCTGTGGCCAAGTTTTGCACCTTAGCCATCAAAAAACGTAAATCGCTTCTCCTGGAAAATATACTATAAATTTCTTTTGTGCCATTGGGTTTTTTTTCTAATCCTTAGGATTTTGACGCCTTGTAGCGATATTCCAATCGCTGGTTTGGAATTATACTGTACTGTATTATATTGCTGGCTTTTGCTGTAATAAACTGAGTTGAGTTAATAATAAATTATTATTAATAATTCTAATTAGGGGTGTGCTTCTCAGCGATGTAGCGACTAGAACTGGAGTAATCTTTCAGCCCCAACCCAAGGCTCTTAATTTCAGAGCCATAACTAGCTTAATATCCGAGTAGTAAAAGTGTGTCAGGAACAGGGATTCAAGGGATAGAACCAGTTTACTTGCTGAATGTCATTCTTGGAGATCCTTGCCTAGTCCCACTTTAAGCTCCGTTCTACCATCAGGTTAAACCATGGCTGTTTAGGGAGGGTTAGCTGACAGGGTTGTATTTCTGCTGCTGCTGTTAGAAGCTGGGTTTTGCTCTTAATATATTGGTTTCTCCTGTGGCTTTGCATTTTCATTTTGATTGGATATTTTTGTAGGTTTTGTTTATTACTTGGTCGTTAGTGGCTTTGAAATTTATAGAAAAAGCAGTGCCTACATTTTGGAAATAAATAGCTTGTTTGCATAAAAGCATTAAACTTGCCAGATCTGCATTGAAAGAACAAACAGGTAAGCATAGAATTGAGCGGATGAACACACAAGCGTTGCATGAAGCCTGTGTGCAGATCCTGGGGATGGAAATTCTGGCTTGCTTCCATCCTTCCTTAACCACTCACACACAGTGCAACAATCACCATGCCTACGGAGGAGTAAGTCCTATTGCATGCCCTATTAAGTGGGATTAGGATAACAGCCTTACTATGGAGAATTAACATCACTGGTTCCAAGGTTCTTGGTTTATATGACAACATTTCTGTCCTGCCCTACCTTTAAGGTCTCAAGGTGGCTAATGTCAAGTGAGAAACAGGTGGAACCAAAAGTACCTAAAGCAGCAGAATACAAAATATAAGAGATAATCAATCAATCAATCAACTTTATTTCAGCTTTAAGCTCATAACACAAGACAACACAAGAACAGCAGTTACACTCACACAGTTGAATTTAAAATTATTGGCAATAAAATTAGTGGTACTCAAGACTTAATAAGCATACAAGATAGTGTAAATATTAATTCCAAACAATTTCAATTTCCTAAGAGATAATCATCAAAGCATGTAGCTATTCTCCAACAATAAAAGCAGTTACATTAAGCAGGTTAAAACACAAAGCAATGCAGTACCTTAAAACCACTCATATGCTTTAAGGGCATCCTAAATGACAAGTTTTTACCGTAGCCATCTGAAAGGCTGGTGCTATTTTTCTAGAAATATGTGTATCGGTACAAAATACTTGGCGGCCGAACTGCGCTGCATAATTCGGAGAACTGTGACTTTGAAAGGATGTCTGTGTTTCAATTCACTTATTGTGCCCCTGAAGGCCAGGTGCGCAGTCTGGGAGTCATTTTGGACTCACAGCTGTCCATGGAGGCGCAGGTTAATTCTGTGACCAGGGTGGCTGTCTACCAGCTCCATCTGGTACGCAGGCTGAGACCCTACCTGCCCACACACTGTCTCGCCAGAGTGGTGCATGCTCTAGTTATCTCCCGCTTGGACTACTGCAATGCGCTCTACGTGGGGCTACCTTTGAAGGTGACCCAGAAACTGTAATCAATCCAGAATGCGGCAGCTAGACTGGTGACTGGGAGTGGCCGCTGGGACCACATAACACCAGTCCTGAGAGATCTACATTGGCTCCCAGTACGTTTCCGAGCACAATTCAAAGTGTTGGTGCTGACCTTTAAAGCCCTAAACAGCCTCGGTCCAGTATACCTGAAGGAGCGTCTCCACCCCCAGCATTGAGCCCGGACACTGAGATCCAGTGCCGAGGGCCTTCTGGCAGTTCCCTCACTGCGAGAAGCAAAGCTACAGGGAACCAGGCAGAGGGCCTTCTCGGTAGTGGCGCCCGCCCTGTGGAATGCCCTCCCATCGGAGGTCAAAGAGATAAACAACTATCTGACATTCAGAAAATACCTGAAGGCAGCTCTGTTTAGGGAAGTTTTTAACCTGTGATATTTTAATGTATTTTAATATCTGTTGGAGGCCGCCCAGAGTGGCTGGAGGGATCCAGCCAAATGGGCGGGGTACAAATAATAAATTGTTGTTGTTGTTTCGGAAAGGGCAATTTGGGGAGGTTTTGCCTTTAAAAGCAAACTGAATCGAATTTCTTTCCCACCTGTAGCCTGAGCCCTAGGAGACCTGGCAAATGGCACCCCTCCCCCACCCCGGGTCTCCGGTTTGAAGGGTAGATTAGCAAACAATCTTCTCAATGTGGAGATATGAAAAGCAAAGAGCTGATCACCCCTTTCAATGTCATCCTGCAAGGTCAGTACGGATTCCATCTGTATGGAACCCTGAGATCATCTTCTGAGACCCTTCTTCGTGTGCCTACTCCTCCTCTGGAGGCCCGGAGGGTGGCATCACAAAAACGGGCCTTTTCCGCAGTGGCTCCCCATTTGTGGAATGCTCTCCCCAGGGTGGTTCAGATGGATGAAGACATTCCTCTTTAACCAGGCCTTTGCGTGTTGAGGTCCCCAAACCACCCCTCAAATAATTCACACATCACACAGTATTTTAGTTTTGGGTTTTGGCATGATTTTGGCCACAACTTTATTAAACATACAAATAATGTGAGTGGTTGCTTAGGCATCTGTCCCACAGGGGACAGAACTGACGACCGTCAGTAAGGGGAAAACACTCTGGAGAGATAAAGGCATAGCTGTCAACTTTTGGATTTGAAAATAAGGGATTTTCCCACAACTTTCGGATTTGAAAATAAGGGATGCTGCCAGGGCGGTGCAATGGCACCAAATAGCCTCGCCAACCTGCGCTCCAGAGGCTGCGTGCGAACGGGTGAGCGAAAGAGCGAGCGCATAGATGGCAGGCAGGCTGGCTATCTGGTTGGGCGTGAGGGTCTGGCTGCACAAGGCATGCAAGCTCCGCCCCCAGTCGGTCTCAGACTCCTTATTGGCAGCCGAGCAACGCAGCTGAGGAGCCTCCCTGGCCGGCAGGGAGGGAGAGGAGCTGCTTCCTTTGAAATCCGGGAAATATAAGGGATATCAACAATCCGGGATAGCAGCGGGAAACGGCATTGGAATAAGGGAGTTTCCCACCCAAAAAAGGGAGGGTTGACAGCTATGGATAAAGGGAGCTGGATGGTCTGACCCTCCCCTCTCCCCACAGGCTCCCAGGGCTCTTGCAAGGCCCTAGCCCCTGACCGGGGGTTCGGACAAAAGCATATCGAGCCCCTCGATTCCTTTAACGGAATTCCCCGTACACCAGCATCAATTGGAGGGGCAGACACAGTCAATCATAACCCCTCCTCCAACCAACATAATAACCAATGCCTAACCGCCAACCTTACAAGTTGTGACTATTTGCTACGCAGTAGGCGAAACCAGATGGCACCAGCCAATCAGCCAAATGGGAAAATTCCTACCAGGCCCCTGCCCCAACAGCAGACGACCCCATGACAGGCATAGCAAGGTCAACGCAGAGGCCTAAAATATAGGGAGGGAGGGTGGGTGATCCGAAGCACGCAGCCAAGAGGGAGATCACGTTGCATACCAACCATTATATATACGCTGGGCTGTCCATCAACAAATTGCAACATACAAATCTCCCCAACAACACCCTGGGTCCAATCACAACAGTGGCCATCCATACGATCCTGCCCAGCACCAGAGGGGTGACTTGCTGGCCCCCACCGCAACACGTGCTCTCCATGTAGGAGAACACGCCTTGTCTGATTGACATCCTCTGCCCTTCTAAAATCTGTTGGGGAGGGGGATTATTGAATTGTTCTTTATTTTATTTTTATTATGCATTTTGTGCTTTTATATTGTGATTTTATGTTGTGAACCACCCTGAGACCACCCTGAGATGTATAATATATTATACCTTTACATTTTCGCGCTGCAAATGAGCTCAGGATAGGCAATACATTCTAAACAGGCTGCAGATATCCAAGATTCCTTCTCCTTTTCACCAGGAGGGGCCTTTGCAAAATCCTTATTTCCCCTCCCTTGGGAAGCCCGGTGCCCCTGCTTTCTCTTTATTCCACACGGCGTCTAGGACCTGAGAATCCATTGCCTCATTATTCAGATTATTATTTTAACAGGATGTCTTGTTCTCTCAGAGGCAGCATAGGCGCAGAAGGGCCCATCAATTTTCATAGAAAGCCATTAAAGTTCTTTCTCATTAGCCATAATTAAAAGGTGCAGCCTGCACTCTCAATAGATCACACTGCAAGGTAGGGTCGCCGAAAAGATATATCCTGCTTGGCAATTTAGATTATGTGCAAAGCAAACCGGTAAGACAGGTGGAAGGGTCACGGTACTTTCAACGTCCACAAGCAAAAGGAAAAAGGCTTCCTTTCTCCATATAGGAAACCATTTTTTCAGGCTTGCAAAAATAATAAGATCGAATTTTAAAATCCAGATGCTAGACCACCAAATATCAGAGGTGCCAAATTGGTGGTGGTGGTGGTTGTTGTTCTTCTTCTTGTTGTTGTTCTTCAGATTTATACATTTCACTGATTTTACAATCATTTTGAAATTTCAAAACTTGACTTCTTTCCCCCTCTTTCTGCGGTTCCTTAAATTTATTATTAATATCTTCTGCATATCCTAATTAACTTGATTTGCTCATTTTTTCATCTTCTTTAAATATATACTCTTATGAAACTGCAGGTTATTACAATAACCCTGCCAATGTTTTCATCTGTTTACAATTTATCCGTAAATATTCAATAAACCATTTCCATTCTTTTATAAAAAGTTTGTTATCTTGATTTCTTACCCTTCTGGTAAGTTTCGCCATTGAAGGTGCCAAATAGGTTTGAGGCCTACTGCACAAAGCAAAAAAAAAAAAAAAAAATGACACACACACGTATGTATGTATGTATGTGTGTATATGTATGTATGTATGTATGTATGTGTGTGTGTGTGTGTGTGTGTGTCTCACAAATACATTCAGTTACAAATTCTTAAATTACTATTACTATTTACTATCCCTGATCCCTGTAAGTATCTTGATGCAGAAAAAAGATCAGAACATAGTAAAAAAAGTATACTTGTAAAATAGTATCTTGGCTATAGAGTATAGAGGGCGTTTTCTTTAAAATACAGGTGACCCAATGTTTTTGAGCATAGCATTATGCACACTTCACTGGAATGTAGGGCAATGCCATGTTCAATCAACCCACCCGCTCCCCAGCTGCAATGTGGTGCAGCCTGAGTTCTGCCTGCTGGGTGATGGAAATGGGCAGTTGGGGAACCGATGCAGAAAACCCCAAATCACTGCTCTGGAACTCAATACATTCTAGTCACATTCAGCATAGCTGTCAACCCTCCCTTTTTTTGCGGGAAACTCCCTTATTCCAATGCCATTTCCCGTTGCTATCTCGGATTGTTGATATCCCTTAAATTTCCCGGATTTCAAAGGAAGCAGCTCCTCTCCCTCCCTCCCGGCCAGGGAGGCTCCTCAGCTGCGTTGCTCAGCTGCCAATAAGGAGCCTGAGACCGACTGGGGGCGGAGCTTGCATGCCTTGTGCAGCCAGACCCTCACGCCCAACCAGCTAGCCAGCCTGCCTCGCTCTTTCGCTCACCCATTTGCGCGCAGCCTCTGGAGTGCAGGGTGGCGAGGCTACTTGGTGCCATTGCACCGCCCTCGTGCCATCCCTTATTTTCAAATCCGAAAGTTGACAGCTATGCGCCAGGGGGAAGCGGTCAACATGCCCTCCCCAATTTGTGTTTGCATGAAAGAAGCGCTGTCATGTCTGGGACAAAAGAGGACAGGTTCTTTGGAGTTAGAACTACACAACAAACACCACACGGCAATACCCTATCCACAGCAGAAAGCACATGTCAGACATGTTATTAAGTGCACTGCAGACACATTGTTAAGCACAGCTGCTGCCAGGGGAGACCAAGCTGGAGGAATAATAGAACCACAGTGGTATTCAACTCTGAGTAGGTTTGCTAAGATGCAGTGCTTTTTTTTCTGGGGTTATGCAGAGGTACGAATACCCCTAAACATTTTGTGAATCTAACTTTGGCCTCATTAAGTGGCAGTATTTCAAAATTACTAAGATGTATAAGACTGAATCCGATAAGTGTTGGAGATGCAATGAGGTTGAGGGAACGTTCTTTCATATGTGGTGGACTTGTAAAAGGGTAAAAGAGTACTGGGAAATAATCTATAATGAATTGAAAGAAATGTTTAAAAGCACTTTTCAAAAACCAAAGCCCTTTCTGTTGGGGATAATTCAGATGGAACTTCCCAGGTGTCAAAAAAGGTTATTTATGTATGCTACTACTGTGGCCCATGTTTTGTTAGCCCCAAAATGGAAAATGGTCCCAACTAAAGAAGGTCCCAACTAAAGAAGAGTGACAACTTAAGCTGATGGAATACGCGCAGCTTGTGGACTTAACATATAGAATAAGAGAATAAGAAGAACATATGTTTAGAGAAGATTGGAAAACGTTTACTGAATACAGTGGTACCTCGGGTTACAGATGCTGCAGGTTACAGACTCCGCTAAGCCAGAAATAGTACCTCAGGTTAAGAACTTTACCACAGGATGAGAACAGAAATCGCGCGGCAGCGGCGGGAGGTCACATTAGCTAAAGTGGTACCTCAGGTTAAGAACAGTTTCAGGTTAAGAACAGACCTCCAGAAGCTAGCCACGCTGTACACATGGTTAAGACTCAATAAGACTTTAGTCGGACTGCTCCCTCTGATGCTTCTCGATAAATTTCAAACAAACTGGTGGAAGGGCATTCTTAGAAAATTATCCACCTATTGTCTTTCTCCAGAGTATCTTCTAAGTTTGGAAATGGGAAGGGCCAAGAGCATAATTAAAGAATCAGTGATACTGAGTTACAAAATGATCTTAATCGACTCTCCACAATTTATAGGCCTCTTTATGACCTTCAAAGGCTCCATCCAGCAAACTATCTTAAGTCACTAGACAACCCAAAACATTGCTGGGCTTTTTCCAGGGCTCGTTTTAATGCCCTCCCCTCAGCTCTCTTAGAGGGCAGATATAGTAAGATACCGATCAATCAAAGATTATGCCCCTGTGATTGTAATGAGATTGAATCCACTGGGCACGTTCTCTTATACTGTCCACTGTATCGTGACTCAAGGAAAGAACTGATTGAACCGCTGTTGGGGAAACTGCCAGGCCGCCCTGAGGAAGCCTACATCAGACTCCTCCTAGCAGATAAAGATATGGAGACCACTAGGATCGTCGCAACATTTTGTTTTATTGCGACAAAAGTAAGACGAATAATGACTGAGACTGAGATTTGAGCTTTAATCTCTGAAGGAATGTTAATAGGTGGTAAAGATCTATTAATGTAAAATTTTAAAATCTTAAGTTTTAAATTTTAATTTTAAATGTAAGTATCAGTTCTATGAGATGGGTTCTAATTCTGTAATATAATCTCCAATAATTCTGTAACTCAATCTCCAATACTATATCTGGTTATGGATTGTCATTATCTGTTCTCTGGTCTTTGACCGTAATAAGGATATTTGTATTTTGGACCTCCAGAATGAATTAAGTTCTTAACTCGAGGTACCACTGCATATGGAAGGAAACTGTGTACCCTTGAAAACGTAATAATGGAATACTGATGGTTTAGTTTATGTAAAACATGCACGGATTTATGATATGCAAAATGAACCATGGAAGGAGAAGAAAGGAAGTCGCTGATGCAGGCCTCCGTGATGGGGAACATGTCCCTGATGTGAGCCCCTTGGCTTGCTCCATGTCTGGGTGGCTGGTGGGCACTTGCAGTTTCCAAGGATGCCTCTATTTTTTAACTCCATTTTGGTATTCTCTGAGCATGCCCTTGATATTGCAGCTGCCCTGCTGCCGAAGGAGCGACACACCTCCCTATTGTTCTGTAAATAATTTGTAAGCTTCTGGCAAAGGGCTAACGGCTTTATTTTTTAAAGAGGCAGAGGGAAAAGTTGGCGTGTTTTTCTTTTGCACCGTTCTTTCCACCGATTCAGATACCGAAAAGCCTCTTCCAGGAAGGGGGTGGGTGGGAATCCTGTCTGAGGTGGAGGACAGCATAAAATATTTTACTACAAAGCAGAATTACTCTGAAGACTGATGGATTCACTCGCGAGACCCACTTGCATTTATGGAGGTCGTAAGTTATACTCTCCCGGTGAACTAGAGGAAACATAACAATTGCCTTTTATGGGTAAAACTTCATGCAATATATTAAACTCACCTGGGAACAGACGAGGGTTTACAGCAAACTATAACTTTAACACTTCTAAACCACTGCATTATTTTCAGAAGGATTATGAGTAACAGGGTTGGGTTTCAAATACTTCCTTGTGCCTGTTCCAATGAAATATTCTGTCTGCAGCTTGTACTTAAGAGTGTAAGCCGTTTGTCTTGATGCTCTCGGAGTGTGGATCACGAC
This sequence comes from Darevskia nairensis, assembly GCA_034642065.1. NCBI lineage: Eukaryota > Metazoa > Chordata > Lepidosauria > Squamata > Lacertidae > Darevskia > Darevskia nairensis. The sequence continues at coordinate 1,220,290 of JAWWNI010000964.1, forward strand.
CTTATGGGGAGATACAGGGGAGGGAGCTGAGATTATCCAGAGCTACTGGGAGAGTGAAGACATGCACCTGGGGTTGGGGGGGGGGTTCCTCTCTTTTTCTCCCTTAGATGCTCAGTGCCTAAGAATTCTGCAGGCATCCTTTGGGTCCATGCCCAGCATAGCCAAGTAAGGCTTGTTTCCAGACAAGAGACTGGGGGAGGCGGGAGGGAGGGGGAAAGGGGTGTGTGAGACTTGCCCTAAAAGAATGTGTAATGTCTGGACATTCAGCCCGATCCATGGATTTCACTGTCCCCTCCCCATGCAATGGCAGAATGCACAGCAATAATTCTCCCAACACTCAACCGTCAAAAAGATGGTTGGTATGCAGCCATGAGGTTCCAAGAAGACAGTACAGTGGTACCTTGGGTTACAAACAAAAGAGATGCATTTTAAATAAAAGGACACAAATCTACTCATGTAAAATCACGCTGTTTCCCGGAACGTCCGTGGGCCGGATTGAGAAGGCGATTGGGCCGGATCTGGCCCCCAGGCCTTAGTCTGCCTACCCTGCTCCCTGTTCCCAGTTCAGTCATGAGTTCAGTAAGGCCATAGAGGCAAACCATTGATTCTCAGCCTTCCCAGCTGTAAAATGAAATTAAAAGCAGTAGTCTACCTTGCAGGAGTGTTTATACAGTAACTGAGAGAATTATATCAAACGCTCTGGCCATACAGAAAAAATGCCAATCCCACATACATTTTGTTTTTTTGTTTTGTTTTATTTAAATTTTTGTTATTTTTTTACCTATGTCATTTTAAACTGTGATATTAATGCTGTATTCTAAGTTTTAGATTTTGATTTAAGTGGAATTTGTTTTCCATTTGATTGTGTATTTTTTTGATGTGGTTTATTTATTGTTTATGACTTTTGTAATTATGTCAATCGTGTCATGTTGTAAGCCTCCTTGAGCATTGTTTTTAACTGTGGAAAGGCGGCATACAAATAAAATGGTGGTGATGACGTGGGAGTTGGAGGAAAAGCCTTTTTTGACACCTGGGAATTTCCCTCTGAATTATCCACAACAAAAGGAACTCTCGGTTTGTTTGTTTGTTTTGGAAAGGTACTTTTAAACATTTTTTTTCAATTCATTATATATCATTTCCCAATATTCTTTCCCCCCTTTTACAAGTCCACCACATATGATAAAACGTACGCTCAACCTCATTACATCTCCAGCAGCCCTATTGCTTCATAGAATCATAGAGTTGGAAGAGACCACAAGGGCCATCCAGTCCAACCCCCTGCCAAGCAGGAAACACCATCAAAGCATTCCTGACAGGTGGCTGTCAAGCCTCTGCTTAAAGACCTCCAAAGAAGGAGACTCCACCACACTCCTTGGCAGCAAATTCCACTGTCGAACATAAGTTCTTCCTAATGTTTAGGTGGAATCTTCTTTCTTGTAGTTTGAATCCATTGCTCCGTGTCCTCTTCTCAGGAGCAGCAGAAAACAACCTTTCTCCCTCCTCTATATGACATCCTTTTATATATTTGAACATGGCTATCATATCACCCCTTAACCTTCTCTTCTCCAGGCTAAACATACCCAGCTCCCTAAGCCGTTCCTCATAAGGCATCGTTTCCAGGCCTTTGACCATTTTGGTTGCCCTCCTCTGGACACGTTCCAGCTTGTCAATATCCTTCTTGAACTGTGGTGCCAGAACTGGACACAGTATTCCAGGTGAGGTCTGACCAGAGCGGAATACCGTGGTACTATTACTTCCCTTGATCTAGATGCTATACTCCTATTGATGCAGCCCAGAATTGCATTGGCTTTTTTAGCTGCTGCATCACACTGTTGATTCATGTCAAGTTTGTGGTCTACCAAGACTCCTAGACCCTTTTCACTTGTACTGCTCTCAAGCCAGGTGTCACCCATCCTGGTGAAAGCTTCTTCAGGAACGCTTTCCCAACTCTACCAATTCTCACTCGGAGATGTGCCACATATTGGATGTGCAATGATATTATAGCCACACAATACAGCCAGACAGATTTAACTCTGTGCTGGTGCACCAAGAGTCTGAGGACCGCTGAGACTGCAATGCCATCCTGTTAGCAAAATACGGTTCAGGCAGGGTTTTTTTTTATGGTTGGGGGTTGCTTTAGCAAAAGGTTGCTCTATTTAACTGCTTTCTGTGGAATATGTTAGAAAATACATTTAAACAACTGTATGGAGAAGGTTGCAGTTGCATGAAATCGTAAGTCACTGTTGAGGCAGCAAAGATGAGCCTCTTGACACTGCGATCTTGTCTCATTCTTGGGGCATTCACATTGGAGAGGCCATCCCACATTTGAGCCGAGGGGTTTGTCATCTCCATCAGCTTGCTGCGGACTTTTCCTCCCCGAAGGGCCCTTGCTGCTGTCAGCTGCATCCACTCACATCCAGGTGTTGGCAGCTTCCATTGTGTCAGGACGGAGAAGAGAGCGACGTAATTGCTCATGAGTTGCCAATATGCGGTTCAGAGCTGCTTAGTGCCACAAGTGAAGGACCCGGAAGAAAGCGCCAGCCACAACTTCAAATAGAGCCCCTGCCTTTTTTCCCCCATGGAAGTTCACACTGTTGGGCAATTTCAAACAGGAAATAAAAACACACCAAGCCTCAGCTCCACAAACGGCATTCACCTGGCACTCGGGTTCCTTTTCCCAGCCAGCTGCAAAGCTCAGATAATAATAATAATAATAATAATAATAATAATAATAATAATAATTTATTTGTACCCCGCCCATCTGACTGGGTCTCCCCAGCCACTCTGGGCGGCCTCCAGATCCGCAGATCTGTTGCGGATGCTGTAGTTGAGATTCCTGGGGGCTGGGCTAGATCATGGGTAGGCAAACTAATAAGGCCCAGGGGTCGGATCCAGCCCAATCACATTCTAAATTTTAATGTATTTTAATTTTAATGTATTTTGATATTTGTTGGAAGCCGCCCAGAGTGGCTGGAGAGACCCGGCCAGATGGGCAGGGTACAAATAATAAATTATTACTAATTATTATTACTAAATCCGGCCAGCGGATGGTCCGGGAATCGGCATGTTTTTACATGAGTAGAATGTGTCCTTTTATTTAAAATGCATCTCTGGGTTATTTGTGGGGCCTGCCTGGTGTTTTTACATGAGTAGAATGTGTGCTTTTATTTAAAATGTATCTCTAGGTTATTTGTGGGGCATAGGAATTCGTTCATTCCCCCCCAAAAAATAAAGTCCGGCCCCCCAAAAGGTCTGAGGGACAGTGGACTGGCCCCCTGCTGAAAAAGTTTGCAGACCCCTGCACTAGAATGCTGCACTAGCTCTCATTACCGATGAGTAACTACACCACCTTTAGAAGACATATGAAAGCAGCCCTGTACAGGGAAGTTTTCAAACGTTTAATGTTTTGTTCTGTTTTTATTTATGTTGGAAGCCGCCCAGAGTGACGGGGGCAACACCGCCAGATGGGCAGGGTACAAATAAGAAAATTATTATGCTTATTACATTTCATAATCGGCAGTTGTGATCTGCTCTCTGCCTTGCATCACACTAAAGAAGAGAAAAATGTAATAAAAACAAGGCATTTTGCATTAGTGATGAAAGCCACCTGCATCAGGAACTGGAGATGCCATTCCAGCCAGCTGTCTGAGAGAGGAAAGCAGGTCCTGTCAGATAATTCCTTGCCAGGGAAACGGTGTCATTGGACTTTAGTTGCGTTGCGTTGATGCAGATCAGCTCCAGGTCCAAGTCTGACACCAGATCATTAGGCAGGGTTTTGCTCCTGACGCATCCCTGGCTCCGAAAGGCAGGGTCTTGTTGACATAGGACCTGATAGCTAGGATGGCAAGAGAAGAGGCAGCAGGCCAGCTGGAGTCCCCTGATCTTAGCATCCCCTCCTTTGACAACTTCTGTGGCAATTGGCTCATGGATAGGGAAGGGAAGATGTCACCACCTGAATGCTGATGATCCGGAATGCAAATAATCACTCAGTGATTCTAAAACGGAACAGGTTTGAAAGGTCACGATGCATGAAGGAATCTACGCACACCGCATGAAAACAGGGACACTCATCAGGGTGACAGCCAATGAAGCCTGACTGCCAGCAAACCTCCTGGAGCCTTGGATCTCACACCCCCAGACGCAGAGGGTGCGAACCACCGCAACGTTCTCATGTACAAGTGGGAACGGCACTGGTTCTTGTACATTTGAATGGGGCTTTCACGCTGAGCATAACTCACAAGAGAGTCTCCTGGTGGGTTATGCTCAGAAGGAACAATGGTTAAAATAATAAACATGGTTATTATTCTGAGTCCAGGGCGGCTGTCTACCAGCTCCATCTGGTACGCAGGCTGAGACCCTACCTGCCCGCAGACTGTCTCGCCAGAGTGGTGCATGCTCTAGTTATCTCCCGCTTGGATTACTGCAATGCGCTCTACGTGGGGCTACCTTTGAAGGTGACTCGGAAAGTACAATTAATCCAGAATGCGGCAGCTAGACTGGTGACTGGGAGTGGCCACCAAGACCATATAACACTGGTCCTGAGAGACCTACATTGGCTCCCAGTACATTTCCAGGCACAATTCAAAGTGTTGGTGCTGACCTTTAAAGCCCTAAATGGCCTCAGCCCAGTATACCTGAAGGAGCGTCTCCACCTCCATCGTTCAGCCTGGACACTGAGGTCCAGCTCTGAGGGCCTTCTGGCGGTTCGCTCCCTGCCTGAAATGAGGTTACAGGGAATCAGGCAGAGGGCCTTCTCAGTAGTGGCGCATGCCCTGTGGAACACCAGATATCAAGGAAATAAACAACTATCTAACTTTTAGAAGACATCTGAAGGCAGCCCTGTTTAGGGAAGTTTTTAAGGTTTGATGTTTTATTGTGCCTTTAATATTCTGTTGGGAGCTGCCCAGCATGGCTGGGGAAACCCAGCCAGATGGGCGGGGTATAAAAATTATTATTATTATTATTAGATTTGGTTGGACCCTTGGATGACGAGGGAGTCAAAGGTGCACTATAGGAGGCTTCCGAGAAGCTGGAGGAATTCTTTTCATCTGTCCTCACAGCGGATGATACAGGGCAGATCCCAGTGCCTAAACTACCGGTAACTTTTGCAGGGCAGGAGTCCAAGTAACAGAGACAGACAGTGGTGATGAGAGGCAAAGTTCTAAGCCTACAAGACAAAACAAAAGCTCATAAATCTCTGTGTCCAGATGCCATCTGCCTAAGAGTTCTCAAAGAACTCAAAAGTGAAATTGCTGATCTTCTAACAAAGGTATGTAACTTGTCTCTTAAAATCAGCCTTCATACTATTTTTTTAAAGGGATCCGTCCCAGGTAAACGAGTGGAAAGTATTGTTAAAGATGAAATAGCAAGCCTTGTTGAAGCAGAACCAACAAGGCTCCTAGAAAGGTAAGTTCTGTCTCTTTAACCTGTTGGAGTCTTTTTTTAGCAAGCATATAGAAGTGATTTGTTTGACCTAGGGCTCGTCCACACTTCTGCTTTTGCTGTGCCTAGAAAGCATGGGTCTGAGCTCTTTTCCAAGGGAAAACCCGCTCTTTAGGAATCGATTGGAACAAATGCAATCTGGGGGGAACCCAAATTGCTGTTTGCTCCGACTGAGCACTAAAGAGTAGTTTCCCTCGGGGAGAAAGCAGCAGGAAAAGAAGAAATGGGGATGAGCCCATAGTGCACTTGGACTTCAAAATGCTCCTGACAAAATACCTCCTGAGTAAGCTTAGCAGTCATGGGATAAGAGGAATCTCAAAGAGGCATATTCATAAGTACACAACCTGGGTTTTCTGACCTCATCTTTGAGTTGGGCCTTAGGTGAAGATGACAAGTGCCATCTCCTGCATGAGCCTTGTTGCAGGTCATCGGAGGACCTGCTTGGCATTCTCCCATGGTCTATGGTGGTCCTCAGACTTGGAACCTCCTTATCCTGGAAGATCTACATTAACCCCTTCCTGGTGATGCTTCATCACCAAGTGAAAGCTATTTCATGTCACCATCTGGCAAATATGAATGACTGGGACCTAAAGGGGTAAATAGCAATGAAGACATTTTTGTATGTTGCTTCGAAACTTTTTTCTTTTGTATTAAGTGGCTAAGAGAAGTACAAGCATTCAGAAAACGGCAAGCGAAAGACAACTTTCTTATTACTTGGTTAAGTTTTATTGGCTATTTTTCTAAAAAGGAACACGATTGGCAGTCACAAAGTACATGCGGTCTATTATGGAAAGGCGTGTAAAAACATTGAAATGACCTGCATCGAACTACTGATGCAAGCAACTTCCAATAGGTGTTTTAATTTTTTATTTTGTTCAAACATTGGGAGGGCTGTAATCATGATAATATCTTGACGCTATCGTTACAAAAAAAAATTCTGTTTCTGGATTTTATCTTTTATTGCTTGCTTTAATATCTGAAAATGAAGAAACATAATGAATACATATGAATAATATTTTATTTAAATGAGCCTCTGGGTTCAATTGATTTCTGTTGCTTAGGCATGATCACTTATATTTTTATGATGATGTATCAGATTATTTATTTATGTGTATTGCCCTAATTTATTTATTTTTTTAAAAAAACATTGTAAGTCCCTATGGGCATTGTTCTGCGGTGGAAAGGGGGATATAAGTGTTTTAATAAAGAATCCCCTCTAATTTTTAAAACATCAGTTGCCACAGGGATTTAGGCAGCTGCAGAATATCATGCAAACCACTCTTACTGGCTTAACATCAGTCTGGTTTACTCCCTTACTGTTTACTGACCACTATGTCTGGCAAGCCTGTCCAATAGGGCAGGACCTTGGCTTTGCTCCTATGCCTCAGGATCAGCTGCTATGAATAGAGCTTTCTGGCATGTTCCTCGTTGCCCCGTAAGACATTCCCCTGTAAGATAAATGGAGACATGGGTGGCGTTGTGGTCTAAACCACCAAGCCTCTTGGGCTTGCCGATCAGAAGGTCGGCGGTTCGAATCCCCATGGGTGAGCACCCATTGCTCTGTCCCAGCTCCTGCCAACCTAGCAGTTCAAAAGCTCACCAGTGCGAGTAGATAAATAGGTACCGCTGTGGCGGGAAGGTAAACAGCATTTCCATGTGCTCTATTTTCCATCATGGTGTTCCGTTGCACCAGAAGCATTTTAGTTTTCCGGCCACATGACTCAGAAAGCTGTCTGTGGACAAACGCTGGCTCCCTCGGCCTGAAAGCGAGATAAGCGCCGCAACCCCATAGTCGCCTTGGACTGGACTTAACCATCCAGGTGTCCTTTACCTTTTTTTTTTTACCTTACTTCATGCTCATCACAATTTGGTAGAACATGAGCTGCAAAACCAAGCCACTCTCTGGGGGTTTTGTGGTCAGCAAATAAATTTGGAAGCGAGAGGGGTGGGGGGAAGGCTCCCTTTTGGCTTGTCCCGTTGCTGCCACTGCGCCTGCACAGCCATTGTGAGGGAAGGGGGTGTGTGTGTGTGGCAGGGACTGGAGACAAGCAGCAGTCGGGGGGGGGGAGGAGCTGCAAATTCTCCTCCCGCTCGGATAAAAACCTTAGTTCCAAGTGGCATTACATGCTTTTTCCAAAATCATATAGGTTCTTGTTTTTGTTTTTGTGTTTTTTTTAAATCTTCGTGAACTCTGGTGCTGCAGGTTTGGGACTTGTCAACAAAAAAGCAAATATGAAGGAGGAGGAGGAGGAGGAGGAGGAGTTTGGATTTGATATCCCGCTTTATCACTACCCGAAGGAGTCTCAAAGCGGCTCACATTCTCCTTCCCCTTCCTCCCCCACAACAAACACTCTGTGAGGTGAGTGGGGCTGAGAGACTTCAGAGAAGTGTGACTAGCCCAAGGTCACCCAGCAGCTGCATGTGGAGGAGTGGGGAATCGAACCCGGTTCACCAGATTACGAGTCTACCGCTCTTAACCACTACACCACACTGTAATACTTTCTGAGTCACAACACGAGCAATTCTGCATACAGCCGCGCATCACATAAAGAACTGGACTTATTGTACGACATCTGGTATGCCAAGGTGTCTCTTTTTGTCCCTAAGTTGGATGGGATTTTCACTACATGGTGGGAATAGATGGGTATCTACAGGATCCCATATGGGGGGAAACCTGCATTTTGCAGTGGAGGCCATATTCTGCAATTGCTGGTGCCTGGAGGCCATGATCATTGCCACCGTGCTCAACATATCTGTGTTGAACCTTGAACATTCCAAACAAACAAAAACCTCTTTGCTATATCTAGTTCCTTGCATTGTGCATGCTCTCTCTCTCTCTCTCTCTCTCTCTCTCTCTCTCTCTCTCTCTCTCTCTCTCTCACACACACACACACACAGTTTCCCTGGTGTTTCCTGGCAGCAGCTGCTGCCTTTCATTTTATTTCCCCCTTCTGCCTACAGACTAGCTCAAGCCCCACCTGAGACCTAACATTTGTCTGTTTGGAGAATAGATGAGTATTTATTAGAATTAAACAGCTGGGAGCGCAGTGATATTTAGACGAACATTAGAGGGGCTGCAGAAGGAGGAGATAATTCCTGAAGCAGCTTAGAAAAGCTGGCTGAGCTCAGTTTCCGCCGGGATTTCACAGGTCTCCTGTGTGCGGCTGATACAGTTAATTTCGCGCTGGAGCTGCAGGCTGGGCCACACTGATATTGCCATGTTATTTAGAATCGAAAGGTCAAGCTGGAAATTGAATAATCATTGACAAGGAATCCATCAGGGATGCTAAGAGCACAGCGAGCAGCAGCTCAGACCGTGTCAAAGGCTGATGGAGGAGCCTGGCTGAAGAATATTGAGGCTCAGGCAGCCATTGGCTCCATTACACCAGTTGGCCAAAGCGTCAAGTTTACACACACACACACACACACACACACACACACACACACACACACTGTGCTGGTCCCATGGGTTACCCGAAAGGCGAGGTCCAAGTCCGGTCCGTGGTCAAAGGTTCAGAAGAAGAAGAAGAAGAGTTTGGATTTGATATCCCGCTTTATCACTACCCGAAGGAGTCTCAAAGCGGCTAACATTCTCCTTTCCCTTCCTCCCCCACAACAAACACTCTGTGAGGTGAGTGGGGCTGAGAGACTTCAGAGAAGTGTGACTAGCCCAAGGTCACCCAGCAGCTGCATGTGGAGGAGTGGAGACTCGAACCCGGTCTCCCAGATTAGAGTCTACCGCTCTTAACCACTACACCACACTGGCTCTCTCAACGTAGAGACAGTCCGTAGTAGCTGAAGCTGGGTGCAGGGCAGGGTGTCAGGCAAAGTCGGGAACAGGTATGCAAGCAGGGAACCAGGGCGGGTCTGGAGCTCAGGCAGGAAAAGCAGGACAGGTGTCAAGCAGGAACACTGGCAGGAACTGGTCACCAACAATGTTGCTCCTGCAACTTGGGGCTGGGGCTGGCCGGCTTTTATCTGCCCCGAGGCATAGGGCGGCCCCAATCCTCTGGTGACTCGCCTCTCCTGGCTTGGAGGCGAGCACTCCTCCTGCGGGAACTTAGTTCCCTTCGCCTCTCTGCCCTGAGCCTCTGCAGCTCAGGAGAGGCTGGAGGGTTACCGGACCCAGAGGCAACCTCAGCTTCCCCTGACGGGGCTGGGAGTAGAGCACCTGCAGGCAATGGGTCCTCCACCCCAGCAGGAGCCAGAGCCGACTCAGCAGATGCCTGCACCTGAGGATCCAGCACAGGTGAGGACCCTTCCGACTCAGGCCCTAGCCCCAGCTCTGCTGGTTCTGGAGGCGGGGAATCCTGTGCAGGCTGGGATCCCTCAGGTTCAGCATCTGAGTCTGAATCCCAGGCCATCACACACACACACACACACACACACACACACACACACACACACACACACACACACACAGCAAGAGCAGGTGGAATTGTATAGGCAACACTAAAGCCAGTGTACTGGAAGAAGCAACGATTCCCAGTGTCGAAGCAATGATTCTTCAACATCAACTTCGTTGGACTGGTCATGTTGTGCAGATGCCTGATTATCGTCTTCCAAAACAACTGCTCTATTCCCAACTTAAAAATGGAAAGCATAATGCTTGTGGTCAACGAAAGAGGTTGAAAGACTCTCTCAAGGCAAATCTTAAAAAATGAAGTATAAACACTGACAACTGGGAAATACTGGCCTGCGAGCGCTCCAATTGGAGAACAGCCTTTGCCCAAAGGCTTTGAAGATGCTCAAACTCAGGACAAACTGGAGAAACGTGCTAAGAGGAAGGCACACTTAGCAAACCCTCACCGTGATCAACTCCCGCCTGGAAACCTATGTCCCCACTGTGGAAGGACATGTGGATCAGGAATTGGCCTCCACAGTCACTGTTAAGACCGTGTTCATGGAAGACAATCTTACTCGGCTACGAGTGATCGCCAAAGAAGAAGAAGAATTGTGATTATTCACTTTCTCTTCTCTTCTTTCACCTTTATTTTCTTCCTTTTCTTATTCTTATTCTTGCTTTTTTCTTATTTCTCTTCTCTAGATTAGTTTGGCTTTTATTGTACTTTATGCGGAAAACTTTTAATAAGAATTGATTTTTTTAAAAAACCTCTTTCTAGTTTTCTTAGGGAAAAATTATTACATAGATGGCATCACACTCTTTTGCAAATGTCAAAATGTTTTTTTCTACATCACCTAATTGTTGGAGAGATTGCAATAAACTTGGTACATGTTATCATTTATGGTGAGAATGTCGGTTGGTGCAAGATTTTTTGAATTTAATTTAATTTTTACAGAAATGATAAATATTACTAAATGTATGTTACTGAATATTTTTGATGATACCAATGTAAAAATATTATCAAAAGAACTGGTCTTATATATGATCTTGGCAACACAAACATTGGAAGTCAAACAGAATCCATTCCAGAAGTCCGTTCAGCTTCCAAAGCGTTTGACTTCCAAAGCACGGCTTCTGATTGGCTGCAGGAGCGTCCTACAGCCAATCAGAAGCCACGGAAGCCATGCTGGATGTTCAGCTTCTGAAAATCATTCGAAAACCAGAGCAATCACTTCCTGGTTTCGATCGTTCGGGAGCTGAAATGTTCGAGTTCAAAGGTGTTCGGCTTCCGAGGTTCCACTGTAATTGCAACACAATGGGAAACAGCCCAAATTCTAACACTGGATACTTACTGAAATATAGCTATAAAAGAGAAAATTACAGATAATTTGATATTTTGACAAGGTCTAGAACCTCCAGACATTTTTTATATGATTTAGCATTCCTTTATGAAATATGTAGCAAAACTACCCCTTTCAAGAAAGCCATTGTCACAAGCCTGGCAAACCTAGAACTATGCTTGATGATCTGATAAAAGTTGATAGTCTTTACTTGGACTTGGTTATTTTAACTCATGTACACATACTATGTACCCATTTTGTAGTTTTGTTTCTCTTGTTTGAATTTTTGCCTATTACCATTGTTCTTTCTGTTTTATATACATTATAAAATGAAACAATAATAAACGTTTTCTGACAATTCTCCGTATGAACATATTATGTGTCTTGCAACACATTCTCTCTCTCTGATCATTCTTCACATCTTGCAGTTATTGTAGTCTATCTCTGTTTATTGCTTCCTCATTGTAGAGCACCGAAAACCAACATGGTGACTTCCAGCTGTTATGAACTACAACTCCTATTAGCCCCAACCAGCATATCCAATAGTCAGGGATGATGGGAGTTGTAATCACAACGTCTGGAAGGCTCTACATTGGCTACCCCTGTTTAAAAGATTGCTTTTAAGCAGGGACAGGGCAGATCTGACCAATGCTTTGTATCTAATAGTTCAGCCCATAAGCACAATAATTTCTGATTGTGAAACAGGAGCCCCCCTCCAAATCTGTTCCACAGAGCTGGAGGAAACCCCAGAACAGATTTAGGGGGCGCGGGTTGAGGAGGAGAAGAGAGGGACTTTAATAACCATCAATTCCAGAGTCAGTAAATTCCATCAGTTCTAACAGTAGTCACTTTTGCTGGTGATATCAGATTTTCAAATGCCCTAACATGAATGCATTGTAGCCTTATCTTTTTTTAAAAAGTACCACATTTGTTTACTAGTTCTCTGAAAGTGTGGGATTCAGAGTCTTTCTTGCTCATGGGGCCAGGAGATGTTTACCAATCCGGAAGTGATTTGCAAGTGTGTGTGTGTGTGTGTGTGTGTGTGTGAGTGAGTGATTACCGGTAAGTAATATGTTTTGTTGTTTAGTCGTTTAGTCATGTCCGACTCTTCGTGACCCCATGGACCAGAGCATGCCAGGCACTCCTGTCTTCCACTGCCTCCCGCAGTTTGGTCAGAATCATGCTGGTAGCTTCGAGAACACTGTCCAACCATCTCGTCCTCTGTCATCCCCTTCTCCTTGTACCCTCCATCTTTCCCAACATCAGGGTCTTTTCCAGGGAGTCTTCTCTTCTCATGAGGTGGCCAAAGTATTGGAGCCTCAGCTTCAGGATCTGTCCTTCCAGTGAGCACTCAGGGCTGACTGAGTCCTTAAATCTCTGTTTTCTATGCATCCCAGAATCCACAGACATAATCTAATACAGAGTTGTGCATTTAAACTGATTTAACTACGGTAAGTGAGCCTAAATATGCTTAATTCTGCGTTGGATTGTGTCCAGTATCTAATTTTGAAAATCTTCTACATTTCAAATTCCATTTCCATTCCACTAAAAACCACCCAGCCCACCCCTATAAACATGCAAATCCGTGTACAAAAAACATGAATCCGCATGAGCTTTTTAGGGCTGAGTTAAAGTGGACCCGCAGAGGAAGAGACCACTTTCTCTGGAAGGCGACCTTTGGGGATTTCTGCAGGGGATGGGGAGAGGCAATCCTGCAAAGGGCTAACAAGGCAAAGAGAATTAAGGGGAGCTTTAATTCCAAATGAGGATCATTTTGACAGAAGTCAAAGTCCCAAAGCCCCTTGCGTTCCCTCGAAATAGCATTCAGACATCCAAATCGCCTTGCAAAGTAAATTTCATATTAACAAGCAGAGAATCAATTTTAAATAACCATTAAAGTAATACGATTTCAAGCTTTAGGCAGTGGGGTTTGATACACTCTTGGCAGTCAGTCTAGTCCACAAAACTCAGGGGACTCTTAAAACTGCAGTGCTTGAAGCGGAGAACAAATAGCTTGCTCCTCCACATGTTTGTCTTGTGTTAGGAGGCAACAAGAAACTTGAAACACCAAAACTCCCTTTGCTTGGAAAATATTGCAGGTTTCAGTTGCAGGGATGTGTCCTTCCATTCTCCTACATTTTCCAGACTTTGAGGCAAGGCTATACAGATTAAAGTGGGGGGTGGGGGGGGACAGCTCTCTCCAACCAAAAGCAAAGGACCTGTGGTGGATTTAAAAGATCTTCTAGTTACAGGGACCCAGGTGGCGCTGTGGGTTAAACCACAGAGCCTAGGGCTTGCTGATCAGAAGGTCGGCGGTTCGAATCCCTGTGACGGGGTGAGCTCCCGTTGCTCGGTCCCTGCTCCTGCCAACCTAGCAGTTCAAAAGCACGTCAAAGTGCAAGTAGATAAATAGGTACCGCTCTGGCGGGAAGGTAAACGGCGTTTCTGTGCGCTGCTCTGGTTCGCCAGAAGCGGCTTAGTCATGCTGGCCACATGACCCAGAAGCTGTATGCTGGCTCCCTCGGCCAGTAACGCGAGATGAGCGCCGCAACCCCAGAGTCGGACACCTTACCCTTTACCTTTTACATACATACATACATACATACATACATAGAGAGAGAGAGAGAGAGAGAGAGAGAGAGAAAGTTAGTTTATATACCACCCTCTATCCAGAGGTCCCAGGGTGATTCACAGAAACGATCACAATATATAAAATCAAAATCAGAACAATAACCCAATAACACCCCCCCCCCGCCAAAGAGCCACATTTTAAAAGGGTGTGGGATGTCGATCAGGTCGACCAAAGACCTGGTTAAAAAGGAACGTTTTTGCCTGGCGCCTAAAGGTGTATAATGAAGGCGCCAGGCGAACTTCCCTGGGGAGAGCATTCCACAGACAGGGAGCCACTGCAGAGAAGGCCCCATTCTCATGTTGCCAACCTTCGGACCACTCAAAGAGGAGGCACACGAAGAAGGGCCTCAGATGATGATCTCAGGGTCCGGGTAGGTTCATATGGAAAGAGGTGGTCCTTGAGGTATTGCGGTCCTGAGCCGTTTTTTGTTTTCGTTGTACTTACTTGGGAAGCTATTGTTTTTGGACAAGTTGCTTAAAACATGCCATGCTGAAAAGCTGCTATTCAAGATCCAGTTAAAATGACAACCGCTTGCCTTCTTGCTTGGCTTTTGCCAAAGGTCATGACTTCGTTTTAGTCTCGTACCATTTAAACTGGGGCCAAAGCTAAGTACCGGTATTTGTTCTTGCCTACATCACTGGGCCATTGACCACAGTTTCGCACAGGCTTCGTTTTCGTGCCAAGATTTCACCACAGTATTTCTGGATTAAGGGATCCAGGTGGCGCTGTGGGTTAAACCACAGAGCCTAGGGCTTAGAATCATAGAATCATAGAACCATAGAGTTGGAAGAGACCACAAGGGCCATCCAGTCCAACCCCCTGCCAAGCAGGAAACACCATCAAAGCATTCTTGACAGATGGCTGTCAAGCCTCTGCTTAAAGACCTCCAAAGAAGGAGACTCCACCACCCTCCTTGGCAGCAAATTCCACTGTCAAACAGCTCTTACTGTCAGGAAGTTCTTTCTAATGTTTAGGTGGAATCTTCTTTCTTGTAGTTTGAATCCATTGCTCCGTGTCTGCTTCTCTGGAGCAGCAGAAAACAACCTTTCTCCCTCCTCTATATGACATCCTTTTATATATTTGAACATGGCTATCATATCACCCCTTAACCTTCTCTTCTCCAGGCTAAACATACCCAGCTCCCTAAGCTGTTCCTCATAAGGCATCGTTTTCAGGCCTTTGACCATTTTGGTTGCCCTCCTCTGGACACGGTCCAGCTTGTCAGTATCCTTCTTGAACTGTGGTGCCCAGAACCGGACACAGTATTCCAGGTGAGGTCTGACCAGAGCGGAATACAGTGGTACTATTACTTCCCTTGATCTAGATGCTATACTCCTATTGATGCAGCCCAGAATTGCATTGGCTTTTTTAGCTGCTGCATCACACTGTTGACTCATGTCAAGTTTATGGTCTACCAAGACTCCTATATCCTTTTCACATGTACTGCTCTCAAGCCAGGCTTGCTGATAAGAAGGTCGGCGGTTCGAATCCCTGCGACGGGGTGAGCTCCCGTTGCTCAGTCCCAGCTCCTGCCCACCTAGCAGATCGAAAGCACGTCAAAGTGCAAGTAGATAAATAGGTACCACTGCAGCGGGAAGGTAAATGGCATTTCCGTGCGCTGCTCTGGTTCGCCAGAAGCGGCTTTGTCATGCTGGCCACATGACCTGGAAGCGGTACGCCGGCTCTCGGCCAATAAAGCGAGATGAGCGCCGCAAGCCCAGAGTAGGACACGACTGGACCTAATGGTCAGGGGTCCCTTTACCTTTACCTTTTTATCTCTGGATTAATGGCTGGCATCCACTGTGAAGCAGAGACATTTGCTCTGTCCTTTTCTACTGAGGAAAACTAACCACCTTTGAGGGGACAACAAGGAATTCTTTACATGGCTTATGGATGGGCGAAGGATCTGGCAGTTGAAGGCTAGACTTATCTCAGGTTGCAATAAAAAACAAGAGTTTTCAAACCAAAGTGGTTCTTAGAAATACCTTAGACTTACTTTAGACATGAGTTCTTATAAGTTTTTGAGATGCCACCTGAAGACTTACTTAGCTAGAGGTTTCCTGACATGAAGTTCTCCAGATAATCCCCTCATTTGCTTCATCTTGACTGGGAAGGAAGCTATGTGAGATGGAAAGATAGGGGAGACTAGGAGCTGAACTTTTAACCTGAAATTGCCCTGGGCAAACGAGATGTGGAAGACTGTTTGCCAAGAAAATGTCAAGAGAACAGGAAGCAAGCAGCAGGGCAAGAATAAGACTCTTTCTTTGTTCAATCCAGTCATTAAGGGAAGGGATAATGATCTGAAAGGGATAGATGAAAGGTAGGTTGAAATGAATCAGTTACTGATTCTTTTAATTAATTTGTATTTTAGTTGGTGTGAACTTCTTGAATATTCTTGAATTATGAGTGGTCTATAGATAAAGGTTTTTATGTAAATAAAATTAACGAGATCCTGCCCAAAGAAAGACTTTCCGGTCGAAAAATCTCTGTTATTAGCATTTTAATCTAGGGTTCTAGGATAGGTAAAGGTAAAGGGACCCCTGACCATTAGGTCCAGTCGTGTCCGACTCTGGGGTTGCGGCGCTCATCTCGCTTTATTGGCCGAGAGCCGGCGTATAGCTTCCGGGTCATGTGGCCAGCATGACAAAGCCGCTTCTGGCGAACCAGAGCAGCGCATGGAAACGCCGTTTACCTTCCCGCCGCAGCAGTTTGTTATTGGTATGAGCTTTCGTGTTCATATCTGAAGAAGTGTGCATGCACACAAAAGCTCATACCAAGAACAAACTTAGTTGGTCTCTAAGGTGCTACTGGAATGAATTTTTTTATTTTGTTTCGACTATGGCAGACCAACACGGCTACCTACCTGTAACCACAACCAGTTCAGTCACACGGAGCCTCGGGATCACTGCAGGGGATGTCACAACTATGGTGAAGAATGGAAGGCGAGAGGCGGGGGTGACCCTGAAATTTGAGACCCTAAAGTCCGCCACCAGGAGGAGACAAACCAGAAGCTCCGTTTCAGACAACACACCAAGTCAAACTGTGCCTTAGCTGCGTAGTAGCAGCGGGACCAGACAGGAGTAAAGTAGCCATGATCTCCTCCCGGGAAAACCTCATGCTCAGGCATTCATTCTGAGTCATGCTTTGGTGTAGGAAGGTCAGGTGGTACCCGGTGCAGAAAATTTCTTGTCACCACCCCCCTCCACACACATTGATTTTTTATTTTTATTTTATTTTTTGGCCTGCAAAAATGGTTTTACGTTATTTCCTATTTTCTTACAAAGGAATAATAATAAGTAATAACAAACTTTTATTTCTATCCCGCCCTTCCCGGCTGAAGTCGGGCTCAGAGCGGCTAACATCAGATACGTAATATTGGTATGAAATCAAACAATAATTAAATTACCTCCTAAAAACATGTCAAAATCAAATTAAAGTCTAATTAGATGGCTTTCCGCAGGGTTAGGGTTGGGAACAGTAAGTGCTCCACTGAATTGAAATTTCAGCCTTCACGACATAGGAAAACGGCCAAGTAAACAGCTATTTTCGTGGAGGAGGGTCAAGATATTAACTGATATGCATGAAATTTCATATATAGCTATATAATCCCTAGTGTAGTAAGATAAGACCTTTGGAGCAGGCATTTTTTAAAAAAAAGTTTTTTATGAACCACCCTAGTAGGGCAGTAATTGTTCCTTGATAATTTGTCACCCCCCTCCATGATGGAACCTGGGGCGGCCCGCCCCCCTTCCTACGCCCCTGCCCTTAATTGTAGCCTAAAAGACAGCCATTCAACAGGTATTGCTTCTTTTGCATCTCCAGATCTGGGGGAACCACACCTCTTAAATCCCTGGCTATCATGAAATTGCTCTAGGCACAGAGCCTTTCTTTGACAGAAAAAGAAGTTGGCATTGAAGTACCGTAAGCAGGGGAGAAATACTGGCTTGGGAATCCTAGTTTCAAGACACATATTTCTGGAACCTTTGTGATTTATTTATTTGCAAAAATGCTTCTTAGGGTAATGTGAGAGATAAGTTGAATTGAAAAGCTTTGTGCCTTTGTTGCAATCCATGCTCCAGAGACCTGGACTCCACGCTGTCCTCAATTCTGAAGGCTGGATTTTATTTTATTTTTAGTTTGTGAGTCCAGAGGTATGGAACAGTTGTCATGTTGTCATATTTCTTCTTGGGTTCATTCACTTATCCTGGCTATGCAAGTCTCCATAAAACACCCGGGCTTTTGAAGCGGAGGACCCAAAGTTTAACCACTCCCTAATTCTGCGACTGCATTATTTCCTGGGTGTTCTGCGACTTAGTTCTGCAAGAGTGGTGATGTTAAAGCATTCTGAAATAGTCTTAGGACTCTGTGCAGTGTCCTTTCATTTCAATGGAAATACCGGTAGCTCCTGAAAAGGTTCCCAGAAATTGTCACTATTGGAAAAGAAACTAGAACACTGGTTTGCTTGGGTGATGAAATAGATTATTTATTTTTATTTTTAGCTCACCCTTTCCTGTAGGTTCAGAGCATTTCAACAACTGTAATCAAATTTTAAATTGTGCCTGTTTTAAAATGGCTTCTGGGTTCTCCTGTAAGAACTAATTGTGGTTTCCTGTAAAATACTAAATGGCTGTGCGTTGCACATAGAAGTGGAGTTCTCCAGGTGGTAACTGAAAATTAAACTAGACCCTGTGATAATCATGTGTTTTATAATTAATGTTTGCTTAGATGTTTTCCTTTTCTAATTTAATGCTCATACTAAGCCAACTTCCATATTGCTAGAAACAGCTGCCATCCTCCTGGGGGCAAGGCTCAAGATGGGCTGCCCCCCAATTTTGTTCGGACCCTTATTCTGCAACGCTGGGTAGAATGGAGAACCACACGGTCCCTGTCTAGTATCCAATTATTAAATTGTGTTAAGAATTTAGGGTGAAAAAATGATTTGTGTGCAAGAAATACACCACTTTTGCAACAAAAGAAACTATTTATTTGGAATATGCATTACCAGTACAAATCAGGAGACTGTAAAACCTACACCTTGTTAGTATTATTATAGAACAGAAGAGTTTCAGTGGGAATTAAAAAGACAGAGGCCTTTGTTTTTAAAGGAGCAGAAAAGCTTGATGTAAATCAAAGGAAATGCTTCCTAGGGTTTCTATGGGGAACCTACTGGAAACAAAAGAATGAAGACAAAGCAATTCAGAACAAAGCAGGATGTCTTTACACTCAACAAAAGGGCTCGTGATAAGCAAAAACAATGTATGCTATAATACATTTTTGATAATAGCAAGGGTAATAATATTTTCAAGAAGCTTTAGGTAAAGTTGCATGGGAAAAATAAGGGGCTGATACAAAGTGTGATGTGAAAAGTTCACAATAAATGGCAAATAAGGCCAATTTTACAGTGCCAATTTTTGAGGTGCTAAATTGTAGCTCAAACTGCCTTCTCAAAATTAGCTTAGTTCTGCAAATCCTTTAAAACACAGTATCATCAAGGACAAGTCATGGGTTCTTCCTTACCGCAAGAAAAAGTCATGTCTGATCCTGCCTAAAAAACACATTTGACTCAATAACTCCACGATCCCATCCCAAGAATAAATGGCAGCTTCGGTGCTAATGTGAGAGAGATACCATATTTAGTTTAGCTGGGTTGAGCACCACTTTCTCTGTGCCATGAGAGATGGATGACATAGACTCTTGCCAGATGGAGATTTCATCCTGACAGACTATATACAGAGTCATCCCACATGTAGAGTAACAGTGATTTGGGGTTGCCTTAAATATGGAAATAAGGGAGGCTTAGGCTACCATACATTCAATGAATTTGCCTTCTAAATGTGGGCCCAGTTCTGCAAATCTGCTGGATCAGCACCGTTAGGGCTAGTTGCAAGGGTTGCAGGATCTGCTCACCTAACAGAGTGGGTGCATGCCTAGCTATGCTTGCTTTTGAGTTACAAGGTCAAAGCCACTTCCAAACACCGTGGAAGTTATTTGAAACAAAAAGAAAAACTTCAATCTGACCTTTCCTTGCTAGTCCCTTTGGTCTCCCAAATATCCTCCCTACTCTTAGAAGCAGGAGGGGAGAGTAGGCAAGGAAGCCTGTTTCCTACCCTTCCCGCCCCCCAAATACTTTGGTGTTGTTGCACCAGGATGAACAGCACAGTGGTCCATGGAAAATGCAATTCTCGCAGAGGCTACGGAGGGCCATTGGTTCTGTGACCCACTGAATAGAATCACAGAATCACAGAGTTGGAAGGGACCCAAGGGTCATCTAGTCCAACCCCCTGCAATGCAGGAATCTCAGCTAAAGCATCCATGACACATGACCATGCTTAAAAACTAACAAGGAAGGAGAGTCCACAACCTCCCGAGGGAGACTGCTCCACTATTAAACAGCTCTTACTGTCAGAAAGTTTAGTTGGAATCTCCTTTCCAAAGCTGCCCCTTATTTATCTAATATTACTTATGAATCTTATAGATGGGCTTTTTCCAGAGCCCGATTTGAGGCACTGCCTACAGCTGTACTACACGGCAAATTCCTGCGGGTACCAATCCACGAGCGCCTATGCCCATGCATGACCAATAAGGTGGAATCTGTTACTCACATTCTTCTATTCTGTGAACTTTACAGTGAAGAACGGTCTCGACTTATATTACCCCTTTTATCAAAATTTAAACCCTTGCAATATTATCTGGAATTTATTCCCGAAATCCTACGCAAATTCCTTTTGGAAGACTCTTTGAGCTCAGTATCCTATGCTGTGGCCAAGTTTTGCACCTTAGCCATCAAAAAAGGTAAATCGCTTCTACTGGAAAATATACTATAAATTTCTTCTGCGCCATTGGGTTTTTTTTTCTTTTTCTTTTTTTCTAATCCTTAGGATTTTGATGCCTTGTAGAGATATTCTGATCGCTGGTTTGGAATTATACTGTAATGTATTATATTGCTGGCTTTTGCTGTAATAAACTGAGTTGAGGTTGAGGAATCTCCTTTCTTGTATCTTGAAGCCATCATTTCGAGTCCTACCCTCCAGAGGAGAAAGCAAGCATGTTCCCTCTTCCATGTGACAGCGCTTAGGATATTTGAAGATGGCTATCATATCTCCTCTCAGTCTCCTCTTTTTCAGGCCAAACATACCCAGTGCCTCCAAGTGCTCCTCATACAGCTTTGTTTCCAGACACTAGATCATCTTGGTTGCCCTCCTCTGCACAGCAAGCACACCAAAACAACACCAAGCAACTAGAGTGGGACAGATGCTCTGCTTTCGCTCTCCTTGGTGCTGAAGCCACCACCAGTGGCCCATAAGTCTAAAGGGAAAGTTGCGAGAGGGTGTTATGGCGGTGGGGAAGCCAGAAATGGCGTGGATTTTAATCCAGGCACCCCCCAAACTTCGGCTCTCCAGATGTTTTGGACTACAATTCCCATCATCCCTGACCACTGATACTGTTAGCTAGGGATCATGGGAGTTGTAGGCCAAAACATCTGGAGGGCTGAAGGTTGGGGATGCCCGTTTTAATCGGAGCTGGAGAAAAATGTTGGGATTTGTAAAGTTCACCTCATTCTTTTCCCCAGCGACAAACTGTCAAGCTAACAGGGGAGTTGAGCAGCTAAGCGAGTTTGGTAGCAGGGCAAGGAGACTAGGGCAGACTGCCTTTTGACCCAGCAAATATCAAGCTCCCAAGTAAACTCATTGGTAAACAACATGGACAGATATGCAGTCAGAAACCCAGAAGCTGTGCTGTGGTTTTCCCACCAGTGGATTGCACTGTCTGTCATATGTACGGATATCTGCCTGCTGGACAAGGGTTGTGGATGTTCTTGGTGAAGCGAACCCTGGCCTTCAGGTTTGTTCCATTGATGCCAAGATGGCTGAGCTGGAGGAGCAGAAAGAGGGGCAGAGCAGTTGGTGGCACGGCCTTCAGGGACATGATACCTGTGTCGCTCTCCCAGGATGACAGCATCTCTGCAGTCATGAAGAATGAGCATCTCTGGGGAAAAGACCATCACTCTGAGGAAGACAGAAACGATCCCTTAGAAGGGACCAATTCCTTGGGATATGAGCAGTTATCCTCTCATGCTGAGGATATTCCTCTGGGTGGGGTGAAGGGATCTTGCCAGTGGGCGATTCAACCATTAGGAACATAGATTGATGAATGTGTAGAGTCAATGCTCATGATGCAGGCTGGAATTAATGACATGGGGAAATGTTGTCATGAGGACCTGGAAGTGAAATTTAGGTTGCGGTGATGATGTTGAAAGCCAGGACCTTCAAGGTAGCTTTCTCTGAAATGCTACTGGTCCTTCATGCAGTGGTGTCGCATGGGATGGGGGAGGGGTGCAGAGGGTGCTATTAACCCTCAATGCCCTGCCCCCCACCTAGTGCATGGCCGTTGCCTGTCAGCTGACGGATGGGAGCAGGGGGACATGGAGGGTGAAGAACACCCTCTGCGTTCACCCAAGGATTCATGCTCCGGGTGCAGGGTGGATTTGATTTAAATCACTAGTCAGTAAGGCTCAGGGTGGATAAAAATCAAGGATTTAAAAAAAAAAATCAAAAAAATCCGATTTAAATGAAAAAAATCTGAATTGTTTGATTTTTTTAAAAAAAATCGTTGATTTTTATCCACCCTGAGCCTTACTGACTAGTGATTTAAATCGTGATTAAAATCAGTTTGATTTAAATCAAATCCACCCTGTCCGGGTGCATGCAGGGGGGGGGGCTGCCCCCCGATTCTGCGCCCAGGGCCACAGCCTCCACGCTACGCCACTAAATTCAATATATGTGTAAATGTGCAATTGCCAAGAAAATCTAACACAGTCACATTTGACTTCAACATAGGAAGCTTCCCAAAAAAGATATTGGGAAGAAGGAACTTGGCTGTCAAGAGGGTCAAATCACTCCAAAATGCTCGGGAGTTGTTTAAAACCACAGTATTAGAAGCTCAGTTATACCACAGATTAGGAAAGGTACCACCAGAGCAAAGCTAATGTCAGTGTGGTTAATGTATGGTTAGCGAACAGAGTCAAAGAAGCTATTATAGACTCTAGTAATTAAGAGACAAGACAGCTTTCTTTAGAAAACAGAAGTCTTCTCCAAGTGAGGAGAAGGAACAAAAACTGTGGCAAAAGAAATGCAAGCAGACAAAAAGGAATGTTAAAAATAATAATCTGAGGAGCACATTGCTGGAACATTAAGACCAACAAAAAAGTAAATAATTAGTAGCAAGGGACTGGGCTAAGGAGGCTGTTGCACTTTTGAATGACAAGAGCATCAAAGGTGAGCTGGAGGAGGATAAGGAGATGGCAGAGAAGCAGAATGAATGGTGTCTACACACAGGTAGATATAGGGCAGATACTGTGCCTGAACTGGATTGATTTTGGATCCATTTAACAATGTGATCCTGTGAAGGCTGAGGGTTTGCTCCAAAAAAGAATTGGGTGATGAGAAAGGTAAGAAGAAAATCCAAGCTTTTGAGGGGCAAGGGCATAAAAAGAAAGCAGAAAAAAGTTCTCTTAAATATACTTGCTCAGCTCTGCAACTATTCACCTCCAACAGGGCACCATTTCTCCCCACAATGTCATGATGTAGCATCACTCCAATGAAAGACTGTGAGAGGAAATGGCAGCCCCGACTGCAAATTGTTTCAGATTGCATTTTTTAATGGAAAATGCTCCCAACATCTGAAGATCCCTAGAATTTCTCCTGCCCCATGAGAAAATGGCTGGAATCCCCTCTCTCAGTTTTGCAGGATGAGAATGAGATCATGAACAATGAATTTCAACAGGGACAAATGTTAAGATCATATACTTAAGACACGCAAAAAGGATCTAGGGGTCTTAGCAGACCACACACTTCACATGAGTCAACAGTGTGATGCAGCAGCAAAAAAAAAAAACAACCCCTAATGCTGTTCTTGGCTACATCAACAGAAGAACAGGGACCTGATCATATTATGTCTCAATTCTGCCTTGGTCAGACCCATCTGGAGTCCTGTGTCCAGTTCTGGGCACCACAATTTAAGAAGGATATTGACAAGCTGGAATGTGTGCAGAGGAGGGCAACCAAGGTCTGGAAATGAAGCCTTTTGAGGAACCGCTGAGGACGTTGGGTATGTTTAGCCTGGAAAAGAGGAGACTGGGAGGAGATATGATAGCCATCTAAAAGTATCTTGAGGGCTGTCACATGGGAGGATAAAGCAAGCTTGTTTTCTCCTGCTCTGGAGGATAGGACCCGAACCAACAGCTTCAAACTGCAAGAAAGGAGATTCCAACTAAACATCAGGAAGAACTTTATGATGGTAAGAGCTATTTGACAGTGGAACAGACTCCCTCGGAAGGTGGCAGGCTCTCCTTCCTTGTTAGTTTTTAAGCAAAGGGTTGGCGTGGATGCTTGAGTTGAGATTCCTGCATTGCAGGGAGTTCGACTAGATGAAACTTGGGCCTACCTTCCAACTCTACAATTCTATGCACAAGGGGAGGTATATCTGCCTTTGATCTCATCATGAGAAATATAGTGTAATGATGTTGTGGCACTACGTCGACAGAAGAGTTGGCTACATTGCAATGCCAATCAGCACCAATAAAGGCAACCGCTTTGTTTTAATTCTGAATGGTGCTTGTGTGTGTTTGTGTATGCTCTTGTTGCTAAGGCACTTGGGCCAATACCGGTACTTTCTGTTTCTTGTTTGTGTTTTGTACTGTGGGGATTTAAATGGCATAACAGGGAGCATCAACCTGGTTGTCTTTAGCAATGGGACATATCTGGTGATAATATTTATGCAAAAGCGCTGAAGGAGGGGCTCCGCTTTTTGAGAGGCACAAAAGGCCCCCGCCCTTCCCAGCTCAGCTCTACTTAGTTTTAATCAGTGCTTTTCTTCTAGAAAACATGGTACTGCATGTCCTTGAGCACCCCCTGAATAAAGCATTGCTTTTAACCTTATCTGCTGCATTGTAATTATAATGGCGGCTGTCATGCGTGCTCGGCAAAGTGTTTATTTCTTCATCTGTGATCCCCAAACTATGTTCCTGGCAATTAAGCTAAGCAAGATAAACTTGCAAGTGTTTTACTGCTGGGTCACACCGAAGAACAACACATTTACTTATTTCTGCTGCTGGAAAAAGCTTGCCTGTGAATTAAGACTGACTAGGACCTGCAGCCAAGCCATTAAGATCAGTACTTACAAAAAAAGGCAGGATGAAACTAAATGTAAAATCTGCTGTTTAATCTTACAACACTTGAGAAATGTTGAGTCTCGGTGCTTCTTTGAGCATTTGAAAACTGGATTTCTGCTAGATTGTATTTTAAAATATATTATCTTGTTTCATGAGCATTTCAGCCTTGGGTAGTTGGTGTGGCCTGGAATCAGGATTTTGAAGGCTCAAGTGAACCCTAGTAGGTGAGGAACTTTGGGTGGCTTATTATTATTAATAGTAGTATTAATGAAATTTCTATACCTGCTTGCCTATCACCCCTGACCCTCAAGGAGTTAATATAAGCAATATGGCTAATGATACCTAAAAGGAGATACTGGGGTTCACGAATCTCCGAAACCTCTGACCTTGAAACCCTGTTCAGGTATGCAATTACATGCAATTACTGGCACATGATAGCTCAGTCGGTAGAGCACAGGACACCGGGGCTGGGGGTTCGAGCCCCATGTTGGGCTAAAAAAATTCAGCATTGCAGGGGGTTGGATGAGATGAATCTAGTGGTCACTTCCAACTCTGCAATTCTATGATGCAGAATGGGGGCTGCACACATTTGCCATGCCCTCCACGATCAAGTCTTCACCCCAATGCTATCTGTAGGTTTGGGAGGATGTCTAGAAGAGGGCAGCCTGCCAACATGCATTGGTTGGCCCTATGAACTGGAACCCTGAGCACTCAGCAACCTGCCCCGATACAGACCTCCTCCCAACTGCATGGATTGCCACAGGGACATGACAGATCGATGAGGAGGAGCCCGGGCAGCCCGGTTCTCAATCGGGTGTGCTGCCCACTAATCCCAGATGAGGTTACTTAGAGGTGAGGGCAAGGCACATTGTAATCTGTGTTGTTAGTACTTGTTTATTCCAGAACTAAGTCCCTGGATTAAACAGGTTTTCAAGGGCTCACTTGAGATGACCTAGGGCTCACGGTGGCCAAGAAGATGGAACATGGCATTGGAGGATCTTAAAATCCATGGAATGTTCAAAACTGTCAGGTATGGATCTGTATTAGAAACTGAGATATGAAAGCTAGGAGCTAAATGGCACCTTAAACCTTGTTATGGGCGCAACAACGGAATGTCTAGGCGCTTCCTTTTTTTATAACAAGAATAGAAAGCTGAAAATGTATGAACTGCTGCTAAAATATTATGTTCATTTTTCACATGGTCTAGTCCTTCCCCTGCCCACCCCCCCCTAATATTCTTAAGAGGGTCTCTTCTCCAGTCTTCAGAGAGTAGCGGGGAGGCAGAAAAGGGTCCTCCTTTCCTTCCACTCTGCAGTTTTAATCTGAAATCTTAGGCGCAGTACTGCACCCAGAGCTCAGAATCTGCTTGCGCTAATGAAATTCCGTCGCAAAATGCGCCTAGAACAATGGGAGTTTCGAACACTGGTATGGATAGGAAAGGATTTGCGATTTCGGGGTTTAGATTTCCCAGGACTGCTGAATTTCATCCTCATTAGGGAGTTCCATGCAGCAGTCCTCAAGAAACTTGCTTCATAATCATATTAAACAAATCACTTCAGCAATCACAGACTGAGGTTTAAGTGAATTTCAGGCATGTACTCAAATGTTTTTCTAGTGTCCCACATTTCAAATTCCATGCTCATCCTTGTACTTTCACCTTCGGCTTAAGCAACGAACTGATGTATAATAATAATATTTTTATTAAATGAACAAATCATGCAAATACAGGGGGAAATAATTAAATGGTTTTGTTTGTTTGTTTTGCTAATGAAGCTTTTCACATCACTTTGAACATAGTAAAAAGGTTTAAGGAGTGAGGAAGCAGGGAAGATATTTTTTTCAAGGCCGTAGTCTGACAAAAAACAAAACTGAACCGAGGGTCATGCCCTGTTGAAATGAACTGGAGCTGTGCAGGAGATTCTCTGGTGCAGCTCCCCTTCATGTCCGTGGGGCTTGCCCTGGAGAACTTCCCAGAGGATTGGGCCCTAAAATAAAAGCTCCTTCAAATAATGCAAAACAGAGTATGAAAAAGAAAAATAACTTCTGGCTTTCAAAGTTAGTAAACATAAAGTATTAGGTGTACCTATTATGCTCACTATTCCAACCATTTTTAAAAGTTTTACAAAATGAATTACTGTCACTTTCTTTTTTAAAAACATTGTGTAACAGGAAATGAATGTGCACAACTCTACACTTTTCTAGCATTCTTGAACTAATTCACAAATGCATGGAAATAATAATAAAAAAATGGAAACAAAGGAAGGGTGAATGTAGGTAGTTTGGTGTTAAAAACTATACAGGTATGAAGAGCTCGTTTGCCACAGTAAAGACAGGATGGGGAGCGCCTGTCCTTTGATGCGTGCTATGAGGGTAACTTTTTATTTTATTTTTATTATAAACACTATTAAATTCAGACTGCTTTTTTGGTTTTTTTTCCCTTTATCTGAATATACAAGAACATTCATTATCAAATGTTCATTATCATCAATACTACAAAGAACGAGACACAAATCGCAAGAAACAATGGAAAATGTTAATAAAGCTGAAAGATTTGAATTTTTTAATTTTTTTAAAATTTTTAAGTTTTTTTTAAGTTTCTGCAGTTTTTAATTTTTTTTGTTTTTGGTATCGAAGTCGGGGGTTTTCTGGGCAGAAAATAATGAAGCAAAAGTGTATGAGAAAAAGGCAGCTCACAGGTAATCAAAATAACCAATATTAATAATAATCAATATAATAATAATAATAAAAATAGTAAATCTGGATATGCAGAGAACCACTACCAGTGTATGTACCATTAAGGAGTTAGTACCGTATACCATGACAGACCAGAAGGAGGAAGATATGTTGTTACAGGCAGATAAATGCAGATCCATTTATCTCCCCTGTCTCTACTGCCACGCAACTGAAATGATAAAATTCAGATCCTTGTCCAGTACGAGGTTAAAGCAGTGAATGTTGCTGCACAAGACTATCCACCTACACATTTAAATGGGGCTTGAATAAGATTTGCTTTCCAGTGAATTCTTGTTCACACATTACAGCCGATGATACAATGGTCCACGTGAACATTGCAGAGAGAGATACTGAGTAAAGAGCATACAGGAAACGCAGTTAATCAAAACTATGCTAATTACACCAGGAAACTGAATACAGGCATTCACACTTCCTAAGAGGTACCAACCACCTCGGGTGAACAAATTGTAGCGCTCATTTGGCTTTAATCTCAGGTGCGTCCAACGGATCAGGGGGAAAAGGGCTCGGCTCTATATAAGGAAGCTTCATAGAATGATCACAAGAAAAGGAAGGGTAGGGTCCTGATGCTGACACAGCCTGCAATCCTATGCACACTTACATGGGAGTAAGTCCTACGGAATTCAGTGGGACTTGCACCCGAGGATGCATGCACAGGATTGCATGGAGAGATGCACCAGCAAAATCAGTTTTGCCCCTCCTTAGCAGCTACAAAGCACTGAGGTGGGTGGACCAGAGCTCGTTGGACCATCTCGGACTTGGCTTTTTCAATCTGCATTGATCAATCTTGGCTATTTGCCACCTCGGTCTTCTTTACTCAGATGATCACAACATAGACGGAAGCCCCCTAACTTCACACGCAGACGTTTATTGAAAGGGTGGGGAAATGCTCACATTAACCATCCCAATTGCAAGGGGCAGGGAGACTTGGGAGTGCTAAGGAGCTTTGATCTTCATGGAGTGATCTTGAGTGTGCCGCTCTAGAAAATGTCAAAATCACAGCTTCAGCCCACCCTCTTGAGAAGAAGGGCCATCATAAGGCAATAGATGTTGGGCTACAGGATGCAATTCTTGAGGCTCTCAGTTGCCTCCTACTTCTTTGACTTGCCACTAGCATGCCATGGCCCATAGCTGAGCTTGTTTTGTATCTCTCCATCCCTCCAGAAGTGTCAAAGAGCACTTGAGACATATTTTCACAGCCTCCGTACCATTAAAGGTAGGACAGGCCCAAAACACTTGCATACTTCAGGCAGTAGAATCCAATGGTGCCCTCTCTTGCGGACTGGTGTACAATCCACTGGGAAATTCTTGTGAGCAGGCCTCATTGAAATGTCTGCCTGTCTGTCTCCCTCTCTGCCATCTGGGCCAACTACCTCTTTTTGCTCTGTGGGAGGAGGGCTTTGTCTGAGAACAGGTAATAATTTAAACCCGGCATGCAAATATCTTTTTCAAAATTCGCTAGTCAAACAGATATCTGTTTTAAGGGTTTTTGTGGGTCCAATATGCAGGCCAAACTAGTCTGCCTATTTCCTTGTTATTTATTTTTCCACTAGGAAAATGGCGAGTCAAACTATAATTCTCTTTTTCAAGATCAAGACAACCGTAACCATTTTAGCAAGGATCCATTCACAAACCTGTAAGTAATGTGTAAAGCTACACAAGCCCAACCCGTTTACTATGTGTGCACCGGTAAAATACAATGTGCACCCTAGGACCTTAACAGCAGGAGCTGGGCTTTCACTTTCCTTTCCCTATTAACAGATTTTTAAAAATATATAATTTGAATACTGCTTATATGCCAAAATGGCCTCTAAGCAGTTAAATGGCAAGATAAGAGTGTATTCAGGGCTGTGGGTATGTTGCGATTTCTGCAGCTTCACTGTGCAAGTCCAGAGTTGGATACCTTGCTTAGAATGTGGCATCTCGAGAAATTTCATTTTTTAAAAAGCAAGATTCTAAACAGCATGGCAGTGTACATACACTAGGAAGGATGTAGGCAATAGCTGGATAAGGCTCAGAAATATGAGGGTAAAATGCTGAATGCCTCAGTGCTGTGCATGACTCCCATCCCTCTGCCCTTATCCAGTTTCCCCTACTTTCCCCTAATTATTATAAGCTTTCCTACAAAACGCCTAAGCATTCCCCCCGCAAATCTTTAAAACACAAGTATTGGAACTGGAATAAATTATGCAAATTGACTTCATTTGCATGACTTTATTCCAAGCACCAAACGTGAATTCCCTTGGTGCGAAAGTATGCACAGCCCTAATTTTGCAGTTCTGGGGTGTGGGTGCAGAATGGGAAACAGCGGCAGTGACTAATGGCAGGAGACATGACTGGGGCTTGATACAAGGCACAACGGGATGGTAAGAAGTAGATCTGCCCGCAATCTCCTGGTCGTCTTGGTTACATGGTGGCATGTTGTGGACATACCTTTGCAGGACCCGAATTGCATTTATCCAACCTGTAACGGGGAATATCCTGGAAGGCAATTTCATCAAGGGTTCAGGGTCTTAAGAAGAACAGACAATTGTCCTTACATGGAAGAGGAGGAGGAGGAGGAGGAGGAGGAGGAAGGGCTTAGGTGGCTCCTGCAAAGAGGTAGTGAGAACATCAGAGAAACAGAAGGAGGTGGGTGCCAGATAGGCTGGAGGGAGGTAAAGGCTGACTCCTCAAAAGAAAAAGAGAAAAAAAGAAAATATCATGAAAATGTACAAATACTTCTAGAGGCTGTTTGTTTCCTTCAGATTGAAAAAAATATTCTGGTGTGAGAGAATGGGCGATGGTGGTAGTAAAAGGAGAGGTGGCTTCTACCCAGAAAAGAAAGGGAAGAGAGTATAAAGAAGTGTCCAGATTGGCTGAAAAAAAGCATCCCAACCAAGAGAAGAGAAGGAGACTCTTGCTGTGTCTGCCGATCAGCTCTGGATCCAGCCTGATGGCTTCAACATTAGGAGAGAAAACCCCTCCCTTCTCGGCCCCCACTTCTGCCTGGTGCTGGGTGGGGGGCAGCCAGGGATGCCGGATTGCTGGGAGATCAGTTGGAGGTATCAGAGTGAACGCTGCCAGGGCCTTCTGTGGGGGAGGTCACTGACGAAGGAGTTGTAGCATCTTGCCAACCTCCATTAGCCTAGAAGGAACAGAGAGAGATCTGTCAGTCACTTTCACAACGAGGGGCTCAAGCCCCCAAAGCTTTTCCAGCAGGAGCTCCCCTCTCACTAAGGTGACGAGGGCTGTTGTTAAGGTCCACCATGCCTACCCTGGGGATCAGCCGCATTAGTCATGGGTGACAGTTGCATAAAGGATGGCAGTTATTTCAAGGTTGATCCAAGTAAGAATAACTCATTTTAATGGATCCAGTTACAGGTAGGTAGCCTGTAACACGGCTACCTACCTGTAACTGGAACTATGGAAGGCACCACATTGAGCCGCATATTGGACAAACAGGCCAAACCCTACGCCAAAGGATAAATAGACATAAATCTGACATCAGGAATCACAAGACAGAGAAACCAGTAGGAGAACACTTCAATCTCCCAGGACACTCTATACAAGATCTCAAAGTAGCTGTCTTATTGCAAAGGAATTTCAGAAATAGACTGGAAAGAGAAGTTGCTTAAGACCCAGGTGGTGCTGTGGGTTAAACCACAGAGCCTAGGGCTTGCCGATCACAAGGTTGGCAGTTCGAATCCCTGCCTCGGGGTGAGCTCCCGTTGCTCGGTCCCAGATCCTGCCCACCTAGCAGTTTGAAAGCACGTCAAAGTGCAAGTAGATACATAGGAACCGCTCTGGCGGGAAGGTAAATGGCGTTTCCGTGCGCTGCTCTGGTTCACCAGAAGTGGCTTTGTCATGCTGGCCACATGACCCGGAAGCTGTACGCCGGCTCCCTCAGCCAATAAAGCGAGATGAGTGCCGCAACCCCAGAGTCGGACACGACTGGACCTAATGGTCAGGGGTCCCTTTACCTTTACCAAGCTTAAAACCATGGAGAGACCTGGTCTGAACAAAGACATTGGATTCTTATCTCATTATACATGACAAAGCTATTTTTAACCTTCTCACCCCTTGCTTTCTCCTGTAAGACTAATTGCAGTCGTTAACAGTCGTCAACAGGTTTACCACAGCTATCAGCCTATCACCCATTCCCACCACCCTTCTGAGTAGCACCCCTCCCACCCTCTCACTATATATAAGGGTGTGGTGACTTCTGTTTCAGTGTATCTGAAGAAGTGTGCATGGACACGAAAGCTCATACCGAGAACAAACTTAATTGGTCTCTAAGGTTCTACTGGAAGGAAATTTTTTATTTTGTTTTCATTTTAATGGAGCATAAGCTCCCGCTGTTAGTCTACTTTGTCAGGTGCTAGAAGCGGAACTGCAAAGCAATATAAGCCCATTAACAAAATGTTGGTTCTCAGTAATGCTCACTTGTTTTTGGAGGGAGTGTAGCACATATCGCATGTGATGGCATAAGATACATAATAAGCAGTGCTTTTCCCCAAGAAAAATAGGTGCCGGAACTCACCATGAAGTGGTTACAGTAAGTCGCCAGGCGACTCAGGGAAGCCCTGAAGAGATGCCGGTTTGACAACAGCTGTGCTGACTGCCCATGGAGGTCCCAAAATCTACAGCAAGCTGTCTCCCTAGCTGGTTTGGACGTCTCCCCTAGTTCTGGTGCAGGTCAAATAAATGCGCCCCAGCCTCCCTCATTCTCTTAGATTCAGATGCTGAAGATTCAAAAGGGCCCTTGCATAAATGTGTGCCTGGCTGGAAAGCTTAAAGTCTGCTGCTGCTACATGGGAGACGGATTAAAGAAAAGGAAATATGTCTTGGCCCTGTCCCCAAGAGAAGGCATGGGGAAGAGCCCAGCATCTCTCTAGCGACTACAGAAGTCCATCTCAGGGGTGTGAAGTATCAGATGATCCTTAAGGTACATCTGGCCCTAGTGGTTTAGGGCTTTGTAAGAATTAGTAATCATGGGGGAGGCGAGAGGTGTTATATGCATAGCTGTCAACCCTCCCTTTTTTTGCGGGAAACTCCCTTATTCCAATGCCGTTTCCCACTGCTATCCCGGATTGTTGATATCCCTTAAATTCCCCGGATTTCAAAGGAAGCAGCTCCTCTCCCTCCCTGCCGGCCAGGGAGGCTCCTCAGCTGCATTGCTCGGCTGCCAATAAGGAGTCTGAGAGCGACTGGGGGCGGAGCTTGCATGCCTTGTGCAGCCAGGCCCTCACGCCCAACCAGACAGACAGCCTGCCTGCCGTTTATGCGCTCGCTCTTTCGCTCACCCGTTTGCGCGCAGCCTCTGGAGCGCAGGGTGGCGAGGCTACTTGGTGCCATCGCACCGCCCTCGCGGCATCCCTTATTTTCAAATCCGAAAGTTTGGAAAAAATCCCTTATTTTCAAATCCGAAAGTTGACAGCTATGCCTTAAGGTACATCTGGCCCTAGTGGTTTAGGGCTTTGTAAGAATTAGTAATCATGGGGGAGGCGAGAGGTGTTATATGCTATGAGTTGCTAGGCCATGACAAGATGGGAGCAGTAACCTTACTGTTTCTTGTTCAGGGCCATGGTTGAGCTCACTCAAGAGGGCGTACACACACCTTGAGTACAGGGTATGCAAGAGTTATTGTTTTGTTGCTGATCCAGTTTAAAAAGGAAATAAAGCTCTGGACTTTGCTATCTCAAAA
The DNA here is from genome assembly GCA_034642065.1 of Darevskia nairensis. Classification (NCBI taxonomy): domain Eukaryota; kingdom Metazoa; phylum Chordata; class Lepidosauria; order Squamata; family Lacertidae; genus Darevskia; species Darevskia nairensis. The sequence goes on from JAWWNI010000964.1 coordinate 1,253,656, forward strand.
TCTGTGCCTCATCTTCATTCCCCACTGTAGTGTACAAGTACAGTATATTTCAGTGAGTTGAAAAGTAGTCCAAAGCATTATGATAGCCATATCTAACCAAGCACTGTAGGATGCTAAATCTGTAACATGAGAATTTTCAAATGATTAAGCAGCCTGCACTATAAGCTTGGGCGCAAATTCATTTTCCATTTGGAAAAACTCACTAAGATAGTCATTTATTTCTCCCTCCCTCCCTCCCTCCCTCCCTCCCTCCCTCTCTCTCTCTCTCTCTCTCTCTCTCACACACACACACTCACAGAGGGACTTTCATATATTGAAATCCATGCTTTCAATTTTTGTGTTAAAATATACAATTTTAAGATTTCAAATGCAAGTTGCAAATTCCAAGTATAGCTTCCATTTTGGAGATACAGTACATATCAGGCAGGTGTGTCAGGGGTGCCAACTTGAATAAAATATGGGGCGGGGCTTGCCTGCAAGCCCCGCCCCGCATAATTGATCACATGACGCTGTGCACGTACACTATTGGAATGGCAATGCCCATCAACTTTGGGGGGGGGGCAGCCCCCTCAAATATTTTATTGTGGGGGGGGGAAGACCCCTTGGCCCCTAGGAATTAGCTCCTATGCTGTCATTTGACAATTCAGCCTCCCCTCCCCTGGACATTTTTGGAACTAGAATATCCTGTTGTTGTTCAGTCGTTCAGTCGTGTCCGACTCTTCGTGACCCCATGAACCAGAGCACGCCAGGCATGCCTATCCTTCACTGCCTCTCGCAGTTTGGCCAAACTCATGTTAGTAGCTTCGAGAACACTGTCCAACCATCTCATCCTCTGCCGTCCCCTTCTCCTTGTGCCCTCAATCTTTCCCAACATCAGGGTCTTTTCTAGGGAGTTTTCTCTTCTCATGAGGTGGCCAAAGTACTGGAGCCTTAACCTCAGGATCTGTCCTTCTAGTGAGCACTCGGGGCTGATTTCTTTAAGAATGGATAGGTTTGATCTTCTTGCAGTCCATGGGACTCTCAAGAGTCTCCTCCAGCACCATAATTCAAAAGCATCAATTCTTCGGCGATCAGCCTTCTTTATGGTCCAGCTCTCACTTCCGTACATCCTGCCTTCCCTTAAATGCCAATTTCCAGGAGGGACATTTATGTGCTTAAAGGTAGGAAGAGATGGGGTATAAATATAGAATAAAATACATTGTCTGGAACCCAAGTTCCTGTTAAAAAAGTAAGGAAACTGTATTTCCAGAATTTTTGTGCAGTATACCGCATACCATATTAGAAACACAGAAATGTGACCACATGTTCCTAATGAGCTGAATTGTAGGGGACTGGTGGCAAAACAAAGGTTGGCATGCAGAGAAGTCACATATAAGCTGCTCTTATTCTCATTTCCTCATTCATCCAAACGTCCAACTACAGCAAGAAAAAGTGTTGTGTATGGGTCTCTCAGCTTGCAAGACTTAGACCTGTTCACACATTGACAGTGGCTCAAGCAACTGTGATTTTCTGTGAGTTCTTTCCTCTGGTCTAATGCTACTCATGTGAACATGAGCTATGTGAGCAACTGAAGGTGCAAGAGGGCTCACAGTGATAACATAGGTAAAAAGGTAAAGGACCCCTGGATGCTTAAGCCAAGTCAAAGGCTACTATGGGGTTGCGGCGCTCATCTTGCTTTCAGCCCAAGGGAGCCAATGTTTTCCACAGACAGCTTTTCCAGGTCATGTGGCCACCAGGACTAAACCGCTCCTGGTGCAACGGAACAACTTCTGCTCGCATCCCGGGGCAAAGTTCGCTACCAGGAGCATCTACTTCCGGGTTAGCGGAGCATTTGTAAGGAGGACGGTACGTAACCTGAGGTTCCACTGTACTCCTTGGCAATAAAAGTTTAGGAATCACTTGCTGAAAGGAAGCCCATAGTCATTTGATGCTAAAAAGCCAATTTCAGCTAGCTCTAGATGCAAACTGGAAATAAAACACCGGCTTAAAGTTTCTTTTTAAAAATCAAATTAAATCAACTAGGTGGCCGGAATGTCTGCAAAAATCCAGAGCCCTAGTTTGCTGCCAGGTACATTTAGCACACATTTTAACTTTGAATTTTAGGCAGTTAGAAATGGTAAATCTCTGAATCAAAAGAACAGCCCTGCAGAGATGCCACCACAGAGGATATAAAGGATGGACATGTCAAGCAGAAGAAAAAGATGGATAGAAAATTGCAAAAGAAGCGAAAAGATGCACAGACAGTAGGTTTTGATCTGACCAAGGATGAAGTTACGAAGGACATCTCATTGCAGAGAAAGGAAAAAGTGTGTTACAGGATTTTTATTGACTGTTGGAGTTGGACTGACGTAAGGGTTGGGGTGGGTTGAAAAGGATATATTGTAATTTGGTTTTCTTCTCGGCTTTAAGGAATATGATGTACGGACTGGGATACTGGCATTAAGGACTATTAGCTAAAAATTTCGAGACCACTGGGAGGTAAGGGTGCAAAAGTATAAAATCAGGAGTTTTAAATTTGGTTGTAATAGGGAATTTGGATAAGGCTATAGGAAAGGATCAGAAGTACTATGATGCTGAGGTCTGGAAAAAGGGGTTGTATTAAGTAAAATGAACTTTATATTTTTCTTTTTCTTTTTTTGTTGGACTATGAATTTATTGTATATTTTTTTGGATTATTTTAAAGTTAGGAGTATGAAAACTGTTAGAGAGGATAGATAATGGAATCGACAGAGAGGGATTTGAGGAAGTCAATCGAAATATGAAATCGAGGAAGAAGGAATGCCTGGCCCTAGAATTGGCCTAAGCAATGATGTTAAACTCTGTCAGTAAGGTTAAATGTACAATGATTGTGACTACCCTTGTGAGAGAGGGGGATATATGTGGCTTCCCACAGTGAGAGGGGGGAAGTATGAAAATTTAACCGTTATATGTGCTTAAAAAATTGTAAAAAATCAATATTTTTTTATAAAAAGAAAAAGAAAGAAAAGAAATGGTAAATCTCAGTTCATAGTCAACCTATTTGCATGCATGTCTGGGGTTACTTCACCTTTCTAAGTTACACACACACACACACACACACACAAACTAAGCAAAGATTCCTGGGAGATCCAGTCTTTTCGCATTAGGTTTTAATCTACTCATACACCCTAAAGAGACTGTATTGCATATCCTCATACTTTGCTACAGACATGCTTATTGTTTACTGCAGAAGATGTAGCCAGCTCATACACTTCCACGTCCTGACCACTGCAAGAGGCAGCAATTACCACAGATTATCAGCCCGACAGTGACAAGCCGGGTAAAGAGAGACACTGAGCCAACTCTGCCGCCCGGAGACTGGCATATTCAAGTACACTCAGGACATTAATAGCAATTTACGTGCCATCACTGAGGGAAAGCCACAATGGCCCTGTTGGCAGCCTCTTATTTTGAAGCCTGTTATTTGTGGGAGTTACAAGCTATAATCACAACAGAAACTTTCAAAACCCTTATCTTCGGTGACACACCAAATCTATTTCAGAACTGTAATTGCTATGTCACTGGAGAGTTTGCTGCTTAATGCACTCAAATGACATTTAGTGTTTGCAGGGTCATTATAGGGAACGGAAAATGTAAGGGGGGGAGTGGGGAGGGCTCCTATTGTGTACTCAACTTATTTTTAGAAGGGGCTTTATTGCAGACACCCAATTAAACGAGATAGAGAAAGAGATAATCTTTATACAACACAGAGATCCGTACTATTTGAATCTTACTCTCCCATTCTCAGCCCAGAAATACTTTGGAACCCAGTACACCCCCCACTTCACTCATACTTGACAATAGGATTTATTTCCAAAGCAAGAAAGGAACCCAAGCTCTGCAAAGTGTATCAGTGTCGCCAGGATTTCATCCAAAAGCTTCCTTCCTAATACAGTGGATGCTTAGGTTGCGAACGTGATCCGTGCGGGAGGCACGTTCGCAACCCGCAGCGTTCGCAACCCGCAGATCCGCGTCTGCGCGGGTCGCAATTTGGTGCTTCTGCGCAGTGCGATTTAGCGCTTCTGTGCATGCGTCGAAACCCAGAAGTAACCCGTTCCGGTACTTCCGGGTTCGGCGCGGTGCTCAACCCGAAATCACGCAACCTGAAGCGGCCGTAACCCGAGGTATGACTGTACCGAATAGCCCTGAAGCCTTAAAAGGAGAGCTAGACTTACACGGAGAGGTTCTAGGATTTCTTATGGCTGCAGCTGTACATCATGAAATATGGATCCCAGAGCTTGAGTCCTCTACTCAAGAGCAATTCCAAAAGGGCTTGATTCTTATGTTGCATTTATGGAAAGGCAGGCCCACAAGTGTGGCGACTTTGCAATGTGGGAATGGCTGTGAAATACAACTTGTGTGCGGATGCATATGCTGAAAAGCAGATGGGAGATCTATGACGGGATGAAAAAGCCCAAAGCACACTGCTGCAATAATTTCCCACGTTACAGTACAGTACAGTGGTACCTCGGGTTAAGAACTTAATTCGTTCTGGAGGTCTGTTCTTAACCTGAAACTGTTATTAACCTGAGGTACCACTTTAGCTAATGGGGCCTCCGGCTGCCGCCGCGCGATTTCCCCTTCTCATCCTGAGGTAAAGTTCTCAACCCGAGGTACAATTTCTGGGTTAGTGGAGTCTGTAACCTGAAGCGTCTGTAACCCGAGGTACCACTGTACCTGATTTGGAGCGCTTGAAATTAACAAAGAAAGTTATATCCTCAATGGACACAACAATACCAAAGCAGCCCCCAAATTAGAAATGCATAGGCAGGTTCCTGCTCAACAACCTGCTACAAGTCAGCGATCCCAACAGCCGGGAGCTAATTTGCTTTGTCTTGGCTCCTGCCCTTGTACTTCCCTAGATATCCTGGTCCAGCGAAGGAGGATGTTTTGTCAGCCTAAGGGCCACATTCCCTAATGGTCAATCTTCTTGGGGGGGGGGCTGCAAGCCAGTGGCAGATGCAGTCAAAACAAAAGGTTGTGTGGCCAAAGAGGGCATGTCCAAAGCTGGCAGTGTGTGGGGCAAATGCTCTCTCTCGCACACACACATACCTGCACCATACAGACTGTGTCGTCATTGTGCTTGTTTCCACATAAACGGCCTTGGTCCTGTATACCTGAAGGAGCGTCTCCACCCCCATCATTCTGCCCGGACACTGAGGTCCAGTTCCGAGGGCCTTCTGGCGGTTCCCTCACTACGAGAAGCCAAGTTACAGGGAACCAGGCAGAGGGCCTTCTTGGTAGTGGCGCCCGCCCTGTGGAACGCCCTCCCAGCAGAGGTCAAAGAGATAAACAACTATCTGACATTCAGAAAATACCTCAAGGCAGCCCTGTTTAGGGAAGTTTTTAACCTGTGATATTTTAATGTATTTTAATATCTGTTGGAGGCAGCCCAGAGTGGCTGGGGGGACCTGGCCAGATGGGCGGGGTACAAATAATAAATTATTATTATGATTGCTGTCCCTGTTGCATGTGGCTTCTGCTCAGAGCCACCCTTAACTAGGGCAACTGCCCTGGGGCGCTTCACTTGGGAGGCCCCCGTGACTGAACATGGTGCCAAAAGCAGTGGCCACAGGCAGCAACCAACAGGTGGACAATGGCTGGGAGGGAGCCACAAGTTCACCCGAAAGACCTGAAAGGAGAAGGGGCACACCTGTGCTCAAAAGGCAGCTGTTGATGCAACAGAAGAGCCTTGTGGAAGTTGCGTCGGAGGCTTTGCAGGGCCTTGGAGGTTGCGTTGAAATTTTTGTGGGTGCCTGGGCACCCAGGGCTCTCTACAGTTGGCACCAATGCCCCACAAACATCTCCTTGCTCTCTGATTGGAGCAACCAAGAGGTTCCTGCTGTTGGCTCCGCAAAGGTAAACAGTAGCAACAGAGCTGCCAATTCCTAGAGAGGAAGGGAAGGCTGGCGGGAGAGGAGTTTCTGCTTCTCCCACTTCCTAGCTCTGCCTCTGTAACTGGAGAAGAGAAATGGAAGTGAAATCAGAAGTCAGGGAGTCCAGGCTAAGGAGCACAGAACCACCTGCTCTTTTATGAAACAGCAACAGCTTGAGAAGTGTTGGGGCAGCTTCACACCCACCCTGGTCCTTGGATGGCCAAAAACAGGTCATATAGTTGTAGCTCTGCACACTATGCATCTGGTTCATGATATTTTATAGGTGATTTCATTAGATTTTATGATATCAGAATTTTCTCACAATTAATATCAATCATGGACAATCACAACAAATCACATGGAACTACTTCACAAATGTGATGCATTAAAATACAGAGGTGAAATCTCCCCCCCCCCCGAAATCACAGAGCATGAAATTTATGTATCACCAAACTAATGCAATACTTGTAGTTTAATGGTGAATTCTGGATATAATGGAGATGTAAAAGATTTGGATTATTATAAAAGGCGCAGGAGGAAACAACTAACAATAGGACCCACAAAGGGGAGGAGGGAAGACCAGGAGATTCTTTGGAATCTCGGTTTTATGATTTATGTTGTATATGTGAGTGTAAAACATTTATTTGAAAAATCAAATAAATATTTAAAGCCCCCCCAAGAAACTTGTTTTTCTTTACAATATCACCGCAGTAGAGTATAAAGGGAGAAACTGGTGTTCTTCCATAACTTGTAATATTTTTTTAATCATACCTATTTTTCTGTTTGTTCTGCATCTTATATCCTCAATACTGGATTCATAGTATCCTCAATATTGGATTCATAGAATTGTAGAGTTGGAAGAGATCCTGAGGGTCATCTAATACAACCCCCTACAATGAAGGAATCTCAAGCATCCCTGACAGATGGCCATCCAACCTCTGCTTAAAAACGTGCAGTCCACCACCTTCCAATGGAGTCTGTTCCATTGTCTTCTTCATAGTGTTTTGTCAGAATCTCCTTTATTGTCACTTGAATCCATTGCTTCAGACTCTACTCTCCGGACCCTTTACCCTAATAATCAGATCAGTGCAAAAAGTACATACACTGACCAAATATACTCAAAGGGGTCCTTTTGGCAGGTATACCTTATTTATTCAGAGATCTTATTTCTCCAGAGTTTATTTATTTAAAGTAGGGGATAATGTTATGAACGTGGAAGCAGGTAAATTACCTGCTGCTGCAATTCCCTCAGCTTGATCTGGCTTTAGAATTATTATTATAAGGAAGGAAGGAAGGAAGGAAGGAAGGAAGGAAGGAAGGAAGGAAGGCTTATGTAAAAACATAGCACACGGTTTCATTTATTTCACTCATTCCTGCATACTAGTTTCAGGGACATGGTAGAAGCACCCAGTTGGTCTGTGGCCACAGAGAATGAGGGTTAGGATAGGAGGGTGTCACACTGAGGAAGAGGTAAATGATCTCTTGGAAGGGACAGATTCTTGGTAAGGAACAATAGTCTTCTTGCATCAATGTGCCTCTAGAGGTGCATGTTTGAGACTTGATGGAAGGGGTGTGTGACATGATCATTAGAAACATTGAGAGATGGGTTGAGCTGTATAACAACAACCATTTATTTCTTATACCCTGCCCATCAAACAGCAGCAGCGGCAGCAATTTTTTCTTATTACCCCCCCCCCATCTGACTGGGTTGCCCCACGTGTGACTTGCATGCCTCATGGGAACATGGGGCACATGATGTGTTACACAGATAGGCTGCACAGGGGAGAGTTCAGTGACCAGCACATATCAGCACCAATGTTGCAAGCTCCTGGAGGCCAAATTTAGTTTGTTGGGCAGAATATTATGTCCACTACCATTAGGGTAGTATGGTCAGAAATGCTACTTTCTGCATGCACAAGGCCAGCTAACAGGCGGAGCTGAGAGGTCTCAATGAAGTGTTGAGGAAGGTGCTGTTGGGAGGAAGGGTTCAGTTTTGGCTAGGCACTGGGGGACGTTTGGGAGAAGCTGATTCTGTACAAGAGAGGCTGCCGGTGCCTCATAGCAGTATTTAAACTGATTTCTGGGGGAAGCTAGTGAGAGCTGGCCCTTATTAAAAATGGCTCATCTTCAAGGCATGATGGAGGCAATGAAGGGGATCCAGGGATGATGAAGGCAAACATTCCGGTTTGTCTTAAAAAAGGGGGGAAATCTGGACTTTGCAATCATTCATTCAGAGCACTAACAAAATGCTTAAGGGGAGCCAGCATGCTTACTGTATCTGTGTGGCACCCATGTTTCCTCACTAAAGATGGGGATGTAAACAAGCAGTTGAGAGGAGGCTATTTGTGACCAGTTCTGAGGGTTGATCTAGACATCGGTTTGGGTTAGCCCATTGAAGGGTGCACACACACAGGGTTTGCATATCTAACCTCCCTGATTTGAGTATGTACGCCATTTCTAGTGTAGAGGTGCCAAGTCATTTAAATATGGGATAGGACAGAATGTGACAGCAAGCATATAGAAGAACAGACCGTTATTTCAAGAGAACAAAAATCTGAAGGAGAAAATGCACATGCAAAATGCATTTGAGGGGTGGTGGTGGGATATAATAACTTGTATTTGCAAGCGAATGCCAGAAGCCTCCAAGTCAAGAATGAAGAACATAGGGATATAGTGGGCTTGTTTTTGTTTTGTTTGGTTTTTTTAAAAAAAGCCTGGTGGAATGGAGAAAATCAGTGTAGTCCTCAATAGAATGGCCACTGAAAGTCATACTGAGGTTGCCATTGGTTTGATTACTCATGAGGGCATGCAGACCAATAAACTGGAAAATGGGAGGAGCAAACTCCTTCAGGAAACACAATTAATTTATGGCACTTTGAATTTTGCTCAGAAATTGACTGGCAGCTCTAGAAGTTGTTTAAGAACTGATGAGATGCTTCCCACAGGACAGTCTCAGTTATGAACCAGAAGCATACAACTGCCACATCAGATATGGTACCATCCTGACTACCACTTGCAGGAGACTAGTGTCAGGAGGAAGATGTCGTCATTCCCTTACTAAGAAGTCCCAGATGGCTGGCTAGTTGGAAGACTAAATGAGATACATGGACCATTTGTTTGATCTAGTAAATTTTATAGAATCATAGACTTCTGGAGTTGGAAGGGACCTTGATGGTCATCAATGTCCAACCCCCTGCAAAGCATCCATGACAGGTGGCCATCCAACCTCTGCTTAAAAACTTCCAAGGAGGGAGGCTCCACCACCTACAGAGGGAGTCTGTTCCACTGTTGAACAGCTCTTACCATCAGAAAGTTCTTCTTGATGTTTAGTCGGAATCTGATTCTTGAAATGTCAAAGCATTGGTTCAGAGCAGGAGAACCTCTGGAGCACGAGAACATAAGCTTTAGCAGGTTCTGTAGCACAACCTCAGTTTCCTATGCACCAACGAAGCTATTATCCTCAGTGCCAAGTGTTGTTGTCTAGAATATTGTCTCCTTCCCCATCAGGACTAAGTTTAAAGCTCTCCTGATCAGGTTCGTGAGACTCTTATAAAAAACACATTCTTGCCAACCGCTGTGAGGTGCAACACATCCCTTGACAGATGTCCTTCCTCAAGGAAGCAGAGACCATGGTCCAAGAAGCCAAACCTTTCCTGATGACACCACCTGCACAGCCAGTGTGTTACTTCCACTATTTTCCTCTCTCTTCCTGCGCCACGACCTTCAACAGGAAGGAGTGATGAAAAAAGCACCTATGCCCCAAGGTCCTTCAGCTTCCTGACCAGAGTCTCAAAGTTCCTTGCTATACATCAAAGGCTGTGTCCGGCAGTATCATTTATACCCATAGGAATCAGAAGGAAGGGGTTGTGGTCAGTGGGCTTTATAAGACTTCTCCGTCACTTCATGACTCTTTGCACCTGGAAGGCAGCACACCTCCTGGGCCATCCTGTTCCCTTCGCACACTGCTGCCTCTGTCCCCCTCAATAGGGAGTCACCTTCCAACAACCCACGTCTCTCCCTCCTCTGGGAAGTGGCAGGAATCCATTGCACATTCCACAGCCACCTCAATGTGGTCTGAGTTCTGAAACTGCTGTCCTTGTGTCTCTGGCCCAGAATTGGTGAGGGCCTGGAATCAATTTTGCAGCTCCAGTGACACAGGATGGCTCCTGACAGTCCTGCTTCTTTCTGCGTGTCATGTTCCTTCTAGGGGTTAATCTCCTGCAATGGGATCTTCCTCCTCTTTAGGGGGCCCCCACCCGTGTTGCTGTTCCAAGATGGTCCACTCTTCTCTATTGAGAAAGTCCTCATCTTTCGCGGATAGCTCAAAGTTGGAGAGGTGGGCCTCAGGTTGCTGTACCTTCTGTTCCAGCAAGGCAACCAGCTTGCACTTGCGGCAGGTGTAGTTTTGCACCTTCTTAGGCAGAAAGACAGACATGGTGGTGCAGGCCACTGCAGCTGCTCCCTCGCCATCCATGTCTCTTCGTCCTACGGACACCATGAAGTAGCATTCCAGGCCTCGCTTGGCAAACGCCCCTGTTTACAAATCCTGGTCACAAGCTCCCAGAGGCTGCAAGCAGCTTAACAGAACTACTGGCTGCTAACTCCTTCCCCAATTCAATTCCATTTCCGGCAACGAGTCTGGGATGTGGAACTCCAACGACACATGAGTGAGATGAATAAGCACCCAGCTATAAAGGACAATGGGAGAGGATTCTCTCCAGCAAAGTATCTGACAAAACTACAAATACCCAAATATAGATGGGCATTTACTCTTGCTAGATTTAATGTATTACCATCTGCCTTATTGCAGGGAAGATTTGCAGGTAAATCATATGTGGAACGAGTCGGCCCCTGTGGCCTGCCGGAGGTAGAATCTGTCTCTCACGTTTTAATACGTTGTCGTTTTTACAACGACATACGTTGGGTTTTCATCTCTCCGGTTATACAAAATTCTTCAAATGAATTCCTATGTCTCAAACGCCATGTAGAAGACACGGACCCTGAGATTACGCTGAAAGTAGCCAAATACTGTGCAGCAGCCATAAAGCTCAGAGAACAAGCAGTGTTATCGATATGAATAGGCCCCAAATGGCAATTTTTAGGCCATATTTCAGTGCCACAATTTTAATTCATATATTTTAAACGTTGCTGTATACGTATACATATGTGTACTATTGCTGTTATGTAAATTCTAATGTATTATTGATTTAATAAGCTGGTCTGTGACCGTAAGAATAAATTCATCATTCAATTCCATTTCAGCTTCTATTCTTAAATACAGAACAGGGCAGGGCAGGGCAGGACCATATCATTGCAAGGAACCTCTCGGGTTACCAAGGAGAGCATCTACTATGATTGATGCCTTCTCCGTGTCCTCTTGGAAACCTAGAAGCAAGAAGATTCCACAGCTTACCTTGGCAACTCATCCTCCTGCTACCCACTGCTCATGTTAGGTTACATTTATTCAACGTAAAAGCATATTCATGTAGTTTAAACTCGGTGCTTCTTATGGTATGATAATACATTGTTCTCCCTCTTCTGCAAGCCATTCCTTTCAAGAGAGGCCTTTCTTCCCTCTTCCAAAATAACTGGCCTGAAGATAAAGGAAACTACAGCATGTCCCTTCTGGTATTAGTGCTGATTCCCATTCTGCAGCTTCGCTTTATTAATGACTACCAAATTAGCTTCAGTTCTGCACCTGAATCCATGCTGGCTTTCATCTCCTCTCGCATGCCCTTTCCCTAGCTCTTTTCTTCAGCGGAGCATCCCCTGGTGATTTGGTTTAGCCTAGAAAACTACTGTGTTCAGATATATATTCAGTTGCAGTGAGCTGGGCTTCTCCTTGGGGGGTGGGGGCAGGGTTAATTTGTACAGAAGTATCATATCTTATCATGATCAGTCTCCGATTCATTTATTCCTCAGTATTAAAGAGCCAGAATAGAAATGAATTCGGCTAACAGAGATTAATGTGGAACGATAGGCTCTTTCATGTGGCATTTTCAAGCCTGGCTTTTGCAATGGGTTTATATAATCAGACATAATTGTCTGCACATGTTCAGTTGCATTTACTTCAGAATGCTTTACTGTCCTTGCCTGGTGACGTCAGGGCTCGGTGCAAACATGGGCGCTTGGATGCCTGTGCTAAATTCAGAAGAAGTCAGCTCAGAATTCCAACAACAAAGTCACACGCCATGCTTTGTGACATTTCTGCCCTTCCACCATGCCCACCAATGGCTTCAAGGGAGCTTTCTCCTTCCTCCTAATGATGAGAAGCCTGCCAATAAGCCAAGTTTCTTCTTACGACTTTGGAAAAAGGACACATAAATATTGAAAAGATGTTGAAGTAATATAGTCATTGGACCATAGCAGTCAACCTTCCCTTTTTTTGCAGGAAACTCCCTTATTCCAATGCCGTTTCCTGCTGCTATCCCGGATTGTTGATATCCCTTAAATTTCCCGGATTTCAAAGGAACCAGCTCCTCTCCCTCCCTGCCGGCCAGGGAGGATCCTCAGCTGCGTTGCTCGGCTGCCAATAAGGAGTCTGAGACTGACTGGGGGCGGAGCTTGCATGCCTTGTGCAGCCAGACCCTCACGCCCAACCAGACAGCCAGTCTGCCTGCCGTCTATGCCTTCGCTCTTTCGCTCACCCGTTCGTGCGCAGCCTCTGGAGCGCAGGGTGGCGAGGCTACTTGGTGCCATTGCACCGCCCTCGCGGCATCCCTTATTTTCAAATCCGAAAGTTTGGGGAAAATCCCTTATTTTCAAATCTGAAAGTTGACAGCTATGCATTGGACTATATAGCTCAGAAGGTGGTAAGGATTAAGCCCTTGTGTTATATTACCCCCTTGGGTTTCTAACTTAGTTAGAGCACATGCATACATTTAGCAGAACCAGGAAACAGAATTATGGATTGTATCGCTATAGAATCCAGGAAAATACATATTTTTGAACGCTTCCAAGCCTGTAGTAAACTAACTTACCAGGGAAAGTTATTCTCTGTGATTTACTCCATGAAGGGCTTTGAAAGTATACAGGAGAGCATTAAAAATGGGACCTTTCACGTATCTGAAGTGATACAGATCAGAATTCTACCACCCTAGGTCAAACTGGAAATGACAGGCACAGCCATACTTGATGTCCTCGAAGGGGCATTATAATTTTAATGTCAAATAAAAAACAATAAACCCCCATTCTCCTTAAAATCTGTCACGTCAGGTGGTTTTCTCCCACTCTCCCATATGACCCAACCTGCCAACCCGTGAGCTTCGACTTACTTTGGGTATCTAAGCACTTGCCTTTTAACGCCTCACATTTTGTGCTTGAACAAAAAGGACGAGAGAAAGAAAGAGAGAGAGAGAGAGAGAGAGAGAGAGAGAGAGAGAGAGAGAGAGAGAGATGGTCCTGGCAAGCCGTCCTGACTTTCCCTTCCATCACATCCTATCCTTGGCACTTCCTTTCATTTCAACTTGACATGAGCTCATGGAGAATGCCTAGCAGGTCCAACGGCAGCATGCTGTACGATTCCCCACTGAGAAAAGACTTGCTTTGCCTAGCACTGTCGTGAGCAATGCAGACAGTAGAAATCCTGAAGGTTATCTAAAGAGGGTGGGAGAGAAGCCTCTAAACCTTGCGCTGCCCTTTGCCACCACCCTCAATGGGCGCTCCTTGCGTCCGAGGCACGCATGCAGTGGAAAGTCAAAACATCAGGACCATGCTTCACCCTCCCAGTATTTTCAGGTTAATCCTCGAGCGCAACTCTTCCCCTGACCTCTAAAAGGGGCAAAGAGAAGCCCCCGACACAGTGTACGGCAGCCTCCTTTTCCAGGCTCCCCTCTTCTCCCAGCTTGCTGTCACCGCCACTGAGATGGCGGATGATTGATCTGAGAAATGAAGTTGGATTGCTGTCCCGAATCTACACTCGGTTCTCCTTGTGTCTGTCTGATCGATTTCACTCTGTACGACACAGCTTGTCGCTATGAATTTTCATGCTAGTGAGGAGCCGCCAGCGCAACCCAGAACAAGTAGAAGATGTTCCTCTCCTCTCCACCCCCTCTCTCCACCCCTCCCCTCAGTTTTTCTTACTCTAATTTTTGTATTAGCATCATCATCATCATCGTCATTACCATCAATCTGTTAATAATCCATTTTTGGCTTTTAGAATGGGAGAGGGCCCACCCACTATTTTAGATGGTACATTCAGCTGCAATGGACTCCAGCCCTTGGCCTTCTCGTTGGAGATGTCTGGGTCCCCTCCTGCCACTGCACTAGGTGTCACCTGTTTAGCAGCTCTCTCAGCAGAACGCAAGTGGCCGCAGGTGCCATGTGAATATTGATTGCGTCTGACAGTCCTAGACGCCAGCTGCCTGCACAAGGCCTGCCCCATCGCCACTTTTTTCGCAGAGAGAACTCTGCCGTTGGCATGACCGATACAGAAGCAATAAACTAGGTGACCGTAAAGCTAAGACAAGTCCTACTAAGTGGCATTCTGAGCCCTATGGCTTTGAAATAATTGGGAAAGAGAGAACCAACAAGAAAGGGAAAAAAGAAAAAAGAAAAAAAGGAAGCCTATTTTTCTTACACTGATGCCCTGCGGACTATACATCTGACTCGCTGCGAGTCCGTCACTGTATCCTCCTGTCTGGCTGATAACATGGCGAAGGGTATCCACCTAAACAGACCAACAACAACAAAGAGAGAATTAGGAACACAGATATTAAAAGGCAAGACTAATTTTGGGGGTGACTAAAATAGGACGATATGACTATAATCAAGATTTCCCAGTGTTCACTCCAAGCAGCAATAAGTGAAGATGCCTCCCTCCCTCCTACCAACCCACTACAATCCCTGATAGCAACAGTGGCAGCAGCAGCAGCCCATGCTGGATTCTTAGTAGTGCAGCAAATGGTGGGGAGAAAAACATACAAGGAGGCAAGTTGGTTGAAGGTCCTTGGTTGAGTTAGCAATTCCTATATGGGGGCAAGAAATCTACTCCGTCCAAATCTGTCACCCCTGCTATCCACACCAGTTATTCAACCCAAGGTTTCTCAGTGCCACTTGCAACTGAAGAGAGTTGACTTAATACAAATGAGCGTTACGAGGGTTCACGCCTTGCCTCTCGAGACCATTCATCCTTCTTGACCGCGCGAGGCCGTCTGCCACCTAGCATGCCTTCTCTTCTGCGTTCAGGGTAGCAATGCAACCTAGCTTTGCTTTTAATGCACCTTGACATGAGATGGAAATGTTTGAGTGGTTGGCACCATTATCTAAGGGTAAAAGGAGACGCCCGGAGGGGTAAGCAAATACCTAAGAAGCTGTTGCAACCATTGCATCAGGAAGAAGTGGCTTACACCCCAGTGATCATTTCCTGCACTCTTCCCTGTCAAACTGGCTTCTAGGATAGGATGGCTAAATGTAGTTTGACACTGAAATGGGGGAAGGGGAAACTTCTGTAGTTCAGCACCACTCTCTTGTCATTAAACCAAGCAGAATATGACAATATGGACATCTTGAAAAATAAGCCCGAGGTACAAATATCTGGTCATTTCTCCTAGAAAATCCACTAAGCAAGTTGCATCTTGCATAATACTCTTTCCGTTCAAATATTGATTTCTTCTTACTGTAACTAAGAAGCCAGAGCCAAATGCATTCACAAAGCGTGGGCAACATCCCCAAATACCTTTTTTTTTTTTGGTAAAAAATAAATAAAATTGTTTGGTTTGGGGTTTTTGTTTTGACTGGTTTAGGTTGGTTACAGAGTTTCGATTCCTCTCTTGGGACAGGAATGGGGAACGCCAATAGGATCAAAGGCTCTTCATTCTGATATTGATGCATTCACTGGCAGTACATCCGATGGATCCCTACCTGTGACTGCACGTTGGCTCCAACCTGGGCCCCTTGGTAAGAATCCCCATTGAGTGACTGCACGCTCATGAATAAATCTCCAGAGTTTGACATGTTAAAAGAACTGGAAGAACCTGGAAAGGAAAGAGTGAGGCACCTGAATCATAGAAAGGAAGAGGATCAACCACACGCCTGTCAGCCAAGAAGAAGGAAATGACATGCAAAGCAACCCCAAACAGGAGACAAAACAGGTTAGTAGCACGAAGGACAGAGCAAGCAAAAAATAAAAATATAAAAAAATTAAAAGAGAGAAAGAGAGAGAGAGGATGCACTGTAAGAGCTATAAATATCACATCTCTAAAAAGCTTGCCCTCCAACCAACTTCTCAACAGAAATGAGTCCTTCAGAATTCAGTGCTTCCTGATGGAGGGTGTGGCACATAGCTCCTGTTTTGTGGGTGGGAGGTTGCTTTGTTGCTGTGGACAGCACACTAATGTCTTAGCAAGCTTTGATATTTTCAGCTGCGATGCCCGGGCAGCAGTCTTGTTTTTAGAAGATGACTCCCATAAATATAGATGAACAGAAAATGTTTGTGGAGCATGCCATGCTAAGACACCGCCAGTTTCGTGAGGGATTCCAGTCGCAGCCCACAATGAATCTATCTTGGCCAATTTGGCAGGATAGCAAAATATAGAATAGAAACTAAGGCCATGGATTTCCACTAGTCCCTCACACCCCACACATCTAGAAGAGCACATAATGTGCCAAATTTGGGGCGAAGGAAAAATGGGCCACAAGAATGTGGAAAGGCTCTCTTGATCTCCTCTGTGTTGTCTTTGTCTCATGGCAAAAACTGGAACTCACTAGATCACGTTATCTCAATAATCTCAACCACACACAGGGTTGAAAAGTGTAATTTCAGACATAACTCCCTTTCAGTTTCCCCCCTATGTCCCCTGCAAAAAAATATAATTTATGACACAGCAACCTAACTGCATGAGATAGACTGGAAGGAAAGGATTATTTTGAAACTCTCGTGCAACTGATGTTAAGAATGAGAAAGCTGAACGTGCAAGGTTTAGTTTTAGGCATGACATTAGGCTTGAAGGGAGAGACTTCAGGGGCCCAGGTCAATTCCATTGCACTTTTGCAATGCCAAGCTGTTCAATATTTCCAACATGGAAGATACATAACTACTATGTCTAGGGTTGGTTGGTTTGCTTGGTTTTTTGCAGCTGCCCAACAGTGAAATACAGACAAAAGCTCTGTGAACCTTTGAACTATACTTTCTCTTTGCAAATATTTTGGTTAAACCAGGTATGGAAAACCTTTGGTCCACCAGATGTTGCTAAAACTCCCATCTGTGCCAGCAAGCATGGCCAATGGCAAGGGATGATGGGAAATGCAGTTCACCAACATTTGGAGGGCCAGAGGTTTCCAACATCTGTGCTAAACTCTGGACAAATGGGGGGGGGGTAGTTATCTGAAGAGTACAACCATCAGAAGTCAAGAAACAGTCCAACGGTGAGTCCCCCTGCAAACATCTCCCCTGCCCATGAAGTCTTTTTTTGCTCCTATATAAACACATCTTGAAGGAGAGATTCTAAAAGGTCACAATAATTAGCAAGGGCTAAGAAGTTCTTCAAAGTCTCCTTTAGCGTATGGTGGAAAGATCCCCATTGACTTCGTCAGGCTTTGGAAAAGCCCCTGTAACTGAAGGATTGCCTCCTTACATACCATCCTACCTACTCCGTAAGATCAGAAGGACTTTTCTGTGTTCTACTTAGGATGGAGAAGTGTTTGATGAGAGCAAGAGATAGGGCCTTCTCAGTGACTGCACCAATATCATGAAGCACTTTGTCCTATGAAGCGTAGGTTACCCCCTCTCTGGCTGTTTCCCACTGCTTGGGGAAAACATTTTAATTCCAGAATGCTTTTACCTGCTAAGTATCTGCTGTAAAGGTCATGTTTTGGCTGTGATCTTTACCTCTGTTGTATTTTAATGAATTCTTAATGCTGTGTTTTTATTGTATTTTATGATATTGTGATTCTAAATTGCTGTAAGCTGCTCTGCATCGCACATAGTCACTAAAAGGGCAGGGAATAAATCTATCTGTCTATCTATCTATCTATCTATCTATCTATCTATCTAATCACACTTTGACAATAGATAAGCTACTGGAAATGGTTCTGATTACTTTTCAAGAACTCCCATTACTGTGCAGCACTAAGAGTACCAACTTTTGGGGATGCAAAAAATGCCGTGATTATACCAATATTTTCCTTTCTGTGACACCCGCCTTCTGAGCATACAACATGTGCCTACTGTAATTATTTAAGTCTCACAGGAATGCCATGGGATTTGGGGAAAAGTATGGTTCTCTCTCCTTAACAGATGGCCTCAATAAATGATCTGGATTTTCAAGGTCGTGCAGCAAGCCAATGATATCACCACGAAGAGGCCCTAGGAAGCCTGTGTGCCTCCATCCCTTTTCTGCAGACAACACAGGTTGCTTTTTAAGTTAGCTGGCTTGAACAGTGTGGGTATTTTACCCCACACTATCTTTTTAAAATATTCCTCCAAATAAGTAGAAATGGCATTTACTTGACAGATGTTGAATCGGCAGGGCAGAGAGAACAGTCACAAGATTACATTCAAAGCAACAATGGTATTGATAGATGCCATTTACAGAATATATGTTGATATTGATGCAGATGGCACAATTCATCAGGTTGGTCTCCTGTGAAAGCCCTGTGTTCTTCCACAGCTCTCATTCATTTCTATGAGGTTTGTGCATGAGAATGTCCCAGTGGATTGTGTCCAAAGTCTTCCAAAGATTAATGCACATGTGTAAGTGGTAGATGTGCACACCAATGGAATTTACACCGTACAGATAGAGTCAGAATAGTAATTGCTGAGATGACCTTTGGTGTCATCCGTGATGCTGCTTCAGCATTCTTGGCATCAATGCAAAATCTTCAGGAAGGAGAGTTACCATGGCCAGGCATCTCCAAGGGATAATACAATGGTGTGGGAAAAGGAATGACATCAAAACAAAGACACACACCTCCCTCAATGAACAGCATCTCCAGAATTTCAGGATGGTAGTTCATTCAACTGAGCTTTGAAAGCAGAAATATATTCCTCCCAACAATATTCCATTTCCACTTCAGCTGAGTTTGACATTATTTTTTTCCATTACTTACATTTTTGAGCAATGTGTAGGAGAAGTGGAATGAAGAAAAAGGATGTTTTGCCATGCTGAAAATGGTCCAACACAAACTAAAGTTCCCTGACTGGCTTGTGAGCTGTCGTCTCTGAACAGTCTCCCTGCTCCCCTCTCTGGAGCCAGAAGCAAGAGCACTTCATTTGCTCCAGAAGTATTCTGTTGGCATAGCCCCAACGTAAACAATTTCATGAAATATTGTATCCCAAAATGGAAGGTAAACCTATCAATGGCTACTGGTCACAACTGCCACCCTACTGAGTGACAATGTGCTCCTGGCCTTCAGTTGCTTGGCTTGTGAGCTTTTCCACCCGAGTACCAGTGGCTTGTTTGAGGGAGATCTAAATAAAGCATTGATTAACAACATTTTGAACATGTGCAAAGTGATTTTCTCTTATCCAATGATTCACTAAAGCCCACCCCTGATTTATCTGGGAAAAGGAACCAGCATTTAGAGGTCAGAGGGACTGACTTCCATCTTTATTTACAAAAGTTCCCTAGCTTCTGATCTTCTGAATCACACTGATCTTTGGATTTTATTGAAAGCGAAGTTCAATATTTAATTCGTCTCATGTTTTAGAATGTGGACTTTTATAACAAAGGGATCAAATAGGAAGGAAATGTTTTGATGATTTTTTAACCAATATGGAAACATTTATATCCCCATTGCATGTGCGGGTGCCTTCTTTTACAATAATTCACATTGGTGGTAACTGTAAGCTCCTTAAAGGAAATGTTGTGGTAGTTAAAAACAACAACCAAAAACTGTTTCTAGGAAGAAAAGAGACCCCCCCAAAAAAACAAATTCATGTGATTAATACAAATCTAGTTAAATTTAGAGCAAGTTGAAGGGAGAGACCTAGTTCTGTCTAGCTAACTCTTGCTTAAATTACTGAGAAATTAACAATTATTTGTTTTCAGGCCTAGACGGAAGATGCTGTCCTAACTGCACCTGCATGAAGAGAAAGCAGCAGTTTGCCAAGAGTGATTGATTTACACCACAGGGGAGAAGGAGAAGATCAGAGGAGATTCACAGCAGCAGGATGAAAGTCTGAGGTGGTGTCGGAGCTGGAGAGACAAAGAGGTTGTGTGTTTTTTTTGTGTAAATGAGGAAAGAAGAATCTGCAATGTGCAGAGGGAAAAGAAAATGGTGCATTATTGCAGTTGAAAGGATAGGACTCTGGCCAGATCAGCAAGGGTTGGCTTACATGGACCCAACAGGTAGGGAAGTGGATAGGGGTAAGGGGAGAGAGCAGTCGGATAAGAGACTCAGTCAATGTTGTGAAGCAGCATAACTCCTGAGGTAGTAGAGCATGGGTAGGCAAACTAAGACCCGGGGGCCAGATCTGGCCCAATCGCCTTCTAAATCTGGTCCGGGAATCAGCGTGTTTTTACATGAGTAGAATCATAGCTGTCAACTTTCGGATTCGAAAATAAGGGATTTTTCCCAAACTTTTGGATTTGAAAATAAGGGATGCCACGAGGGCGGTGCAATGGCACCAAGTAGCCTCACCACCCTGCGCTCCAGAGGCTGCGCGCGAACGGGTGAGCGAAAGAGCGAGCGCGTAGACTGCAGGCAGGCTGGCTGGTTGGGCGTGAGGGTCTGGCTGCACAAGGCATGCAAGCTCCGCCCCTAGTCGGTCTCAGACTCCTTATTGGCAGCCGAGCAACGCAGCTGAGGAGCCTCCCTGGCCGGCAGGGAGGGAGAGGAGGTGCTTCCTTTCAAATCCGGGAAATTTAAGGGATATCAACAATCCGGGATAGGAGCGGGAAACGGCATTGGAATAAGGGAGTTTCCCGCAAAAAAAGGGAGGGTTGACAGCTATGAGTAGAATGTGTCCTTTTATTTAAAATGCATCTCTGGGTTATTTGTGGGGCATAGGAATTCATTTATTATTATTATTATTATTATTATTATTATTTTCAAAATATAGTCCGGCCCCCCACAAGGTCTGAGGGACAGTGGACCGGTCCCCTGCTGAAAAGGTTTGCTGACCCCTGAAGTAGAACATGTCACACAGGGTATCAAACTCCAAGATAATTAGCACCCGCTTTTCAGCATGATGCAAACTAAGAAACCGCCAACCAATAATTTGGCCACAATAAGGAAATCTTGTCCATGGTATGATTATTTTCCACCTAGTCATTTTGACACCCTATTTGCAAAATTTAACAATTCCAAAGTACAGACGCGCTCACACATTCGCAAAATTTAATATACTACTGCCTTCAGCTGTACTTGAGGGTCAATTTCAAGAGACTGCACTGGAAAAACGGTTATGTCCCTGTGGAGATGGCAGTATTGAGTCAGTGGCTCATGTGCTTCTGGCGTGCAATCTTTATAAAGATTTGAGGAATGAGGTTATTACCCCTCTACTATTGTCCATGTCGAGTCGCTCAACCATTGCTACTGTGTCCTTTCTTTTAGAAGATCAATATGATCAGGACCTTTGGGTATAGGGCCGTATATAAATTCAATAAATAATAATAACAATAATAATCAGGTGACAGCAAAAATGCAGGGTTTTTAGTGGGGACAATTAGAGTAAGATTTATTATTTGATAATTGATGTAAACCTCCAAAATGTATTTCGTATAGTTAAGTTTTTACCCCTGTCTTCAGTACATTTTATTTCATTTTATTGCTATGGCTAGTGGCTGATGCAAATAAAGAGTCTTCTGATCTGAACCTGTGAGTTGGTGAACACCCGTCTGCATAGCCCCAATACAAGCCTCTACAGTTAGGCTCGCCCTCCAAACAGAACGTCCATTTCTTATTATCTTTCCTAAAACGCTTCCGCACACCCCTTATTGTCCCCTGCCTTCCTTTCACTCGGTGGGGTGTCATTTCACGCACAACACAGCGACAACTCCAGCTCTGTTTCCAAATGTACACTTCAAACAGGGAGACAAAGCCATTTTGGGCTCTCTGACAAGAGAACCCTGCAAGATACATATCTCGGCAAACGTGTGCTTTCTGCATTCATAGTGTACTGTACTTTTGTTTTTCCTTGTGCAGTTAAAATGTGTTAGGTATATATAAAAAATGCAACATGTGAAGCAGCCCTACATGTTTCTGCCATTCTGGGCTATTGTGAAATTTGGCCAGGCAAAATTACTTCTCTTATCCAGCAAGCCACTGCTTTAAAGAGCTACTCCTCCTATTACAAGGAGGTCTTGGGGACCATCCCACTGGGAAACCAACACGAAATGTTGTCTTGTGGAAGTTTACTACGGATTTGGCTCCTTGCCACTGCAAAAGGGCAAGTCTAGATTTTTTTGGTTTTTTTTTTCATGGCTGCTGTTCACAGGCCAGGGAGCAGAGCTCATAAAAAGGTCAATTCTCTTGTATAACACCTACATTACCAAGCTGCTTCTTGTAAATCACAGGCCTTGAGCAAGACAGTAAATGATAAACCAATAAGGCAAAACACACCATCTCAATTTTCAAAAGTAGTGAGAAACAGATTGCAATTTGTGATGGGTGACCTGCATAGTGTTACTGGTGAGATTTGATTTCTGGTACTCCTCCACTT
This sequence comes from Darevskia nairensis, assembly GCA_034642065.1. Classification (NCBI taxonomy): domain Eukaryota; kingdom Metazoa; phylum Chordata; class Lepidosauria; order Squamata; family Lacertidae; genus Darevskia; species Darevskia nairensis. The sequence goes on from JAWWNI010000964.1 coordinate 1,276,153, forward strand.
TGCCTTAATGGGGGCAAGATCACCACCAGTAATGCCTTCAGCCCTGTGGCTGCAGCTGCCAGGACAACCTGCTTTACGCACCAAGCCATGCTGTCAATCGCTCCCTCTTTTGAGTGAGGAGGGCCTACCTGTGGAACAGACCTCTGGCCCATGTCAACTGCAGAGCCAGCGCTACTAAAGAAGCCTCAAGCTTGGAGGAGAGGAAAGAACCGTCTCCAGGGATGATGAATGGTGTTACCAGGGGTTCTAGCTTCTTCCCCACTGCACAGAAATTGCACCGTCAGCTCCTCAGATAATGGGGTCCATTCTGGTTAAGGGTTCTGAGGAGGGCCAGTCCTCCCTCCCCCAAAAGAAGACCAAAGCACAATGCCAGCTCTGCCGGTGCTACTCAGCTATGGGTTACTATCTAAGATGCTTCTCCCATTGCCAAAGCAACTTGGGTAGGAGGTTCCAGATCACAGAGCTCTAATTCCCATTGCTTTTGCCTCTTGGTCACACTGACCTCAACTGTGGACTAGAATAAAGACTGAAGTGATTCAGAACAAGGGCTCACCTTGGGCACATACTCCTCTGGAAGAAAGATACTCTACTTTAATGCTTTATTATTTCAGAGCTTCAAAAATTCAGAGCAGGAGACATAGCATGTTTTCCAACAGTATCTAGGCTCTCTTGGAAGACGTCCAAATTACACCGTCTTGGGCATAGATGTTGGCAGCTTTACGTAAATGCTTCATATTTATTTGTACCCCATATAATTTCATAATGTAGAAAAAGTATATCAACCCAATGTATTTGGTATTCCCCTCTTTTAAAATAAAAAAGCCACACAGTACACATTTGTTCACAAACTGGTTCTTAAGCTGACCTTTTCCCAAAAAGATTGTCCCGAATTTTCTAAGGCCTAGGAAATTACAATCCATTTTACAATAAACAATTTGTCATAAACAATTGTCTAACACGATGCAAACATGAAACAGCAAGCCTGATCCAAGTTCTTTACCACATGCATCTCAAAAATCAAGATCAAATAAACTATTTATTGGGCTAAGTTATTCCCCAAATTTCCACTCTGCCTTTCTCTGCAATAGTACTCAAGGCACCTAAAATGAATTTGTCCCTTGCGTAACTAATACAAAAAACACAAGATCACATCCTGGAAAGGTAGAGGGACAAGCCATGTTTGAATTTTCATGGAGTAAAAAGCCCTCTAGCAATTCTGATACCAAAGAAAAATAAAATTACACAAAACAGGTGAGCTACAGGTAATGGGAATAAGCAAGCAATAATCCAGAGAGAAACGTTCACACAATACAGACACAAAATAACATGACTGGGTGATGCTCTGAGCAAAAGTCCCATGGAAACGTTGTGTGCTCATGCAGCTCCCATTCATTTCAATGCGGCTTGTACAGGAGAACTTCCTGGTGGATTGTGGCCCCTGAATGTGTTGGGTTATTTATCAGGGTCACCCAGTGATAAACGTCTCTCCCCTGTTGAAACATACAAATGTGCATGGATGACCTTTCTCCTGAGAGAACCAGCAACTCAGGCAAAACGTTCTCCGTGCAAAAATTCCCCAACACATTACTTTTAATTACACAGCATGACTACATTGCCTTCAGAAACAGAAAAAACAGACAGGAACAAAATATCCTAAATGAATACATTGCCCCAAAAGTGAACGAACCAAAGAGGAAACCAAATTAAAAAGCAAACGAGAAACACACATTGATACTAAAAGAAAATAAAACCCCACGGAAAGAAAAGAACAATAACAACCCAAAAGAAAAAAAAAACTAACCAGCTGAATTGGGAGTTGAGGGTGAGTTAGCTTGGCTTCCATGGGCTGACACATTTGTAGCAGTGACAGCCGTTTTGGCAGCATAAATATTGGCTTCCTCTTGAAATTTACCTATGTTCTTCTTGTACCGGATTCGCTTATTTCCAAACCAGTTTGATACCTAGAGCAAGTTTGAAAAAGAGAGAGAGAGAGAAAAAAAAAACACTGTTAATAAGAAGTCAAATATATGACCAGGGTGGGAAGCCAGGGGAAAGGTAGGAAAGAAAGGGAATGCTGTTTACGTATGCTGATTAATAGTTTAGAATAAATCTCTCTCTGAACTTACAAGACAAACCCATAAAACTATATGATTTTGTGCTTATATACAGAGCACACTGTGGATTTTTTTGTTTATGTTTTCTGGGCCACACGCTAAAACTGTGCTTCCATACCATTTCCATTTAAAATAGAAAGCCAGATTTTCCTGATGTGATTTATGGAATCTCAGAATCATAGAAGAGACAAAGAGAGCCATCAGGTGCTTCTTCTGTGTCGAAGCATTTCTTCCACAGATCGGCCCCATACCTCAAGACGTTAACTTACCGGTATGTAATTGTTACTACAAACAGAGGAGAACGAACAAGGTATGCCAAGACTCTGAAACTGCTGTAAAACTTTGCATCCCTATCCACGCACAGGTCCCTTGCAGTTGCTATAATGCATAAACAACTGTAAACGGAACTGTCATATACAGTGCTTTTTTATTGAAAAGTTTTCAGTTATAAAGAAATAAAGTGATACAAAGCAAAATAAAAAGACACAAAAATTTGTAGAGAAAAAACTCCCCCAATATACGAATATATATGGAAAAAATGCCCTAACCCATTCATTCTTTTATAAATTTGATATTATTATCTTGTCATATACAATGCTTAAAATTTGTGTAGATAAAACGTAGCCAAGCCTTTGGAATGAAATTACTTCAAACTAATCACGGAAATTGCTAACTTGGACAAATCTTTTAGTATGAAGATCCTCAAAGATTAGAAGATGATCGTTGCCGTTTACTTACTAAGGAGGCATGGTAAAATAGATGTATTTCTCACCACTTGACAGAATTCACTGCAACACGTGGCAATGCAAGAAAGCCCTAGTCAGGCTTTTGTTAAACATACAGATGAACATTTTGGGGTGGAATTGCACCTGAGGGTCTTTCTCCAAACCTCCATGAGCTGGAGATCCTGTCTGCCCATCCTGTGTATCCTGCAACATGCATAGGATCTTATTGCACAATCCATACGCTGCAAAAGGATAATCAGAGCCTATTGGTGTGTATGTCTCTATGCCTGCAAATGAGACTTTGTATCTGTGGAATCTGGGACAAGGCTAGCAGGTGAAACCCCCTAAGCATAGGGATTAGATAGCTTTTAAAAGGGAACCGACGAATTCACGGAGAACAGTCTAGCTACGAAGGAAACCTCCTTATTCAGAGGTTGTCTGCCTTTGGATACAAGATAATAGGGGCAAACACCTTCATGCCATGCTTGCGAGCACCCAGAGCCATGTGAACTTGCTGCTGCTGGAAGCAGAAGGCGGAACTAAATCCATCTTGGTCTGACCCTTGCACGGACAGCTTCCCTGAAATGCGAGACATGAATGCATAAGGCTCTGGATTTTGAAATATCTGTGCGGATTCCACATATAGTCAGATGACAGACTCATTTATTCTTTCTATAGCTGGCCAGCTTTTGCTTCTCACTTGGAATTGATGGCTTACAGATGAGAACTTCCGTCGCTGTCCATCATAGCAGCTTTTTTTTAACAGCTTGGCATTGCACAAGCGAGTAAGAGCAAGAGTGGCAGGTTGGATCCACTGCACTGCACAACACAACACAACACCGGGCTCCCCGTACCCCCCCCTCTCGTAAGTGGCAGCATCATGTTGTGCATGGAAGCCGGGAGAGCAGTGGTACCCCATTGCCCCACCAGTTGCCACTGCTGTTTTTGTTTGTTGATTGGTGTGTGTGTGTGTGTGTGTGTGCGCGCACGTGTGTGTGTGCGTCTATATGTATGTGTGTTGTGGCCTTCTGGCCAAAAATGTTTCACCCACCCCATGCTAGAAGGATAAGCTTAACCTTCTCAGGGCAGTTTCTGAAAAGACCCTGACATGAACTTATATCAGTAATGCTATGTTTGCTTTCTTAGTTGAGCACCATTCTCTTCTGCCTGAAAGCAAGATACAGAAAAGCTTCCATTCATGAATAAAGTTGGGAACAGCAAAGCTTTTCTGGCACATATTTAAGGGCACTGCTAACCCTGGTTCTTTTGAAATTATGCGGGTGGCAAATCAGCTTAAAGATTTAAATAGAATCAACGCATAAAATGTTTCATGCACCCAGTTTATTTGGAGAGTCAAAAATCTGCTTGATAACATCTTTCCTGCTGTGGAAATGAACTTCTGTAAAAGGTGAAATTACTGCATCAGTGGGATGCTTTCCCCGAGATTTAGAAGGAAGATCATAATCTTCCACCAACTTCTGGGACGCTGCAGCATGAGATGCTTGAGGAACATGATTCCTGTGAATTCTGATATGAGTTGACCTGATCCATACCGCCAGGATCAATGTGCAGAAGAGGACATAGCTATCCTTTAGATTTTGCATTTCTCTAAATTGTGTGATGCAGTTATTGGCTCAAAACAAGAATCAAAATAATTTCTTTTGGAGACAAAATATGTTTTTGAACAGACAAGTTTGTATTTAAATACAAATTAAAGTGCATGTTTTCATGAGGATTTAAAAAAAAAAAAAGTAATTCCCAGCTTAATGTAGAAATGGGACACAGCTGGCTTATAACTAAACACATGCAAAAGTGATAGAGACCTGAGAATTGGCTGATCCATCTATCCATCCTTAACTGAAGCCCCATCTCACATGAGCTTATTGATATGGCTTTCAGTTGTGAAAGTTTAGTGAGGCCAGTGACCAGTGCTATTTTTCTAGGAAAAGAGGTGCCGAAACTCACCATGAACCATGAACACCACCCTTGTTCTCTTATAATGGCAATGGTGGCCACCTGAGAGGTGCCGGAACTGAGTTCTGGCAAGTTCTGGTTGAAAAAAAGTATCTTACACCAGGAATTTACAGTATGGATGGTGGACTGCTGACTGGTTCCAATGGACGGCATGAATCCCCTGGCTTCAAAGTCTTATTAGAACTGTGAAAGTAAAACTGCAAAACTGGTTGCCGCATAGTCCTGTAGATATTAACACAATATCTTTTCCGGAACAAAAGGTGCTATAGAAGTGTTTTATGAGTAAGCAAACAGACAAATAAATGGGAAATCCTATATTTTATGCACCAGTGGAAGTCATATGGGAGGAACTATTGTATACTTGGACAACAATTCAGGTTTGACCAAAGCATTCTCAATACAGGGAAAGTGATAAATATAGTAATTGGCAACTACTGCCCTTTGACAGGTATGGGTGACATATCCGTTCCTTGGTGCTGAATGGCACTGGAATGTTTTTTAAAGTTTGCATTTGGGAGCTTATCTGCCACTAAACAATGACAGAAAATGTCAGCATGCAGAACCTCTAAACCTCAAACCCTATTGCACAGGTGGCAAGGGAGAAGCTCACAATGGGATGCAATTTGTCAGCTCAAGAAATTAGCAAAGTCAAGGTTGCCATAATCTGAGAATACAAATTTAGAGTAACAGGAGATTCATATTTGAAATATGAAAGAGAGTTATCAAGATTACCCAACAATTCTACTAAAAGTTCAGAGTTGTTTCTGCATGCTGTGGCAGTTTCTACCTTAACATGCCAAAAGAAAGCAGCAGCTCCTCTAGTTGCGGAATCTAGCATCAGCTTGTATGCAACATCTCAAAACTTGGGGGTGAACATTCCTCACAGAGAAACACAATAGGAGCATATGTGTGTGTGTGTGTGTGTGTGTGTGTGTGTGTGTCCAAAATGTCACTAATTAGTTAATAAATAACTTGAAAGAGCAGTGAGGCATAAATGCTAATTAATTCAATTTAGTATCTGGTTAAGTTACTAAAACATACATGAATCTAAATGTCAGAGACAGAATGCTGTGTAATAGTCTATATGAATTAGTCAAGAGCAACTCATACCTAAGTAAACTTTCATTACTTAAAAAAAAATTTATTTAGCAGATAAAAAACATGCAGATGTACAACCTATCAGGAAGTTCTCCTGCACAATTCTCATTCATTTCAAAGGGGCTAGTACAAGAGAACCCTGACAGCTGGCATTACTTAAGCATTTGCTAGCCCACATGAGAAAGAAACAAAAGACAGATAGAAAGGTTGAGTACACAAAACTTCTATCTGGCGAACGCGTCTGGATGAAAATGCACATTGCAAGATGCAAATGGCAAGAGAAAACAAGAGTAGTTTCTGCTGAGTCTATTGAAACACAATAATTTCATCAGTGATTTGGGTGACGGAAGAGCATACTTTTGAAGCTGCAGGTGAAACCAAGAAGGAGGAATTGTTAACACTTTCAATGTCAAAAAGTTTGAATCAAAAATATGTGAACTGGAAAAATGGTCAACAAAAAAGTAACATGAAATTCAATAAAGACTAGTATGGCCTGACTTCCCAGTTGGAAGCAATCTGCAGAAGGTTGCTGCTATCTCCAACAGCATATATTGGAAAACAGCTCTTGGGCATTGCTACCTTCTTAATTTTAGGTTGCCCCCTAGATCATGGAATGCCCATTGGCTGAATGGCAAACGCCTTTACAAAAGCCACAGCATTATAAAAACTTGAGGGGCATTAGCATACGGGAGCAAAATCAAAATTCTACATCATCCATAGAATTACAGAATCAAAGAATCCTAGAATGGTAGAGTTGGAAGGGACCCCAAGGGTCATCTGGTCCGACCCCCTGCAATGCAGAAATCTTAACTAAAGCACCCATAACAGATGACCATCCAAACTCTGCTTAAAAACCTCAAATGAAGGAGTCCACCACCTTCCGAGGGACTCTGGTCTGCTGGTTTTGATTTTTCTAATCAGCCAGAGTGGTCTTGTTATCAACCGTGTACCTCCAGAAGGTAGGACCTGAACCAATGGCTTCAAATTACAAGAAAGGAGATTCCGACTAAACATCAGGAAGAACTCTCTGACAGTAAGAGGTGTTTGGAAGTGGAATAGACTCCCAGGAGAGGTGGTGGGATCTCCTTCCTTGGAGGTTTTTAAGCAGAGGTTGGATGGTCGTCTGTCATGGATGCTTTAGCTGAGATTCCTGCATTGCAGGGGGTTGGACGAGATGACTCTCAGGGTACATTCCAACTCTACAGTTCTATTATTCTATGTTTCAACCTATGTAATAAATTCATGCAGTTCTTGATGACACAAATCTGCTCAGCTTCAATCTTGTTTCAGCAACTTCCTTTATCAAGGAAGGCTTCATTGAGAGTTTGGGAAGGTTGTGAGCAGTAATTCCACCATTCATAGTCCCATCCCTGAGGGTAGCCAATACTGGTGGCCAATAGCTGAGCTTTCCATCCTAGGAGCATCCATCTCATTTGTCACCTTAATAAGAAATCTCAAACCATGTGGGAACACATAAAATAGCACAAAGAAGAACATTAAGGAGGTGTTATGTTCAGTAGCAAATGGGAGAGTAATTACTATGTACTTGACAAGATGGAAATTATCCTGGAAATTCCACCCCCACCCCCACCCCACAGTCCATCCATGGCAACATAGCCTTCACAAAAGTTTCCTAAATGTGGTGATTTTCAAATGTTGTGCTTTCAGTGAATCCTTTCCACATGGCTTTGTCAGCCTTGGAAACCACTGTCAGCACTACAGATGAATCCTGGGCACATTCTAAGATGAGCTCTTAGTTCACCTGCAGCTCTGGCCAAGAAGCCTCATTGTTGACCCAAGTGATGAGGGTACTATCTGAGCAGACATCCAACAAGTTGTCTTTCATGATCTTTTCCAGCTGCTATGGATTCTCTCATTGAGCAACTCCAGTTAAACGTCGTGAGGTTGCCCAGAATAGTTGCCCATGATTCTAGTGCAAGCAACACAGGCTGTGCTCTTCTTTGGATTAATATAATCAACAATCCTGAATACCCAATTGCCGTATACAATCATTGTACACAATTCAGCAGAATCACAGAACAATCCCCTGTAATGCAGGAATCTTTTGCCCAACATGGGGCTCGAACTCAAGACCCTGAGATTAAGAGTCCCATGCTCTACCCTCTGAGCCATGAGTTTTAAGAGTCGTTCCTCACCCCTAGTACAATCCCTTCCCTAGGCAATTTCTACATTTCTTGCTTAGCAGATTTCTCCTTTCTTATGTCCTCAGAATTCTGTTGCTCCCCAGTCCCTCATCCCGCTTCTTTGCTCATTCTTCATTCCCTTTCTATGCAGACACTTTTTTTTGGTGTGGGCTCTTTCCACCTCTCCCAGATTACATAAATGGATGGATAACTAGACAGACAGACAGATGGATGCTCTCAGCATAGAACAGGCACCTGGGTTTCTTACCTGTGAGACTGTGATGCCACATTTCTTGGCTAGCTCCTCTTTGGCTTCCTCACTGGGGTATGGGTTGCTGAGGTGGGAATAGAAATACTCATTGAGGATTTCTGTAGCCTGCTTGTTGAAATTTCTTCTTTTCCGCCTGGTCAAAAAGAAACAGATGCTCAGTAAACTCAATGACCTAAAAGCAATGTATTCAAGGAAGAGCCCACAGTCACCAGACACACATCAGTCCTCACACGCTGTTGTGCAGATCTCAAATGGTCAAACTAGATGCTCCATACAGATTCATGTATTTCTCTCCCTCCCCCCCCCTTTTAAAGTAACAGCAGCCTTGGGATGATGTAAATCTGACTGGCAAAGCAGCAAATCATTTAACCCTTTGCTCATGTGACAGTTTTCTGATGAAAATTACCTTCCATCGACTGCTTTTCACAAACGGGGAAGGTGATTTTGACCCACCCAAGGGATGGGCTAAGTGTCCTGCTGTGCTGTCACTCCCTATGTCCACCTCAAAAGATTTTTTTAATAAAAAAATAAAATGCGAGAAACTTGCATTTGTGTGTAATGTTTAACTCTCTGCCAAATTAGATATTAGGGGAGATCTCTGGATCTTTTGTAGGAGTTCGGAGCACGTTGTCGGTTACACTGCAAACATCACTCGCTGCCTTTTAAACAGAGCACCTTCCATCGACCCACTTCCAAGTTGGCCTTTATAATTCCAGTTTATTGGAAAACAGGCAGTGAAGGAAGTTGGAAGAATTTCACGTGGCACTGGCCACATACTTGAAAGATTAGCAAACTGTGGGAAACTAGCTTGTGCTCTGCTCTGTAAAGGGGAGGTGGGGTCGAACAAATCCTGTGAAGTAGAAAAATCAGCACAATAGTGAGAGGCCAGGCCAATAACTTTTCTCCCTGGTGCGCTAATTTTCTACCTGCAGAGAACTTTTGCATGGGAGAGAATTCAAAGAGGGCATCTCCTCCCTGTAGTCTGAACTTGTACAGTCCATGTTATTTTTATTTTGCTTTTCAATTCTAGCTTTGACAATTGAATTTGTTATACATTTAGTTTGATCTCAGTTTGTACAGAAATAACCCTGTAGCTCATCTATCTTCTTCCCCAGCAAGCTTAAGCAACTATTTCCTTTAAATGGTTCAACAGAAGCTTTTGTTTGTTTGTTTAGGGAAAAAACAGGGAGAACAGCCTTGAAAATCTACCTTGAAGGAACGGGTAGAACAGTCTACCAAAGTTCCTGGCCCACAAAAAAAAGTTTACTAGCTCATGCTCCCACATATGTTAGTCATTTGTGGCCCCAACATACTGGAAGAAGACAAAGAAAGGAAAAGACTAGGAACAGTCTCTCTTCCAATTTACAAGTCTTCCTCCCTGGTCACATAGAAGTGATTCAGTGAGTGGTTCTTGATATGCCTGGGGTAAACTTACCGTGCATCGAGAAATCGGGAGCGCAGGATCATGACAGCTTCACATGTGCTCTGTTTGAGTTGCATCTGGATGGAACTGAACTTGCGATGGATGATGCTGACCATCCGCTCTATCTCCTTGGGTGAGATGGGCCGGGTCCTGCTCTGCTCTCGCAGCAGATTCATCACGTGAGTGGTGAACTCGTTGCATGCCTGGGACAACAAGAGAAAGAGCGAGAAGATCCCTTAGGACCGGAGGAGTCACTGCATGCTGTGCAGGAGGCTGCTGCAGCAGGGATGTAGGAATCCTGCCCCTTGATTCCTTCAAGCGTTGTCTGGTTTTCTGCCCCATGGTCTTGAACATCTGCTGAGCAACTCTACATATGGTAATGTCTCATTTAGGGAAACCACCGATGCAAATAAGATGCAGATAGGAATATGTATCCAAATACACATCTTGCTTTTCATAAGATGTGCACTCAGATCCTTATTTAGGTGTGCAGCTAAATTCAATCGTTTCCTACTTCTTTGCTTTCAAGCGGATACATAGTTGGGTGTGCATAAAGATTCTTCAACCTCCAATGAGCTTCTGTAGGAGTTTCTGTATCCAGCCACCATTTTTTGCCTCCATTACTTCCACAAGAATTTGTGTGTACTGTACTGATAATCTCTCCCTTAGTAGAAAGTAATTGGATATAACCCAGTAGCAGTCTTTGGGCTTTAAAATTTCAGCGGCACCCTGTGTGAGGCCAAAATTCACCGTCCCCGCCTCTCACCTTCCTTTGTTTGTCACTGTTGTGATGCCCCCAGTGGCGCTCTTTTGGCTCGGTGCCCAGTGCAAGTGAACCGGTCACGCTCCCCTAAATCTGCCTCTTTATAAGCAGGCATATGGTGATCATGGAGCCATTTCACGCAGGTAAGAAATTGAACCTTTTGGATTACTGTGACACCTCTATTTAATACCCTTATGGGGGGGAAAAGATCCAACACCCGTTTATGACAGGACATGCGCATATGCGAAAGAGCATGAGCATGCGCATGCACACATGGACAGATAAAGGCGCAAATTTGTGACTAGGGGGAGAAATTCACTTTGGTTCACATTTTATTGTGAACCTACCTAATTTGCACTTACCAATACACAGCTATCCTTCAAAATTTGCACTTCTACCAATTTGGCTGTGCAGTTCTCCAGCCAGACAATGCATACAAAATATATATATTAGGGGAAAGTGTGCATAAATAAGTGAAATAACATTAAAATGCATTGTATTAGGAAACACTGCTTGCAATGATGCGTATATTAGGTAAAATTAAATATAAAATGTCCATATTAGGAAAAATGCAAACTAAAAAATGCTGATGGATTCTCAGGCTTTTTTAAAAAAAAATCTCAAATTTATGCAGAAATGAGGAGAACCAAATTTAAGATTGGACAAATGAAAAACCCAATTTGACAGGTTCATCTATTCTTATCTGTGACAGAGCTGAGCCAATGGTCTGATTTATTTTGTTTGCATTTATTTAAAAATGTACACCCCAACCTTCGTTTATTTAAAAAACAAATAAAACAAAAACCTCAGGCAGCTTTTTCCCTGTGCATGAATGATCATTTCCCCAAATACACAATCAAAATATATGTCCAGAACTCAGTGTAAGTATCAACTACAGAGCCACAGATGTGTGAGAGTGTCTATTTGCAGACAGGAAAAGAAATTGTCTAGGGAAGGCAAAGTGTTTTTGTTACTTAATGAGATGCTCTCAGAGATGAGATGAGCCTTTGCTCTGTTGATATGGCTATAAGAAGTAGTGTCCGTGTGATTCTGGAATGGACCTGCCATTAGAAGACATAAAATACACTATTTGAACACATGACCAGACATTTTTCTGCTGTCTGTTGCACTGCATAAAACCAATTCAGTTCCAAACTAGCATTCCACCTCATACGAGTTCAGTTTCAGTCAGACTAACAAACTCTCTGGCTAGCTAATATTCTTCAATAACACAGGGAATCAACATTACAGAAGAAAAAAACATCCACACATATGATATCGGAAGCAGAAATATATATGGGACACCGTACATCATGGAAACATTAATAGGCCACACTTGTTTGGCACAGGGTCAGATAGGGTTTGAAAGAAACTGGCTTTATTTTGCTGATGGAGAGTTGGTGCAGAGCCTCCAGAAGAACAATGGTGAATGCTGTGAAGATTACACCCTATGGAAGTGACAATCCTATGTCAAGACCGGGTGGGGGAAGAGGCCTTGAAGATGAAGCTTTGGCTATGGCTCAAGCTTTGTTTTAAACCAGTGGGCATCGCCCCCTTGACATTGAGGGATGATTTCCAGTCATCATGGGAAAGGGAGGTCATAAAAGTGGTGCAGTCCTGTGGATTGTCACACCTCCACTTGGAGTCCATGACGTATAATCAAGCTAGAACTGCAATCTCCCGGAGATTGAGCGATATTGCCAGACAAGAGGACATAGCTCAAGTGAAACCAGGGATGTTCCTAGGGGACCAGATATATCAAATGACACCAGCCCCCTATCTTGCGGAAATCCACTATGTGGAATACCGCAGACTTCTTACAGCGGCTAGACTAAACGCCCTTGATTCCGCGGTATTGTGGGGAAGGTACAAGGGAGTTCCATACGCCAGAGAACCTGTCACTGTACTATGGGCGTGGTTGAGTCTACCGAACATATCCTTCTGTCTTGTCTTCTCTATGCAGAACTTAGGCAAAATCTTATAACTCCACTTTTATGTCAATCTAGCTTTCTACCCAGAGAAAGACAGGTTTTTTATTTACTGAATAATATTACTAGAAATACAGCCTCCCTGGTGGCTAAATTTCTTTTTTTAGTTTCTAAGCGTTGCAAGATTTTAATTGATTGTATCGATATGGGGCTATTTGTTTAGTTCCATTCTATTGTGGATTATGTTTCCTTTTTTTCAAAGTTCTCTCAGATGTTTTTAATTCTGTACAAATGTATTCTTCTGACTGACGGTTGAATAAAAGAATGATGATGATGATGACTAAATCGGGGAAGAGGCACACATGGTGGGATGCTCTTCCATGGGACAGCAGGAAAGATTCTTGTGAGCTGAGCAGCAGGGAGAACAAGTTACGCTAGAACCCTTCTCCCTACCATGCTCATTTGAAGGGAATTGTTTTGTGCAGAGGATGTGGTCCAAGTCTAAAGTGGTCCAAGCTCAGAAACAGCTTGAAAACCTCATTGAGAACCAGGCCAAAGACTGAGGGTGGAAACGAACAACACAAAAGCTACAGATTGGGTGGGTGGGTGGGTGGGTGTTGAATTGAAAAAAAATCCGTTCACATTTAAAGGCAAGCCTATCTAATTTGGGGACGTGGGTGGCGGAGGGATGCGGGTGGCGCTGTGGTCTAAACCACTGAGCCTAGGGCTTGTCGATCAGAAGGTCGGCGGTTCGAATCCCCACGACGGGGTGAGCTCCCGTTGCTCGGTCCTGCCAACCTAGCAGTTCGAAAGCACTCCAAAAATGCAAGTAGATCAATAGGTAGGAAGGTAAACAGCGTTTCCGTGCGCTGCTCTGGTTTCACCAGAAGCGGCTTAGTCATGCTGGCCACATGACCCGGAAAAAGTGTCTGCGGACAAACGCCAGCTCCCTCGGCTAGTAAAGCGAGATGAGCGCCGCAACCCCAAAGTCGTTCGCGGCTGGACTTAACAGTCAGGGGTCCCTTTACCTTTACCTATCTAATTGGTATATTCTGAAACAATATTCAGCCTGAAAAACAGCCAGCTTTCAAAATCCACACTGAATTTTGCAATGCAGTTCTCCAGCCAAGTAATAAGCACAAAGGTGTGTGTGCATATGTACACACAAACATAAACAAACAAATTGTACATATAAAACTGGGGCAAGCCAGTCAGAGGGGCGAGGTACAAATAGTATTAATATTGTTGTTGTTGTTAACATGTGAAAAAATGCAAATACTGAGGTTAAGTGTCCATATGAATACCTACTATATGGATAGCCATCTGTCTTGGATGCTTTAGCTGAGATTCCTACATTGCAGGGGGTTGGACTAGATGACCACTGGTGTCCCTTCCAATGATTCTGCAGTACTATGGATATATTCATCTTGGCTTTGACTCAGCCTGGAAGACCTTCTCGGTGACTTACGGGCCTTTCCTCACCTGGACTGGGAGGGCAGGGCCCTGATGGACTCCAGCTACAAAAGCGGAGGCTGCAGAAGAGGCCAGAGGCCCGGGTCATGGAGCCTAAACTTCCACAGCCACCACCCTTGGAAGGACTGGCAGCAGCAGCCACGGTCCATGCCAATGTTCTTTTATCTTGATAATTCTGCTCTTTATATTTGACTTTCCGTAATAATGTTTTCTTTTGAAATGTTTAAGATAGTATTTTCGTTTCCTGCTCATTATGTTGCAGGCCAAAGAAAATCTGTTCTGCCACCCTGGTAGCCATGGGCACTGGGGGTGATGCAGCCCAATAGGTTAAGGGATGCACATTCCAGGGCAAGAGCTGGAGCTGACAGGTGGCACCCAGCAAACAGTGGTGGCTTCTGAAACAGCAACTGGGAGGAGGAGAGCCCCCAACCCCCATTAGCACCTCAGCACAAACATGCATGAATGGGTTTGCTGCTGAGCAGCTTTGCCCATTTATTGCTTGACAATCCCACTGGTCACCTCTGCCAGAAACGGAATCTCTGACAATTACTAACGCTAGCCCAAACTTTGGCAGCCGGTGATAAGAGCGGATGAGTTATCACAGGTTTGGGGATGACACGAATCAACTCATTGCAAATACAAAACATGACACTTACTTTCAGCAAGTTTTCCGCCTGTGTGTTAACAAGGATAATAATTAGAGCCAAAGCAGCAGGGTTGTAGAGCACATCAGGATCCCTGACATGAAAGGGCAAACAGGTAATAACTGAAATTAGACGTGCTAAAGGCATCTTGCTGCCAGAAGCTCATGCACCCAGTTTCTGGAGGGCCCTGTTCTTGATGACTGACCACAATGTTAATTTGACAGAGGATTCTTAATGACAGTTTCTTCGCCTGCCGTATCAAGGAGTCTTCCTTTCCCTCAGCCAGGTGGGGATACGATACGAGGAGGCAGGTGATGCAAACATATATCGCCTTAAGGCAAAGACTAACGAATGGACAGTAAAGAGATTCTTATTCCCCAAGTCCTACAAAGGCTCCAGGCAGACTGGCTCCTTGCACAAGCCAACCTATCTGAACTGCTCTCCCCATGCATTTCTAGGGCTGTGAGACTGAAGGACGGAGAGAGCTCGCCACACCTAGAAGAGCATGGTTTTCCATTCAGTTGCTGGTCGGGCACCCCCACAGCCAGGCTCCCACAATATGAGGGCTCTATCAGGGGTAGGCAACCTAAGGCCCATGGGCCACAAGCGGCCATGGGGGTTGTTTAACCGGCAGCCCACGATCTGCCACCGAACCAAGCCGCCCACTCAGCAAGTCCCTGCACGCTGTGCTAAACCGGCGCAGCGCGGTGCAGGGACTCGCTTCTGCGGTGCCGGAAATCACGTCTGCGCATGCTCAGATGCCGAAAATTGCATCTGCGCAGACGCCGGAAATCACAGCTGTGTGCGCTCATGTGTGCGCGCAATCTGGCCCACAGAGGGATCTCCGCTGGAGTGAACCGGCCCAGGCAAGGAAAACCTTGCCGACCCCTGGGCTCTATGGAGCAGCATAGTACCCCTGGCTGGGTGAGGCTGTGTGTCAGGGTAAGTCCTGTCGAGAGATAAAGGTAGGATTACTGCTGATCTCTTTTATTTACATTCCTGCCCTTTGTTAGAAAGGAAACTGGGTGTCATCCTGGGTATAGTTGGAATAAGACCCTCACCACTCTTTCTTATGAGAAAGAGACAAACCACAGAGCTGATTTACAGAGAAAGCTAGTTTCCATTTATTTATTTCCTCCTCACTATTGCTAGGGGAATGACAAGCGTTTCTTGGATTTGGATTTTTTGGATTTGATATCCCGCTTTATCACTACCCGAAGAAGTCTCAAAGCGGCTAACATTCTCCTTTCCCTTCCTCCCCCACAACAAACACTCTGTGAGGTGAGTGGGGCTGAGAGACTTCAGAGAAGTGTGACTGGCCCAAGGTCAGGCCCAAGGTGCATGTGGAGGAGCGGAGATGCGAACCCGGTTCCCCAGATTAGAGTCTCCCACTCTTAACCACTACACCACACTGGCTCCTTGTGCCTATTGCTCCCAAATGAAGTTCTTGGGAAGATTTTAAAGCACCCGGAGTGGACCCAAAATGGCACAACCCCTTCCTGCCAGGGAAGAAGGGGTGAGGGAAGATCTCTCTCTACATCAGGAACAAGGGTGGAAGAAATAGTGACATCTGGATCTGATGCCCTGGTGAACGCTGCTGCCTGACGCAGTCACCTCTCCTTGCATCATGGGTGAGCTGGCCACGGTGTGTTGGGAGAACCCGCAGAGCGCTAGGGGAAGCTCTAGTGGTGATCGCTCCAGCTGGCAAGATGAAATGCTTGTGCAAATGGAATGGAACACTGAATTCCACCCTTAGAGGGCATTTTTAGTGAATACCCTGTAATTTCCAGAAAAAGGAGGGAAATCTAAAAGAAACCCACTCTCAATATAGGAGGGAGTTTTTCCTGTCTAGTCAATTCATTAGCATTTTAAAAATATAAAGTGACAACAGTGGCTTTGGGGCATATCTTTGGTGCAGTGAATAGGTCTTGTAAATGCTACAATTCATCTTGGGAATCCTTTAAAAATCAGCTGAGATGGAAAAAGATGAAACCAGCTTGAAGGTGATCTTTGCAAGAGAAAATTCAGGAATGTTGCCCCTGTTCAGAGTCTTATGCACAAAAGCATTTATTGAAATTCCTTGTACACATCGATTTCTGTGGTATGGAGAATAGGCATATGTGCATTGATATCCTTGTCTGTAAAAAACTCCAACCCACTAGATCAGGTTGCGTTGTACTAGAATCACTGCACAACTTTTTTAGCCTCTTAATACAGAAATGTATTATTTAGTACTTTAAACCTTTAAATCAATCTTTCAAGAACTGTAAGTTCATCACCTATTACATATTAGACAAAACTGCAGAGGGAATGTTCAGGTACTATTCAGATATTACAGCATTTTGATAACATGCTTCTTTGAGATCCGGAGGCTAAGGGAGCTGGGAGGAATGCATGCTGATCCTGCCCCTCCCAGCTGCAGATCAGGATTTAACACTTCTGTACATCACAATGTATTAAGATTAATTCACAAAAGGCTGCAAGGAGTTCACATCTTAGAGTAAGAAGTTCCATAAAAATTTCCTAGAGGTTCATTGTAGAAAAGAATTTTGTATATTACTCCGATGGCCACATCTATACCATACATTTAGAGTACATTCATAGCATTTTCATGGCTTCCTCCAAAGAATCATGGGAACTGTAGTTTACCGCTCACAGAGCTACAATTCCCAGCATGCTTAACAAACAACTGTTCCCAGCATTCTTTGGGGAAAGTCGTGTGCTTTAAATGTATTGAGTGGATATGGCCTCTGCCATATGTTAAGTAATTTCTACAAAAGCTCATGTTATTCTAGGCTGCATCAACAAAAGTCTAGTGTCCTGATCAAGGGAAGTCATAGTCCCATTCTATTCTGCCTTGGACAGACCACACCTGGAATATTGTGTCCAGTTCTGGGCGCCACAATTTAAGAAGGATGTTGACAAGCTGGAACGTGTGCAGAGGAGGGCAACTAGGATGATCAAGGGTCTGTAAGCCAAGCCTTATGAAGACCGGTTGAGGGAGTTGGGTATGTTTAGCCTGGAAAAGAGGAGACTGAAAGGAAATCATTGAATCGTAGAGTTGGAAGGGACCTAAGGGTCATCTAGTCCAATTCTCTGCAATGCCGGAATCGCAGATGAAGCATCCTTGGAGGTTTTTAAGCAGAGATTGGACGTCCATCTGTCATGGATGCTTTAGTTGAGATTCCGGCATTGCAGGAACTCAGTAATGTTAATGTTATTTGCATATACAGCTTATCTTAAGAATCCTTCACCATCAAATCCAACATCAGAGTAGTCCTGTGAGATGATGTGCTATCATGATTAGCAGCAAAGCTTTTCCTGAGCTGCATCATTTTAGGATCTAGTTGAGGAGGCAGCCTGTAGGAATGCTCTCCACAAACAAATCCCCCTGCATGTTGAAAACTAGCATGTCCGGAAAAAGGATTCAGCTAAGTCCTTGGAGAGGAAGGGCAGGATAGAAATATGATAAATAAATAAAAAATAAACAAACCAGTCCTCCCCAAAATATTATTTGTCTATATTAAGCTTTGTTTATAGAGAGCATTCCAATTTTTATCTATGAAACTCTTCCACCTGCATCATAAAGTGGTACTGTTCTAATAATGGCTTTGCTGCTTTATTCTGCTGAGTGCATAAACTATGAGAACAAGGATAAGGTGGGGAATTCGAACCCAGATCCAGCACCTTATCCACAGGACCATGCTATGGGTTTGGGGTTTTTTTTTTGGTGCAGTCCAACATTATATGTTGGCTTCTACTGTGGTACGGGAAACTGCCACGCACAAGATTAGTACCTGCTCATATTTCTCCAACTCGGTGTGGTAGATCTGTCGAATTTGAGATAGTTTTGCTCTGTAGTCCGAATGCTCCACAGAATTGTCCGAGCCGGCACCCCCAGATGCTGCGGCTGCGGCAGCCGCAGCGGCTGAACCCCCTCCTTTTTCAGGGCCTGCTACCCCTTCTGCTAAAAGCATGTTGTCCAGTCGCATTAGCTGTGGGTCTGTTGGTTCCTCCTCCTGAGCCCCTCGAATACTCAACACTGTGAGAAAGCACAAAAGTGAAATGCATAGGTTAATACACGGAATGATAGCAACCGCTTCCTAAGTATCTAGGAGTAGGCTCCAATGGTCTGTTTTTACAGAAGGAAAGATAAATGGTAGCATTCATTCATACTACAATTGTCTGTCTTAATCCTGTTGCTGAAACAGGATTCGTCGGCACCCAATCATCTCATCGGCTTCAGGAAAAAATACCAGATTAGTCAAATTCATGCAGGACAGGGCTATGAAAGGCTTCTAGCCACAACGGCTGTGCTCTGTCTCCACAGAAGGAGGCAGCAATGCTTCTGAATACCAGCTGCTGGAAACCACAGGAGGGCAGAGGGCTCTTGTGGTCGGATTCTGCTTGCTGGTTTCCCACAGGCAACTGTTCTGCCACTGTGGTAACAGGATGCTGGGCCACTGGCTTGATCCAGCAGGCTCTTCTCATGTTCTTAAGATGGGCAAGTGGGTGGGAGATGGAGAATTCAAGCGGCAGCAGGACAGAAAGGGGTGTGTGGCATTTTCCTACCATTTTATTCTTCTAGCTGTCAACCCTCCCTTTTTTTGCGGGAAACTCCCTTATTCCAATGCCGTTTCCCGCTGCTATCCTGGATTGTTGATATCCCTTAAATTTCCCGGATTTCAAAGGAAGCAGCTCCTCTCCCTCCCTGCCGGCCAGGGAGGCTCCTCAGCTGCGTTGCTCGGCTGCCAATAAGGAGTCTGAGACCGACTGGGGGCGGAGCTTGCATGCCTTGTGCAGCCAGACCCTCACGCCCAACCAGACTGCCTGCCATCTACGCGCTCACTCTTTCGCTCACCCGTTCGCGCGCAGCCTCTGGAGTGCAGGGTGGCGAGGCTACTTGGTGCCATTGTACCGCCCTCGCGGCATCCCTTATTTTCAAATCCGAAAGTTTGGGGAAAAATCCCTTATTTTCAAATCCGAAAGTTGACAGCTATGACTCTAGGGTGGGTTTTTTTTGGGGGGGGGGAGAAAGACCTCTGTCTGCACCCATGGACTCCATCTCTGTGGGCAAAGGGGGGGATCTACCCTGTTCTGTGGCCCGCAACACCCTCCCAGGGAACACAGGATCACACAGTTTTAATAAGATTTGTTTTAGTGCTCTTTAATTGTTTCATGCAACAGAAAGAAATCGGAATGAGTGTCTGCATATGAAGATATAAACCTCTCCAGTCCTACAAAGGGCTGCCCTTTCCTGTGGGGACCCTTCTGAGTATCATCATCACCAGAGATCCTTCTCTGTGTATCCCCAACTTTGACTGAAAGGTGGGTGGCGATTGTAGAAAGGGCCGTTTCGATGGTGGCACCCCCAGCTTTCGAGTTTTCTCCTCAGGGAGATTCAACTGGCATTGAGCTGATGTGTTTCAGCACCAAGTAAAGAACTTTTGTTAATTTTTCTTCCTATCTCTTTTAGCCTTCAGACACTTGCTGAAGACTTCTTGTTGTTTCCGGTTGTTTTTAGTATTTGATTTTACTCTTCCAATTTGCTGCCCACTTTTAAATTACTGCTGGTTTCTAAAGGTGTTTCTTCTTATTGTTGTTTTTCACATATATCAAGGTGTTTTTATTTTATTGCACTATATATTTTTTAAAATGTCAACTGCTGCTTTGGCTGCCTCAACAATATTTACATATTTTATTGTTTTTCCCTGTTGTTTCTCATAAATTGTTATAAAAGGCTCAGGTTACCAAATAATTTTAATAAAAATATCTTCCTTTATGAATATGGCTCAATATTTAGGCACAAAATGATAGATTATATTATTTTGCAGTTCTCTGATGCAGGGAAACCATCTGAAAGCTGTCAGCAACTGGAAGTCTCTAGACAAAGCCTGGCCATCTGAAGGAGGCCAATACAGTGGTACCCCGCAAGACGAATGCCTCGCAAAACGAAAAACTCACAAGACGAAAGAGTTTTTCGTTTTTTGAGTTGCTTCGCAAGACGAATTTCCCTATGGGCTTGCTTCGCAAGACGAAAACGTCTTGCGAGTTCCCAATGCATTCCTATGGGAAACCGCGCTTCAATGCATTTCTATGGGAAACAGCGCCATCTAGCACTTCGCAGGACCGTGCTTCGCAAGACGAAAAAACTCGCAAGACGACAAAACTCGCAGAACGAATTAATTTCGTCTTGCGAGGCACCACTGTAGTTCTATCTACTGACCAAACCAACCAACCATACATAATATTGTCTTTAAAAAGCATTTGCTTTATTTTAAAATAAAACTCTTTACTTCACTTTAGAATAGTTTCTGGGAAAAGGAAGCTATTTTGGGGAGGGTGCAAGAAATGGAGACCTAAAAGGGGTAAAGCAATTTACAGCATGGGGAAGGGGACGGCTGCTCCCCTCATAGTGGCCCACAGCTAGACATGCTTGCACTATAGATAAACTGCAAGATTCGGTCAGCAACCACCACTTTGGCGCAAGCAAAACCATCCACAATTGGCACAACAAGAGTTAAGCTACAGTCAGTGCATTGAAATAGTAAATAAGTAAAATGCCATGCCCTTGTGTGTGCGGCTGGCCAGACCCTGTAGGCTGTTGCCAATTCCGGTCACATATGCAGCTTTTGCAGGTCAGCCACATGAGGCTGTGACAGGGAAGGTGGATGTGAGGCCAATTCGAGGGGACACTTAGTTATTGGGGGCATCATGTTCTTCACATGATAAGACCAGACAAGGAAGACTGTTTACACATGCTCTGCATTGATGGCAAAGAAGGCTCAGTGCTGTATTTTCAAAGCAGGCAGCCCAGTTATAAAATAATTATGGAGCAGGAGTTTATGTCCCAAGAGTTGCACAAACGTATGGTGATCAAGGTGAGAACAGTCAGTAACTAGATCTGAATCATCACAGCTCTGCATTCTTTCTCTCCCACAAGTGCAGACTGCCCACTTTCTGCCCACAAGTGCAGACTGTTGTACGGCTCTCTCACACATTCGTTTAGATGCTGGAAGTGCACAACCATAAAAGTGCACTTTCACAATCCACTGATAAGTGGTAAAATGGTAATAGCTAATACACTTTTTAAATAAAAAAGCAGACTTTTTGAGGTAAGAAAAGTGATGGAAATCTACAACAGAAGGTGCAGAACAGCAACTACTTACTTGACAGCAACGTCACGTACTGTGTTTCCCCTATTTTAAGACACCGTCTTATTTTTTTCCCCTCAAGAAAACGCACTATGGCTTATTTTGAGGGCATGTCTTATTTTTATTACGTAAGCCCAGCCTCGCGTTTTCCATGGCGCCCTCCAGAACTGCGCCTATAACTATGGCTTATTTTCGGGGTACGGCTTATATTTTGCAAATGCGAAAAAATCCTGCTATGGCTTATTTTATGACTACGTCTTAAAATAGGGGAAACAGGGTAACCTCCGCATAACTTTTGTGAAAAATCAGGACAATTGCTTGATACACACTCTGCCTTGAAGTGGCATCTTTTGTTTTTGTAAAACAGAAACCCACCACTCTCTTCCCTGCATCTGATACAACTTCAGACAGCCTGAGGTGCAGGCAGCGAAGTGCTGCGGAGTGAATTACGAAAACCATTCCCAATTTTTTGCAATCCGCTTCTTGTTGGTTGTTCAGTTTTGGAAGAGTGTCATGAATTCTGCCCATCCCTAACATATGTGACCATTGAATGGTTGTATTCTACTGTCATAAAAACAGAAAATTAGCACTAAGCAGAATTTTGACCTCTGATCGATACAGTCAATTGAGATTGTGGGTTTTTTTATGGTTTCTGTTTTAAACACCCTCCTTTCATATCTCTCCAATGAGACATCAAAGATAAATACAAAGGAACTGTTGCTGGTAAATTAATTGAACTAAAGTTGTGTCATGTCCCCTGCAGCCGGGTCCTAGTATCTCTCTGAGGTCCAGCTCTGAGGGCCTTCTGTGGTTTCCTCACTGCGAGAAGTGAGGTCACAGGGAATCAGGCAGAGAGCCTTCTCGGTAGTGGCGCCCACCCTGTGGAACGTCCTCCCATCACATGTCAAGGAAATAAACAACTACAGTGGAACCTCGTCTTACGAATTTAATGCGTTTCGAAAGCACACTCGTAAGTCGAAAATTTCGTAAGTCGAAAAATGGCATTCCCATAGGAATGCATTGGAAACGTAAGTCGAAAAATTCGTAAGAAAACCCTATGTAAACCTTCGTAAGTCGAGTAAACCCAATCTAAAACTTTGTAAGTCGAGTAAACCGCATCTAAAATCCAAGTGGATTTCCTTTCGTAAGTCGAAAAATTCGTAGGCGCTGCCGCTTTTTCCCTTTCGTAAGTTGAAAAATGGCATTCCCATAGGAATGCATTGGAAAAGTAAGTCGAAAAATTCGTAAGAAAACCCTATGTAAACCTTCGTAAGTCGAGTAAACCCAATCTAAAACTTCGTAAGTCGAGTAAACCGCATCTAAAATCCAAGCGGATTTCCTTTCGGAAGTCGAAAAATTCGTAGGCGCACGGCCGCTTTTTCCCTTTCGTAAGTCGAAAAATACGTAAGTTGAGTACTTCGTAAGTCAAGGTTCCACTGTATCTAACTTTTAGAAGACATCTGAAGGCAACCCTGTATCGGGAAATTTTTAACGTCTAATGTTTTACAATTTGTGTGTGTGCTGTAAGCCACCCAGAGTGGCTGGGGAACAAATAATAAAATTATCAATCATC
Organism: Darevskia nairensis; assembly: GCA_034642065.1. NCBI lineage: Eukaryota > Metazoa > Chordata > Lepidosauria > Squamata > Lacertidae > Darevskia > Darevskia nairensis. The sequence goes on from JAWWNI010000964.1 coordinate 1,299,437, forward strand.
ATCATCATCATCATCATCTCTGAGGAGGACTCAGAATCAGATGACTCATAGTCACCCCTCTGATGGGACACCCTCGCCATTCTACTTCCATCTCAGCCTGAAGATGCAGCTCTTTTGTCATGCTCAGATTTTGGGGGTGACTCCCATGTAGCTACCCCTGTTCCATGGCTGTGCAGGAGCATACAAAAGCAGAATTAAGCTATGAGCCCTTGAAGGATTGTAGGCAGCTCTCCCAAGAGGATGGAGCCACCAGAAGAGAAGGCCTTACCAGTCTTCTCAAGCCTTCAAATGACCCTGGTCATTTGCTGAGACAACATCTTCCATAACTCAGCTGGCAGCCCCACCTGGGAGATGTCCAGGGCCTGGTAATTGCTACCACCTCCCCAGCAGAGCAGGATAAACAGTTAGCGAGTTTCACTGCTTTATCAGAGTAATTTTATACTTTGTGGTGGTGTGTTGCTGTGCTGTCAGAATGCCAACTTTGTATGCTATACCATCAGAAAACACACACACACACACACACACACACACACACACACACACACACACACTACCTTCAGCCAAAGCCCAACTATCAGAGACCCTGTTGGTGACAACACCCACATTATTTATTCCCCCCAAATAAGCCATGTTTCAGCTTCCCTGCTTTCAGCAGAATGCCCCTGAGAATGACCCTATGTCATCATGACGTAGAATAATTCCCAGGGACATTCGTGGGCAAGTGGAAAGACGGCTGTCCCCATTGGCTACCACATCAATGCTGTATCATAAAACTGCTTGAAGCTGTGGTAAGCCTTTATTTTTTTCAATGTAAGAAAGAAGGCAAGGAAATAAATATCTCTGGCCACATCAGATTTAAAGGTAAGCACCAGCACTCTGAAAATTCTTAGACGTTGCCCATTTCTTGAATGCTGTTGTATACCCTCCTCCCTATTGGGGATGGGGAATGGTCCAGCAAAATTCTGCTTGTGTGGGGGGAGATTTTCATCTCAGCCGGATCTCTTATTTATCGTCGACAGAGCTTCTATCAGCCAAATGAAAATGCACAGCTGATTCCAGCTTTGAGTCAGATGTTCATTTGGTTAAAGGAAGAGCAAACACTTATTGATTAAAAATAATAATAATAAATTTATCAGCATTTGCCAATTCCTCAAAGTTTAATCCTGCCCTTGGGGAGGGGGCATTGAACTGGTGCACAACTGTTGAAAAGACACAACAGAAATTTTCAGCACAAAAGTAGTTCAGACTGGTCAAGTACAACTTCAATCTCACAGGGGTTGCAAGAAGCTAAAAGCTGGTGTATAGGAAGGAAAGAGAAATGCACAGCAGAGGCACAAAGACCAAGCCGGCCGCCAAGGTAGAGCAGTGGCAGCAGTACCTTTCAAGACTAAGCACTCTGGTTTAAACCTCAGTACCCTTGGCTCACCTATCACTCTCAGAAAAGCAATGGAGATAACTTATTTCAATGCAGCACTTTCACAATCATGAGATCGCTTCAAAGAACTATTTTCCCTGGTCCTGTGTGAAAATCTGAATAATTAAATTACTTTTGGCAGAAAGCACATTTCTGGGGGGTGGGGTGGGGGAGCATTCCAGAACTCAAAAATTAAATACCTTAAATTGCTTCAAAGCGATAGTGGTCAAGCCACAAATCCTTTCAAAGATTTGAGCTTTTTGTGTGTGTGTGAAATTAAATCTCACTTATGCGAGGGAGACTCAAAACTGACACAGGAAAGGTAACGTGAAATAAAAATAAAAAGCAATGACAATAAAGCAAAAAGCAACAATAAAGCAATGTTGCCAGGCATATAGAAGAAATTAGTTAGGTGACCACGTTGAGATTCAAAGATAAATGTGAGAAATCTGATGAATCAGAGCTGCCGCAATCTAGGGTCCATGCCCCAACTTTATGCCATTTTAGTGTGTGTGATTGTGCACTGCCGTTTGTGAAGCCCAGCAGCAAACAAAGCAAAATCAATGAATGGCAATGCAAAAAAACCAGAATAGCACCCTAGTTGAATGTAGTATAATGTTAATGAATTCATAATATATATAGGGGACAAGAGGCTTTATATTTGTTACACTGTTGTCCTCCCCTTACCCTCTTTTCATATAGAAAGTTACTACTGAAACTCAGGGGGATTTCAAAAGCAATATTGAATTCGACATGGACTTCATCTGTTCAAAGAGAGGGAAATGCCTAAGGCCTTGGTGTGAACTGTCTCCAGCACTTCTTTGGATTTTGACTCCTATTTGTAAAACTGGTACAATGACCTCCCTCAGAGTCTGAACCAGGGGTTAGCAACCTTTTTCAGCCATGGGCCGGTCCACAGTCCCTCAGACCATGTGGTGGGACGAACTATATTTTTTGGGGGGAAATGAACGAATTCCTATGCCCCACAAATAACCTAGAGATGCATTTTAAATAAAAGCACACATTCTACTCATGTGAAAACACCAGGCAGGCCCCACAAATAACCCAGAGATGCATTTTAAATAAAAGGACACATTCTACTCATGTAAAAACATGCTGATTCCTGGACCATCCGCGGGCCGGATTCAGACGGCGATTGGGCCGCATCCGGGCCACGGGCCTTAGGTTGCCTATGCCTGGTCTGAACTGTCCTCTGCCCCCGACTCTTCCTGCTCACTAAGCCCTGTAACTTTCCTTGCGTATGATCCTTCCACCACCCATTCCCTGGCTCTGAGCCGTCTTTCATGGGTGCTTCCTTGGGGTTTCCTCAGCTGGTGCCTCCCAACACTCTCTGTGCCCAGCCAATCCATGATACTTCCCCAGCTAGGCTGTTTGATAGATGGATACTTGCCCCAAGGCCACACCAAAACAGGGACTTACCAATAAGGTGGTAGCCATATTTAACTCACACTCTTGCCCATTACTGCTCCCAGACTTAGTCTTGAATGGATCTGGCATGCAAATACTGATGCAAATGATGCTGATACCAATATTTGGGATCTGGGTACTAGAATGAAAGCTCACCCTGTGCACACCGATGTTAAGGAGCAATAACAATGGGAAAGATTACTCTTCCCTGTCCACCACACACCCTGTGAACCCTGTTACAAACCTTTTGAAGAAACGGGGAAAGAAAACAGAAGAGAGACTAAGGATTAAAACGTGAAAGAGATCAAGATGCCTGCTTGTCTCATAAAGAGCATTTGCAGAAAAATCACACTAAAGTGGGAGTAGGCTTCAGAAGGGAGATACTGTCCATATAAAAAAAAAATCTAAGCAATCCATGTCTGAACTAGCATGTGTCTATACAAACACATGATGAATTTATCTTTACAAAACAGTTCAAGATGGGGCAACCTATGTATTATTACTGAGCAATACATCTTTAACCCATGCAAAACAAACACTTATTGGACACATGCCTCTTATAGATAAATAATAATAATAATAATAATAATAATAATAATAATAATAATAATAAATAATAATAATAATTAATAATAATAACACATTTATTTATTTATTTATTTATTTATCTATTCATTCATTCATTCATTCATTCATTCATTCCCCACCCATCTGGTTGGGTTTCCCCAGCCACTCTCTCCATAAGTAAATCCCGCATAGCCTACATTATCCTTTTCAATATGATTATACACATTCATTGGGTAATAATGCAGTTGGAAAGGTGTTGGAAAGGCCAATGTGTTGAAGCATTTATTTTTGAAAGTCCTACATTTTAGAAGACTGAGGACAAACGGAATATTTTAAAGCTCTTCTTTACCTCTCTTTAATATAATTAGCCCCACCTACAACACCACAGATCTAACAGTCATCTTAGACAATCCATTTCCTAATGCAACAGCCACATCAACTGCGTAACATCAGGCCCCTGTTTTATTGACATCTGCCTCCCTTGCCCAGTCCTTTCCCCGCTCTGCCTGAAATGTACAATGTTAGTTAAAAGGGTAAGGCACGAACGCACAGCTGGCAGCCTCCAGAGACAGCAAAACTCCAGCCTGGAACTTCAGGAAGGAATAGAATGATGGAAATGACAGTTGTGAAAATAACATGAATCTTTACACACTCACATAGAGAAAATGCTATTATGCCATGCTATTAGGTACGCATTCAGATGGAACAGCATTATGATAATCTAGCTTGGGTTTGTTAATATATAGTTTTATACATATATAATAGTAGGGCATAATAACACACATTTTGAAGAAACAGGAAGCCATTTAGCAAAGCACAGTGCTGGTGAACTGACAATTTGGAGGATGTTTCATTTACATAGCTGGAACCACAGCTAGTACAAAGCGGTGTAAATTGAGCAAAACAACAGATTCCTACCACGTGTGTACTTCTGACTTGAGTTGTTGCTTCTTTTTTTGTTCATAGAACTAATTTGAATTTAGCTAAGCATGCCTTTTAGCTCCAAAATGCTGAAAGCTTTTTTTTAAAAAAAGTGTTTTCCCCATTTATAGGCACCTGCTTAAGAGAAAGGGGCCAATGTGGCCATCTAAAAGAAGAGCTTGCAAAATACAACAGTGATTCTGTCTTGTGGTGCAATCTTGGAAAAGTCAGATAAAGTGATGTGTGCACGATAAAGTTCGTGGCCTCCAAGTCCCAAGATCTTCTTTCTGCATGTGACAGTCCACCTAACAGAAGGGGATCCACAAAGGATCTGCTTTCCAACTTAGTTGTTTATTTATTACATTTCTATACCGCTTTTCATCCGAGGATCGCAGGGCAGTATACAATATGAAAACGCAAAACCACATCACGTAGTAACAAGCAAAAAACCTCAATGTAAGAAAGATATTCTTGTTTACTGGTAGGGGATTCTTCCTGTGCTTCTGGGTTAGCACAGCACTGATGTGACAGCCCAGAAAGCTGTTATGCTGATGGCGACCTATGAGTAATTTCTTCACACAGAGCCCAGCATCCTGATCAGAGTACAACCCGCCCTTCCTCCGCACAGTAACACACTGACAGGCAACCTGCCCGGTACTAGACTTCCTCTTATCTTGCTTCTTCTGGTTTACAACACCCCAAAGTGTCTGTTTGGCAAGTTCCAGAAAGAGTTAAAATTTAAAAGATATTAGAAATACTAGCACAATCTCATGTTATTTTCAGTCTGTAGGCAGCATTGCAAGAGAGGTGCTGTAAATACTGAAACATTTCACACTGTCCCTTCTTGCCTAAAGCTAACTCTACGGAGTGCTCATTTATTACTCAATATTTAAAGGGGGGAGAGAAAAAAGGACACAAATTAAAGAATCAGGAAGACAGGCATAGACAGCTCTGAAAACGTGCTGGCCATTCAGACATCCACTAGAGGGTACTCTTTCTTCACAAAGGAGTGGCACACCTTCAAGAACAAATAATTGTAATAATAAAAAACAACATGAAGAGAGCACACTCCTTGTTCCCAGACACAATATCCAACTGCTTCTTATCCAACTGTGTCATGGAAACATAGAGGAACCCGAGTCAGTATTTTTGGGTATGAGCAAGGTCAGAATTAGCTCACTCATTCTATCCAGGGACAAAGAGCTGCCTCTTTTAACCCTATAGTCTCTCCACTCCAGGTCTGTATTTTGCCTTGACCTCAAGTCCTTATCTGTTGGGGGACAGCATCCATGTGCAATTTTCAGCCTGCAGATGCTGTCCTCTAGTGAACAGGGTTCACCTATTGTGACGTACCGGAGGACTTTTTACAAGCATAAAATGGAGTGCATGCATAAGCCCAAGATTCCTTCCTACAACCCATTGGTATATGTGCCTGTTTGCATGCATGTTATATGTGTGTTCACATTCTCTCTCTCTCTCTCTGTCTCTCACACACACACACACACACACTTTATGCATGTATATACTGAAAGTTTTTCTTCATCTTGGATTAAAATTTGAGCTACTGATTAATTTAAACTATCCTTCCAAGTCTTCATCCCTCGCCCTCTACTTTCCATGGCTGCTGTTGCCACAACAGAAGCAAAGGTATAATAATAATAATAATAATAATAATAATAATAATTTGTACCCTGCCCATCTGGCTGGGTCTCCCCAGCCACTCTGTGCGGCTTCCAGCAAGCATTAAAATACATTAACACATCACAGATTAAAAACTTCCCTAAACAGGGCTGCCTTCAGGTATTTTATAAATGTTGATCCCTTGTTGATCCCTTTAACCTCTGATGGGAGGGCGTTCCACAGGGCGGGTGCCACTACCGAGAAGGCCCTCTGCCTGGTTCCCTGTAGCTTTGCTTCTCGCAGTGAGGGAACCACCAGAAGGCGCTGGTTCTCAGTGTCCGGGCTGAATGGTGGGGGTGGAGACGCTCCTTCAGGTATACAGGACCGAGGCCGTTTAGGGCTTTAAAGGTCAGCACCAACACTTTGAATTGTGGTCGGAAACGTACTGGGAGCCAATGTAGATCTCTCAGGACCGGTGTTATGTGGTCCCGGCGGCCACTCCCAGTCACCAATCTAGCTGCCGCATTCTGGATTAATTGCAGTTTCCGGGTCACCTTCAAAGGTAGCCCCACGTAGAGCGCATTGCAGTAGTCCAAGCGGGAGATAACTAGAGCATGCACCACTCTGACGAGACAGTCTGCGGGCAGGTAGGGTCTAAGCCTGCGTACCAGATGGAGCTGGTAGACAGCCGCCCTGGACACAGAATTCACCTGCGCCTCCATGGACAGCTGTGAGTTCAAAATGACTCCCAGGCTGCGCACCTGGTCCTTCAGGGGCACAATTACCCCGTTCAGGACCAGGGAGTCCCCCACACCCACCCGCACCCTGTCTCCCAAGAACAGTACTTCTGTCTTGTCAGGATTCAACCTCAATCTGTTAGCCACCATCCATCCTCCAACCGCCTCCAGGCATTCACACAGGACCTTCACCGCCTTCACTGGTTCTGATTTGAAAGAGAGGTAGAGCTGGGTATCATCTGCATACTGATGAACACCCAGCCCAAACCCCCTGATGATCTCTCCCAGCGGCTTCATATAGATATTAAAAAGCATGGGGGAGAGGACGGAACCCTGAGGCACCCCACAAGTGAGAGCCCAGGGGTCTGAAAACTCATCCCCCACCACCACTTTCTGAACACGGCCCAGGAGGAAGGAGTGGAACCACTGTATAACAGTGCCCCCAGCTCCCAACTCCTCTAGACGGTCCAGAAGGATGTTATGGTCAATGGTGTCAAAGGCCGCTGAGAGATCCAGCAGAACTAGGAAACAGCTCTCACTTTTGTCCCTAGCCCGCCGCAGATCATCGACCAGTGGTTTGACAATGTTGAATCTTGTAGGATCACTACGGGACTCAGCCAAAAAGAATGAAAATCCAGTGAAAGAATCTAGATGTTTTCCTGCTTACCGACAAAAGCAAGGAAACGAAATACATCATTTGGAATTCATTAGCAAAGAATCCAGTCCTGACCCAGTGAACTAGAATCCCTGATAGGAGGGCATGGGCAGGTCTCCAGAGCTGATGGAGTCAGCCGCTGAGTGCATTAGCATCCCACCTGCCAGCTGGCTCAAAGAGCTGTTTTCTGTCAATCTGCGGAATGAGCAACCGGGACATAATCTACCTGTCCCAAGACAGGTCAGAGAAAGAAAAAGGGCTGCTGAGTTGGAGCAGTTGAGCACTTACTATGAAGACAAACCAAAGCAAAAGAAGAGAACGGCAAAGTAGTTATTTACTGAGATGTGTTATAGAAATGATAAACAATGACTAATAACTGACTACATAATTGTTTAGAGTAATATCACACCCCTTGATAGTCTGTATGTCCGGCCTCTCGACCTGCTTTCCCCTTCTTCCGAGAAACCACAATGGGAAATGACTGCACTTCTAGCCATCTTTGCTTGAGGGCTTTGTAACACCTGAAGCCATTACATCTTCATCTCTTACTGAACCAATTGCCTAACAACCAACAAACCCCATAATAAAATAATAATAACTACAGAAAATTTGTTATGTGTTGGGAATGTTACTGGGTGCTTGGGAACAGAAGTGCTATGAAATCAAGGTGACAGAACAGCAAGGCATCTATTTTAAGTGCAGTAAAGATCTGCTACAGCTGTGCAGTTGATTGTTCAGTTGCCCCTTCATTATACATGCATTTACTTCTGGCTTCTTGCTCATATTTCTGAATATGTGAGGTTACACCTACACTACAAGTTTGTACTGGTTTAAACCTGGTTTAACTCCAAAGAATCCTGGGACCTGCAGTTTGGTGAGGGTGTTGCGTAGTCTCACTTAAGAGATTATTTGCCCTCCTCACAAGACTACAGTTTCCAGGGTTCTTAGGAAAGTCCTAATCGAGCTGCAATGTGTGAATATATCATGAATTTGGGTTTGTCCTCCTTTTGTAAATCTCATGATGCAATTTCCACCATTCCTATTTGACCCAAGACTGCAGAGATCAAGTTACAGGTAGGTAGCTGTGTTGGTCTGCCATAGTCAAAACAAAATAAAAAATAAAAAAAATTCCTTCCAGTAGCACCTTAGAGACCAACTAAGTTTGCTCTTGGTATGAGCTTTCGTGTGCATGCACACTTCTTCAGAGATCAAGTGAGGCCATGGGCCAGTGGGAGGCTGTGCCCCTTGCCTGTTTGGCAATTTCATTTCCCAGAACGTGGAAAAAGTAACAGTGTGATCATCTCTCTTGTACCTGGTCCTCATCAACACGGAGGAACTGATGGATGCGAGTGGAAGTACTGGGAACCTTGGGAGAAAGTTATCATGTTTTCTTGGGTTTCATTATATACAGGCAACAGAAAACTGAGTGTAGTCAGACATGCACACTGGACTATAAGATGGCTAATTTCAAAAAGCTTAAGGAACTATGGGGTGAAATCCTATGGTCAGAAATACTCAACCAGAAGAGTCCAAGATGGATGGAGTTTCTTAAAGGTGAGATATTGATGATACAAATGCAGACAATTCCAACAAGAAAGAAGAATAATAATAATAATAATAATAATAATAATAATTTATTATTTGTACCCCGCCCATCTGGCCGGGTCTCCCCAGCCACTCTGTAGGAGGCATCTAAAGAAACCAGTGTGGCTGCATAAGGAGTTTACTGATGAGCTGAAATTTAAGAAGGGTATGTATAAGAAAGGGGAAACCATGAAGGAAGAGTAGCCAACAGTTGCGGGAAGGTGGTCCAAAACAATTTAAAAGCTTTCTTTGGCTATGTTTGAAGCAGGAGGAAGAAAAAGCAAGTACTGGTAATTGGTCCTCTGTGTGGAGAAGAGGGAGAAATGCTATTGGGTGAAGGAGAGGTGGTGGAACTGCTCAACACCTACTTTGCCTCTGTCTTCACCCAAAAGGAAAGCAGTGCCCAACCTGGTGATAACAGAAAAAAGGATGGAAGGAGGGAGAGGCAGCCCAAAATAGGAAAAGCAGAGGGTTAGATCAGGCATCCCCAAACTGCAGCCCTCCATATGTTTTGGCCTACAGCTCCCATGATCCCTAACTAACAGAACCAGTGGTCAGGGATGATGGGAATTGTAGTCCAAAACATCTGGAGGGCCGACGCTTGGGGATGCCTGGGTTAAATGGCCATGCGTCATGGATGCTTTAGTTGAGATTCCTGCATTGCAGGGCTTTGGATTCGATGACCCTCACTTTCCCTTCCAACGCCCTATGTCTTTGTATATCCAGAAGTACAGGAAATAAAATGTGGAATTTATTTTCATTAAATGTGTGGTTTTGATCTTGAAATTCAGGACAGCAGATTTAATTGATGTCTCCAAGTGAGGATTCTGTTACTTGGCAGGATTTCTTTTTTTTCTTTCCTATTTCTAGCTCCTGGAAATATTTGTTGAGAGAAACACAGAAATCTTGAACAGGAACTTTGCTCAACCTGCCCCTCCGCTCCCCAGCAACCATTCCACTCAAATGAAATGAATTTGCACACAGAACAAACACGACGCCAGAATTCTAATTGCAATCTACACTGAGAGGGTTCTCTTCTCAACTTGCCATATAGCTTTCCTTTTTTTCCACCCCCAGAGGGATATTTAAACAGGTAGGAGTTTTTCAAGTAAATGATTGCAACTTATCGAAAATAATGTGCTACTTAGTTTCTGAGGAGAGAATCCTGGCAGGCAGCTCCAAGAAGCAGCACGGGAGCAGATGGAGTGATTAGTCTGTGATTTTCAAAAGGGCTTTTTCCTGCCTCCACTGTGCTTAAAATGTGCTGGGAAAATCAAGGCACCCCAGAGGAGGAAGAGGCGCTAACACTGCATCCATAGTGGCACTGGTCTGCTTCCTGCAACTATCCTCCAAAAGGAATCAGGGATTTCTCATTCAGAAGGGTGGTTGGCATGAGACGCTCCTAGGGCTGGGAGGGAATAGAATATCATCATGGCCACAAGGCATTTTCACCCCTGGGGAAGACCCAGACACAGTCTTAAGCGTGGTGAAAGTGGTTTGCACACAGTTGCAGTGTGAAAACAAATGCCTCAGAATTAGGGGTGTAGCTAGGAGGTGGCCTAGGGCCCCTGAACCCTGGGTTGTTTTTTTAACTAGGTCCCAGATCTCTTCCCATTATTCCCTTTTAAAAACTTTTTTTATACTTTGCTTACAGTGCAGCTGGGCACACTGCAAAGGGCAGTGCAAATGAGACCCTGCAAATTAAACCCTTCATTACAAGAGGTTGGACTAGATGATCCTTGGGGTATGATTCTATGATTTTATGAGACAACAGCAGCAAATAAAACCCCAACAACCTAATGTTGCTCTAGGCTGCATTAAAATAAAAGAGAAGTATAGTGCCTGATGAAGGGAAGTAATAGTACTTCTCTCTCCTGCCTTGGTCAGACCACTCCTGGAGTACTGTGTCCATTTCTGGGCGTTACAATTTAAGAAGGAGATTGAGAAGATGGAACGTGTGCAGATGAAGGCAACCAAGATGATCAAGGGTCTGGAAACCAAGATTTAGGGAGTTGGGTATGGTTAGCCTGGAAAAGAGGAAACAGGAAGGGTATATGACAGCCATCTTTAAATATCTGAAGGGCTGCCACATGGAAGATTGTTTTCTCCTGGTCAGAGAATAGGACCTGAAGCAATGGATTCAAATTACAAGAAAGGAGATTCTGACTAAACATCAGGAAGAACTTTCTGACAGTGGAACAAACTCCCTTAGAAGACGAAGGACTCTCCTTCCTTGGAGGGTTTTAAGCAGAGGTTGGGTGGTCATCTGTCAGGGATGTTTTAGTTGAGATTCCTGCATTGCAGGGGTTTGGATTAGATGACCCTTGGGGTGCCTTCCATCTCTACAATTCTATGATTCTATCAAGCTACTCCATTGTTGGAGACAGCATGCCTCTGAATACCAGTTGTTGGGAATCACAAGTTGGGAAAGTGGTGTTGTACTTAGGTCCTGCTTGTGTGGTTCTCATAGACATCCGGCGGGCCACTATGGGAACAAGATACTGGACCAAATGTGCCTCAGCCTGATCCAGCAGGGCTCTTCTGGTGTTCTTATGCTGCATCAAATGCAAATATGTTTGTTGTCAACTACAGAATTATAAGAAGAAGAAGAGTTTGGATTTGATACCCCGCTTTATCACTACCCGAAGGAGTCTCAAAGCGGCTAACATTCTCCTTTCCCTTCCTCCGCCACAACAAACACTCTGTGAGGTGAGTGGGGCTGAGAGACTTCAAAGAAGTGTGACTAGCCCAAGGTCACCCAGCAGCTGCATGTGGAGGAGCAGGGAATCGAACCAGGTTCACCAGATTACGAGTCTACCGCTCTTAACCACTACACCATGCTGGCTTGGACATTTCATCCAATGTCAACCCAGATAGAGTGCCAGTGTACTGAAAAACTTGGAGCAAGGCTGCATCTAGTACCGTGTTCCTCTAACCGTCTCCTTGCTATCCCTCACAACAGAGGAACAGAGAGAACGAGATGAAGGTGCTGCTTTGCTTATGAATATGTAAGTACAGAATGCACTGGTTCATTTCAGGTCCTCCCCATGCCCCATAAGTACAGAGTACTCCAGCCAGAGAACCCTTAGACCAGGGGTAGGCAACCTAAGGCCCGTGGGCCAGATGCAGCCCAATCGCCTTCTCAATCCGTCCCGCGGACGGTCCGGGAATCACCGTCCGGGAGTAGAATGTGTCCTTTTATTTAAAATGCTTCTCTGGGTTATTTGTGGGGCAAAGGAATTTGTTCATTTCCCCCCTCCCAAAAAAAATATAGTCCGGCCCACCACATGGTTTGAGGGATGGTGGACTGGCCCACGGCTAAAAGAGGTTGCTGACCCCTGCCTTAGACTGTTGCCTGCCTAGGACAATTCCTTCCCCTGCTGCACTGATATCACCACAAGCGACATATAGGAAAGCCCACTTGAGGCCTTTCCCCCTTAATAGCATTGCCAGCAGTCAGGGATAATGAGAGTTGTGGTACAACAAGATTTGCAGGGCGCCAGGTTGGGAAAGAGTGGTCTGGAGGCAACTGATAGTGCAGAGTCAAGCAGCTGCAAATGGCTGCAAACCTACATATGAATAAAACTTACTTTATTTCCAATTCACTGTGGCTAGGAAGGATTGCCACGTCTAGGGAGGGAAGAGGACAATAAAAATGGCAGCCACTTATTAGTCTAGATTTCATTCCTAGATATTCAGATTTTAAAATGCCCAACTCCGCAACCTTTTAGAAACACAAACAAACCCAAACCCACAGCCAAGTAGGAAAGGAAAATTGCACAGCGGCAGCTCCCACCACCGGGTGCGAGAGACCTCCCTCGCTGTCTTCCAACTCTCAGTATAATTAAACAAGCAAGTAAACCTTGGAAACTTAATTACCCTACAATATTACTTTGTTGCTGATCTCTGACCCAGCTGCCAAACTCCTGGGAGCCAGGAGGTCGAAACTGTCAGGATCCTATTATCTTGTCAACTTCTTTTCCCCTTGAAGAAACTAAAACAAATATTTAAGGGCCTCCTCCTGTGCTTGCAGGGGAGGTTCTCCTTTAGGTGTCCCTGACCTGACCTCAGATATCTTTGCTTCAAGCCTTAGGGTTGTTTTGACACCCCTGACCTCTTGGCAAGTTTACTCAAGGTAGGGGAGGATGGACTCCAAGCCGACTAATTCCAAATGCAAACAGAGCCCTTGCTCAGCATGGAGCCCTCACCAGGTTGCAAGAGGCTTTATCTAATGAAGCAGTTCCCCTTTCCTAACCAGAGAGGGATTAGCAGGCTGCAGCTGCAGTGGTGAAATGCAATCCATCCTGTCTCTCTGTACCTAAGGCCACCCTGAGCTAGAAAGCATCTCCATTTGCAGGCTGCTTCATCCCACTAACGTGCTAGTCTTCAACAGGCCAGCACACACATCCTCAAGTGGGCAGAAAAAAGGAAGAACAACCTCACAGGAACTGGTAGCTTCCCCATGAAGGAGCCCCCACCCCCACCCCCGAGCATCAGAGTCTGACTGTTGAGTGTATTTTAGCTGAACCGTTACTTGCCGGCTTGGTTCACCACACCTGAATAAGCATTAAATGCTTGTGACTGTAACTGTACCTCAAGGAGGTGGAAGTGGGAGCAGGAGTAAACCAAAGTCATGATGCTTTTCTTCAATAAGAGGAATACTGCTAAACAAGGTGCTTGCGTGTGTGGGTCCTCAAAAGCTCCAATTCTGCCATCTGAACACCAATTGCACAATTTGGTGGCAAGCTATAACAACATGCAGATTTGAAGGGATATGTCAAGATTAACCATTCTACCAACTTTCCTTCTGACCATTTGAGACTAGAAAAGATAGCCATCGTTGTGTATACACATCTGTTTGCCCTCAGCTGGCATGGGAGATTTCTGCTGTTTGTGGAATTCTCTCCCTAGGGAGACTCGCCTAAAGAAAATGTTTCTTTTCAGAAAGGCAGTGATTCACTTTAAGAACTGGCTGCAGATGGTGAAGGCTAATTGTGTAAATGAGTTTAAAAATGTTTAGGCACATTGATAGAGAATAAATCCATTATTGTTTATTAGCTAACATAATCTATAGATGTAACCTCCCGTCTCATCTGTGCCGCTAAAAATCTGAATTCTAAATGCTGGAGGGAAGTGTTTGTTTCCTGTGCACCACCATGTACTTATGCTTGCATTATTAGCATCTGTGGACTGGGTGGATTACAATGTCCTGGCATGCTAAGGTTGCTCCTGAGGTATCAATGACCTGGTATACAAACAATGCTGGATGCGTGCAGTCCCATGCAGTGGCGTAGCGTGGGTTGTCAGCACCCGGGGCAAGGCAAGTAATTTGCGCCCCCTAACCCATGGATTTTAGCACTCGAGTCTCTTTCACTAGTTAAAGAAACCCTTACCCCCTAAGCACATGTATTGTTTGTTATGAAAATACTGATGTAATTAAAGTAAAATGCATCTAAATACAAGTTTATTTTCAAACACTTTATTGAGTGCGAACATGCATTACACATTCTCCACATTTTCAGCAGGTCTATGAATACAAATCTACAAATGTAGTAACCTAGCATGGGCCATGCTATTATATGTCGTCTCACAACCATCGTAAACGACAACAAATATCAAGAACAAAAACTAAACATCAAAATGGAACCATACCCTGGAGATGATTCAAGACTGGGCTAGATGGAGCCAACTTCCTCAATCCTGTACCTCTAATTGTAATTCTTTAATAGAAGTGCATGATATCAATCTGTATATACAGATTAATTTACATTCGCCTGCTTTTAATTAGCGCAAAATTTTCTACAACGGAATTGAAATCTACATTAAAGTCTCTCTCAATGGACAGTATTGCTAGATTACTCAGTCTTTCTTGGCTCATTGTAGATCTCTGATATGTTTTAATCAGTTTAAGTTTGGAGAAACTTCTTTCACAACTCGCTGTAGAAACAGTGATAGTAAGAAAGATTCTTAATGTGACAACCAATTGTAGTCTGTCCTGTTATGCTTGTGAGCCACACAGAGAACAATGCCATGGAGGGGCTTACAGATGTTATAACAACAATCTGGATCAAACCATTTTGGTTAAATCAGTGACCACCTCCATTAGCATAGGTTGTCCATCATTAATATCAATGGGTCTTCCATCTGAGTAAATGTTAAGGCTGCAACCCTGTGCACAAGTTTGTGCAAATTGTGGGGATTGAGCTAAAAGACGAAAAATAATTCACTTCAAAAGGAATATTCATTTCTGTTCTGGCTACTTTTCTGTGTGTCTAAGGCTTCAAGTCTTAGGCTTCAGTCTTATATACTGTACACACTTAATTGGGAGTAAGTTCTGTTTAGGTCAACAGGACTTACTTGTCTGACATAGGTCAGCTTGCACTGCCAATTCCGAGAGCTGTGGTTTGCCACAATGCATTGCAATTTGTAAATTCAAATTATTGCATGCAGTGCTATTTTTCTAGAAAAAGAAGTGCCAGAACTCACCATGGATATCTCCCTTGTTCTCTTATAATGGCAATGGCACCCACCTGATAGGTGCTGGAACTGAGTTCCGGCAAGTTCCAGCTTGGGGGGGAAAAAGCCCTGCACAACATTATCTAAAAATGATCTAGGAGTCTTAGCAGACCACAAGCTTAACAAGAGTCAACAGTATAATGCAGCAGCAAAAAAAGATGATGCAATTTAGGCTGCATCAACTGGAGTCTAACATCCAGATCAAGGGAAGTCATAATCTTGCTCTATTCTGCCTCGGAGAGACTCCACTTGGAGTCCTTTGTCCAGTTCTGGGCACCACAGTTCAAGAAGGATATTGACAAGCTGGAAGGTCTGCAGAGGAGGGTGACTATGATGCTAGAAGGGTCTGGAAACCAAGCCTTATCAGCAAAGCAGAATGCCTATTTCAGGTGTATACTCCTGAAGACTCAAGGGCTTTCTGCAAGGAACCTTTGGATCCTCCTTACATTGCAGAACTCAGTTCAGTCCCCAGCCAGCGGGGCCAGCGGCCAAGGAGGATGAGACTTTTAGACATACCTAGGATTGCACTGGCCATCCTGAAAGTCCAACAACATCTCGAAAGCCACGGTTCCCTCACCCCTGATTGAAGTAATTAAATACCGTAAGTGAGATATGAACGATCAAGGTCCTCCGACGCTAAATCCAAGAGCACAATTATAGGTAAATGTACCCCTGACCGTTAGGTCCAGTCGCGAACGACTCTGGGGTTGAGGCACAAAGCACAATTATAACGATTCACAATTCCCCAACAGTGGCTGCCATCAGCCGGTGCAAAGTGCAAGATGAGAGCAAGAGAGGCACTACTTCCGCACCCTGGTGCGCCTCCAGACGTTGCTCCCATGAGCCCCAGTCAGCACCCCCAATGGTCAGGGATGAGGGGAGCTGGAGCGCAGCAGCCTCTGGAGAGGCACTAGGTTGGAGAGGGCTGCGCGCGGCACACTTACCCGGAGTAGCGGTTGCCGTAAAGGGAGCTTCGTCCTGCCACAGCCTGCAGGAACAGCAGCAGCGGCAGGAGCGGCCGGAGCGGGAGAAAAGGCGCGGGCGCCGTTGCCTGAAGTTTCATGGTCGCGTCGCGATGGGAGCGACCCTCCCGGCTACCCCATCCTGCCTCAGCGAACGATCTGGGTGCCCAACGAGCCACGTCCACTCGCTGCCCCAGCGCTCGCCCAGCCCTAGCCCGCACGCCGCGCGGCCTTCCGACTGGCCACTCGGCCGGGCCCCGCCAATCCCGGCTCTTGGGCCGGCGCTCGGGGGCTCCAAAAATATTGGCTGCTCCTTGCACTCACCGTGCCTTGCTCCCCCGGTTCGGGTCCTGCTGCAGCGCTGCTCTGATTGGCTCCGCCACCGGTCCCCGGCCGAAACCCAAGCAGCGCCTCGCCTCCGTCTCAGCCGCCGCGAAAAATGGCGCCCAACAAAACGAGGGTGGTCTCTGCGCAGGCGCCGCAAGAAGAGCTCCTCCCGCCGCTGCGCCTGCGCGCTTTGAAACAGGCGACGCCGGAGACGGAAACAGCAGGTGGACGGAACGAAAGGGCAGGTAGTGCGTGGAAACGGGTCAGACCGTCAGGGGGAAACGGGTCAGCCGCGGTGCGCCCCTCCAGATATTGCGCCCGGTGCGAGTGGCACCGCCTGCACCCCCCACGCTACGCCTCTGGTCCCATGCAAAGTAAGGTTTAACCTGGCTTAAACTGGTGTTCTCTGAGGGCTTGTGGCCTTTACACAGCTAGAAATATCTAGGGTTAGGGTTAAGGTTAGGGTGACTTCCACATCTCTAAGTACCTGAGCAAATAATTCTGCTTTGATTGGTTTTGGCATTTAAACAATGATGAAATGCATGAAGGGAGGAGATCTTAATAGTCGGTGTTGTGTGTGTGTGTGTTTTCCACATTTTATTTCAACCGACACCCATCTTTGAGTAACCTCTGAGTTGTGTTTCTTAAAAGCGCATGGGGCAAGCTTATGAGCTGTTACCTGGCAGTGTCACAGCCAACAGCCTCTGGTACTAGAGACCCTATGTTGCAGTCCCTGGCCGGATGGTAGTTCTTATATGCTTTACCTCTTTTACGATGACAGCCTTATGTTGAGCAAAGCCTACAACATCAGCAGGCAGCGGCCGAAAAAAGGGAGCAGAAAACTCCTGCTGCGCACCAGATCAAAATCATACCCCAGCAAACCATCTGGTCCTTGTAAACGTAAAATAAGATTAAAAGTACACCAGAGCCTTGTCCTTCCTTCAGGTGAAATTATGTTTGCTTCTCAGAGGGAAAAGGAAATGCAGCGCATGCAATCGGTTTGCTTTTTGTGCACTGCGTGGGATCCCTGTTTGCCCTCCTGCAACAGGCAGCCTCCTTCTCCCTTCATGAGTCTGCAACAGTTTAGAGTTATCAATAACTCTCTGTTCAGAACTCATTATAAAACATAATTTATATATAATTATTATAATGGAGCTACAGGTAATGATGATATAATACATAATTACAATTTCCCCCTACCTTTCCTTTAGAGAGCTCAGTGAGCTAAAAACAAAACAAAACAGGATTCCCAAGGGACCTCTCATCCAGGGATGGACCAGTCTCATTCACAGGATTCTGCACACAGCAGGGATGTTGTGCAAGGAACAAGAGGGTGGTTGGGCAGTGAGTCACTCAGAAAGGACAGAGGACCACTTGGCAATCGCAGACCAAAAGCAGAATTAAAATATTTCCACTGTGGAAAGACGAAGAAGTTCCTACCAAAGAAGAATGGATAAGCAAAGTGATGGACTATGCTGAATCAGCAAAACAAACAGCTAAAATAAGAGAACTTAACGATGACTGTTTTACGGAAGAATGGAAGCCTTGTTTTTGGACTATTTAAATAAATATTACAATATATTACAATCAGGCCAATGTCCCATCTAGTCCACCATCCTGTTCTTACAGTGGCCAACCAGATGCCTGAATGTTCTCCCCTTCTGTGGTTTCCAGCAACTGGTTATCAGAAGCAACCGGTACTCAGAAGAAAGAAGTCCAGCAAAGGCTGGGTACTTCTTTCATTTTGTTGGATGGTGTTCCTACTACCTGTGAGCAGTTTAAATGGCAACATTGTTAAAAAACGTTGTTGTATTTCAGTTTGCTGAAGATCTTTTGCTTAAAGCTCCACGTGTTTTGTAAGCTGAACCGATGCAGTCAGAAGTAAGCACCACTAAGCTCAATGGAGCTTACCCCAAGGTAACTATGCAGAAGACTGCAGTCTTTCCACAAAAAGTGCAGTCTTTACAGTCCAACCAGCAGCAGAGCATCCCCCGCCTGCACCCAGAAGGACGTGAGAAAGACACAACAGCTCCTGGTGTCTTCCCTGCAAACAGCGCTGCTCAGAAAGCAGCACTGGGCTTGCAGGGACCAGGGCCTTACTGAAGTCAAAATAAGCTATGATGGGCTATTGCATTTAAAAAATGACCACTGATAGACACATCATTTTCTTAAAATAGGTGAATAACCATTTGTACATGTCTACCACCAAGGAGGAGTTAACTACAACAATATAATTAACACCTCTCATTAGATCATAGTTATTACTGTCAGTATACCAATGAGAATAATTATGACCAGGGTACATGCATGGCCAAATAATATTAACACCTGTAGTGTTAAATGACATTGGTATTATTTAGTTGTCTATGGGTGCTTGTGTCCTGATATCCAGTTGGTATCATTTCTGCTGCAGTGTGAATCTGTTGCTAACAGCCCTCCCCTTAGTATTCCTGGCAAAATGTTCTGTGTGCCTGGGATGCATTAGGAGTTGCCCTGTCCGTGTGTTAATAAATAAGTGAATTTATATGTGTATGAGCTTACCTATTCCAAACTCACCAAAACTAAAGCTCCTCAAATATGTATTCTCCCCCCTCTGCAAAAGAAAGAAAGGTGCTTATTGCGTTCTTCTTCCGTATTACGCCTTTAACCCAATCCCACAGATGGATCTGTGCTCTGAAATTACACCCAAGTGTTATCCATTTGCCATTCCCAGCACAATTCCTTGTCACAACTTAGCTCTTAAGGGGAGAAATCCATTTGTTTTAATAGATTTTTTTTAGAAACACTGAACAAATTGTAGAACAAACCAATGCAGCATATTAAGTAAACCTAACATGCACTAGAAAGTCCACTTGCCAGAATTGGGCTCCCTAGATGTAGCCTGTAGGACGAATTCATTCATGCATTTATTTAAAGGGACACCCTACTCGACCTCCAGAACTCAGCACAAAATTCTCCCGTAGAATAGCAAGAGAGGAGAAAAGCAATGTTTTCTAGACTGGAGAATTGGAGAATATTGAGCCCCAAGTGGGGAAGGGAGTACGCGTGTCTTCCCTACTTCGCTGATCATGCATACGATGCACACTGAAAACCAAATCAAACAAAATAAAAAAGAAGTACCAAAGGGTTCATTTGTCAGTATTTGGAGATAAGTGAGTTTAGCCCTGGCAAGTAGAGAGTTAAGCAGGGAAAGATCTTGGCACGAGGGGAGGGGTGTGTGAGGAGATCCTACCCATCAAGCTTTATTGTGTTATTCCAACTAAGCAGAGACAAAAAGACAAATCTAAGCTCCCCACTTTCATTTATAATTGAACCCAGTCCAGAAGGATGGAGCAAGCACCATCTGTAAGGCAGAGCACACTAGCAGCCGGCGGAATGAAATATTCAAATTACTGTAGGCTACCTCGCATTTTAATGACAGGGTTACAAAAAACTGACTTGTAAGTGACGATTGCACTGGAAGAAAAGAAAGTTGGATTTTCTAGTGCATGAATTAACGAAACAAAAAGGCACTTTCAGTGCACGGATGTGTGGTTTTGCAACATATCCAGAATGGTGTACAAGACAAAAGAATTGCTCCACTTAGCTCTTTTAATTGATCAGCAGTCCTTGGAGAGGTTTTAACCAAAAGAGGCAATTCCATACCTTACTTTGTTTATGGAGGCAATACTACTGTCGCTTAAGTGTTTTACCTTACTTGACTATGTAAAGATAGATGTGACTTTTTGGCACTGTGCTCAACCTTTCTCCATCATATCAAGACAGGTGAGAAAGCTGCTGATATAATCAATACTACAAGAAGTGTCAGCTATAGCAACAGGGAAGATAAAGAGGTTAATTATTTCTAGAAGGTTGCTTAGGCTGTAGCTGACGAAATATCTAGGGCTGATTACGGTTTATTTGTGGTGAGGGAAGCACTTTGCCCATGCTCAAAGGCAGAGTGTTTTATTTCTGTGTTTAAATCTAGAGCTGCAGTTCAATAACAACTAACACAGGGGGACCTACTTATGAGTAAACATACATAGGATGGCACAAGTCTAAGCCCTAATGAACATTACCTTGAATGAAGACAAATGGGAAGACTCAGTTTAAGATGCAACACAGTCTAAATAAAACGTGGAGAAAAACAGGATTATGAATGTTTGAACATGTTTAAAGACGTACATGTGGGAGTTGAATGCAAGACCCATATTAGAAAGGAGAAGTGATAATATTTTTATTATTATGTATCTAGATATTGTTTTTGAAAATAAATAACAATATACAAAAAGAAAAAAGGAGAAGTGACTGAGAGCTGCATCCCAACCCCAAATGCCCCCTATTTTCTTGTGGTCTAAAACTGAAAGACATATTACTTCAATGTCTTTCAAAAATTACTGTTTTAAATGTTAGCGGCACCTTGTAAATTTACAGGGTTATTCAATTGCAATTTCTCTAGGAGCTGGGGAGTATTTTTGGCAGAAGATGCGACCTTTCTTCTTATTTACTAAACTACAAATACTTTTGGTATTTCTAAAATGTCCATTTTAGGCATATAAACTATTCAGGCCACTCCTTTCTCATTTAAATAGGATTACCATGTGTGCTGGGACGCGGGTGGCACTGTGGTCTAAACCACAGAGCCTAGGGCTTGCCGATCAGAAGGTCGGCGGTTCAAATTCCCGCAATGGGGTGAGCTCCCGTTGCTTGGTCACAACTCCTGCCAACCTAGCAGTTCGAAAGCACGCCAAAAGTGCAGGTAGATGAATAGGTACCGCTCTGGTGGGAAGGTAAACAGCGTTTCCGTGTGCTGCTCTGGTTCTCCAGAAGCGGCTTAGTTACCGGTATGCTGGTCACATGACCCAGAAGCTGTACGCCGGCTCCCTCGGCCAATAAAGCGAGATGAGCGCCGCAACCCCAGAGTCATCCACAACTGGACCTAGCGGTCAGAGGTCCCTTTCCCTTTTACCATGTGTGCTGCCACCCAATGTGCAGTTCAGCACCGGCACATTAATGGCATCATCCACCCATGTTGCCAATTGCTGGCCTGTGTCTGAACCACCCAGTGCAAAATATGCATTTCAACAAGACATGAGCGATATGCAAAATTCATGTGCATAAAAGGCTGCTTTACTTTGACCTGTGCCACATTGGAATGAGGTCTCTTCCTTTTGAGACTCTTGCATTAACAAATGCAAATGGTATGCAACATACAGAAGTCAGAAATGCTAGCACTCTATTCAGCGTGATTTAGGCCTCAGGTGAACTGCTGCTGCTAGCTTCTTTTGCCACAGATGACCAAACTAAGAACAAATAAGGATTTAGAACATGTTGTATGAAAGAAAAGAGATGGATCTAAACTTGCAAATGGTGCAGCTCACCAGGGGAAGGCAATGTTCTGAGAAAAGAAAAAGAGGAGAGGAGAGTGAGGAGAGACCTGCAGGATGGTGTGATTTCTAAGCCTGTTTTTCATTACTTATTGTCTGCTGCCTGGCTGTTGGAATCTGCGTTAATGGTGTCTGTTACAGAGGGAGGAAGCTGCTCTCTGAGCCATAAGCACCAAAAAGTCACCTTCCCTTGGTCTCTGGCAGACACCATTAGGCAATGACCCCTACTTCATATGCTCTCTAATACCCTCCACTCAGTGGAATACGGGTCAATCCACAGCATCCGACAGAGCTAAAATCTGGCTCTTTAGGGAGTGCCTGCAGTCTTCAATGTCGCTTTTCACCAAGTCGGGTTGTAGTCACTCAGTGCCGGAGTTTCATTAGCCCTCAGCCATGACACAGTGCAATGATATATTTAAGCAATAATGATCTGCAAGCCAGCAGTGTCTGTGTTTAAAGTATTGCTGCAGAACGGGGGGTAAACACAACCAAGAGAAATCCTCGGCCCAGCTTTCAATGGCACTGGTCTTGCCCTTCCATGCTCCTGCCTCAGGCTCCAATTTAAATGGGTGAAACAAAGGGTGGATTGCCCCAAGGCAAGCAACACAACAAAAACATGTGGCTTCCTAACAAGCATCCTAGAGGGCGATGGAGCGATTCACATACCACAGAAGAAAGATCACAATCATCTCCATAGGTCTGTATTCTAGCTGCTACTTCGGCACACGTCATATATGTTAACTTGGCATTTATAGTATGTTTAGATTCTTCATCAGTATTCCTCAAATTATTTTCTCTCAGACCTAAACCAATGAAGCAGATATATTCAAAAAAGCATTGTGCAGAAGATCTATCTACCCTATATACTCGAGTATAAGCCTAGTTTTTCAGCACATTTTTTGTGCTGAAAAAGCCGCCCTCGGCTTATACTCGAGTGAGACAGGCAGTGGCTCCTATGAAGCTTTCCCAGGTTTTTTATGGTAAAATTGGGTGCCTCGGCTTATATTCGGGTCGACTTATACTTGAGTATATACGGTATTTGTAAAGCAGGCCTGAATGGGGATGAGGGGAAAAAGGAGAGAGCACCCAACCAGTAGCAGCAAACACTACCCTTCAGAGCATAAGTCCCTCCCAGGACACAGAAGTCACTCGGGGGGGGGGGGGGGGATCGCCCTAGGATATTTCTGATGGGGGTGAGGCTGCCGCATGCATGAAAAGCTTGCTTCATCAGACCCATGGCCCATCTAGTCCAGTATTCTGACCACACAGTGATCATCCACATGCTTGTAGGAAACCTGTAAGCATCATCTGAGGGCTCTCCCCAATTGTGATTCCCAGCAACTGGCCTTCAGAGGCAAACAACCTCCAACTATGGAGGCAGAACACAGCCATTGCGGCTAGTAGCCATTAATAGTCTTATCCCCCATAAATGTCTCAAATGTCTTGGTGGCCATTGCTGTCTCCGGCAGAAGCAAATTCCATAGCTGAATTATTTGCTGTGTGAATAAGTACTCCGTCCTGAATCTTCCAAATCAGCTTCACTGCATGTCTCCAAGTTCCAGAATTATGAGATAAGCTCCCTGTCTACTTACTCTATGCTGTGCTTAACTCTATCGTGCCCCCCAACTCACTTGCCTTTTTTTCTAAACTAAAAAGCCCCTAAATATTTTAAGATTTCCCGCTCTATGACAGTGTTTTTCAACCTTTTTTGGGCCAAGGCACACTTGTTGCATGAAAAAAATCTCGAGGCACACCACCATTCGAAAATGTTAAAAAATTTAACTCTGTGCCTATATTGACTATATATAAAGTAATTCTCTTGAATAGGAATCAAATAAACACAAAGAAAGTATTTTATAAATACTTTATTATGAAATAGTAAGTAAACAGAAATATGAAAAATTATAAAATACTTTTTTTTAAATAAGCTTTAAATTACAATAAAAAACAAACTCAACAAAACTCAACAAAATATAAATAAATTTAGCATCTCAAAACACACAACAATGTCTCAACGAGTCATTATTGATTCCCCCCCTGCCCTCCCCTCTTACCCCACCCCATTGTTCCCCAACACTTCTCAGTACGTGCAATGTTACCCATATTTCTTCTCATGTTTAACTATACTTCTGTTATTCTGTTATAACAAAAATTATAAAATACTTTATTCAGTGCGCAACCTGGGCCTCTTTGGCTGAAGACAAATCTGATATTCTGGCTGGAATCGAAGAAAGACTCACACGTAGCTCTTCGTCAAGAGCTCTCAGTCTCTCTCTGTATTTAGTTTTTATAGCAATCATGCCTGAAAAGCTCATCTCACAGAGATATGTAGTGGAAAATGGGAGCAATATCAAAATAGCTTTGTTTGCCAGAAGGGGGAACTCCTTGGCAGTATCCAACCAAAAACTGTCCAAAGGTAGATCAGCAAATCTTAGCTTGAAACCACGATTTTGTCTCAGTTCAGTTAGTTCCTCCTGCTCCTGTAAACTCAAGTCCTTTCCAACAGCTGATGCAGAGCTATAAGGGTCCCTAACCCAGTCAAGGCATTCAGTGGAGACTGAAGAGAAATAAAATGACAACTTCTCCTCTAGAGTTTTTAAATGTGTAACTATTATCTCACACAGTGCAGCAGTGTGAACACTTTGCCATTGCTTGGTGAGTGTGAACATCTCAAGATTGCCACTTTTCACGTGTTGATGCCAGAGTTGCACCTTTGAACGGAATCCATTTATTTTATCTGTACTTGTCAGCAGGTTTTCATTTCGGCCTTGCATCCGTGTGTTCAGTTCATTCAGATGATGAAATATATCTGCCAGGTATGCCAGCCTTGCACACCACTCATCACTTGCAAGCAGCTTTGCGTAATCTGACTTCTCATTTGTCAGAAACACTTTAAGTTCCTCACGCAGCTCATACACACGAACCAAGACCTTGCCACGCGACAACCACCGGACCTCCGTATGATACAGCAAGGTTTTATGCTTCGCTCCCATCTCCTCACACAAAGCTGCAAATATGCGACTTTTCACGGGTCGTGACTTTACAAAGTTTACCATGCGCACAACATCATCCAACACATTAGCTAGTTCTGCTGGTAAAGTCTTGGCCATGAGGGCCTCACGGTGTAAAAAACAATGCGTAACAATCACATCTGGATTTCTTTCCTTCACTCTGCTGACAAAGCCTTTGCTACGCCCGACCATGGCTGCAGCTCCATCGGTGCAGACACTTGTGCAGTTTTCCAACTTAAGTCCTCCTTGTTCAAGGTATTCTGATGTGACCCGAAAAATTTCTTCTCCTGTTGCTTTTTCTGGCAATGCCTTGCAAAAAAAGAAGTTTTCTCTAATTGCATCACCATCAACAAAACGCACATTGGCCAAGAGTTGAGCATGTCCACTGATATCAGTAGACTCGTCAAGTTGCAATGCAAATTTCCCACTGGTACGGATCTTTTCCAAAACCACACTTTCGATGTCTGCAGACATGTCATTAATACGTCTGGAAATTGTGTTGTCTGAGAGAGGGACTTTGGCTATTTCCTTAGCTGCTTCAAGTCCGATCATCTCCTCTACAATAGCTTTGCAGGCGGGAATTATTACTGTCTCTGCCAGAGTGTGCGACTTTTTTGACTTGGCTATAATTTCAGCAACTCGATAGCTAGCTTTCAGAGCTCTTTCATTTACCTTTGCGGTTTTTTTCATTAAAGCTGCCTGTTTCTCCATGCTTTCACGCAGGTGAACAAAATGGTCCGCATTCTTGTTTTGATGAGAAGAGTGTTTCGTTTGGAGATGGCGTTTAAGTTTGCTTGGGACCATAGCACTGTTAGCTAGCTTTTCACCACACACCACGCACATTGGAATTGGTTTGTTTGGATCTCCGGTGAAAGTAAATCCAAATGAAATATAGCTTTCGCTATATTGCCTTGTGCCAGAGAATTTGCTTGAGCTATCCATCTTTGCTTTCTTTTTGTCCCCACTTGTACTTGGGCTCTCATCTGGCTCCAAATCTTGTTCAGAGTCCTGTTCTTTCCTTTTCAAAAACTTGTCCATCACTGCAGTATCTGTCACTCAGCACTTACTGCACTTGTCTCCTCCTGTCCTTCTCCTGTTATAATAATAACAGAATATTAATAGTTATTCTTCTGTGTCCCTGCGTCCACCGTCCATATGTCAAGGAATTGCGCTACTGCCGCGGAATTCTGTCACGGAATTGTGTTATTCGCAGAGCAGAATAATACCAGTAACTGTTGGTTACGATGCCAGTGTTCCCAGTTCCTGAGTGAGATGTCTCTGAATACCACTTTGCGAGGACGCATGTCCAAAGGCTTCTCGTGAACTGACCCTTTGTCCATGTAGTTGTAGCAGTACCACATCAGTTTAAAAAAGCCACAATTCCACAACACATGCAAATTGTGCCTGAGAATCACCAAAGATTAAATGAAGGAAGCTAGCTTTCAAGATTTGCTGCACATTCACAGCCAGAAAGATTTTCAGACTTACAGCTTATTATTAGCAGGCAGTTGTAAAATGAAACACAAAGTATTCTTTTATAAAAGGCTCTAACCATGCTATACTGACAACCCCCAGAGCTGTGTAAAATCTACACACCAGTAGAAATCTATTCCAGGCTTTACATAAGCACCACCAAAGGGACCTAGTCAGTCCTGCACGTTGTGAGATGCCTGTTGTGACTGCACGTTGTGAGATGACTTATCATTTAATGAGAATAACCTTTCTTTAATCACATACTGGATATAGTATTGTACATCTATTCTCTTCAACATCATAATAATCTAAGACTAAGTGTTCTATTAAGGTGAGACTATGAGGGGACAAGAGGAGTGTGTGGTCACAGACATGGCCAGTGCTACTCCAACAAGGTAAAATAGTCCCCAAGTCATGATAGGCAATGGCTCTACTCAGTGAGACAACATTGGTCACTTATTTATTTGATTGTCTGCTTTTGTTTACTTTGTTGTTGCTTTGTTCTTTTGTGTAAATCATTTGGGCACCTCCCTGGTCAAGGCAAAAAATCAAGATATATACATACAGGGCACATACATAATTTAAATTGCCCAAATGATTTACACAAAACTTTATTTGGCCAGTCAGGATTAAAGTTTTGTGTAATCATTTGGGCACCTCCCTGGCATAGCTGTCAAGTTTCGGATTTGAAAATAAGGGATCAGCAGCTTCACCTGTCCTGGGGACAGTCTACAATTCTCAGGGACAGTCCATGCCGTGGTAATCTCCCCAGGCTACAAATTAATTTACACCAGGCTACACACCATCATCTTTCCCCACCTTCAGAATGTTCTTCAGAATGGACACCACCATAGTCAAAACAAAATAAAAAATAAAAAAATTCCTTCCAGTAGCACCTTAGAGAGGAATCCCGTCCCGAGGGTACAGCCCCAAGAGGAGAAGCAGAAGCAGCACCAAAAGAATGCCAACGGCATTTTGGGACGGACCGCTTGGCTTGTAGAAGCGCTTTGGACGGCTGCAACCTGAGCACGCAAAAGTGGCGAGGAGGTCTCCCAAAACTGAGCCACTCAGAGGCGCATCGTCCCCAGGCTGCGGAGGGCCCCGCGCGGGAACGGAGCTGAGAGAAAAAGAGACCAGAGAGAGGAGAGGGATTTGCCGTCGGGGGCTCTTGGTTGTTAGGGGAGCAGCCGGAGAAGAGACGGAGGCTTCCCAATGGCCAAAGTGAGAGCTCCGTGCGCCCTCGGCGCACAAGCAGCCTGCGGGGGTGCGTTTTCAAACCAGAGCGAGGTTGAAGGGGTGAGAGGTGGGGACGTGAGTGGGGGGGCGGGCTTCGGATTAACCCTTCAAGGGCGTTGTCATTGCGGCTGCTTCAGCAGCAGCTGTCTTGGAACAAGCCAGGAGTGGCGAGGCGGCACAGCAGCTCCGGGAAATTTTGGAATGCGGGCCTGAGTCTCTGGGGCAGCAGCAGCGTCGCTCGGCAGCAGCAGCATGAAGCGGCCGCTGGCTGGGTCTCCTTCCCGGGGCGCCTTGGGCCTCTTCGGAGGGCAGTCAAGGCAAAAAAGCAAGGCAAAAAACCCACGCCCCTTACCTGAGTCGATGCCAAACTCTCCGAGGCGTCGCTCCTTGTCGCTGAGGTCGAAGCCGAGCGGGGGAAACCCGATCAGCAGGCGCTGGATCTGGAGGGCTGCCGGGCTAAGCCCTATTGGTCCCTGGCAACCAATCAGAATCGGCGGGGAGCTGGCGCATGCGCGGTAGGTTGCCGGAGGGTTTCTGCGCTCCCTTTCCCCCATTGCAGCCGCTGCTACACGTTTGCGGCTGCGGCGTGGGGTCCCGACCCACGGTTTTGCCGCGGCACACCAGCCGGTGCCTCACGGCACACTAGTGTGCCGCGGCACACCGGTTGGGAAACGCTGCTCTATGATATCCTTTCAGAGGTGAGGAAAAATTGTACACAATGTTCTAAATGTTGCAGTGCCATAGGTTTGTTTCCATAGATGCATTATGATACTAGCCATTTTTTATTTTCACTGTTTCCAAACTATCCCTAGCATCCTGACCCCCGCGTGTGTTGGCAGAGTGCATATAAGCCCACCCCGCCCCATTCTGGGGCACTTTGGGGTCAGCAACTACGATCACAAGTAATATGGCCACTTCCTGTACGTCATTTCAATCTGGAGGGCTACTCTTGCACTATAGCATGACAAAAGCAGGACAAAAACCTTGGGCTATTTGCGGTATAAAAAGTTACAAGATTTTGACAGAAAGTTATGTAACATGCCCTGATTGGAAATCAAGCAGTATACTTGCTCTGAATTTTTTGCA
The DNA here is from genome assembly GCA_034642065.1 of Darevskia nairensis. Classification (NCBI taxonomy): domain Eukaryota; kingdom Metazoa; phylum Chordata; class Lepidosauria; order Squamata; family Lacertidae; genus Darevskia; species Darevskia nairensis. The sequence goes on from JAWWNI010000964.1 coordinate 1,328,340, forward strand.
GGGGCAAACAGTACTGAGGTGGGATCACGTTTAACTGCCCTGATAGTACTTTGACAGACAGCACCTCTCCTAGGTCTCAGGCCTTACTCAATCTTCCTTCCTGAAATCCTTTATCTGGAGATGCCAGCGACTGAACCTGGAATCTGGTACAGTGGTCCCTCGACTTTATGAAATACTCAACATCCGAATTTTTCGACTTATGAACGAAAAAAGTGGCCGCACGCCTACAAATTTTTCGACATCCGAACGGAAATCTGTTGCCGGTTTGGGATGCGGTTTCCTCGACTTACAAATTTTAGATGCGGTTTCCTCGACTTACGATTTTTTCCGAATATTTTTTCTCCCAATGCATTCCTATGGGAAATTCGCTTTTCGACTTATGAACTTTTCGACCTACGAATGTCCATTCGGAACGGATTAAATTCGTAAGTCGAGGGACCACTGTACATGCAAAACATATGGCCTGTCATTGAGCTATGGTCATTCTCCCAACACAGTCTTCTTTTCCTTCTCACCTTTCAGATAACACCTCTCCTGCCCATGCTGTTCAGTAGAAGGTGAGCAGACTCACAGACATACACACTTGCAGACATTCGGAACACTGTTATATTTTAACATGCTGTGTTCTATGACTTACACCTCAGAGCAGACCCTTCTTGACTAATTCTCCAATACTGTCTTGGATGTGCCTGATTTTGTTGAATTTCACACCACAAACTTGACCCTGCCTTAACAGCCCTTGGAAGAGACATTTCCTTTATATTTAATTTCATAGCAGAGAGGGAGCATAGGATTAGCACTGAATTGGAAGGCCCTGAAATTCCTTGCCTGAAGTCTCAACTTTGAAACAGTTAAAAAAAAAAGGATGATGATGTATTTAAGGTAAAACAAGGTTTTCATGTTCAGTTATAAAGATACTATGGTCTTACCACGTCTTATAGCCAAAATAGTAGTGTGACCAGAAAATTAGAATACACACACACACACACACACACACACACACGGGGTATATATTTCTGTTAGACTCATAATGCATGGCATCAATTAAATGTTTCTTGAAATACTGAACTCTCCCCTCTGTGCCGGATGGATTTATTTCGGAGATTTCTGCAACTGCAGAACCGGTTTGATCTTATCATAAACAGCTGAACACAGGAAGGCAGGATCGGGGCCAGTGCATGCGCTTCCTCCATTTGAGATGACTAACCCTAATTGAGTTACTTCACTTCCTAATGGCTTCCACTAGCACAACATACACCATTGTAATGGCAATACATGTTGAAACAAACCAGCCACTCTTTCTCCTGCTAAGCCATTAAATTAGAGAGTATTCAATTAATAACAGCTGAATATTCTGTCACATTTAGGAAGATGTATGGTAAGACAAGCGAGTTGTGATGTCTCTGACAGAAATGATAAAAGTTCTCCCGACACAGCCTGGCAGATACTTGGCTCCTGCTGCGGCTCCCTCTTCATGTTCTCAAACGTCAGCGCAGACATAAGATCCAGGCCTGGCTTCAAAGAAGAAGGGCTCCAAAGAGAACAGCGGAACCTTTGCCAAGGAATTTGAAGGCAGCTCCTCCCAGCAACCTTCTGGGAGCCATTTCAATGTACACAGACTACTTGCAAGCGCACACGCCACTCCTGCACAAGGCGGCAAATGAGCAGATGTATTCCTACAACGTACCAGCACAATCACGCTTGCTCGTTTCAGAAGATCCATTAAAAAACCAGTCAACCCCAGAAGCAGCACTCAGGAACTCTGCAGAGCAGGGCGTACAGGAAGGGGCAGCGGGCACAACAAAGGCACTCCGAAGGTCTCTTCGCCCACGCGCTTGCCCAAATCCACATGGCGCAGAGTGCATGGGGCGGCCGCCGTGGTGGAGAGGGAAGGCGGCAAGGGCTTCCCCTGCTCGCCGCCACGACGAAATCCCCCGAGCCGCCCTGCGCGTCGCCCAAGAGGCCCCTTGGAAAACAAGGCTTCTGGCGCGTTTTGAGGTGGGAAGGCGGCGGAGGAGGAGCAGGAGAGAGCGCCCAGCGAAAGCGGGTCTCTCTGGTGCCCGTTTCCTCAAAGCTCAGCTTGGATTCTCCCCCCGCTGCCAGCAAGCAAACAAAGAGCTCTGCGCCCATCCCATCCTTTGCAGCCCCAGAACTCGAGCGTGGCCTTGCCAAGGAGCCGTCGCGGCAGCTTGGCCAGGCAGCCGGAGCGCACTCCAAATGGATCTCGGTCTGAGGGGAAGAAGGCCGACGGAGGAGGCGCAGCCGGAGCACACAGCGTGGCGGCGATGAGCCACCTGCAGCCAGGCTGAGCTGGAGGGGAGAAAGCCACAACTCTGTTGGCTGTTGCTCCCCCCAAGGGAGGGGATGAATAAAATCCCTCCAGCCTTCAGGGACAAGGCGGACTAACCGGCTTCCCAGAAGCCTCACAGCAGCGCCGTCGCTTGGTAAGTTTCCAGTGCCGTCGTTCTGTGCGTGCTTACGTAATAAAAATAAGACATCCCCTCAAAATAAGCCATAGTGCGTTTTCTTGAGGGGGAAAAATAATAAGATGGTGTCTTAAAATAGGGGAAACACGGGAATAGTAAAATCTTCTGTAGTCACGAAGTATAGTCCACCAGAAAGTTCTCTTGTGCAAGCCTCGTTCAAATACTAGAGATGTGCAGGAGCAGATATGATGAACCTGTGCATCACATCTGTCCCATCTCAGTGGGGCTCGCATAGGGCAACATCTTTGTGGATTGGGCTGATTATGGGGCTTGCAATTTATATCCATTTTGGCGCCTGAAGTGAACCATAACATGGTGCCTCCCTCCACAAGAGAAGAGATGAGTGAAGATCTACATCAGGAATATGGGAGGAATAAATATCTACATCATAAACAAGGGTGTCCAGGGGGGACCGGGGACCAGCAGGGTCTCCTATTTGCCAAGAGGCTGCTGTAGAGACTGCATTGGGGGGATGCCAAGGAGGCAGCAGATCCAGCCTCCAAGGAACATGCCACAGCCATCATTGAGACTGCAGCAGTGGCAGCAGCAGCAGCAGCAAGCAATGCATCCCTTGGAGGTAGGATTTGTTGCCTTTGCCTCACCTTGTCTCGTGGGTGGGCCAGTCCTGACTGTCAGTCTCAGCTCTGCAAGCTGCAAAAAATAATGAGGAGGCAGCAGCCGGTGACATCAGCAACCTAAGCAGGTTTGGGTAAACAAACTGACCCAACGGCAAACAATGGTTTGCTACAAAGCAGAAATATAAGCTTCTAATTTCTCCTTCTCACATTTGGGCACTGCAAGACACCTGAATGCAGTTATTGTGCCTGGGCATGTGCCTGCTTTCTTTCCTCACAGAGTCATCATAAACCAGACCTGCACATCTAGAATGAGAAACTAAGGGCTTCCTGGTTGACTTGAGCTCCAATCTCTCTCTCATTTTCCATTTTTATTCTTTAATTATAGGTTTGCATGTTGTTGTTCTAAACCTGACTGTGGTATGTTGATGAGATTCATTATCAAAGAGCAAAACAACATACAACTGCTTACAACTTCAAATACATGCCACAGTACCCGACTGGAATCTCTCATATACAAAAATTTAAAAACAAACAAGCAAATAAACCTTTGATCACACAAACTTTTTTTAAAAAGAAAAGAAAATGAGCTATCTGATCCAGAGATTCCCTTCCTTGAACTGATATACAAACGTTGGTAGCTTTGCAGCTATGCAAAGCAATTCATTTAAAGAGAAATATCCATTTGTAACTGATTTTGTCATGCTGCAACACACATGCATAGACAATCAGACACACCTGCACATTTGGGCTTGAGCTGCCTATTTCAGAAAACCATGAATATGATGTGATTTAATATTTGCATTCCACTTTTCCAACAGCAATGTTGAGCTCAAACTGGCTCACGACAATCACAACGACAAAACCAGCAAACAATAAATACAATCTCACAGTGATCAAAAATATCAAAAATGATTGCTGAGCATCAGGCCTGTGCCAGTTGTCATACTCTTGCTGGGAAGGGACTTCTTCACCAGCAGCAGTCCTAGGCAGCATTAATAGTTTTTAGTCCTGATTGATTGATTGATTGATTGATTGCATTTATATCCCACCTTCCCTCCAAGGAGCTCAAATATGGTGCACATCATTCTCTTCCTCCCCATTTTATCCTCACAACAACCCTGTGAGGTAAGTTAGGCCGAAAGACTGTGACTGGCCCATGGTCCCCCAGTGAGTGAGGATTTAAACCCCAGTGCCCAGTATTAGAAACTCAGATACCGGTATATTAAGCTAATTGCCAAATGGCACCTTAAACCTAGGTTGCAATTGCCACAACAGTATGTTTTCCCCCACTAGGGTTTATCATCATCATTATTATTCATGCTTCAATGAAAATATTTCAGATCCTTCTCTGACATTTTTCTTTCCCCATATTTATTTGCCTACTTAATTTATATAGCTGCCCCACAGCAGACGTGTGGGTAGAGTACTTTACTTCTAACATAGTTTAATTCTTTTTTGTTTTCTGTTTTTCAACTCAAAATTTCCATAGTGACATACACAATAACTGAGGTGGCGTTAAGCCAATATAACATAAGGCAAAAAGAGAGAGTAAAGGTAAATGACCCCTGGACAGTTACATACAAAAGCATAGAAGAATTTGACAAACTAATCAAACTACAAATAATATATAGTAAATCACAATACACGTAAAAAATTGAAACAAAACCAAAATGCAATGCAAAATCTTAAAATAAATGTTTTGAGATGGATTGAAGTAATAAAAATAATGAAACCTTAATTATTCTCGCATAACTACAGCACCACCTGCTGTTGTGTTTTTAACAAATAACCTACAAGCAACAGTTCAGATGGCCCAAACTGCTGTGACCAGACAGAAGAAAATCAAATAAGAACTAGATTAGAGTTATTTTCAACACACACAATTTCCAACTTTCCCAACAATTGGCTCTAACCATTTGACCCTTTGGCAGGACAAAAGTTCAAAATATTGTTGCAACGCTCCAAGGATCGTTTGACACACCCTCCGATTATCGAGACTTCCCACAACTAAGGAAAACTTGTCCTCATGCCCTGCTCCTGTGCGTTTTATAGAAGCAGAAATTAAGCAGATCTAGCTTTCCGGGTCCCACTGAACTTGTATGATTGAGAAACTCTTACAACCAGAGTAAGGCAGGAAAGGCAGTACTGGGCCCAGTAGCATCCGGTGTGGCAGAGCAGACCTGCAGAGTTGCTCTCCCAACACTTGCATGCTACACCTTACCTGAAGAAAGCTGGGCAGCACATACTCATAGTCAGTGGTGCAATGGGGGGGGGTCATGGCCCCAGGTGGGTTTTTTTTTTTTGAGGGGGCGCAATCAGGCACCCCCATGAAGCTCCCTCGTTGAGGCCGGAGCCTTGGGAAGCTGCACCTGGACTGGGCCTTTGGGGTTGGAGAAGCAGTGGCGCCTCCTTCTACTTATGGACGATGAAGGGATTCCCATGTGTGCCCTTTCCCTGGGCTGGCCGAGAGGTAGCTGGAGGGCACAGACGTCCCTCAACAAGGAGGGAGGAAGAGGACATGACTCAGGGTGTAAGTGTTGGTGTCAGGGTCTGCGCAGAGGAGGACTGGAGGAGACCGCCTCCAAATCCTGACCCTTCCAGGGAGGCGGAAGAGAAAGACAGTATAAATTTACAACAGTGGTTTGCGGGAGGTCACAGCTCAGAGGCAGATGAGGGGGAAAGTTAGGAAATAATGGGGGGAAGAGGAGGAGGTGGTAGAACCGGAGTGGCAGCTGGCTGACACATTTTCATTAGAAAGTGTTCCAGACCCTCCATCTCCTAGAACCCAGTGAGCCTTAAAAGTAGGAGAGCAAAAAGCTCAAAGACAGGGGGCAAGTAGCAGCAACTGTAGAAGTGATGAATGAGAAAGTGGAAGAGATGGGTGGGGGGAGATTCACTTGGGACAACGCCATTATCCAAGAGGCTGGGCTCTATAGCCTCTCTCTGTAAATATTGAAATAAAAAAGGACGGTAAGAAACTTCTCCTTGTCTTTATACTTTCCTGGGTGACCAGCAGCACCAAAGCAGCGGCATTGGTGGCAAGGGCTGGCATGGCCACAGCAGAGGCCCCGACGTGCCCCACCCACCCTGGGCAGTGTTAGCACATGCTGCACTGCTGATCACAGCCTCAAGCTCAACATCACCTTGGCCCACGCCAGCCCCAATCAGGTAAACTCTAGCGATGCTCTTGTCAGGAGGTGCGCTCTGCAGTTCTGCCCCACATCAGCTGCTGCTGGCACCACTAATGTCTAAAACCAGAAGTCTGTGCACTTCATTCTTTCTAGGTTTTAGAAGTGCATCTAGATTCAAGTTTCCTTTAAAAGAATGGAGGCAGGGTTGGATCTAGGAAACCTTTCTCCCATGAACTTGAGGAACGGACTTGGGCAAGTCATGGTCTCTTTAACTTTTGCCCATCTTCAGTTAAATTAGAAGAGCAATGGCCTGGCAGACACTGGCCTTGTTCACATGTAATTGTAAGCAAACGAGGGCCATGAATAAGCAGGGTAAGAGTGCACCCTGCTCCATCACTTCCACTCCACCTGTCTGCCTCTGGGAGAAACAAAGCATAAGATTTGGGATTGTGTTATGTGCAAACCAGTGTCTGTGGCTTGTGACTCGTGTCTGCCAAACAAATCACAAGTGGTAAGCCAACAACAAACCTTAATGCTGCTCATGGTTTGGAGAGAAACAAATTGTAAACACTGGTTTAATATGGCGCTAAGCCCACCGTCATAGTTTGTTTCTCCTTCAGGCAGGCTGGGTGGAGAAGAGTGAGAGAACATGAGCAGTGTGCATTTAAGATGATATTTAATGTAGATAAACATTAAGTAGGCATGCTTTAAAGACTCACACCTCCAAAGCTCCATGCTAAACTTGTAAGGCTTACCAAGAGTTAAATCATCTTTGCCCAGGAGGTTAATGCTGCTACCAGTCATTCTTCCTGCAATCTATTCCAAGGAGGGTATGCTGGCCAGTTACCGCAAGCTGCTTTTCATGCTGTTGATGCTTTTTTATATAAAAAGGTTGTTCTTCAATGGCCTTGTTTGAAGATACATTTTAGTTGCTAAGAAACTAGTTTCTCTTTGTAGGCTCCAAGCGGGAAGACAAAGAGACTGTCAAAGTAACATGCTATTTTGACAATAGCCGTAACATAATCATAAAATGATACAGTATTTCTGGATCTCCCTTTTTTAACATTTGCTAATGTGGTTTAAATACCATATCCATGCCTATGACATATATACAAATATATACACATAGCAGCTATACAATGTGCACTCCTTAAATATACACACAAGGTAGCTAGAGAAGCAATAGAACGAGAGAGAGAGAGAGAGAGAGAGAGAGAGAGAGAGAGAAACACAAAGTGAAACTATTATCTCTTAGGAATTTGAAATCCACAGGTTGCCTTTAATAGAGGAAGACAGTTTAAAAAATCAGAGAAATGGATACATTCATAACCATCCCACTCCTCCTATTTCCAGTCTTTTTCCTGCTACATTGCTTTCAGAGGTTCTTGAACCACAGGCAGTTGTAAAATTTGTTCTGTATAAAACCCAGGGATAGGAAAACAACAAAACAACAAGCCTGTATCAAAGTAGCTAGTTCAAGGCTACTTAAAATGTGACCTTTTTTTGGCGAACATTTTGTGTTAATAAACATCATGCCTGTTTATTCTACATGTTATGCATTTTGCAGCAAAATGCAAACATGCAAAATGTTCAAACACAATGCAAAAAAGTGAGTGCAGCAATTTAGGAGAACAATCAAGCCAGAACATTCTCCTGCACATCCTATTGAAATTAATCTAACTTGTGCAATTATTCCGCTATATGCGCATGCACAACTATGACTTGTGGGTTCCCACATAGTCCACTAAGAGCAAAATAATTCAGTTAACTTCTTCATATATTGGTTTCAACACTGATTGCAAACAGAGCTGTTTAAATCAGACTTGTATAAATAAGTGGAGTCCGTCAACTGTGAGGATATGCAAAATTAAGCTTAATAGTTCAACACAAGTATGCAAAGGAACCACAACTTCCTGCTTGTGTGCTGTTTCTGCTGTGGATCTCAGGGCAGAGCTAGAGGTGTGAGTGGGAGATCTGATCCTGAACTGCCTACATTTTCCAAAGAAGTTGAAAGCCTCAGTGGGGCCTCAGCTGGAAAGGTGCTGTGGCACTTGGATGTGCATGGGTCATGGTGATGAACTCCTTCACCCATGCCTTTTTATGATCAAAATAGTTCTCCCATTGCTGCTATTTGCCATGTGATGCAGATACACAGGCAAGGGTGCCATCTTGAATAAAATATTGGGGGTAAGCCCCGCCCTGCATAATCAATCATAGGATGTGGTGTATGTACACCATTTGAATGGCAATGCCCATAAACGGGAGGGGGGGCTGGCCGCCTCAAATATATTATGGGGGGGCTGGCCATCTCAAATATATTATGGAGGGGGGTCTGAAGACCCATTGGCCCCCAGGAGCTGGCTGCTATGTACATAAGTGGTACCTCTATATTCCCCATCCCCCATGCAGCAATTAGCAGCTTCAATGGGGCATTTCAATCTGGAAAATGCCACAAAGCGTTAAAAAAACTATTCATTAGTGTCACAGCTCTGACCCAGTTCTGCAACACAGACTTGTAAAAAATAAACACAGGAGATTTCCCACTGTCTCATCCAGTTTGCATATCCTAGAGGTTTATACAAGGTGCACACAGTCTATCCCCTTACTCCCCAAAGTTCACGTCTCTCAACTTGCTTCTATGTCTTAGAGGACTACTATGATGAGGATGGCTGAACTTCTGTTTTGCTCCAGTATAGATGGCAACAATGACAGCAAACTGCACACAAAGCAGCCAAGGGTAGCAAACAGGCATGTGATCTGTATGAGTAGAACCTACTTATTCAGAAAACCTCGGGAGTCTTGGGAAGTGCCCTGTGAGCAGAGACAGGCCCTTCCACTTCTCCAAAGCACTGAGCTTCTGGAGCAACGGCGTGGAAAAGCCATGCCTGGTTTAGGAACACTAATACAAAGAGTGATGGTTCCTTTCCCTCCATGCGCCATGACCTGTCTCTGGCACATCCAGGCCTCTGTTTATTTCCTCACCATCCAGAAAATGCAAACAGCATTCTCTTGTAACCAACCTGGCATGGCAAGCAGGCCCTTTCACACAATGGAGCTGAAAAAAATCACTGTGAATAATGCTATTTGAAAAGCTATTCAAATGCTATTGTGCTGTCAAGCATGAAGTCTGGGACCAGCAACCAAAGCAAGAGCACAGATAGCAGCACTGCCCTGAGAGTTTGGATTTGATATCCCGCTTTATCACTACCCGAAGGAGTCTCAAAGCGGCTCACATTCTCCTTTCCCTTCCTCCTCCACAACAAACACTCTGTGAGGTGAGTGGGGCTGAGAGAAGTGTGATTAGCCCAAGGTCACCCAGCAGCTGCTTGTGGAGGAGCGGAGACGCGAACCCAGTCCCCCAGATTACGAGTCCACCGCTCTTAACCACTACACCACACTGGCTCTCACTGAGGTGATCTGTGGTACTTCCAGGGCCCCAGGAAACCCACAGAGGCTTCTACCTGAAGCAGTTGTTTTTATTGGCAAGTTCTCTGGTGACATCACCCCTTTCCTGTACCATTTGTCCCGTTTTCCATCACCATGCGTCCTTGAACAGCCTCGTGTTTTAAGTTACAGCAGAGTTCCAAACTTTTCATGCTGGTGACACACTTTTTAGACATGCATGATTTTGCGACATGGTAATTTAGTTTTATTCGCAAACCGGAGGTTAAACTAACCCCTTTCCAGCCCCGGGAGGAGTGCAGGGAGCGTTCGCAAGACACACCTACACAATGCAGCTGACACACCAACGTGTCACGACACATAAGTTTGGAAAGCTCTGAGTTACAGTATAAATTGAGGAGTTAAACCAGGCACTTCCGGATCTGAGGCAGGGGCCTGACCAGTCCTCAGGAGTTTTCTTCAGGCCCTGAAAAGGCTACAGATAAATCAGCCCCTGTCACTGACAAGGAATATGAGAAAAACCTCTTGACTGCCCGGGTCTGCTATAAATGCTTACAGACCGAGCTTCTGTCTTTGCCTGGCCAACAGAGCAATGCCTTCTGCCTGATCTTCAGATAGCGGCTTCCAGTTCAAACAGGAGCTGCAGGGATGTTGAGCTGGAAAACAGCCCTTCAAGGTGAGACTTGGCTTTGCCCAACCTGGCCCTGAGCCAATCGCTAGGAAAGGATTGAACGGCATTGCCTTGCTCCTGTATGCAACTGTTCTTATTTGGTGGCATGAGTGGCCCCCACACGATTACTATGGAATATTATGACATCTAATCATGTCATGCTGTTGAAGACGTTGGGACAGTGGAAAGGAAGAAGACATGGAACTGAAGGCTGTTAGTAAGCCACCAGGAAGCGGGATTAGTCTATCAAGTGGAGCAGAGAAGTGTGCAGAGTTTAAGAAACCCTATCTCCCAACTCAGGGCTTATCCACAATCCTCCTTCTTGTCCTGCTGCTTTTCTCTGGGGACAACTGTTTTTTAGCGCTCAGTCAGAGCAAACAGCAATTTGGGTTTTCCCAGAATGCCATTTGTTCTGATCTATTGCTAAACGGCGGGTTTTCCCTTGGAAAGGAACGGGCCCAGGGGAAATCTGATTCGACTACTGCATAGAAAATGTGGGTCAAGCAGAAAACTGCTTAGACCCAGGCTGTCTAGGTACAGCATAAGTGGAAGTGTGGACAAGTCCTTTGATCCTTTAGCAAACGTCATCTCTAAAGTGGTTTTTTTTTAAAGCAACACGTTTCTTAGAATATTTGCTCTTTTAAAATTTATTATAAGATTTTTGACATTTAGAAAATGAGATAATAGATTCTTGGGCAAAAAGACTCAAATCATCTGGCTTTTAGGACCAGTACACATGGGCGTACCCAGGGGGGCAGGGGGGCATCTGCCCCCCTAGAAGGCAGCTGGCCCCCCCCCCCAGAAGCAGAAATGATCAGCGTCCGTTCAAAGCAAACCTGAACGACCATGGCTTTCCCCCCCCCCCCCCAGTTTTGATCCTGGGTACGCCCCTGCCAGTACAGGAAGTGCTGCCCTCATTCTATTGGGCTTCAATTGCAGTTAATTTGGTATCTGCACACAGCTAGATCCGATTGGCTATTTGATGTGGTTTACGTCATCCTGTCAACTAGTCGATAAGCCTGTCGAGGCGCATCTAGCCTATATGCTGCAAGACACGGACCCCCATAGAACCCTTCAGGTCACAAGATTCCTAACTGCAGTCCTTTCGCTTAAGAGATGTACTGGAATGCTGTTTGAGTATTGAAAGCTATATTACTATTCTATTCAAAAATCCGAGCCCTCTGTTTTGTCCTTGAAACGGTAGCATTGAATTAATACCATGGGTTGATTGCCTAACCCTAACGTTGTGACGGTTTTCTCCTGTACTGGGTGTTGTTGTTCTATTTTGCATTGTTGTCTTGTTTGGTTTGTCTGGTTGTTTTGTTTTGTTTGTTTGTTTTATTTATATATGGGCAAATAGCCGAAATAAATTGTTATCCTTACGTCATCCTGTCCAGCAGCATGTAATTGGCTGGGATGATTTAGAAGGGACTGAAAGGGTGGAGGGGGAGGAGCTGCTGCTGCTTCAGAAGCAGGCTGAGCAACACAGTGGCTGCAAACCCACTGCAAACTGCCAGGAAAAGGTAAACACCAAAGATATATTTCAGAAGACAAGTCTGCCCCTTTCTGAAGTGCTACTGCCGATAAAAAAAAATTAATCTGGAGAACAACTGGGTCAGTTTTGTTAAAAATATATGGCAACAACTAATCTATACAAGGAAAAAGACAATGGACCAAACAAAACACAAACAATTTGGGCTGACAACGCAGGGTATGGGTTGTCAATACAGCACCAGGAAAGCAGAGGTAGGTGTCAGTGGAGAAATGTGTAACATGTTGATAAAGCATTAATCTCAAGTCACCACCCACTACCCCCCCCCCCCCGTTTCCTAAACTTACGAATGTAGGCAAAACACACTTTTGCCAATTTACTAGGATCCATGTGAAGTTAGTGCTGACCCAGGAGTGATCCCTGCTCTCCTTTTCTATGGAACTTTCACGTCCATCAAATGGTGCCTAAACTTGCTAGCTGCAGCACTGATGGCCTCCGTTTACCAAGGACTAAAAATTGCACGATGCTGTGAGGCAAAGGGCATCAGCGACGTGGTCAGAAGGAAGCATGGCCTTATCTCTTAGAGAGGCAAATCTGGCAGCTGGCAGCAAAATGGCCAAGCCAGGGTCACAACAATGTGCCACATTCCCTTATTCCAGAAGATCACACAGAGTAGTTTTAGAATAAAAGTAGCTATTAAATATAATAAATAAACACAATTGGCATTGAATGCCTATGACACAGACCCTTAAAAGGCCCTCTCTCCACTCCATGAGAGAATTTTATATTCATAAACTGTTCAAGGAAGTGGGGCACTTTGCAGAAGACTAGAATGAGAGTGTTTCTTGGTGATGGAGATTTGTGATATGGGGCATTATAATTCATATTTTGTGGTACAGGCTATTCACCCAGCTTCTTTGTTGAATAAGGAACTGGGAAGCAACTTCAGCATCATAAAAACACACACTTGACAGTGATAATTCAATTTCCAACTACTGAGATATAGATCTTGTAAAATTTTTTTGCATTCAACCTTATTCAGAACACTCTGTACCAATTTTGGGCTTGGATTGTGTACTATAATTGTGTTGCCTTCTGTTCAAAGAGGCAAAGTTCAGCAGTGCCAAAAGAACAGGACAGAAAAATGTTAGGGCTGATCTATACAACAGCCCTTCCCTCTTCCGGCTCTGACACCTGCTGTTGAGCCATAGCACAGATCAGCCTGACTTCGGTTTCAGCTACTGGGCTCAGGACACCTGGAGAGACCATAATGGTAAAGGTAAAGGGACCCCTGACCATTAGGTCCAGTCGTGTCCGACTCTGGGGTTGCGGCGCTCATCTCGCTTTATTGGCCGAGAGCCGGTGTACAGCTTCCAGGTCATGTGGCCAGCATGACTAAGCCGCTTCTGGCGAACCAGAGCAGTGCACAGAAACGCCGTTTACCTTCCTGCAGGAGCAGTACCTATTTATCTACTTGCACTTTGACGTGCTTTTGAACTGCTAGGTTGGCAGGAGCTGGGACCGAGCAACGGGAGCTCACCCCGTCGCAGGGATTTGAACCACCGACCTTCTGATCAGCAAGCCACCTGGGAGAGACCATACATAATATCTAATGCTCCTTGCCAGCTCTTTAATCCAAATCTTTAAGAGTCCACAGTTCCCTACAATTTGCAAATACCATACTAACCTTGGGGAGAAGAGAACATTCTATTTTTTAAATGCTCATTGAAACTATTAACAGCAGCAATTGAAACAAATTGCTGTATCTGCTTATAGAAATGAGAGGGGAAGGGAGAACACTACTTTCTTTTGAGGGAGAATTGAGTAGGTCAATGGCTGTGACTATTCTCTCAATAACCACTAACAAAAGACCAGTTTTGGTGGTTAGGGAATAGTGGCTATTCATTGAATCTCAGAGTAATTGCACTTACCCCAAGCTGTGCTGAGAGAACCAAGCTATGTGGCCTGCCAGGTAACACATCTCAGCTTCGGTGGAAAAGAAAACAGACAAAAACCAAGCAATTCAACACGCTTATTTACAAAAAGGTATTTCCTGATGCATTTACCTGTTTGCTACCAAAACGGCAGAAATAAAAACCAACCACAAGATGATTACAAATGCCCTTGATTTGATTTGCAGAGCGCAATGTTCACTTGCTTAGCTTAACATCTCCAAACTGGGTTGTCTGTTTTACTCTCTGATTTTAAAAACCTAGGGGCTCAGACTACCAATAACTGCTTCTAGTTAACTACACGTGATCAAGGACTCCAGAAAGCAGCACAATTATATTTGCACCATGAAGTATTATGGCCTTTTAAATGGAACCCTGCCACCTAAGCAAGAATTTCAGCATTTTTAATCAGCAAGATTCTAGCCCTTATGGATATTATACATGGTCAGGATAAAACAATCCAACCACATATTACAAATTCAGACAAAAAGACAACTGAATTCTGTAATGTGGAAAATAAACAAATAAAAGAATTCATTAGTAATCTTTTAGATGTTTTTATTGCAGAGAATTTTGATATTTTGGTTGAAAATCAAGGATTAATTTTCAAGTATGGGGTTCCAGATTGCCTGAGCAAAAGGTCAGACACTCCAGGTAGATAATGATCAACTCATTCACAAAGCAGTTAGAGCTTCATTATGTTCGGACATTTATTATCCAATGCATTGGCCACCTGGTCAACAAATTGTTGTAAAAATAGATATTAATACTGATAAGAAATATGAGGGTAAGCCATATTTCCATTCTGCCAAATTTAGTGTTCTGTGAAACCTGATATACTGCATTCTTCAAGAATGGCAGAAGTTGATCCAAGAAATAAATCATTCATTTATCTGGATCTTTTGTTCTCTGGGTCTAACACAGTGTTTCTCAACCCTGTGCCTCCAGATGTTTTTGGCCTACAACTCCCATCATCCCTCGCTAGCAAGACCAGTGGTCAGGGATGATGGGAGTTGTAGGCCAAAAACATCTGGAGGCACAGGGTTGAGAAACACTCGTCTAACATATCAGCAATTGTCTATCAATTTAAAAAGCACTCCAACTTTGGTGTGTTATTTATTTATTGTCCCTGGGTATTCCATAGTGACTAACATACACTATTTTGTTTTTTAATAAACAAGGGGCCTGCCTGAACTGGTAAGCTGTAGAATTGAAAAGTTGGATGGGATACACATTTAAAATAAAACATGACAAATGGTTTAAAACAAATTTCAATTCCAAAGGAGGGTGGTGGGGCTTATAAATATAATCATCATCATTTTATTTGTATACTGTCTTTCCATAGTTAGAACCATGCTCAATACAGCATGAAATGATTGGCATAATTATAGAAATAGTCATAAACAATAAGTAAAACACACAGAATCCCAGAATTGGAAGATATCCCAAGGGTCATCTAGTCCAACCCCCAGGAATCTCAGCTAAAGCATCCATGACAGATGACCAACCAACCTCTGCTTAAAAACCTCCAAGGAAGGAGAGTTTCTTCCTGTCAGAAAGCTTTTCCTGATACTTACTCAGACTTTCCTTTGTTGTAACTTGTAGCCATTGGTTCGGATCCTACCCTCATCAAAAAATACACAACCAAATTGAACAACTTCCACATAAAACATAAGATCTAAAATAAATATGCAAAAAATAAGGTCAGTAACAGCAAAAACAAAACTAAACCCTACAATATCCCAGGCCAAGAGTCTGTTCTGCAGCCTCAGCTTCTGTAGCTGGAGTCAATCAGGGTCCTGCCCTCCCAGGCTAGCTGGGAAAAGGCCCACAAAGGAAGAAGAAGAAGAAGAAGAAGAGTTTGGATTTGATATCCCTCTTTATCACTACCCGAAGGAGTCTCAAAGCGGCTAACATTCTCCTTTCCCTTCCTCCCCCACAACAAACACTCTGTGAGGTGAGTGAGGCCGAAGACTTCAGAGAAGTGTGACTAGCCCAAGGTCACCCAGCAGCTGCATGTGGAGGAGCGGAGACGCGAACCCGGTTCCCCAGATTACAAGTCTACCGCTCTTAACCACTACACCACACTGGCTCTCATCATGGTTTTCCAGGACTCACAGCCAAGATGGCCTCTAACCTCTTGGAGTATATATCTCAGGTGTCAAAGATCAGGATAAAGTGGTGCATCTTTAGCATCTGTCAAAAGCTGTGCATTGAAGGTGCCAGACATCTCTGTGGAGAGGGAATTCCATAAGTTAGGGGCTACAGCAAAGAAGGCTTTCTCCTAGGCACCCCCCTCCCTACTCTGTGAGCTTTCGAGGGTGGCAAAACCACCAAGAGGGGACTCTCTGCTGATATTAACACTTAAAGAGGTCCTTAGGGATGGAGACTGCCCTTCAGATATTTGGGGCATACATCATTCAAGGCTTTAAACACTAACACGAGCCCCTTGAATTGAACCCAGAAAAGAACTGCCAACCAGTGCAGCTGTTTTAAAATAGGGGCTATGCGGGTTCAAAACAGAACCCCAGCCAGCAATCTGGCTGCTGCATTTTGGACCAATTGAAGAATCTGAGTCAATTCACTCCTCGGGGGAAACCCAGAAAGAACTGCAGACCCAAATCTGACATAAGCATACATAGGCCAAAGTCTTTCTCGGGTTCCTCTGCCCTTTTATAAAGGAATGAGTGCATTCCCTGGTTCCTGCCTTTGCTGCTGTGCTTTATTTCTGTAGCAAACATTGTGTGTGCCCTTTCCTGATCCTTCAGGGGCACAGATTCTCCTTTTAAGTCTCCCACCCTTCAATGCTTCTTTATTTGAGGGACTAGAAGAAGGCTTTTCTACCAAAGAAAAGAAAGCAGCTGAAAGCAAAGGGGGCTGAGGCGTATATAAGCACAAGAGCGCAAGAGGAAAGTGTCAATTAAAAAAATGAAGCCCACTGCATTCGGTGCCTGACAGTTGGGGTGAGCTGAGCTGACAGCCATTGCATCAGCCAGCTTTGGTGGCTCTTTCGTCTCTCATGGTCCCCTGAGCTGGAAACCTGCGACCATGGCTCGAGCGGACCCTCGCACGTTTCATTTGGTGTTGCAGTGGTTCCCCTGCAGCTATGTCTAATAATGGTAATTATAATGATTTGAGGCTTAAGAAGTCCAAATTGAGCCTGGAGGCAGATTGTAATGAAGCAGTCGGGGGGGGGGGGGACACGGCGGCGAGTGCCTCATGAAGCTGGAGCCTGCTCTGCCTCTCACCAAGGGACCAGCAAAGAGACCACAAAGCTGAGAAAAGTGGGCTACGTTTTGAAGGAAGTGGATCACCAGTGGGCACTATGGTACAACCAAGAGGACATCAGTCCAGCGGTACATGAAGCAGCTTGTGTGAAATGGCAAAGTGTTGCTGCTGTTCTGTTGAATACAAGTGTCATGAATGACTAGACCACCACTCCTCTCTCTCAAGCAGTCTCTCCCTAACTACTTATCTGCTTTCGAATTTTAATCTCGCTTTTATTTTCAAATGTTAAAGGTAAAGGTAAAGGGACCCCTGACCATTAGGTCCAGTCGTGTCCAACTCTAGGGTTGCGGCGCTCATCTCACTTTATTGGCCGAGGGAGCCAGCGTACAGCTTCCAGGTCATGTGGCCAGCATGACTAAGCCACTTCTGGCAAACCAGAGCAGCGCACAGAAACGCCGTTTACCTTCCCGCCGGAGCGGTTCCTATTTATCTACTTGCACTTTGATGTGCGTTCGAACTGCTAGGTGGGCAGGAGCTGGGACCGAGCAACGGAAGCTCACCCCGTCGCAGGGATTCGAACCGCCGACCTTCTGATCAGCAAGCCCTAGGCTCTGTGGTTTAACCCACAGCGCCACCTGGGTCCCTTTTTCAAATGTTAGTCCAGAGCTATTTAGAATAAGCACAAATACTAAAAAACAACAACAACAACAACAACAACCCCCAAAAAACAACAACCCATAGATCTATCTATCTCTCTGATTTATATAGTTCTGATGTAGTTCAAATATAGTCGCTGAGCATATGCGGAACCAAACAGGGCGGTCTCTGTCATTCAAAAAGGGGAGGAAAGAACCTACATGGTTTGGGCATTCAAAATAGTCCTGCACATACGAATCTGCCCTGAAATGAGTCAGTCCATCTAGCTTCAGTATTTTCTGACTGGCAAGTGGCATCCCAAGCTCTCAAGCAAAAATAATAAAATAATTTTGAAACATTATCTTCTTCTGAGCTACGGTCTCTCCTCATGCAGATTATCACATTTTCTGACTTGTTTTCCTGACTGCCACTGAAAGTGGCCCCTCCCAACCCCAGGCTGATGCAGAGCTCTCACAGTCCTAAAGGCAAAGGTAAAGGGACCCCTGACCGTTAAGTCCAGTCGCGTACCCGAGTTCTGATATCTAAGGCACATATGTATATTGTGAAGGCTTCCTTGTGGAAATTTATGGTGCAATAAATCAGACACAAAAGTGCACAGCACTCTTTGTCTTCTTGCTTACATCATGGGTCCCTGGGAACAATCTCATTACTACTGATAGACATCTCTCCAGTTCCAAACCTGGCTGAGGGATAGACAGGCAGTGTAGCAAACATGTACTGCTCTCAGTGTGTTAATGGTTGTGTGGTCCATGTCACTGCGGAAATGGCCTTAGGGGAAGACTTGATGGGCCTCTCAAGCCATCAGCATCTTTCTTGCCCTCCCCCCTTCGTCCTGCTTTCCCTTCCCCAGCTCACTGCCCTTATTAAAGCCATTCATTCTGAAAGCTAAATGAATATGTTTCATTTTCAAATGCTGGAGAACACTTGCAAGGAAAACAGAGGCCAGATAGAACAATCCTAATTTAATCACGTCTTTTCCTCCCCCACCCTCTTTGTACACCCTGATTCTCCCCCAGCTAAGGCAGACAGATATTCCTCATCCACCAGGAAGAGACAACATTGAATCTGTGCCTCTCGTACAGCTATGCATGTCTACACAGAAAACACTGCATATACAAATTGTTTTAACGCATTTATAGAAGAAGCAATTCCATCTCACGCATTATGCCCAGACAACAGGCAACCTCATGCCGGTGTTGTTGTGTCAGCAGAACAGAAAGCTGTTGCCAAGAGCAAGAGCCTCATCAGAAACTAGAGAGATCCTTTTCTCTCTCTCTCAAGTTATTAAAAAGAGCCTGGGTTGCTCTGCTGTCATCCTCCTCCCGTTGTCATCATTCTACAAGGAAGAAAGGAGTGGAAACAGAGGATGCACCCACCACAAGTCCTGACTCGCTCTTTCGCAGACAGAAACAACTGGATCTTACTCAAGCCGACTCCTAGGGTAGCCTCTACAGTTAATACAGCACAGCTCATGTTCTGACTAATGCATATTTATTACAGGTGCTCTCCAGTCTATTTTGAAGAGGCAATTACCCTGAGGTACCAGAAAAGGAATCTGCGTTGCATTTGCATGTCTTCCTCAGGGGGAGTAAATGACCCTAGGCTGAGTTAAGACTAGCTGATTCTGAACGGAAGACTACAGGGTGCAAACCTAACATGCCAATTTGGAATGGGAAACACACACACACACACACACACACACACACACACACACAAGCAGGGGTGGGGAACGTGTGGCCGTTGGCCTAATTTTGAAATAAAGCCCTTTGTAAGTGATTAGTTTTGACCTCTGGCCAAAGGAGGAGTGAGAGTGTGAGAAGGGGATGGCAGAAAGAAAGAGGCAAAAGGAGTGTCCCTGCTCACACTGGTCCTACCCACAGTCAAGCATGCAGCCTCCAACAGATTACACACTTGCATCTGCCCTGAGAATGCTGGTCTCAGTTGGAAAAAGATTTCTGGCATGCACAGCTTAACTGTCCCATTATATGCCCTTCTTGGTTTTTTGTGTGTTGTTGCTTACTGAGGAAAGCAGGCTGTGGATGTGTCACTTTGGAAGGAAAGAATGCATTTGCAGGAGATCTCACACATTTCACTGTTCAGCAGCTTGCTTCCTCTTTGCTACAGAGTATCATTTGCAAGAAGAAGAAAAATCCACAGCAATGAAGAACAAATGTGGAAACGAGAGAGAGGCCTGAAGAAATAAACAAGAGGCCGGAACTGGTTCATTTGTTTAGAATGTTAAAATGTATCCTTGTGATGACAGAGACGCTTGCCTTTTGCAGGCAGTCTGGAAATCAGACAAAAGACATACAGTGGTTACATCTGGTTACGAACACTTCTGGTTACAAATGCTTCAGGTAACGAACTCCACTAACTCCTGTTTGTGAACTTTGCCTGGGATGTGAATGGAAATCGCGTGCCGGAGACACGCATGCAGCGGGAGGCCCCATTAGCGAAAGCACACCTCAGGATATGAACAGTTTTGGGTTAAGAACGGACCTCCAGAACAAATTAAGTTCGTAACCAGAGGTACCAATGTATATCGCTGGGGGAGGGGGCAGTGAAGATCTGACCACACCAGCTCTCCACCTTGCATCCCCATCACCCTCTGCAAAATGAAGGGCGACTGTCTAGTCGCTTAGTTAGGAGTCTTTATGAGTAGAAGCAGGCTCCCCACTTATGGCAGTCACTCTCCAACTTGCGGAGAGGTGATGGGGGTGGCACCAGTGTGCCTATCCCTGTAGCCCCCCACCCCATGTGTTGTTTTTCCATAATGCCTGAATAGGGCTACTGCCCTCCTGCAGGAAAAAAATTGCTCAAAGGCTCTATATGCTATTTCAGGTATACATTTGTGGATATGCAAACATAACAAAAACATGCTTGAATAATAATAATAATTTATTATTTGTACCCCGCCCATCTGGCTGGGTCTCCCCAGCCACTCTGGGCGGCTTCCACCAAACATTAAAATACATTAACACATCACAGATTAAAAACTTCCCTGAACAGGGCTGCCTTCAGGTGTTTTCTAAATGTCATGTAGTTGTTGATCCTTTTAACCTCTGATGGGAGGGCGTTCCACAGGGCGGGCGCCACTACCGAGAAGGCCCTCTGCCTGGTTCCCTGTAGCTTTGCTTCTCGCAGTGAGGGAACCGCCAGAAGGCCCTCGGCACTGGACCTCAGTGTCCGGGCTGAACGATGGGGGTGGAGACGCTCCTTCAGGTATACAGGACTGAGGCCGTTTAGGGCTTTAAAGGTCAGCACCAACACTTTGAATTGTGCTCGGAAACGTACTGGGAGCCAATGTAGATCTCTCAGGACCGGTGTTATGTGGTCCCGGCAGCCACTCCCATTTGAAAACAAATGTATCCTACAGCTACCCTTGCTACAAAGAGCTGGCTTTGGATCCCTGTTAAGGGCACAGCCCCAAGTTTATTGCTACGCAAAAGAAGGAAGCCCGAGGGCCAAGTGTCCCTTACTCAGCCCCTTGGCAGCGTGTCTGCGGTGTTGGCCAAGACATGTTTCTATTTGCCTTGCATCGTTTGGGGGGGGGGGGAGTATATCTGGGACTGGGTTCTAAATGCCTGCCACTTCTTCTGCTGTTTGGACTGTTTCCATGGCTCTTCTCCTGCCGCCACACGGTGTGTAGGGCTGGGGAAGTGGAGGGGGCTGTGCTTAAATGCTGAGGTCGCAAGACTGAGGGGCTCTTTCTCCCGGCCCCTGAAAAGCAAGGTAATGGCAGGCTGGCAGTGGTATGCTGCGTCGTCGCAGCCATCCAGGCAAATAAAGAGCGACCTGCCAGGCCCACCCAGCCTGGTGCGCTTGTGTTCACTTATGTGGCAGGCTTCATAAGGCTCCGCTCTTTGACTGGCGTTGAGTTTATGTGAAAGTAATTAACAGTAATTAATCCTTAATTACAGTAATTAGCCAAGTCGCAGTAAATTAAACCACATCTGGAGCAGATGAGGGCTTCCGAAAGGGAGCCTAACGCAGGCGACAATCGGGGAGATGCTGAATTCATCTGACAGCGTCTGATTAAGACTACCTGTTGCCTGCAGCCTCATTTGCATGTTGTTTTTGTTTGCTTTTCTTGGTAACCCTTTTAACTGCATTTGTGCTGCAGACCCCTCTCCCTTGCCTTTGAAGAGAAAGTGAAATTGCCCTGGGATGCCAGCAAAAGGAGCCACAAGTGTCACTAAATAAGGAAAGGGAGCAGAGATTAGGACCAGAAAAGGGGTTTTCAGGTTTTCCTGAGAAGAAAACAGGTTTTGCAGCACTTTCAAAATACCATAGATTCCTAGAATGATAGAATTGTAGAGTTGGAACGGCCAACCCCCTGCAATGCAGGAATCCCTGCTAAAGCATCCATACAGATGTCCATCCAACCTCTGCTTAAAAATCTCCAAGGAAGGGGAGTCCACAACCTCCCGAGGGAGAACATTCCACTGTCAAACAGCTCTTACTGTCAGAAAGTTCTTACTGATGTTTAGTTGGAATCTCCTTTCTTGTAAGAGTTCTCCAACAACATATGGGGAAGATGTCAAAGCGCCTCCACATCAGAATCTTCACCACACGTACTGAGAGAACTCAGGTATTTCTGATCTATCAAACTGAATGGACTCTTCCAAAATTATTGTCCATTGCTTGCAGTTTTAATAAATGTTTCAAAATATAGGTAAGTTACATTTTTATTTAGGACTGCAAGCTTCACATCCAGTCCAAAGTATGTTTATCCACACACAGAAAGTCACATTGGTTTCCCATGAGACTTGCTTCCAAAAATGTGTGCTTACAATATAATCTATACAACACACCCAATTCTAAACTCAGTGAATCCCTCTGGCTTCAATGCAGCTTATTCCCAAGTAAGCGTGCAAATGAAATCAGTATATTGATAATCAATTGATGGAGCAAATTTTAAATGGTGAGTGAGGGGCACCCTTGTTCATTTCTGAAAGCATTTTGGCCTTGTTGGATTATTCTAATAGGAACCAAAAGAGAGAGAAATAGTGATTGACATTTCTTCTAACAATAATCGGCAGTGCTTGTTTTTTCAGTTTTTACATTATATTGAACTTCTTTCTATATTGCATCAAAAAAGCACCTGTATTGAGGCCATGTTTCACAGTTTATGTGGGGATGCAAAACTCAACTGGCATCCCATGAAAGCTGACCTTAGGGCGTGTCCACAATTCCACTTGTGCCATGCATAGGAACCATGGAACCAAGCAGTTTTCTGCTTGGTCCATGCTATCTAGGCACAGGTCCAAGCAGCTGCTTTCCTAGGGAAAACACACTCTTTAACGATAGATTGGAACAAATGGCAGTCCAAGGGAAACCCAATTACCATTTACTCCAGTTGAGCACTAAAGAGTGGTTTTCCGCGGTTCAAAGCAGCAGGACAAGAGGAAGAGTAGCTAAGCCATTAACTGTGATCTTGAAAGGAATGTAATAGTGCATGCAGACAGGGTTTGTATTGCATATCTGAAGAAGCAGCCACATAATAATCTAAGTACAGATTGTCTCAGCACTCAATGCTGAGTGCAGACAGACCATTTGTACTTTGACATGCATTTGGAGGCACATGCCGTTTACACTGGATTAAATGCTGTAGGTGTAGGGGAACAGAGCTGAACACAGAAAATGAGGATCTAAGGGCATGCATTCTGTGGGGCTCATTTCAGCCTGACCACACCCTAATCCACTAGTGCCTTCCATCAGCTTCAGCTGGTCACCCAGCTGCACCCCTATCTGGACACAGATAGCCTAACTTCTGTCATCTATGCTCTGGTAACCTCTAGGTTAGATTATTGCAATGTGTTAAATGTGGGGCTGCTTCCAAAGAAGGCCAGAAACTTCAGCTTTTGCAGAATTCAGCAGCCAGGTTGCTCACTAGGGCATAGCTGTCAACTTTCAGATTTGAAAATAAGGGTTTTTTCCCAAACTTTCGGATTTGAAAATAAGGGATGCCGCGAGGGCGGTGCAATGGCACCAAGTAGCCTCGCCACCCTGTGCTCCAGAGGCTGTGTGCGAACGGGTGAGCGGAAGAGCGAGCGCATAGGCGGCAGGCAAGCTGTCTGTCTGGTTGGGCGTGAGGGTCTGGCTGCACAAGGCATGCAAGCTCCGCCCCCAGTCAGTCTCAGACTCCTTATTGGCAGCCGAGCAACGCAGCTGAGGAGCCTCCCTGGCCGGCAGGGAGGGAAAGGAGCTGCTTCCTTTGAAATCCGGGAAATTTAAGGGATATCAACAATCCGGGATAGCAGCGGGAAATGGCTATGTCTGGGAAGTTCCCAATTTCTCCCTAAGTGTCCCACTTCCTGGCATGTACTGAACTGCTGTTGTTTTACTAGTAAAGGATAATCTCCAAATCAGCCAGTTTGCCCTTTAAAATGCCAGCTTCTGTGCTCTAATAAATTGAAAAACTAGAAAAACAGATTTGTGAAATCTAAATGTAAGAACAACCAATGGTTTTTTTTTAATGCAACAAGGGAAAACACAGACTGTAGTTAATATTTTAAAAGCTATATCAGAATGGGAAGTGTCAGCCTAAGAATCAGACAGAAAAAGTAGCAGGCCTGGTGGCAGCATAGATTCTTTGCCTTCTAAAGCTTCAGTCACTGGCATCATAACTGAAAAAAGACCTCAGGTAGCTGGGCTGGCAGCCTGAGAGCTTAGAAGGCTGCTGCCAGTCAGAGCATATAGTGCAGGGCTAGATGGACCAACGGTCTGATTAATGCTGTATGTGCGTGTGGATGCTGATGAAATCCAGAAGCCCCATCTCCTGAATCCCTCCCCCCCCCCCCCCCCGTTGAGTGAAATCATGGCTTCCCTGAAGCCTTCTAAAAACAGCTGCCTGCAAACATTTCTCATAAATGTGGACCCTTTGAGGCTCAAAGATACACAACTGAAAATTAGGGGGTGAGATAAGAAATGCTTACGGCAGCTTAAACTTCTAGCCACTCTGCGGTGGCACCTGATATTAAACCACACTCACATTCTCTCTCTCTCTCTCTCTCTCTCTCTCTCTCTCTCTCCATAACATAAGCCTCTTTCGAGCTGAAGGCTCGAGCCCTCTCCTCATCTGCACAGCTCGAATTAATTATACACTTTAATTTCATGAATTATTAATTTGATTCTGACTCGGCAGCTTAGCATTATCCAGGGCTACAGACTATACAATTCCAGCTTCATTAAAACATCACCAGCTGCCTGGGAGACAGACATTAAATAGGGGAGGGTAATAAAAAAATTAAGCTCTCTGTGCATAGCAACAGAGTCTTCCTCAGTTGCACTCCAGTCTCTCATCAGGCCCATTCAGATGATGGTGATGGAGATTAGCGCATTTCCAACACCTTGGTTTTCTCAGGGCAGTTGCCTTGCTTGGGAAGGGATGCTTTGCCCTCTTTCAGAGTCCTGGCCTCTGTTCAATCAGATAAAACATTCCAGCACACAGTTGCCAAAGATCTTGATCCTCCCATTCAAGCCTGCATGGGGTATTCTCAAAATACACAGCCTCAGGAGTGCTAAGAATCCAGCATGCAGAAGGGTACGTCCAGACATTGTGCTCCACACATTGTGGAAAGAGTGGAGATGATTGGTATATTGAATGCTAATCGTTTGCTGCAAGCTGTGGGCAGGTGACGGGTGTCTGTTTGGTAGCCTTTGCAATCAAAAGATGCAATCATCTGCATGCATTATTGAAAGAAAACCCCACCACTCTTAGTAAGGTTTTATTCTTAAGCATGAAGATAGCAGAGTCTCCTGCCTATGTTTTGTGTGCTTTTGCTTGCGTTACTTACAATATTTGGATTTCTGCCTACTTAACCACAACAGCTGATCCCCGAGGGAGGGACCTCTGTGTGAAGGCATTTGCCTATATGCTGTAAAGGGAGGCAGTGCAATTTAAACACTCCTTCAGCTGCTAACCACACTAACCATTGTTAAGTGTGGCAGCTCTGGGGCTATGCAGATGCTTAGTTGCGCCCAGTGCAGATGATGCAGGAGACTGTATGTGGATCAGATCCACCTCAGAGACCAAGGAGTGCAGAATACATCACGTGGGCACAACAAAGGGGGAGTGATGGGGTTTGCTAAAGAAGTTAGCAAGGATGGAGGGGAAGGGGAAATCAGGAAGGGCCACATAAACACTGACCTTATTTTACCTCTTTGCTGTTCTTCAGCTAACACAGATTCAAAAGACTATTTCTGCTTGCCCTGCCCCAGAGATAAGCCAGTCTTCTGCCTGGCTAGGACAGTGCTGGATCAGGCCCAAGCCTCATCTAGTCCTGCTTCCTGTTCTAACAGTGGCTGACCAGATGGATATGGGAAGCCAGGAATCATGAGATGGGTGCAACAGCGCTCTCCCAGTCGTGATCTCTAGGAACAGGTATCCAGAAGCATAGCACACTGATACTGGAGGCATTACAGCCGTTATTATAACCACTGATAGACTTATCCTGCATGTATTTGTGTAATCACACAAAATCAGCCCTTTTCACCATAATGGACTCTCCCCCCCCCCCAAAAAAAAGTAACAGTAAAGTGTTGCCGCCCAAGCATCTCGCTGGCCATATAATTTATAGAATGAAAATGTAGGAATTTAGACATTCTATTTAAGCTGCTTCAAAAATCTAAGGACCTCAAACCTGGCGGGATTTGAAAATCGATGGAATTAACTAAGGGAGATGTCCACTAAGTAATCAGCAGGTACAGCAGACCTGAAATTCTATAAAGAAAAATGGAAAGAGATGACATTGAGGGAGGCAGTGGGGATTAAAAAATGAGCATCCGAGTGGTAAAGGCGCACATCCATTGATCGCTGCATTAGGGATTAAGGCTTCACCGAGCAGTCAGAAGATTCTGTAGCAGAAAATGGTTACAGAGGATGAGCATGAGCACAGCAGAGATATATAACCTCTGACAGCCAAGCACGACTGAGACAGAGGACAGCTCTCTAGTGAACCTTGGAGAAAAGTGTGTGTGCGTGTGTGTGTGTGCGCGCACACACACACACAGGCCATTATGGTCTGGCTAGATTGTATAGCTAAATTCTCTTATATATACGTGTAGGTCCTGCTATCTGAACATAATACATTCTCAGGAAATCATTTGCTAGGTGAGCATTCAAATAATGAGTTGATGATTCCCATTGATTTCTATGGGGAAAATTATAATGTGTTCCCAAACACAGAATTTTGACCCCAAAATGTCCAAAACAAAAACAAAAAATAGGAAAACCCAGGAAAACCCTCTGAAATCTTGAAAAATGCAAACAATAAAAAAAAAAAAAGCTCTCCGAATTGTCCAATCTCTCCCCCTTCTTCCCACTGTGGTTTCTGGATAAACAGCTGCAGCGGACCAGCGAAACACAAAAGTCTGGCATGTTTATGCCAGCTTATTTGTTTATAGCTGTTTGGATATCTGAACCCACGGTGTGTGTAGCGAGGTTTGGGTACTAATTTCTCGTATTTGGATAATGAATTTTCATATGGTAGGCTGCATGTATTCCATACTGCCAAGAGCCAACTCCAAACAAAGTTCTACCTCCATGGAATGGCTACGAGAAATATTCCCACCCATCACTTAGAAGCACATAGAAATGTTTTGTCGGACTGTGTCACCCCCATCAGATCTTCTTTGGAGAAAGCTACATGGACATCCTGACAAAACAAACCCCAATGCCTGTGCTCTTGTGAAGCATTCCAAGGAGCCTCCCTGTGAAGGCAAAAGATTGCATCAGACCCACCAGCAGCCCAACCAAATGCCCTCCCACTTCTTAATATGTTGTGTCAGTGCTCCTCCCCCCCTAGAAAAATAGGTGCCGGTACTCACCATGAAGTTGCTCTCTTGTGAGGGAGTCATGGTTTGCTGTAACCATTGTTTACTTAGTTTATTGCTATAGCCCCACTGTGGTTGATTCATTCATTCCAACTAAGATTCATTCATTCCAATTCCAATTACCCTGAAATTATGAGTTGAAGTGGATTTGCAAATGGTGGGTTTTGGAAATCCTAGTTATCTCTAACCATACTTGGTTTGAATGATTGTTATCAGCCCCTATAACTAGCAGTCAAGATTGTCTGGCCAGTTTTTAATAAGTTTTACATTAAAAGAAGAAATATCAACAACCTCAGATATGCTGATGACACAACCTTGATGGCAGAAAGTGAAGAGGAATTAAAGAACCTTTTAATGAGGGTGCAAAATATGGTCTGAAGCTCAACATTAAAAAAACTAAGATCATGGCCACTGGTCCCATCACCTCCTGGCAAATAGAAGGGGAAGAAATGGAGGCAGTGAGAGATTTCACTTTCTTGGTTTCCATGATCACTGCAGATGGTGACAGCAGTCATGAAATTAAAAGACGCCTGCTTCTTGGGAGAAAAGCAATGACAAACCTAGATAGCATCTTAAAAAGCAGAGACATCACCTTGCCGACAAAGGTCCGTATGGTTAAAGCTATGGTTTTCCCAGTAGTAATGTACGGAAGTGAGAGCTGGACCATAAAGAAGGCTGATCGCCGAAGAATTGATGCTTTTGAATTAAGGTGCTGGAGGAGACACTTGAGAGTCTCATGGACTGCAAGAAGATCAAACCTATCAATTCTTAAGGAAATCAGCCCGGAGTGTTTACTGGAAGGGCAGATCCTGAAGCTGAGGCTCCAATACTTTGGCCACCTCATGAGAAGAGAAGACTCCCTGGAAAAGACCCTGATTTTGGGGAAAATGGAGGGCACAAGGAGAAGGGGACAACAGAGGACGAGATGGTTGGACAGTGTTCTCGAAGCGACCAACATGAGTCTGACCAAACTGCGGAAGACAGTGGAAGACAGGAGAGCCTGGCGTGCTCTGGTCCATGGGGTCATGAAGAGTCGGACACAACTAAACGACTAAACAGCAACAACATTTCAATTGTTCTCTTCCTTTTGCACACCACCACCACCCTGCCTGTTGCAAAAATACTTCAAACAGGCAAGCAAACAAATAACACTGTCCTGACCTCGCAGCCCATTTAACCTGAGACTTAAACATTCACAGTTCTTTCCCCTGCCTACTCAAACCAGTGCATGAGTGGCTCCTGCTGCTGGCATAGAAATACCCACGGCCTAATATCAAGTTGCTGAAGGAATGCCTGAAAAACTGATGGAAGGTAATCAGAATGGCTCAAAAACAATTTCCTTTTTGTGTGCAAGAGAAGTGATTAAAAAGTTAATTCCAGTAGGCCATCAACAGACACCTGATTTGCCATGGTGACCCTGCTCTGGTAACCTCCCATTTGGACTGTTGTAATGTGTTGTATATGGGGCTGCCCTTGAGGACAATCCAGAAGCTTCAATTATTTCAGAATGTGACCAGTAAGGCGAGATAGATGCTAATGCTGGAGAGTCACACTGGCTTCATATTTGCTTCCAGGTCAAATTCAAGATGCTGGTCATTATTTCATTATGTATCATGAATATAATGAAATATAATGAACTGGGGGGAAATGTTTAAAATAACTTTTTCTTTAAAAAACACCAAAAACCCGAAGCTTTTCTTTTAGGAATTCTGGGTGCCAAAATTCCAACAGATCAGAAAAGACTATTTATGTACATGACCACTGTTGCTTGGAAGTTACTATCCCAGAGATGGAAAGAAGACAGAGAAGAATGGCACATTAAGTTGATGAACTGTGCCAAAATGGCAAAAATCACCGGAAGAATCAGAAATCAGGAAGACCAATATTTTAATAAGGAATGGGGAAAATAATTTATATTAAAAACCATTGTAAACAATTAAAATTATTAGTAGGTTTGAATAACACTTGCAGTTTAATGTTAAATTTTGGTTATAATAGAGACTTGATAGATTTGGATTAATGGACAAGATGAAGGTGGAAAAGGTTAATATATGGACCCACAAAGGGGAGAAGGAAAATCCAGAAGATTCTTCGGAATTCTATTTCTATTTTGGTTGTTTGATAATTGTTTGTAAATTTCAAAATCTGAAAAAACTAAATAAAATTTAATAAAACAAATTCAAGATGCTGGTGCTTACGAATAAAACCTTCAATGGCTTGGGTCTCAAGTACCTGACGGTACTTCTCCCTATATTCCCCTGCCCACTTAAACAGTGTGATCCAACATGTGGCCCATGAGACCTTTTTTTGGGCCCTCTGCTTGCCCTCTCCTTCATCCCTGCCCGTTTACCTGAGCCACACATTGTTTAATGGCTCTACAGTCATCTTCATCCTGCCCACCATCACCCGCCACCCATCCCAAAAGGGTGCCCCATGCTGTGACTCCTCCCACCACCTATCAAAGAGCTGGGCCCACTACAATGTGCCCACCCCTTCGCATGACCGATATGGATATGAGCCAATCGAAGGATGCTCGAGCACAGGGTGGGTAGGAGTTCCAACTCCCAAGACCAATGGTAGCGCTGAATGATGTGCCAGAAAGCCTATCAGATGATCACCACCACAACAGCCTCTGCGAGGTACCCTATTGATGTCTGCAATGTTAATGAAAGCGCATTCATCTGTCTGTGTATTGAAGGTGTTTAATAAATAAGTTTATTAAATCTATTTATTGTGTATTTAATTCTACATATATTTAATTAGATATGCCAATTGTGTAGATTAAATAATATTAACTACATTGTGAGCACTTTAATCAATGGTATGGAAATTTAATTCAGTGTGTGGCCCTCAGGTTCTGGCCCACTTGATCTGAGACGGTGGCCCTCCCTGTCTTAGTATCTGTGGCGGAGCTCTTCTCTGCATGATGTCAGGGACTAGCTGGATGGTGAGGAGTGGTGGGGAGGCACCCGCTGGGCCATACCAGTTAAAAACCAGCTAGGTGGTCAAAGCCTCCTGCTTTTCTCTCCATAAACAATGAGTAGTTTGTCAAGTTCTCTGCAAAAAAATGCTTACCAGAATATGCTGGCAATTTAAAACTGACACCTAGATTTGCAAGAGTTGCAGTCAAATGTAGCAGTCTTAACACGCTGCAGCAATAAAAGAAGACTGGGAAGGGGTGGGTTATGTTGTTGTTGTTGTTGTTGTTGTTGTTGTTGTTGTTGTTGTTGTTGTTGTTGTCCAACCATCTCATCCTCTGTCGTCCCCTTCTCCTTGTGCCCTCAATCTTTCCCAAAATCAGGGTCTTTTCCAGGGAGTCTTCTCTTCTCATGAGGTGGCCAAAGTATTGGAGCCTCAGCTTCAGGATCTGTCCTTCCAGTGAGCACTCAGGTTATCATGTAGCCTCCCCCTAAACTGAGGGAAGCGGGGGATCAATTGCACTGGCAATTCTGTGGATGTACTCCCAGCTTTATGCAAGTCAGAGTTAGCTATATTAGCTGAATTTTTTTTTTTAAAGCCCTTCCCATAATGCATTGGGAACATGCTGTTTTACCTCTCCTTGCTGACAGGATGAAACTGCAATGGCTAGAGTGTTTCAGCAGGAAGCCTCTGTTCCTCATAAGGCAGTCACATCCCCGGTTCCGTCTCTCAGGAGGTCACAGGTCCGAGTCCAGTGAATCCC
Organism: Darevskia nairensis; assembly: GCA_034642065.1. Taxonomy (NCBI): domain Eukaryota; kingdom Metazoa; phylum Chordata; class Lepidosauria; order Squamata; family Lacertidae; genus Darevskia; species Darevskia nairensis. The sequence continues at coordinate 1,359,455 of JAWWNI010000964.1, forward strand.
CAGCGAGCCTCCCATTCTTCATAAATATGCAACGTTCCAAGTCATTGCAAGCAAAATGTCAGCTGTGCCAGAAGGGCTTTTAAGCAGACACACACTCCAGAGATAATGTCTCCACGTAGATTTGAGTGGACATTCACTTCACTTCAAATGACAAAGGCACTTTAGCGCTAGCAGATACGAGAATTCTACATGTTGCCCATTCACCCACCCCATCCCTTTCCTTATTTTCCCATTAGCAATTCATACTGCAAGCAATTACATAAACATGCGCCTTAGGGCTTTTCCACACCATAGTTTCTGTATCCACACCAACCATTGTTCACAAGCAGATCCTCTCTTTCCCCACCCCCCAGAAATGCTGTATGGAAAAACAGTTCACTTTCCCCTGAGGGATACTATGTTGGGCAGTTCAAGAAATTAGAGTTATAAAACCCTTGCTGATTCTGTGCCACCCAGTCAGATGCCCGGATTCTCGGAGACCAACCTGCAAGGCGCTGCATGATTTGTGACTCATTGTGATAGAGCGCTCCTAGATCTTGAAAGAAGAGCCACCAGAAGTAGCCTACAACCAAGGGATGCACAGCCTGGGCTCCTGAGGTCATTGTTGAACCACTCATCTGCCCATTTTTCTGAATATTTATTTCTTAAATTTATATACTGTCCTTCATCTGAAGATCACAAGGTGGTTTACAGTATAAAAACACAAAATACACAACAGAAGAAGAAGAGGAGGAGGAGGAGGAAGAGGAAGAGGAAGAGGAAGAGGAAGAGGAAGAGGAAGAGGAAGAGGAAGAGGAAGAGGAAGAGGAGAGGAAAACAATACCCCTCAGACACATTTAAAAGGCCATCAATTGTTTAATCAGCCAAAGGTCTGGGTAAAGAGGAATGTTTTTGCTTGGTGCCTAAAGATATACATGATGGTGCCAGGGAAGCCTCCCTGGGGAAAGCATCTCACAAATGGGGAGCCACTGCAGAAAAGGTCCACTCTTGTGTTTACACCCTCTGGACCTCTTGTAGAGAAGGCACACAAAGAAGGGCCTTGGATGATGGCAAGGTCCGGGCTGGTTTATGTGAGGAGAGGTGGTCCTTGAGGTATTGCAGTCTTGATCCATTTAAGGCTTTATAGGTCAAAGCCAGTACTGGGCCCCAAAACGAATTGTCTATGGGTTTTATGAACTCCCTATGCCTTAATTTGCCTATCTTATTTGAGATCCAGACTTGGCAGTGCAGAAATGTAGGGACGAAACCTGCTCGTGCATAAAGCTTAAAGGGCAGCTGTGGGCAAATCTCCTTTACTCAACACAACCTACTGAACAGAGCTGCAGTTGCGAATAAGACAGGTTGACCCCATTCATGTCATCTCAAGTTCCTGGGAGGAAGGATAGGATACAAATATGATTAATAAATCCATAAGTAATGTTATGAGGGACTCATTTTAATAATGGCAGCATTCTACTAAAATTGAGTAACCAACTCAATCAAAATGTTGAGCGTTTCAAGTGCTTAGCCTGCACAACCTTCAGCCATAATGCAACAAAAAGCAAAGAAGTTATCTGCAGCACAACACAGTCGAAGGATCGCTGACATAGTGCAATTCAGTTTTCATTTGTAAAATAGGATTGTAAACTCACATCACAACTTTAGCTTGAGAAACACAAGCTATAGATTGTAAAACCCTTTGAAAGTCTTGTGTAAATGCTTATCAACAAACAACAGCAATTATATGTAGCCAATACTAAATATTCACCTTTTAAGTGTCCTCTTCTGACACATAGTTTCACATAACCAATGACAGGCATGTGTGTTGTTAACACATCTGCCTGAGGGCTACTTCACACATTATAATATTTCTGTACAGGGATCTACTCTGTGTGTACCATAATTTGAGATGTAATAGTCCTTAGTTTCCATTTCATATTTTATTACTGTTCCAGTTGGATAATGAACAAGTCTTCTGCCATTGCCTGTGGCACCAACACTCCTCCTTTTGAAGGATGCCTTGATAAACCAGGATAAGCCCCATGCCATTTCATCTGAACTGGGAAACCATGGTTAGTAGCTTCACAACAAGACAGGAAATGAAACATCCAGTGCTAGGGTTAAAGATAAAGGTAAAGGTACCCCTGACCATTAGGTCCAGTCACGGACGACTCTGGGGTTGTGGCGCTCATCTCGCTTTACTGGCCGAGGGAGCAGACGTTTGTCCACAGACAGCTTCCGGGTCATGTGGCCAGCATGACTAAGCCGCTTCTGGCAAAACCAGAGCAGTGCACGGAAACACTGTTTACCTTCCCGCCAGAGCGGTACCTATTTATCTACTTGCACTTTGACGTGCTTTCGAACTGCAAGGTGGGCAGGAGCTGGGACCTGTAGCAATGGGAGCTCACCGCGTCGCGGGGATTTGAACCACCAACCTTATGATCGGCAAGCCCTAGGCTCTGTGGTTTAGACCACAGCACCACCCGCGTCCCTAGGGCTAGGGTTGGTACGCCACAAATACCAGTTGCTGGGTAACAACATCCCTCACGCCTTGTTCTTGGACTCCCCAGAGGCTTCTGGTTGACCACAGTGGGAAACAGGATGCTGACTACATGGCCAGATCCAGCTAAGGCCGGGTAAAAAAAGACTTGCTGGCAAAATGAAAATAGCAGCACCTTCTTTCTCTTCCCCCTACCCCTGCCCCTGGCCAGACACAGCATTTCTTCTTAAAAACAAAGCTTTCCTGCCACTTCAAATGGAACCAGACAGGCAACCATATCTCCCCACAATGTTTCTGGAACAGTATGTAATGCCATAGTGTTATTTCAATCAGGGCATGATGGCCCCCTGCCCACAGCTTGGAGGATTTTCCGTACGAATCAGTGAAAAAAGCTTCATTTTTAAGTTGAGGGAGGGGAGAGGTAGCTACTGTTGCTTTTACTAGTAATGGCTTATCAACACTTAACTTAACTTAACACTTAACGCCCCACTCTTTCTAGGCAGAGGTCCGCGTTTTAACGCTCCGTGTCCAAGCTTGTTTTTATTTCTTGGCCCCGAGCTTTCCCTGCGAGAACTTGCTCTTTAAAGCTGAATCACAGCAAATGTCAATTTGGGTTTCCCACAGATTGCCATTTGCTCTGCTTGAGCTTTAAAGAGAGGGGTTTTGCAACAAAAGCTCCAGAGCCAAAAAAAAAGGGGGGGGTTGCTCAGACGCAGAGCTTTAAATTGTGGGATGTCCTGCCGGGGGGGGGGAGAAATTGTGAGCATGGATAGGCCACCCCACCCCAAAGTTCATGATTTTCTCCTTGCTACCACCCACAAACAGCTGAGGCAGAAATGCTGCCAAAGACCAGTTGCTGGAGAATGTTCTTGTGCTAAAATCTTGCTTGTGGGTTTCCTGCAGGCATATGGGTGGCTACTGTGAGAACAGGATACTGGACTACATGGACCATCAGCCTGATGAAGCAGGCTCTTCTTACCGGTATGTTCAACACCTGCTTTCTCCTGTCCTTTCACACACACACACACAACCAGGAAGCACCCCCACTTCACTATCAAAGTTCCCAGAGCACTTCCTATGTTCTTTTAGTCAATTTAAAGTTTATAATTTATTATCTAACCAATTACATGTTGCAGCCCTACTAGTTTTCAATGTGTAGATGATGATGATGATGATGATGAACACAATGAGACATCAGAGGGTCCACATTTGTTGCCCATATCCCCTAACTGCCTTGTGGTCAAGAGGAAGGCGGGAGGCTCATTTAAATGCATAGACTCGGATCTCCAACTGCAACCCCCATTGAGGTATGACTACACAGGACCAAACCAGGAAGCCAAATCACCGAGATCATGGCTCAGCTACCTTAAGCTGTCCCCTAATGAATTAGCTACACCCCCAATGCCAAACCCCACCCCCAAGATGCCGAAACTGAGGAACGTTGTAACCTCATCAAACAGACGCCCATAGACAGAGTCAATGGGAGTGTTTTTTTAGACACAAATTGGCTGATGGACAGGGTGGAAATGGCGAACTCGTATCACTGAGGGGCGGATGCCTAAAGTTGCTATCCTGGAATATTGCTGGATGGCGGACAAAGAAAAACAACCAGCATCTAATATCCTATCTCAAACAGTTTGATATTACTCTCCTTCAGGAGACATGGTATCGTGACTCTATATTGCTCAACGGATATAGCAGCCATTCCCTACCCGCCACTCCATCCTTGAGAGGAGGTAGGCCTTGTGGAGGTTTAGCCTGCTTTATTTCCACAAACCTAGAGCACTCTATAACACCTCTATCCAGCTGCAAGTCACTAGCAACAACCACTTTACTCAAACTCAAGAGAACCTCCTTGGTGCTGGTCAATGTTTATCCCCCCCCCCCTGCCAAAAGAAATTGGTTATCAAGGCTGATTTAGATGATGATGATGATGATAGGATTATTCAACCATGTGAGCCCACCTTGCAAATCTGAAAGTGGTACAGCCCAGACACAGATTTACCATCTTAAAGAGAATTAGGCCATAGTTACTTCACTAGAGAAACTGCTAGAAGGACAAATCTGGTACAAATCTGGAAGCAATTACAGGGGGAGTCATTATAGTGGGAAGATTAAAAAAAAAAGACATTGTTAGCCTAGAAGCTTCCACAGGAATAGCAGCTGAGGAGAAAAGATAAACCCAAATGCCCCACTTAGCATGTCCTGGGAGAGGTCAGCACAGATCGCAGAGAGCTGAACGGCATCCAGCCTCTCTTCTCCTTGCCAAGAGAGACCCTGGAGCTAGTTCTTGGAGTGGTCACTTTGTATTCAGCTCAAAGGGTGTCTCAGAAATATGTAATAATAATAGTAGTAATGATAATAAATAACAGGGCGCATTTCTCCAGGGGGCATACATTAATGGTGCAACTGGAAATGTTCGATTTGATTATAATGCTTTACGAAAAGGTCATTGAGAGACTGCAAGCTTACCTTGGGGATGTTCATTCTTCTTGCTGGGCGAGACAGAAAAAGTCAGTTTACCCCCTGCTTGCAGCACCCACATTACTCTCACACTTCTGGGGCCAACAGTGGGCCACAAGGTTCATTAAAGTAACACACAGAACAGAATCACAGAATCATATCACAGAACCATAGAATTGTAGAGTGCGGAGGGACTCTCCCAGTTATCTGGTTCAACCCCCTGCAATGCAGGAATCTCAAACAGACTGGATGTATCCAAGCATGCCTATATGCATGTAATCCAGAATAGGTTTCCAGCCAGCAAACATGTGAGCTGCAGAACTACCAATTTTACCCATTTTAGATGCAGTATGTGCATTTAATATAAATCTGCATTCCACTTCTGGTTTAATACACTTTAGTTCAGACAATTTATACATCACACCACACAGCAAAAAGAGCTCTGCAGTGATTTACAAAGGCAACAAAACACACACACAAAAACAGAATATATATACATATTATAGATTATATATAAAAGACCCGCTAAAACAATGCAGATATACTAAAAATGTTTTAAGGCCAGTCAAGATGTCCAGGAATGGACATCTGGATTGAAAAGATGAAAACTTTTTCATCTGATAGATCGGATGAAGCAGGGTATACAAATATAGAAAGAAAGAAAGAAAGAAAGAAAGAAAGAAAGAAAGAAAGAAAGAAAGACAAAAAGTTCACAAAAGTCTAGCTTGGGGGAAACTGAGTGAGGTATGGTGAATTTCTCTCTGTTTTTTAAATTGAGGTTGTTGTCTCCCTCTCTCTCCAGAGAAAAAACGTGGATTCAGAGTGCTGGGAGAAGCACTATGAATCCAAGTCACTTTATCCAGCCCACTTGGGCAGCCAATTCCCAGCTAATTGTCAGGGCTGCACTCACAAGAAAGGCACTGACACAGGTAGGTACCAGTAGGTGTGTCACTAATCTTAGGGATACATGAGCACCACACTGCTCACTCCAAAAGAGGGCTAAGCCTCTGTGAACCTTCAAACTGAATGCTTGCAAAAGCTCAAGAAATCTGTGTGTGTTAGATGCATAGGCCCACAAGGCCCAAGGGCATTCACAAAGAATCTGCTGTCTCCATTTTCTTCCACTCAGCCAGGGCCCAGAAATTACAATGGAATTGGTATAGGGGGCTGTGGCAGTGGCGGGTTCTCTCAGGGAACCTGTCACCTTTCCTGCTGGTGGTTGGGTCTCGTAACCACCCTGGAGCAGGGATAGGGAGAAGCGGCGACAGCTCCCAGGATCAAATCGTTGCTCATCACTTGCAGCCCTATTCCACACTGACCTCAGATTAGCATGAATTTGCTAGTTTTGAGGTAGAGGTGAGGTGGGAAGGGGAGAAAAACAATCCAAATTTCATAGCAGTGATAGATGCTGGCTTGGGTGGTGGCAAAATGCAACAATCCTGCACCGGTAACAGTTCCCTGATGACAAAGGTCTCTACCCTGCACAACAAGGTTGTTTACAAGTTGGCAAGCAGCTCAAGTAGTACAAGCCTCACTCAAATGATTGGAAACTGTAGAAGAATATGGGAGTTTTCTGTGCTAATTCCATTAATTTCAATGGAGCTTGCAGAAGAGAACTCCCCAATGTGCTAGAGCCCAAATTTGCTGCAAACATACATTTGTTGTGCTGACTGTATCGAAAGGCCCAAGGGACAGTCCCACTGTCAAGAATGCATCCACTGGAGGAACTCTGGATGCAAACAGGGAGGTCTCATCAAAAGATGTCTGCAGATGACCAGTAAGCACAGAGACTTCACTACATTACTTCCTTTAAACACACACACACAAACACAGAGAGAGAGAGAAAGAGAGAGAGAGAGAGAGCACGCAGGGTTGATTGTAAAGCAAAAAGCATCCAAAGAAGCAACACATCTTTTCCCAGCTTGAGCGGATGGAATAAACACTGATTTGTTCCTTGTTCAGAGACAAGCCTGCAAGGCAGTGCCGGTCTTGTGCCTGCAGTGTGTTTGTTCTACCTTTCTAAACACTCTCTCTCACACACATACACACACACACACCTGCCCATAGAAACCGGATGAGGCATTTTCGCCACTCCAGTGCTGCTGAGAACAACTCCCAGTTGCTGCCAGAAGGTATTTTTAGCTGCATTATTTATTTGAACACCTGCCTGCTACTCAGAGACAGAGCATGGAGGGCCTGTGTAGGGAAATCTGGACCTTTTCCATGGATTCAATTGTGCAAATCCAGGCATGGTACATGAGGCACCTGCCCTTTTGTTCCTGCAATTTGCCCAACGTAGCAAAGGAAGCAAAGAGACAGCCATGAAGGCAAGAGATGATTCCAGCTTGCCTTCCTCCACCCAGAAGTAGTTTATTTTCCTAGACTGCCAGCACTGTTCTCCTGGTGAAGCTTAAATCCAGAAAGAAAATGCCCAAGGCATGTAGTCCTGCTGTTTTCCAAGAGGGCTGGTAGTTGGGAATTCACTGGGATGGTATTTGGCTACAGGCTGTTATCCATGTGATGCACCCACTGAACAGAATATGTGCTTATCCAGTATAATTTCCTCTATTTTTGTCATTGTTTAGCCACCATTGTCCTAATAATTGTTTCCAGGCAGCTACAGGTATAACTGTGGACAGCCTGGGTCACACATACTATGTTCTCCAGGTACTTGCATGTCTAGTGTCAATAGAGACAACAAGAGAAAAGGAAGATTTGTTAATGTTTAAAATAAATTACATTTTTTTGGTGAGCCAAGGAAAACAAGTCCATACAATCAAATATCTGCAACAGGAGTGAATCAGAAACCACTGAGCCTAGGGCTTGCCGATCAGAAGGTCGGCGGTTCGAATCCCCGCGACGGGATGAGCTCCTGTTGTTCGGTCTCAGCTCCTGCCCATCTAGCAGTTCGAAAGCATGTCAAAGTACAAGTAGATAAATAGGTACCATTCCGGCAGGTTTCCATGCTCTGCTCTGGTTTCGCCAGAAGCAGCTTAGTCATGCTGGCCACATGACCCGGAAAGCTGTCTGTGGACAAACGCCGGCTCTCTTGGCCAGTAAAGCGAGATGAGCGCTGCAACCCCAGAGTCGTTCACGACTGGACTTAATTGTCAGGGGTCCTTTACCTTTACCTAATTTTCAGCTTGGTAGCTGGTACATTTTTTAAAAAATGGACTGTTATACTTTTAATATCCACTTGTATAAGCAGGACGATAAGGGGGTAGGTCTCTGAGAGACAGCAGCAGAGAAGGGCAAGAACTGACTTTCTAGAGGGAACATCAGGCTGCACAGTACTGGAATTAGTCTGGCAGCGATGCTGGAAAGATGGCAGCTTCAGAAATCTCTGAGGCTTCCTTTCCTTTGATTCTGTTCTACCGTTCCATCTCCCTTCTTTTCTATTTAAGCTACATGTGAATGAAACACCCAGACATACATCATCCCCTTTGTTGATTAATCCTCCCCTGTGTGCCTTCAATTCTCTCTGAAATCAGCCAGGGAAAAGGCATCTCAAAAGAAAGGCCAGGCCAGAGTATGCATGGCTAGGTTGGGCTCCTGTGCTCACAGATCTGCTTATTTTGGCCTATCTCTCCCCAGTGATAAGGCTGCTAACAGCCTGTTATCAGGCAGTCTGCGAAAATGTGCTCCAGCCTGATTAGGCCTCAGTCTTTGCCAAGGTTATAAACAGCCGTTATCGTTTTCCCGAACAGAATAATCCGGACAGTATCAGCTCAGAAACATATGGGCCACACAGCGAAGATAGCCGCTGACGGACACTTCATTTTAATTGTAACGAGTGGGTAGCAGCAGCCGGCAGACAACAGACACAACTGCCCAGTTGGCAGCTGTTCTCCTTCTCTCTCTCTCTCTTTCTGTCTTTGGATGCTAAAATACTGTACACATATTGGCTCTACCTAGTAGAACTCTAATGGCAAGACATACCTCACGCCCAACAGGAAAATGCAAGTTCCCATTTCCACATTGCACTTGATTATAGCAGACTGAGAAATCTATTGCAACCCCCAAACATTCACAGACAAAAGACAGGTACCCTTAATCCTTCTTCCTCTTCCTTATTCACCTACTCAATGAATAGTCCAATCCCAAATTTCAAAGGAATCACGATGGTCACATGGAGAACTCTCCCACCCCAAAAGGCAGAATACCTTCATTCACCAACCAACCCCCCCCCCCCGGTACACTCCCCATTAATTAACACCACCCAGGGCATTCTCCATTAATCATTCTCATACCCTTTTAGAGAAAGCAGGTGGACCCAAAATATGTGGAATCAAATATAATGACCTCTGATGACACAAGCAAGTGAGCCAAACCACATTCTACAAGGGAAGAGGGACATACACCCAGATAATAAGGCCATAAGCCAAAGGGGCTCAACGAAACATCAGTGAAGCAAAGTCTCTTTGTCACTTAGTCTCCTGCTAGGACAGCGGTAGGCAACCTAAGGCCCGTGGGCCGGATGCGGCCCAATCGCCTTCTCGGACGGTCCAGGAATCAGCATGTTTTTACATGAGTAGAATGTGTGCTTTTATTTAAAATGCACCTCTGGGTTATTTGTGGGGCCTGCCTGGTGTTTTTACATGAGTAGAATGTGTGCTTTATTTTAAAATGCATCTCTGGGTTATTTGTGGGGCATAGGAATTTGTTCATTTCCCCCCCTCAAAATATAGTCCAGCCCACCACATGGTCTGAGGGACGGTGGACCGGCCCACGGCTGAAAAAGGTTGCTGACCGCTGTGCTAGGAGGTGAGCTGAGGGACACCCCCCCAAAAAAAAGCAGGTGGTGGATCTGAGCCACTATTAAAGGGAGTGGACAGAATGAGGACAAAGGGGGGGGGGTAGGCAGACCTGTTTGGAGGGGCATAATCCTGCAGGAAGTTATTCTGAGACACCATCCTACATTTTAGAAAGGTTTGCACATGGGCTTTGATGTTATGGAAACATATTATGTTTATATACCAGATTGCTGACCTTTTGGAAATAATTAATAATAGTAGTTATTATTACTAACAGACACATAATAAAAGCATATGCAAAATGCTTTTGATTTTTAAATTTGTATTTGTTTTCTTATTCAACATTGTAGTAATCATAATCAAAATGTATTTAGAGCCAGCAGTTATTTTTACAAACAAGTGTCATTGTTCCAACGTCCAGAAAACCGTAACAATCCATTCACAGGTACTAATAATACCTTGAAACAAGTGTGTCTTTCCGGAAGGAAGGGTGGGAAATTTCTCTCTTGTGGCATTTTACATATGTGAGAAATGCATATCAATCTACTCTTGATGTACAGCAGGGCAACTGTATTGGCCAACACCATTACAAAGATGCCAAGTATTATCAGAAGCAGCCTTTTTCTGCATTCCAGGGTGAGTATACAGTGTATGTCTCATCAGCTTCACAGTGGGCTCCTAAGGTTATGGGACACAGTTCTGAAGGGGACCCATTTTGCTCCTGGTTCTATAAGTTCTGGGTGCGTTCTAGAATGTGCCACAGGAACAATTCAGAACCAAGTGAAGGTAGTTGTAGGAGACGCAAGATGTGTTCCGCTTTCTAGGCAGAGTCAGAGGTCACTGCAGAACTGTTTATAGTATCTATAGTTAAAAGCAAAATGGGAAGATTAGCATTTCAGAATAACAGAACATTTTGATTATGAGCTTTTAAAAACGACCATCTGCTCCATCATATCGAAATAATGCGCAAAAATTGCTTAAGTTCTATTAGTGAAATATTTCTCATTAGAGCAGACATCAGCTCAAATATTTCAGGTACCTGGAGGGGCTCACAGAGTCATGTCACTCCTAAGTGCTACATTCTATTTCTCCCATAGAAATAAATGGACAGCCATTAACTTAGGACATTTGATTTTTATTTATTTTTGTTGCTGCTGCTGGGGGCTTTTAGTAATTGAATTCTTTTTTTTGTTTTATGATGTTTTGATCTTATTGTAGGATTGCCATATTCCAGGGCTCAAAAACCCAGACACCCCCTCATCATTGGGGCACCCCCCATGCCGCAACTCGCTCGCCCCCTCCCTGCTAACCCCTTCCTTGCCCCCCTGCTCCCCCCTCCCTCCCTCCTCTCTTTTACCTTTGCTGTCTTCAGCCTCCTGCTCACGATGGGAGGCGGGGCAGCCCCAGGAAAGCCAAGCAAGGCCTGGCAGTCGTCAGGACCACAGCGGGGCCTGGCAGGGCCCCAGGAAGGCCGCGGAAGACCTGGTGGCAGCCAGGAACACCAGGCCTAGCACGACCCCCAGCAGGCCGCCCCAGGTCACCTGATGCCTGCTTCCTGTTCTGGGGCACAGCGCCTTCTGAGCATGCGTGTACACCACAAAAAAATTTAAAAAACCCAAAACATAAAAATAAAACCCCAAACCCTGATATTTAATCCAAAATGAATGGGGGTGCTGGGCCCCCAAAATCACACGTGTTTGGGAAATCCTGGGTGCATGACAACCCTATCTCATTGTTAAATATTTGGTTTGAACTGTGCATATTTCCATACTATGGCTTTCAGGTGAAGGACAGAATACATTTTTTTCTAAAATAAAAATACAGTTCCACCAGACTCAATGGAACAGGGTCATGTCTGCCCACCAAACCCCATCAACTGCAGTCATGAGGTTTATAGCACCTCCCCACCCCCCACTACTGTTATCCAAGCTGTCTCCTCTTTTTCAAATCCCTACTGGGAATGATTTTCACATGTAAGCCTCTAAAAATATGGATTTATGTAGGAAGGGGTATGAGAGCTCGCATTATGTAGTGGCTAATAGGATGAGTCAGGAAGTCCCCAGTCAAAATCATTCACTACTAGGTGGGCTTAGACCTCCTCCTCAGCCTTCCATCTGCAAGATGAGAAAAATTGTTTCCAGAGGGGTAGCAGTGCTAATTTCCTACAGGGGGAAAAAGGACAAAAGAGTCTTGTGGTACCTTAAACGTAAAGGTACCCCTGACCATTAGGTCCAGTCGTGGACGACTCTGGGGTTGTGGCACTCATCTCGCTCTGTAGGCCGAGGGAGCCGGCGTTTGTCCACAGACAGCTTCTGGGTCATGTGGCCAGCATGACTAAGCCACTTCTGGCGAACCAGAGCAGCGCACGGAAACGCCGTTCACCTTCCCGCCGGAGCGGTACCTATTTATCTACTTGCACTTTGACGTGCTTTCGAACTGCTAGATGGGCAGAAGCTGGGACCGAGCAACGGGAGCTCACCCTGTCACAGGGATTCGAACTGCCGACCTTCTGATTGGCAAGCCCTAGGCTCTGTGGTTTAACCCACAGCGTCCCTTAAGGATTAACAAATCTATGATGGTATAAGGCAGTGTTTCCCAACCAGTGTGCCTCCAGATGTTTTGGGACTACAACTCCCATCATCCCTCGCTAGCAATACCAGTGGTCAGGGATGATGGGAATTGTAGTCCCAAAACATCTGGAGGCACACTGGTTGGGAAACACTGGTATAAGGTTTGATGGACTACTGTCGATTTCATCAGAGTCTTAAAGAGATATTGTAAGACTCCCTGAAATAATATATGTGAAGCATTTTGAACTCCTGAAACGCACTGCGTGTGTGTGAAGCGCTATATTGTTTATTTAATGTCGATATATGTTCTCAAATGAACTAGCAGAAGGTCACTGTTCTGTGAACTATTTTTTTTCATACAGATAGAGATTTGAAAAGGTGGTGGTGGGAACCCAAAAAATTGTAAGCCCCAAGGCTTTGTTCTGCCTCTTGGGGCATGGGGCAAGAAACTACACGTTCCATGCAAATGCACGGAACAGGTGCCTTGAGAGGTGTGCTTTTTATGAAGAAAAGATTGTGAAGCTGTGGCTCTGAACTGGCACAAGTAGCTGTAGGAAAAGGTACTTAGCTACTCCATTCATAGTTTTACAGCTGCAAATCACCACTTCTCCCTTCTCAGATGTAGACTCATCTTTGAATAGAATAGAATATATTTTATTGTCATTGTCCCCTTTGGGGACAACGAAATTACTTGGCTGCTCCATCCACCCAGATAGGGCACTCCACGCAAAAACAAAACAAAAACAAAACAACTACAAAAACACTGATTAAAACCATACAGTATGATACAACATAACAGGTAAGATTAGATGACTTTCAAAGTCCAGGCTTCCCATTCAAGGCCGAGATCGCTCTGGAGAAGAAGCTGTTCCTAAGACAGCTTGTTCTTGTCGTCATCGTCCTGTATCTCCGTCCCGATGGCAAGAGCTCAAAGAGACGGTGACCAGGATGTGATGGATCTTTTACTATGTCCAGTGCCTTTCTGTGGCACCTCATGGCATAAATCTGCTCTAAGGTGGAGAGCGAGCAGCCAACAATGCTCTCTGCTGCCTTAACAACTCTGCACAACCCCATCCTGTCCTGGGTAGTACAGCTTCTGTACCACACACATAAGCCATAAGTGAGCACGCTCTCAATGGCACAGTGATAGAAGGCAAGCAGCAGCTTTGCAAACATGCATCTGGATTTTTGTGGTTGCCGTTGTTGTGATCACCAAGCTCTATGTATTTTAATAACCTATTTAAAAGTGAAACCGAGTAAGGCATGGCCATGCTCGCGCTGACAGCATTCCACTGATGAAACCAATGCAAGAGAAACTACCTATCAAGGGGCTCTTTCTCTAGCTTTCAGCTCACCCTGATTAATCCAGTAATTGTATGAACTGATGAGAGGCTGCTGCTTGTTATCTCAAGAATAACACCCAAATTGAACAAATAGCTATATCACACACAACAATCTAGGGCTAGGGCTCTGGGTCTCCTTTTCAAGTCTATTGATGGCAAGGTATTTGCCGCCTGCCTCACAATCCATGAAGCTCCCCCTCCCTCTGCACTACCCAGATCTGCTAGTTATCTCTGTAGGAGCGCCAGTTCAGCTGTAATGAAGGATGGTTCATTGAGGTGTAAACCTTCATTCACATTCCCTCAGTGTCCCTTTTTATGTCAAGCTTCCTCCTCCCCCCCCCTTCCCAAAAGGGGAGCTTAGTTGAGAGATTCTTAACCACATTTGCATTCCTGAGACAAGCACTTTGGCATTAATTCATCTCAGCACAAGGGTCTCCTTTCGTCTATTTTCCCTTCTTCAAGAGACCCAAAATGAATTCAGCAAGAACAGTTTGCTCTTTCAATGCTGCAGCGCTGCGCCATGTAGGATTACAAGGGATTGGGAAGCTTTCCTTTTCTTTCGCTCACAGTGTTCAGCAGCTCTGCCTTGTTTTGCTATTAAAAATACAGCAAGATAATGTTCTTAGCTCCATTAGCTGCAGTAATGGTCCTGCCACTTCTGTCTGCAAATGCACCCAGCTCCTGGAGAGCACCCAGCCCGAGTGGCTCACCACCCTGCAGGGAAAGTGCTAGATAAAACAGCAACCGATATTCATACAGTGAGCAGAGTTAAAATCCTTGGGAAGATTTAGGCCTGGGTTTTTGATTCACCAATGCTCTCTTTCCATAATCTGTATTCTGATCTCAGCATCGGCAGAGCTGTGATCAGAATAACCAAGGTCTCATCAAAAATTCAGTCCTTATTGACTCCCTTGCATTTGCTGCTGCTTCATGTTGCTCAAAAGCCTCAAAGAAAAGAACCCACGCTTGTTTCACATTGAGGAGATGTAGCTACCCAGAAGGAATTCCTACCTTCCCATCCTGCACCTGCCACATTGGGACCGAAGGGACGCAAGGTCAGCTAACCCTCTTCTCAGCTGGAGTGGATTTCATTTACCGTAGGTAGGATAGCTAGCTGGCTTTATTCTTATGGATGAGCTGCTGGATGCATCAAGCAAAATCTGAGCGATTATAGGGAGTATAAGGTCAATAACTCTTCTCCTCTGGCCATTCCGAATTTGAAACTTGAATTGCAATTGTGCTATGGGTACTATTCAATAAACACCCAAATTGAATAAATAAATAAATAATACCCAGCACAATCACCATTCTTGTCATATGGGTAGATAGATGTCTGTATGGCAGTTTGTGCTTGGCACAGCAAAAAGCACTTGGCTGGAAATTGAAGCAGTGGGTGGGGTGGTTTAACCTGGACAAATTATGAACCAGTGTCCAGAAAATCCCATCACACAGAGGAATGAGCCAGGTCACAACACACCTGGAAGTTCTCCTCCATAAATCCCATTGAAAAGCATCCTACTCAGAAAATCCAGAAGATATTCACAAAGTATATGGCACTTCTTTATCTCTGATAAAAGGTAAATTTAAAGGTAAAGGACCCCTAGATGGTTTAGTTCAGTCAAAGGCGACTATGGGGTGCGGCTCTCATCTTGCTTTTCAGGCCAAGGGAGCCAGTGTTTGTTCACAGACAGCTTTCCGGGTCATGTGGCCAGCATGACTAAACTGCTTCTGGCACAATGGGACATCGTGATGAGTGCCAGAGTGCATGGAAACACCGTTTACCTTCCTGCTGCAGTGGTACCTCTTTATCTACTTGCACAGGTGTGCTTTCAAACTGCTAGGTTAGCAGAAGCTGGGACGGAGCAATGGGAACTCACCCCGTCGCAAGGATTCAAACTGCTGACCTTCCGATCGGCAAGCCCAAGAGGCTCAGTGGTTTAGATCACAGCGCCACCCACATCTATCTCTGATATTCTATACACAGCTCATATGAATATTCATTACATTTATATTCTACTCTTCTATTGTGGGAACCCAATGCAGGTACATGGTTCCCAGGCACTGAGTAGCGATAGCTGCAGCAAGATAGTGACCCCTTGCACTTTCAGACCATAACCCTGGGACCCCAATATATTTTATACAACAGTGAGAAAAGACAATTTAACAACACAGCATTCACAGAGACTCTGGATTGTAACAAAAAATACACACACTGCTCAAATGAAATGAGCAGATTGTCACATCAGTAGTAGGAAACTGGGTGTCACTTGGCCCGGTTTTCACCACTAGTGAGACAAACACCTCATAGCTGCCTTCTGCTTACCCCCCCAACCCCCAACCCCTTGTTCTGTAGTTTGCCTTTCTGTCTCCGTCATGTGATAATTGTGCAACCTAAGTTTCCAAACAAGGCCAGGCATCTGGTGAGAAAGCTGCTTTGGAGTGCCTCCACCACCCACTCTGGCAGGTTTGGAAATGGAAGGGGAAAGGATTGACCTCACAGTTGTGCTGGGCTTCCAAGCCCCCTCCCCCCAAACCAACCAGGGTATCATCTCAGAGTTCCTGCAATGGCACAGCTTGAGGTCAGGGATCAAATAGTCCAATCCTCTGCATATCTACTTGGAAATCAGTCCTGATTAGTTTGATGAGATTTACTCCCAGATACAGATCCCTAACAGCCACCTCCCATCAAAATTTACGAACCATTACAAAAAGGGTATTTATGATGCAGCCAAACACTCCCATTGAAATCAGTGCCAGATAAGTTCCTTTAACTTTGACTGTTTTGTGCTCTGCTCAGATACAACTTTAATACAATAAGAGACACTGTGGTTGCAATCCACAATCCCACTTTAGCAAAATTGCTTGGATTTATGTCTATCTAGCCCCATTCATATGCAGAGATTATGGATGAGTCTGCCGCACATTAGCATCTTAAAGAGTTTTATGGGATGTTTAGTTCCCATATACAAATCAGCTAAAACATGGATCACAGCTAAATCTAAACCCATTGACTGCTATCAGCTTAAATGCAGGAATGCCAGTTTGACTGGTCTGCAGACTGGGTTACACTGGCGTGCAAGCCCACCTGGTTTAAGTCATCTAGCTTAACTGATTTGTGGCTCAAGGTGAATGCCACATAGAAATCCACAGCATTCTTGTACTCACTATCCTCACACCTCTGTGCTGTGACAGCTCTGGCTTTCAGTAATGTAATAATATTATTTTTGAGATCAGTTAAGGTATAAAATGTGCGCACCTTCAGTCTTTAATATTAATAAGTCTTGTAACTAGTGGTTTCTCGTAGCTCCGAATTCTTGAGCACAACTAGAAAGGGCACTTATCCTGAAAAATCTAATAAATTTACAGTTTTATATACTTCCTTCAATTGTAAAAGTCTTGTTCAATAAACTTTAAAATGCCACTATAGAGCAATAACACAGACGGTATAAAGCCAGCCCAGGGAAAGCTGTGCAACTAGAAATTGTTCCCCTTTCTGCTAGAGCAATAAAGTTTTATATGTTTGAACTGACTGTAAAAAGGTTTGAATGTTGGCAAC
The DNA here is from genome assembly GCA_034642065.1 of Darevskia nairensis. Lineage (NCBI taxonomy): Eukaryota > Metazoa > Chordata > Lepidosauria > Squamata > Lacertidae > Darevskia > Darevskia nairensis. The sequence goes on from JAWWNI010000964.1 coordinate 1,376,620, forward strand.
TGGGGAATAATCTGTCTTCTTTATAGTTATTATCATATTTCCCACAAGACCCCTTGGTCTGTGTCAATCCTTCTTGTATATGACACCTTTGTACTGTCAGCGAAAGCTAGAATACTTTACTCTTTTTTTGTTTTGTTTTTTATCCTATAGGTCTTGTGTCTGTATTCCTTCAGATTACAGCAAGCAAGAATAAATTACTTGTGACAAGCTTCAATTGCACGTTTTACCAAATAACGCTAAGTCTGAGCTGCCTTTTCTTGGGGGGGGAAATTAATAAATGATTACATTTACTCATCATTTGATCCAAAAGTGATTCAGGGACAGTCATAAAAACGGATTTGCAAGAATGTTTCCCAAGGCTGCAAGTGGGTTGGTGGGGAGACAAGTTAATTCTTTCGGGCAGCAGCCACAAATGTGGGGGCAGGTCTTCCTTTCATACCCCCCTGAAATTTAGCCCTCTCCTGAGCACACAAAAGCATAACTGTGAGATGGCACAGGAAACGTTAAAGTTGCATCTGATTAGTCAACGGAGTTGAGCTGACACTGGAATCTTTGGAGATGTGTAAGAACCCTTTCAAAGCAAAATAATAATAATTCTAACAAGCCACGGTTTTGGATTCCTGCTGTGCACACTAAACAGCTTTCTACCTTGGTCCTAGGTTTCTAAGGCTGTGTCAAAGGGCCAGGAGGACTAAGAAACTGATTTCAGCGCAAATGTCCTCATAGCAGCTTTATGAGATTTATCATAGTTATTCTCGTTTTTCAGACAGCAACTGAGGACAATTGGCAGTGACACGGACAGGCCCACTTATTACATTCTTGATTAGGCGGGCACTTGAACCCAAGTTTTCTTAATGCAAATCCCAGTCTGGATTACGCAAGGATACCTTGTTATATTGGATACATTCCTTTACAACATGGCTGTAGCTCATAAAGTTGGGCATCTTGTGTGCTATCCAAAGTACTTATTGTTGGCCTGAAAATCTTAGCTTTCATTTAGCCATTATGACTATAGAGAAAAGGCACAAAATGTTTGCACAGGAGAATGTTGATCTGGAGTTCAGAATATCTAATCTCTGGGCCTATGACAGATTTCAGATTATATGTACACTTTTAAACTTGCCCAGAGACTAAAACTGACACTGGTATGCTGGCAAATTTGCAATGTCAGCAGCACCCCAAACTTGGTGGGGCCTGGCACTGTCACATGGTTACCAATTTGTCTTTCAAGACAATTTAAAAAAAAATAAAATCTGGTTCCAGAGTTGAGCCCTGCAGGAAAAGGACAGAGACCAGGGGGGACTGAAAAGCAAATGCAAATTTGCAGGTAAGACTAAAAAAAGCCACACTTTTCTTTTCCCTTTTTCAGAATGATAAATAAAATAATTTTACTGTAGTATGTTAATGTAACATTCTTACAGCAGATTGTAATGCTGTTAAACTCCAAAAAACTTCAAAGGCAATAATAATAGTGTTGAGAAATGATTGTGATGATAACATTGAATGAGTGTGGTTTAGTGAGTAGAGTGTTGGGAGACAAGGGTTCGAATCTCCACTTAGCCATGATTAAGCTCACTGGGTGACCTTGGGCAGTCACTGCCTCTCAGCCTAACCTACATCACAAGATTGTTCTGGGGATTAAATGAGGAGGGGGAGAACCATATATGCCACCTTCAGTTCCTTGGAGGAAAAAGTGGGGTAGAAATGCAATAAATAAGTAAGCATTGTTACTGCGCTTGTCCGGATTACTAAACTGTATTCTCCCAACATTTCATAGAGACATGTTTAGAGACATGTGTATCACTCCCCAGTTCCAAAACTAAGGTTCACATCACTGTCCAGCTCTCCTTCCTATCTACCCCCAAACCAAAACACACCATTGCACATTGCTGAGTGTTTGGTTTTTTTAATATATATATATATATATATATATATATATATATATATATATATATATTCTTGAATAAAATATTATTTTAAAAAATAACCCATCTCCTATCAAAAAGCTTTACATACATTCCAGCAAAAGGACAATACAAATCGACAAACACAGTTGTGACAGAAGCATGGAAAGCAAGAATTAAAAGTCCATAACTAAAAAAAGGGTGAGTGAACACACTTGCAGGATGATCAGTAAAGCCATGGAGAGGATTCAAAATGCTTAAGTAGCTCACTCAAGGACATTAAGCCCTGCATATAGTTCAGGATCAAGTAAATCATGCAGAGACCACAAAAATCCAAGAGACGGCTGCTTGTCTAAGTCTACCTAGTAAGATCATAGCTGATTTGAGATTTTAATGCTTCTCAGCTGTCACATGGAAGATGGAGCAAGATTGTTTTCTCCTGTTCTGGAGGCTAGGACTCAAGCCAATGGCTTCAAGTAACAAAAGAAGAAGAAGAAAGAAATTCTGACTAAACATCAGAAAGAACTTTCTGGCAGTAAGAGCTGTTCAACGGTGGACTCACCTTCTTTGAGATGGTCATGTGTCATGGATGCTTTAGCTGAGATTCCTGCATTGATGGGAGTTGGACTTATTACCTTTTGGGTCCCTTCCAACTCTACAGTCCTATAATTCTATGATCTTACTGGTTGGAGCAGAAGGGAGTCACACTCCAAATCATTGAGATGGCACCAGGTAGAGGAAGGTGCTTTAAAATATGCACAGCTTTGGAATGTGCACATTAATAAGAATAAGAATAACATTTTACTTATTTATACCCCACCCAGCTGGCTGGGCGGTTTCCAACACATATAACAACATAATAAAACATCAAACATTAAAAACCTCCAGACACATTGACACCTGGAAGCATCCTCAAACTTTGGATCAATTATTAAGAAACTCAGAAAAATCCATCTGAGGGCCAAAACAGATGTGAATTTGTTCAAATAATGTAAACAAGTACACATGTGAATGAATTTTAGAAGTAAATATAAGCCTTGCGGGAATCTAGACTGGAACCATGCCATTGGGAGGGAGCACGCATCTTTCATCACACTCATGCAATCAGAGGCATAAGTCACGCTGGGATAGCCAATGTTGTGCTACAACTCCTATCAGACCCAGCCAGCATGGGCCATGGTCAGGGATTATGGGAACTGCAGGTCAAAATATATGGAGGGCACCCCCTGGGCTATACCATAGTGGCTGACCTGGATCTGACCAGGCCATAACTGGGAGGAGGATCAATTTATTACTTGCTCCAAAGACGTATCACCAGGAGCAAAGGGAATGCTTAGAACCCACTGGTGATCCTGACTACTTCCCTTCGTTTTCTTCCTTATAAGTGGACAGCTGCCATTTGCTCGCTTGAGATTGAATGCCGCACTTTGGGACAAGTGTGTGTTGCACAACTTGCCCTGGCATTAGGTGGCTGACAACATACATTCAAGGGGTGAAAAATGCACACTGTCCCTGTCCCCCATCCCACTGCCTTAAATATCCAGGAACACACGCACACACACGGACTGCCCATGACAACAACGGGCATTTTGTTAGTGGCAATATAAAAATGTGTCAAGGGAACGAGGAGCACGGCAAGGGTTAAGCCCATCCTGTAATAAGCATTTCTGTTCTGGCGCGTTGCAAGAGCCCATTAGCTCCCGCCACATTACCTCATTCATTTCTTATATGCGGATGGTTTATTTTCCCATGAGCACCCTGGCGCTCAGACATGGCTAGTATAAAGTCCCCTCCCTCTTCTCTATTTCTCTATCCATCACATTTAACACTCTGACAGTAACAGTCTATAATGTTTCTATTCTACAAAACCGCTCTGTCAACTCCGGGCTTCCAGAGCAGCAACTGAGGAAAATAAATAACATCAACGCTGTGGACGACAGCATCACAGCCTGCTTTCTGCTGGGGCTTTCAATATATTTTTATTTTATTTTTTCACAAAGGAGGAAAGGGGGAAAGCTATATGCATGGGAGGAGCAGGATCCTAACCACCTGACAGACGCAAAGGAATGTGAAAAGCACTTCAAGGGGAGATAAAAGAACAGCATTTTCCCTGCACAACATACTCCCTTTCCTACCCTGCCCAGCTCTCTTTGCTTTTTCCAGGCAGTATGGTGGACTCGCAGGAAACTCAGGGTGCCCTATTTCCTCCTAGGAACCAAGTCCAACAACAATGGCAGCTTCTGCTATTCTGGGTTCATTTCCTTACCCTTTGATGCGTCACACTCCCTTAAGTACCGTGTATCTTTTGGAAGAATGTGTGCCTACTGGCAGGGCCTGGGCGCCATTTTACTTTTAATAAAGCACTTAGGGTTGTTGTTGTTTTGGGTTGTGTGGATTCTTCTAATAGTGTATCATCATCATCACGACCATCACCAGTACTACTATTAAATCATCCATCTGCCAAGGGTTGAAATGATTGTGAGAGGACACTGAGTTGTCGAGGAGGCATCTTTCTGCTCCATAGTTGGCCCCAGGCAGTAGGAGGCAGGATTTCCTTCCTTACACACTGCCTGTGTAGTGCCTGTTTTGCATAGGCCCAAAGACAAGGTTTAGTGCAAAGCTTTTTTTAACGCCACGCATCAATGTAGTTATTGACTCTGTTGTATTTTAATAACCGTATCTTTTTTAATATTTTATTTTATTCTTTCCTTCTGTGAGCCACCAGGAGAGCACATGCCATTAGGTGGCAATATTAATTCAACAGCAGCAGCAGCAAGTCGTCCTGCAGGGTCTGCTATCTGAAAGAAACAACTTCTAAACTCACCTCAACCTCTGATTTTCAACATGTTCAAAGGATGAAATAGGATGAAAAAGAATTATTAATATTTAACAAAATCCGCTTTCATTTTCCATGGCTATGAGTATTTGTGTGTGCACGTGGTGTGAATTAATGTGCATTTTCAAACATTTGCACCCCTAGTAATTCATTTCATAATTCATGTTTGGAAAAGGAGATGGAGTGCAAAAAATTGTAAAAAATACACATTCATCCTCTTGTTCTACAGTTTACACACACACACACACACACACACACAAAGTGTGTGTGTGTGTGTGTGTGTGTGTGTGTGTGTGTGTGTGTGTGTGTGTGTGTAAATAAAAGCTGGTCTTGCCAAGAATTGATATTCATGATACCAAATATTTCCTTTTGGTATCATGAATACCATCTCCCAATCTGGTACCAAACCAGATTGGGACCATGGCATATTTGGTTTACCTCTTTCAGACCCATGCCATTTTCCCACCCAAAATATCTCAGTCGCTATTTTCCTCTGGAAATGCTATTCCCAGTCAGGGCCACCAGCTCCTGGGGGCAAGCCCTTTTAGGCCCCTTCAATATTTTGGGGGTCGGGGCCAGGCCCCCCCTACGTCCGTGAAGCGCAGAGTCAAGCAGAGCACGGCTCCAGTGGCGCTCCTTCTCCTCTTCCTCCTGCCGCAGAGGGGAAGGATGGTAGAAGAAGAAGAAGAAGAAGAGGAGGAGGAGTTTGGATTTGATATCCCGCTTTATCACTACCCGAAGGAGTCTCAAAGCAGAGAACAATCTCCTTTCCCTTCCTCCCACACAACAAACACTCTGTGAGGTGAGTGAGGCTGAGAGACTTCAGAGAAGTGTGACTAGCCCAAGGTCACCCAGCAGCTGCATGTGGAGGAGCGGAGACACGAACCCAGTTCCCCAGATTATGAGTCTACCGCTCTTAACCACCACACTGGCTCTCTGGTGGCAGCGCCAGGAGGAGGCAGAGAAGGAGTTGCTGGCCATTGAAGCTGCACGGCCGCCATGTTCGGCTCCACCCCCAGCTCCTCGTGACATAACACGCACAACATTGGCCCCCAAATTGCCCTCGCATGCTGGCACCCCTGTTCCCAGTAAAGAGCACCTTGCGGGGAAATAGCAAAGCTTGCAGCCATAGTTGTATCATGTGCAAAAGAGCGAGCAAGTGATGGAACAAGAAGGCTGCACAAGCAGGGGGTTATCCCTTGTCACACTCACTCACAGCCCCTTGCAAACACAGCTAGGATGTTAGCACCGAAGAACTGTGACCTGCCATTAATGCGGAATCAGCTGACACCATAGCAGCCAGCCCAAAGAATGGGTCGGGAGGCAAGCAGTCAGAAGGGTTATCTAATGCTAGCTTCATTCTAATTGAGTTGGTACCATATGTCACCCTGCAATAACATCGCAAGCAGTGTGCAACTGAATACATATTTAATTCACATAATGGGTACAACAGTAGAAGTAATCAAGGCAGTTTGCCATAAGCCATAAAGAAATGTAGCTTGTTCCCTATCAAGAAACATTCAGCACTTAGGGGGAAACTGTATCACCAGAAAGGGAAGAATCGCATCACTGAAAAGAGCTAAAAACACCCAGCAGAGATTAAAGCCAGGGACCTGATCTGGCATGAATGAAAATCAATGGGAGAATATTGTTGACAAATCGTTAGCCCTCTCAATATAATTAACAGTAATGGATTTATTGGCAGGATCTTAATGATTTTCATGTTAAATAGAAGCCCAGAATTTTCCTCATCTGGTCAGTCCATAGGGTCATCCCGAAGTGGAGGTTTCCCCCTTTTCCTTACACAATCCAGCCAGTTCCACTTGGCAGTGCGGCACTTAAGAGTGGCAGCTGACATTAAGCCAGTGGCTCCTCCCCTTCATTTCTTTCTGCAATGAGATGATTAATATGATTGTGAAATGCTCATCAATATCTTTGGACAGATGAGCCGGCATTTCCATTAAAGTCCTATTAATGCGCAGGAAACACAGCTGCGGACAGGTTAGCGTGGGGAAAAGTTCCAAAATGAAGTTGTGGGACAGCACCCCCAGGTCTGAAACATACGCAACCCAGTGCTTCCGTTCATTAAGGCTTCCACCACCAACATGTTTTGATATATATTTCATGAGGATAAACAAACATTCATTTCACTTTAGTGAGGTGCTTTGCTATAACGTATCATCAGCCCAGCCAGCAATGAGGGGACATTAATTTCAATTCTGGTGTTTAAACACTTTGGCGAGGCCAATCACTCATTCCTGGCTTAGCCCTCCAAAGCCCCCAGGAGACACCAGGGCTGCCCCCTCCCCCTGCCAGCATCACATTATTCCAACCTGGGAAGGCTTTTGCCATTCAGACTGAGCAGAGGACAAGAGATAAGCCATCCCTAGGTCAGGGAAAGTAGCGTTGAAGAAGACAAAAAAGAATCAGTTCTTTCCCATATTCTAATATGAACGGAATATTAAAATATACTGAGGGGATCTGTAATTCTAAGCCAAAGGCCAGGACAAATAAGTAGGTAGGCAAGCCGTGCAAGCCAAGGCCCACTGAAATCAATAGGACTTGCCTGCAAATATTGAAAGTGCCTTGCTGTATATCTACAAATAGCCCACTGGAACATAAATTTCACATTAAGATCAGCATCCAAGACTAAATATTTGAGACTTTGTTCTTGAATCACTAGACCTCCACCAACCTATTTAAATAGACTCTCGGTATCCAGAGATTTTGATGTGATGATACCCCAGCTAAGTTTTAGTAGTGGTAAGGAGAATCTAGAAGTGGATCACAATGTGCAAATTATGCATTCACAGAACATCCAAAGCATGTTCAAGTGCTTCCACGAAAGAATGACGGGAAATAGAAGCAGTCCTTTATCTAGCACACAATTTTATTTTCAAATGTAGAATCCTTGGTGATTGATAGCACTGAACTCTGGAACTGGAAGGAGGTTGTAAACATGAACTTAGAAGCGAACTACCCTGGCCTTTTTATGCATTGCGCCAAGATCCTAGCAACCTTCAGGCCCAGATCATTAAAAAGATTGCTCCAATATCCCAATTCCATTTTTCCAGCACTGCAGATATGCATTTCTACTCCCCGCCCCCCCCCAAAAATAAATAAATTACCAGGCTTCAGGAATGCTCTGCTAAATGGCAGGGTCTCAAGTGTACAAGTACTACCTAGGTCATGGTGTTTTGATGGTCCAAAAATTATTCACTCACCAGACTTGTCACAGTGGGTACCAATCTTCTCCTTGGGAAAAATGATCAAACCCCAGCATACCTCCCAGAGTGGCTGGGGAGACCCGGCCAGATGGGCGGGGTACAAATAATAAATTATTATTATTATTATTATTATTATTATTATTACCTCCTGAACTTGGGAGTTGGAGAAAAGAGATGGCCTCAGTTACACTATGCTCTGAAAGCACTCCAAGCACCTTGGAAGAATGATGCAACGTGGGCAAGCTTCAAGATCATCCCTGATCTCACAGTGTACTTCAGAAGCCCAAGGTGATGTCAGGGACAAGACTCGTGAGATGCAGAGTCCCAGCAATCACAAAAAGTAACTGGCCATTAAGGGAGTGGGGGTGGGGTGGAAATGAACTCTGCTTGCATATATATGCAAAACTCCTTCATTTCAAATTATGGCATAATTTAGAGATTGCGGGCTTCACCAACACCATAGACCCTGGCCCTGCACGCAAGTATGCTCTATCCAGGGCAGTTGTGAACCATGGGAACTACAATTCCAATTTTCCCAACTAGGCATATGAATATAAGGGAGCCACTGGGGCCTGAAAACCTGTGATGCCCTTCAGTCAATGAACCTACCAGCCCCTAATGCCTCCAGAAATAGCATCAAGGTTGGGGAGTGGGGAGCCTAATTTGCACCCTGAAGGCTGCTGCACAGTCCCCACCTCCTTCAGATTAGGATCCTGGACATTTAGCTGCCCTGCCAGGAAAATAAACTGATTACTTTGGATTACATTCTGTGTCCAAACCACAGAGCCTAGGGCTTGCCAATCAGAAGGTCGGAGGTTCGAATCCCAGCTCCTGCCAACCTAGCAGTTTGAAAGCACGTCAAAGTGCAAGTAGATAAATAGGTACCGCTCCGGCGGGAAGGTAAACGGCATTTCCGTGCGCTGCTCTGGTTCGCCAGAATAATAATAATAATAATAATAATAATAATAATAATAATAATAATTTTTTATTTGTATCCCGCCCATCTGGCTGGGTCTCCCCAGCCACTCTGGGCGGCTTCCAACAGACACAAAATACATTAAAATCACAGGTTTTAGTCATGCGGCTTAGTCATGCTGGCCACATGACCCGGAAGCTGTACGCTGCCTCCCTCAGCCGGTAAAGAGAAATGAGCGCTGCAACCCCAGAGTTGGACACGACTGGACCTAATGGTCAGGGGTCCCTTTACCTTTACCTTACATTCAAAGCATATGTGTTCATGTGTGCCCTTTTTTTTTATGCCCCCAAGTTCCATCTGCCGTTCCCTCTTGCAAATTCCTTTCCTTTTATTCCCATCTTCAGTCCCTAGACAATGCAAATAAATTAATAAATCAGTTTCTTTTCTTTTCTTTAAAAAAAAAACACGGAGTCTTGAAAGCTGATGAAATTATGCAAAGTAAATAGATGTGGGTTTATATCTGCATGATTTATCTTGAGTGCCAAAGACAGGTTTCCTTAATGCAGAGCACCTGTTTATATTTCACATTCTACATGACATATAAATGTAAAGAAGAGATGCATTTTCATATGTACCTATCAAGTAAAGCAGGTCAGCTGAGGCATATGCAGACTCTGCCTCCTTCCCTCCCTCCCTCCGTGTGTGTGTGTGTGTGTGTGTGTGTGTGTGTGTGTGTGAAAGAGAGAGAGAGAGAGAGAGAGAGAGAGAGAGAGAGAGAGAGAGAGATTTTTTCTCACTTTTTGATGTGCCTGAAAATAACTAGATATAGGTTTTAAGGATAAATCGGGAAAATTTGAAATTAGCCAGTGCTAACAGCAAGAAAAAATGAAAAGTATGATCCACATAGAGCATACATGTTTAAATATATAGGGTGCAGTTGTAGCAGGCAAGCAAAAATCTGGTGGAAAGCATTAATACTCCAGGAATCTCCAGAAGCGAGCCTGACTGCAGACACTTAAGCTCTCGGCTCTGCCATTAAAGCTGGAGCCTAAATTATTGATCCCTTGCCTTGATCAGCATAACAGTCACGTCCCCGGAATCGAGATCTAAGTACACTGCGGTCCCTGTGCTGCAGCCACTGAAATAATTAGGAGAAATTCTCATTAAAGGAGAGTGAAAGGTTCAGAGATGGAGACAGAGTAAGGGGTCTGGGCGAGTGTTTAATGTGTTCCAACAGGGTCGAGGGATTGCTCAGATCAAATCCCCGCACAGGGCTTTGGGGCGGGGGGGGCGGGGGTGGAGATGTCAGTTTATCAAAACGAAAAGTACAAACGGACAGAAAGCTATTGCTGAATTCACACCTAAATATAGTCGCACAGAGTGGGAAAGAGACAAAGAGAGAGGGGGGGAATGCGAGGGAAAGGGACTAAAAATAAATAAAAAGGAAATTAATAATGGAAAATCCATCATGTACTCCTTTGAGTCTAATTTATTCATCCCTTAGAAATGCAAGGGAACTCGCGGATGGGGGGGATGGGACAAAAAGCAAACGGACTGAATTGCCCACACGACTGTGAATTCAGACCTCACAAACCTTAGCACAATGTAGAAAGGCAGACACACACACAGATACGCACTTGCCAATTGGTAGGATCAGATTCTCCCTAGTGAATTCACAGAACTGTCCTCCTCGATGAAACACGCAGGCCTGGAATGCAAAGACTGCTCAGTACCAACACAGAAACCAGTGTCACATGGACACACACACACATACAGCCCCCAGATGGGGCAGGAGAGGGAGGGCAGGAAAGATGAAGCAAACGATGAAGAGAACATGAATAAGACAATTGGATAAATGCGAAACTTGGGCCTGCCCACCCCCTCTACCTCCCTTCCATCAAAGTTTCCTCATATATTGAATGTCAACACACACTGCAATTTAAAAGAAAAATTCAATCTCACTCAGCTAATCAGAGTGGTTAGAGAGACCATTAACACAAACTCTGGGAATATCAGAAATTGATTGTTCTTTTTCTTACGAGATCGCAAGAGCTGCCGGCAGAGGGGCTACATAGGATTTGGCAGAAGGCCTGCAATGCTGTAGGATCGCCAGACACACAGCTGCCATGACAGATCCCCACGGCAGAAGGCCTCGGGTGCACCAGTGAGACATGCCACCAGCAGAGCTGGTCCACCTGCAAAAGATGTTCAGCAAAAGGACTGAATCTGCTCTCAGCAGCCACAGGCACTTTTCCAGGGACAGAACACTCCTGGCACAATAGCCATGCTCCCAGGGGACTCCAGGAATAATAATAATAATAATAATAATAATAATAATAATAATGATGATGAAGCCAGGCCATTACTTGAATGGGGACAGCAAGGCTTTTGGGGAGTGAAGAGGTAAATAAAAGGGGGGTGCAGAGGGGGAGGAAACCCTGGTCTCATCTTAAAGGTAAAGGTAAAGGGACCCCTGACCATCAGGTCCAGTCGTGTCCGACTCTGGGGTTGCGTGCTCATCTCGCTCTATAGGCCGAGGGAGCCGGCGTTTGTCCGAAGACAGCCTCCGGGTCATGTGGCCAGCATGACAAAGCTGCTTCTGGTGAACCAGAGCAGCGCACAGAAACGCCGTTTACCTTTCCGCTGGAGCGGTCCCTATTTATCTACTTGCACTTTAACATGCTTTCGAACTGCTAGGTGGGCAGGAGCTGGGACCGAGCAACGGGAGCTCACCCTGTCGCAGGGATTCGAACCGCTGACCTTCTGATCAGCAAGCCTGTGGTTTAACCCACAGTGCCACCTGTCCCTGATCTCATCTTAAAATTCGCTCAATAGTCACTTATTCTCAGACACCCATTTTTGTAAAGAACGACTGATCCTGCGTGAAAGTGAGGAGGGGGAAAATACTCTATTGTGTTAACACTCTTCCCTCCCCACCCACCCTGATAACAAGGGTGTTTTCCCCACATGCAGGGGGAGTCACTCAGCTCCACGTGCAGGCAAGATCTCTGCTGGCAAAGGTGGGGCCCTCATTCCAGCCAGTGCTAAGCAACTTAGCCTTGCGGGATCACAGCCCAGATTTATGGAGCAGAACAAACAGAACATTGATCCATGCAGCAGTTATCCTCATTGACTCGGGTTTCCTTGGATGGAGGGACCTTTTCCCTTTCCTAGATTAGGGGTGTACTCTGGATTCAAACTGGGGGGCCCCAGCACTGAAAACATACAATAGGGGTCCTCTGTAGCTGCTGTGCTCATGGTGTCCATGACTGAGTCACTTGAGGCTGGGTCAGAGTATAGGGTGTATGTGGGGGGGGGGGAGCAAAATGCCCCATCATGTCTCTGACTTTACATCCTGGGAGCTCCCTTTGTATCCTATTTCCCCTGGGTGGGATTTAAGAATCTGTTCCTTTGCTTCCCCAAACCATGGGTGTATTTGTGACTTTTGTGCCATTCTTGCATTTTCTACCTGTGTGTTTTTCCCAGGCTGAGCATGCCTTGTATGTGTCAGCCATTTCCTCAGCACAACAACAGCATCCCTGGCGTAGAGTAAAAATAGGATTATTCTGTCAGTTAAGGCAGCAGAAAATTAGTGGTGGATGCATTTGTGTAAGGGTGTGAAGAAAACCAGTGGTGGACAATAATTATGTTAGCAATATAGCTAAGTGCACTACCTTTTTTTAGAAGAGGAAAAAAAAAACGGGGGACGGGGACGGGGACAGATGAAACAGGCCTTTCCATCCCCCTCTCTTATTTTGTGAAGCTGGAAATACTTAGCATGAACATCACATCTCATAAGATGCACCACATCATTAAATGTCTTGGGCTGGTGCAGCGGGGAAGAAGAATGCAGGATGTCACCAACTGATAGGGGAGAATACTCTGAGGTTATTTATTAGAGGATACTTCATCCAGAAATAGCATTTTTGCTGTTTGCATTAGCTATTCTGCTTGCCTGCTTAGCCCTAGTGAAACCATAATGGCAGAAATATTCCAGCAATTCAGCTCTGTCCAGCTCATATAACTGCAGCCCTGAACCCCACCCCCACAATACTTACAAATCCTTCCTTGGCACTATTACCCTTTGATTCAGTAGCTCCTCTGACCCTTCTTGCCAGGTTTGGCATCTTGGGAGACTTTGCATTCCACATATCCACTCAACCATACTTCCAACCAGAATTTCCAAAATTTCCAAATGACCAGAATTATTGCCATCTGTTAGGCCACTGTGAGAGCTGGATGCTAGACTAGATGCTAGACTCTGATCTGATCCATCAGCATTGTTTTTTATGTTCTTGTGATTTTTAACATCCCATTCTGGATTACCGGTACATATTATTTTTTAAAAGATGGCTCTAGCCAACCACACATGCAACTCCAGCTATTTTCAGCTTTTGCACTGATCCACACTCTCTTCTCTCCAATTCCTTGCTCCCAAAAGGTCATCTGGCATTTGACAGTTAATTGTTCAAAACTGAGAGGTCCAAAGATACCTTTATCAAGAGGATCCAAAACACAAGCAGTTGGCCAAACATCTCCAAGGATTCTGCCCACAACCTCAGGGCAAACAAACTGAAAGTTATCCCATAAAACGTGGCAATTGGAAGCCTCAGAGTCCTCCAAAATCACTGCTGAGAAAGTCCAAGTATCTGAAAAATGCTGAGGAAATTGGTCACAAAGGGCTTCTGAGCATTCCTCCATTTCTTTCTGATGTCACACTTGAAACAGGTCCTTCATAACCTAGAACAAGTCCTCTCAGGTAGAGGTAATGGTGACCACCCTCACCTTCACAGACCAGGAACAACTACCATTTCTTGGCTGTGTTTTGTCCTGCCCATTACAAGTTTTCCTCCATCACCACTAGAGGTGCCTACCTACTTCATTCTGTAGAAAACAGATGCCCACTCCTCACTGCTCTTTACTTCCAGATCTCAGGGATGCAAACCAGATTAGCACACTGATCTAGGATTAAATCATAGCACTGACATGCCATTAAAAAGAAAGATGATAAGACCAACAGTGAGATTGGTTATGCTTCCTTAAAGTGCAACGCTGCTCTAGGGGTGTTTTCTTCATTTTATAACTTTATTAATATGAAAAATAAAATAGAATTGTTTCTTAAAATAGAATTGTGGTTCCCACAACTGGACACAGTATTTCAGGTGTGGTATGGCCACAGCAGAAGAGTACAGCACTATTACATCCCTTGACCTGGACACTATATTTCTGTTGATGCAGTCTAGAATAGCAGCTTGTGGTCTACTGTGACCCAAGCCATGTGTCCCCCCCCCCATCTTACATTTGTGCAGCTGGTTCTTCCTGCCTAAGTGTCACTATTAAAATTCATTTTGTTAGTTTGGGCCCAGTTCTCCAATCTGCTGAGGTCATCTTGAATCCCAATTCTGCCTTCTGTGGCATTAGGTACACCTCCTGGTTTGGTGGCATCTGCAAATTTGACGAGGATCCCCTCAATTCCTTCATTCAAGTCATTATAAACATGTTGAACAACAACGGGCCCAGGACAGAAACCTGTGACACCTCACTTGCCACCTTTTTTTCCCAGGATAAGAGGCCATTGAATAGTACAATTTAACATTAAATGTTAAATAGTAGCAAATGAATTTTGGCAGATGCAAGCTGGGAATCCTTTGCTTATCAGATGTATACAGTTCCTCTTACCTGCGCAGTAATTCAAATCCTTTCCTGCATACTTTTGCATGATCCTCTCTTCTCCCATACTGTCCCATCGCCATATTTTACCAGTAGGCTTGCTTCCTTCAACCTCTCTCTCTCTCTCCATGTTACTTCTAGGGGGGAATTGGAGGGAAGCTTGCTAGATCCCCTAAGGCTCAGACCTTGAGACATAGAACCAGACCCCAGGATTGACCAGAACCTCATTGATCGGGAGGGGTTCAAATGGGGTGGGAGAGAGCCCAGGGAAGCCTGGCAATGTGAATTGTGGGAGGGTCTGGCAACTGCAGTGTATAACCGAGACAGGAGAGTGAAAGATTCCAATGATGAGCGAAGGTTCCCCTTTGCAATTTGCTTATGTCACTAAACACTTGAACCTTATCTAAATGAGTTCATGGCTGAGGCAACATTTCAACCAGGGACTCCTTGGCTCGAAGTCAATTTTAATATGAATGTATCTCTGCATCCATTCAACTTACTATGCATTTTGGAAAGTTGTTTGTGTCTTTGTTTTTCATTTGGAAACATCTTAAGATACTGTAACCAAATTTTGCATTATGGTTCCTGAGAGCAAGAAGCAGTTTCATCTTTGGATGCCACTGAGAATAAAGATGGCAGACTGAACTGCACTCATTTTAACCACAGTTTTTTTGGTTTGCTAGAATCCCCAAGCAACGCCAGGAGCAAAGCTGCTAGTACACAATAAATTGTGTGGTTTTTTTTAATTCAAATAGTACCACTCTATTCTGCCTTGGTCATAACCACACCTGGAGTACTGTGTCCAGTTCTGGGCACCACGATTTAAAAAGGATATTGACAAGCTGGAATGTGTGTAGAGGAGGGCAACCAAGATGATCAATGATCTGGAAACCAAGCCTGATGGGGAATGGTTGAGGGAGCTGGGGATGTTTAGCCTGAAAAAGAGGAGACTAAGGGGAGATAGGATAGCCATCTTCAAATAGCTAACGGGCTGTCACATGGAAGATGGAACAAGATTGTTTTCTCCTGCTCTGGAGGGTAGGACTCGAACTAATGGCTTCAAGTTACAAGAAAGGAGGTTCTGATTAAAGATCAGGAATAGCTTTCTGATGAGAGGAGCTGTTTGACAGTGGAACATACTGCCTTGGAAGGTGGTGGACTCTCCTTCCTTGAGGTTTTTAAGCAGAGGTTGGGTAGCCATCTGTCCTGGATGCATTAGTGGAGATTCCTCCATTTAGGGGGTTTGGACTAAATGACCCTTTGGGTCTCTTCCAACTCTACAATTCTATGATTCCTCTCTCTCAGTCTGTTCCAGGAAAGTATGTGCACCTATGCTGAACAAAAACTGAGAAGACGGAGGTTCTCCATGAGCGTACTTCCCCCATTAAGTTACCTTTAAGAAGGTCATCAATTCTGCCATGCTCACTCAAAGACTGCTGTGTGTGTATATGTGTTGCCAGCATTTTTTTTCTGTTTCATTAAAAGGGGGTCCCGTTTCCACTTAGCCCAATCAATGGGCCAATCAATATAGTTTGTTCTAGAGATCCTTCCCCCACAATGGGAGTTAGTAACCTCCAGGCCATCCAAAATAGTTCTGCCCACCAGCTCCTCAAGGATGCAATGCAACCTGCAAAATGAGTTTTCTTTGCAGCCCACACTGCCACCTACAAGGCTCTATGATAAGCACTGGCCAGCGTTTGGTCAGTTTTGGCACAAAGCTTGTGCCACTTATTGCACTCTAGTCTTCATCCAGCTTGTCATGCATTATGGAGTGTTGTTATTTATCAGTTCTGTTATTAGGTTTTATACTGTTCCATAGCAACACTTTTTGAGCAATTCGCAAAAAGCAAAACTGAATAATAGTAAGCTGCAAGCAAGTATAAAAAGCAACTCTTTTCATACCCACATCACCGAAGGCAAGAATGAGAGTCAAGAATTAATATCCAGATTTAAATTTCCATCAACTTCAAATAAACGCTGTCTGAAATTAACCTGCTCACTGAAAAGCTAGTATGGAATTTTTCAAATTCACATTTTTCATGCTGCCCAAAACTATGAACGTCGGAAGTGCAGATTACCGGTATATTTTGTCACTTCTAAGAAGACACCAAGTGCCTCTTCCCTTCCCCTCTGTACACTTTCAAATATGGTGCTTGGGGACGGGAGGAAATCCACTCATTTTCCGCTTCACCAAAGTTAATGATGTACATCAGGCTGTGCCCCTCCATCCCCATCATGTCTCTCTCCCTCAGGCTCTTCTGCTCCCCAATCTATCTGGAGTATTCTTGGTCATCACCACACTGAGACAAGCTGCAGCAGGTGGGTGAAACTAGGAAATGAAACCACCAGCCACAACTTTCCACCTGTAGGACAGCTCTCAGAAATGATGTTCCTCCTGAGTCTCTGTCTCAAGGGGAAAAAATGGCCCAGGTAAACTATTTGAGGGAAAGGTGAAGCACTATAATCTTTTGAAATCCAAGTCAGCCACTTCCTTAATCAGGATCGCTTCTATAATGTGTAGGGTGCTCAGTTGAGGGTTAGCTGTAACTTCATAAAATAGCCTATACTTGCTCATGGAGATCTCCTCCCCAAAATGACCATGGACAAACATAGCAACTGCTGTTTGTACAAGGTCACTGGAAGGCTGCCAGATAATGAATTGGGCACCCTGCAGTTGCTGCATGTGGAGGGCACACTTGGCCTCATAACAGGGGAGCACAGCACTTGAACCAAGGCAGGGCATGCAACCAGGGTTCTAGAGGTGAACGGGCAGTGCTGTAACCCCTTGTGGAGTGGCTGACACTGAACATCTTTCTGCTGTTTGGCCTTGGCACTGCCAGGGCCAGTTGCCGTGTGCCAGCATGGCAGCAGCCAAGGCCCTCAGCTTGTTAGACTGAAAGAATGTGCCGTTTTAATTAATGATATGTAAATATCCTTGAATGGGCTGCATTTGCATATTAAGAGAGATTTGCGGAATCTGCGGAGTAATATATTTTAATTAAGGATTAATTAAAAATAATGGGAATTTCATTTCGCCTGGCAGAATCCGTTTAGATCTTAGCACACGTCTGCTCACGAGTCTGGTCCGACTACTCGGCATCCCACGTCCTGCAGCTGAGCCCACCTCTCCCGTGTTTATCCTTCAACACCCGGGTCTCAAACAACAAAATGGCACCAAAAGGGGGGCAAGCAGCCAAAGTATCCTCCCTGTGCACCTCCTTGGTGTGATTTCCAGGCTGGTTTTGGTACGTGGGTTTTTTTTTTTTTTTTATCGTAAAGTAAGTAAATGGCTCTGAGACACGGAACACTAGTTGTGTTGGCAATTATGTTAATGGGATGCTATTAGGCTATGATTCTATATGAGCAATTGGGGAGAAGAAATGCCTTACTGAGAGAGAATGATACAACAGACGTCTGTCTTATTGATATAGCTCCAATGGAGCTTTCTGCATAATTACACTCGGCCACTTTCCATGGGTGGGGGAGAGGCCCTAACCACTGAGTGGTAGATGGGAGCTAAGACACAAGAATGGAGTCCAGCAGCATCTGGAGGGCCACAAGCAGCATCTGGAGGGCCACGAGCTCCCAGCCCTTGCACTAATGCCACATGTATGTCAAATGCATGGCTGTAATTGGCCTGTTGTCAAAAAGAGCTGTGTAACAACAACAACAACAACAACAACATTTATATGTCTCCCATATGACTGGATTCCCCCAGCCAATCTGGGTGGCTTCCAACAAATTAAAACACAATAAGACATCAAACATTAAAAAACCTTCCCTGAACAGGGCTGCCTTCAGGTGCCTACTAAAAGTCAGATACAGTGGGACCTCGACTTACGACGATAATGCGTTCCGACGCAATTTTCGTAAGTCGAAAACATTCATAAGTCAAATCCCCATAGGAATGCATTGAGCGAAAAAAATTTGTAAGTCGGAAATTCGTAAGTCGAAAAAATCCTATTAAAGCGGCCGCGACTTCCATTCGTAAGTCGAAAAATTCGGTTGCGGTGGCCATTTTGTTTCTCCCGGAAGTCATTCATAAGTCGAAAAACACGTAAGTCGAATCGCTCGTAAGTCGAGGTCCCACTGTAGTTGTTTATTTCCTGACATCTGGTGGGAGGGATTTCCATGGGGCAGGCACAATTACCGAGAAGGCCCTCTGCCTGGTTCCCTGTAGCCTCACTTCTCTCAGCTCAGGGCATTAAAAGTCAGCACCAACACTTTGAATTGTGCTCAGAAACGTACTGGTGGCTGCTCCCTGTCATTAGTCTGGTCACTAGTAAAAAAAATTAACTGCTCATGCTCAGAGACATGTTCAAGGATTCTGGAGCTGAGTCTTGGTTCAGCTTACGTCGTACCATCACCATCTAGACTTGGAAAAACATTGCACACTTAGGTCCAGGTAAAATCCTGATGGGAAACAGTCTGAACAGTCAAAACTGCTGTATTATCATGGACTGGCCAGATGCAGTAGAGTGTTGAGAGGCACCAGCTGGGAAATCCCCAGGAAACCCCCAGAGGAAGAAGGCTCAGAGCCAGGGGATTGCTGGTGGGACAACGATGAGTGGTCAGAGGGAGAAGAGGGAGCAGGCTGGGAGGAGGAGGTGTCGAAAGCTAAAGAGGCAACAGGGTTTAGTGAGCAGCAAGAGGCTGTGGCAGAGAGCAGACCAGAATCAGAGGCAGAAGTAGAGGGGGGGTCAAGGGACAAATATGATGCAGGCTGCTGAAAAAGCCAGGGAATCTCCCCCTCCTGCTGTGACCAGCTCCCCTCCCCCCTGCTCTCTCTCCACAAAGAGAAAGGAAGAGGCCAGAGCAAAGAGAGACAAGACGACTAGGAACCAGGGAAGGAGCCTTAGAGAGCAGTGGGAAGGTAGAGACTTTCAGCTCTTGCAACTTCCTCATTGGGGCAAGAACTACTGGGAAGAGCTGCTGTGATCGCTAGGCCTGCGATGTTTTGGTTTAACTTCACTTACACCAGGTGTTTTATTGCTGATCTGCCCCGGACTCCAGCTCCTGACACTTATCCTGGATCAGATCATAGTTCATCTAGCCCAAGATTGTTCATTGTGACTGGCAGGAGAAATTTGCTAAAACTTCAGATCTGAGGTCTCTTTCTCAGTTACTGGTGATGTTGGTGATTCAGTCTGGAACCGTCTGCAAACACAGAATGTACTTTTCCAGGAAGCTACAACCCTTAAGAATGTATGATGAGCCTGCTGGATCAGGCCCATGGCCGATCTAGTCCAGCATCCTGTTATCAATGGCCAACCAGATGTCTGTGGGAAGCCTGGAAGCTAAAACAGGACATAAACTCAGCAGCACTCTGCCTAGCTGCAATTCCCAGCAACTGGTTTTCAGAGGCAACTCTTCTCCACTGAACTTAGCCACCTAGGCAAAGCAGAAAGTACCCTGCAATATGGCTTGACATTTACAACCTGCAAGCTGATAAAGTAGTCTTAGTTGAAAGACCCTTGCTGGCAGGCAGGCAGGCATGCTGTAATAGGAATCGGAAAAAAATATTTCATGATCCTAAAATGCAGCAACAGACCTTTTTTAAGGCCAGCTCTGGATATAAATGGAAAAGTATTTTAGATTCCAGCATGCTTGCTCAAAATGTCCAAGAGCTCCAGATTTTTCTAATCCTATACCGTGGCTTGTTATATACCAAAATCCTTCCCCAGTATAGCAGGGGTAATGTCACTCACCTGGATGCTAGAAGGACAAATGCAATTTTCTAATACTTGGTTTTTGAAAAACTATGAAAATGCAACTTTGAAAGAAAATTCTCACCTCTTGAAAAATGGGTTCCATGATCATTTTTTTTTTCTAGTGAGTTCTAGAGTTAAAGATATGAAAGGTCAGCACTGCTAGAACTCTTCCTGGCGTTCATCAAGGTGGATATGGAAAATCTGGAGGTTGAAATCCAGGCAATTACAGTTTTAGCCCCAGGGGCCCAGCCTCCAACTGGAAATAAAAGATGCACTTCCAGAGAAGTGGGTCAGGCCAATATAAACTAGCTGGGAACAAGGAAACACAAAAGAACCCAATGTGATTCCCAAGAGTGAAGCCCTGCAGGGCAACTGAATGCAAAGGGGTTGACTTGGGAAGCTAGCAACCTTAGATAGTGTCCAGTCTAATCACGAGCACCCTCCAGATCTGAGCTAAAGAAGCCAGTTATCACTTGTCAGCAACACAGGGCTTGAAGCTTCCTTTAATCGTCTCTTTCGGACCATATGTGCTCCTGCTGCCCGCAGCAAAGTATTACTGACAAGCCACTGCACTGAATTCCCCTGGATAGCTCTTATCCATGCCATGCACACCAGGAGGGGCAAATGCAAATGCTAGCTGCATGCCTACATCCAGAATGGGAAACATAAGCAGAGACCACATACACAGGGCTAATGGTATCTGGCTTGGAAATTGGAAGCAAAGGGTTCAAGGCCTACTTCTCTCATTGCCTCGTTGTGTGGTCTTATGCATATCCCTCATTCTCTGCTTCAGTTTCCTAAACAGAAAAGCCGAGCAGCAATCTTCCACAGAGGATTCAAAAGCAGCAATGCCAAAGATAGGTAAAGGTAAAGGACCTCTGGACAGTTAAGTCCAGTCAAAGGCAACTATGGGGTGTGGCGCTCATTTCGCTTCAGGCCGAGGGAGCCGGCGTTTGTCCACAGACATTTTTCCAGGTCATGTGGCCAGCATGACTAAACCGCTTCTGGTGCAATGGAACACCATGACAGAAACCAGAGGGCACGGAAACGCCGTTTACCTTCTTGCCGCAGCAATACCTATTTATCTACTTGCAATGCCCTGCTTTCGGACTGCTAGGTTGGCAGGAGCTGGGATGGAGCAACAGGAGCTCACCACCATCACGGGGATTTGAACCGCCAACCTTCCAATTGGCCAGCCCAAGAGGCTCAGTGGTTTAGACCACAACGCCACCCGCTTCCTGCTAAAGAAATTACTGGGTGCTGAATGCTAAAACCAGAGCCCTACTACTCTCAAAAGTATCAGTGCCAACCAGAACTGTGCTATACAGGAAATAAAAAAAACAGCTAGAATCAACCCTAGTTCAGTCTCAGTTCTAAAACAGAATGAGTAGGAAGGAAGTTATTTTTAAAAGGGATGTGAGGAAAATAAAAGGTTATAGGACAGCTTATAAACCCAAATAACCCTTTGCAGCTTTACTCTTTGGGACTTGGCGGGTTTCCATGTTTTGTGACCTACATTGAGTAAAGAGGTTAAAGAAAAAGAAAGGGATATTGATTTCCATGGGGGTTTCTGAATTTTTCACTATCTAATTAATCAGGTAATTAGCTTATTGCTATCAACAAGTAATACCACAGAGACTCCTCTCGGGAGTCTTGAGCTTTATCCATTCCCAAGCCTGATTTAAATGGGACCAAAAACAACAACATCTCACCCCCCCTTATCTATGCACCAATTCATGTGCAGCCTTAAACAACAATACCTTGCTTCATGTACAGTGTTCAGCATGCCAGAGTGCATTTCTAATCCCACATCCAGAATAACTGAATGAATGTCCTTTTTGCAAGTGAGGCCAGGCACATGAAATACCCTATGTGAGCATATTTCCATGCACATTTAGTATCACGTTTCTAACTGGGCATGTCTCTGATTGCAGCACAATTTCTGGATGATGCGCCCCCCTGTTTTAGGGAAGGTGGTTGTTTGATTATCATTCAAATGGGGGATGCTTAGAACAAAAAATTCAAAGCCAAATTTCATCCCAGGTTTTGGACTCGTCCAAACTTTTGGGCGGTCCTGTGCCTAGAAAGCTTGGGTCTGAGCGGTTTTCCCCTTCCCCCACTCCTTGCCCAGAGAAAATCCACTCTTTAGTGCTAAATCAGAACAGATGTCAATCCAGAGAAAACCCAAATTGCATGTGGAAGAGCCCTTTGTTTACTATGTCTCCAGCTGATCTGCATGGGTCAGCTGAGGGGGTGCTATTGCCTTGTGTGTGAGTGCAAAAGGGGGGCACACCCCTCACTGACATGCAGGCCTGTGCAGCGGAGGGGGCAGCAGGGCAGTGTTAGAAACTGAGATATGAAAGCTAGGAGCTAAATGGCACCTTAAACCTAGGTTATGGGCACCACAACAGAATGTCTAGGCGCACTTTTTTTTTAATAACAAGAATACAAAGCTGAAAATGAGTGAACTGCAGCTTGCTTGACGCTGCAGCAATTTCTTGAAAGTCGAGCGGGTAGGAATTTCTCCTCCCATGCCCTCAGTGCCAGCAGTGGCACCTTTAATCTGAAATCTTAGGGGCAGTACTGTGCCCAGAGCCCAGAAACTGCTCGCGCTAATGAAATTCCCTGTCGCAAAATGCGCCTAGAACAATGGGAGTTTTGAACGTTGCTGCAGGGTATACTTACCCTGGGCCTTGGAGCGCTAAGTTGGCCAGGGGGCCTGCCAGGGACCAGCTGCTTTTTCGTTTGAGTTTATAACTTTATTCTAACAAGACTCCCGCCCTAGGCCTCAGACAAGCTCTGCACAGGTCTGGGGACATGTGACCCCCAAGGTTGATCAAGACCAAAAAGGGTTAGCTATCAAAAAATGAAGTTTTACTAATTTTATCATTCAATGGATTGTCAAAAATATTCTCATACAATAAAGCTGTGATATGTATCATACCCACCACCACCACCTCTTTGGAAATCACAGAATAGCTCCTATGGGGCTTCCGGCCAGTTGACTATCCAGGAACCAACCGTGCAGAAACCTGACCAATTTTAACAATGTAACAGCATCAAGCGAATTATTCCACTAATGGGAACCGTGCCGCCTTTCCCATTAGTGGGAAAAACCCCACTACAGTACATCACACATCAGTCATGATAGAGATCACTCCTTCTCAATATGCTCCATTGCTGGGGATAAATGTATAAGTGATGGAACAGAAAGGCAAAATAGATGACTCAAGCAAGTGAATCAAACAACATACTAGAAGAGAAGGAGAACACACATATTTGAGAACCAATCTGACCTGCAGAAAAAATGCTTTCTGGTGCCAGCTGTGTGAGATCCCTTGGGCTAGCTCAATTGCTAGAAAATTGCTACATTTTCTAGCAATCCTGGTTACGAATGCAAAATATGAAAGTATGAAGCATGCAAATACAATAAGGTGCACTAGTAAGTAAGTGAGTACCGGTAAGTAAGTACTGTAAGTAAGTAAGTAAGTAAACAAACCAACCAACCGGTAAGTAAGTAAGTAAACAAACAAACAAACCTGGAGACAACATCCTGATGTTTATAAATAAAATTATTCTTTAAAGATGTTATCCCCTCCCTAACACCAATAACAATATCCCCCCCATGACATGAATTAAATGGCCCAAATTTTTACTTTTCATTCATTCATTTGTATTTTCTGTTTGTGTGTGTTCATTTAATTTTAATTGAGCCATATAGTCATTCTTCATTCTTGTATGTTATTGAGCTATATGTTCTTGCTTAATTAAGTAAAAATACAAAAATCAAAAATTCCTGATTCATTTTGCTGATGTTCATCAGGGGAATTTGTTCAGCAGTCGGTTACACCCATCTTACATCTTCTGATAAGGGGAACTGTGTCTCCAAACAAATATGGCCAGTAACAATTCCCAGGATCACAGCACCATTTTTCTATCAGTTGTAATCATGAGAATTGCTACCAGTGATATCTGTGACCATCTGGTTAACATGTTTGATTTTTGCTAATGTAGCTATAAGTAATTGAGAGGAACTCTTGGTGTGGGGAGAGAATGTATGAAATGGTCCAACATCCAGCTACCAAAACTTCTCACCTCAAAATGCTGAAACATGGAACCAACTCTGTTGGAAATTGCATTAAAGCATATACGGTAAATGGTAGCAGAGATGAAACAAATTTACTGATGCCATGCACATGAGTTGCAAAATTTTCATTACAATACTAGTGTTTCAGAAAGGGTCTTTAAAACGAGACTTGAAAGGAAGATTCTGTGGTAGAAGCTAAGCTTTCTTACGCATAAACTCAGCTCAAAGCTGTCTAAAAAGGAAAAAAAATCATCTGACTATTTTGGGATTTAGAACCCTATAGTGTTAATCTTTAAATCTTTACTTAGAAGTAAGCCTCACTGAGTTCAATGAGACTCACTCCCTGGCAAGTGTTTAGGACTGCAGACTCAGCTAGTTGTAAAAATAAATGAATATTTTTATTAGCATAAAGGTAAAGGTAAAGGGACCCCTGACCGTTAGGTCTAGTTGCGGACGACTCTGGGGTTGCGGCGCTCATCTCGCTTTACTGGCCAAGGGAGCTGGCATACAGCTTCCGGGTCATGTGGCCAGCATGACTAAGCCGCTTTCTGGCAAACCAGAGCAGCTAACGGAAACACCATTTACCTTCCCACCGCAGCGGTACCTATTTATCTACTTGCACTTTGCCATCTTGCCCCCTTTCCTCACTTTGACGTGCTTTCGAACTGCTAGGTTGGCAGGAGCAGGGAACGAGCAACGGGAGCTCACCCCGTCGCAGGGATTCAAACCGCCGACCTTCTGATCGGCAAGCCCTAGGCTCTGTGGTTTAACCCACAGCGCCACCTGTGTCCCTCTTTTATTAGCATAGGTAAAGGTAAAGGGACCCCTGACCATTAGGTCCAGTCATGTCCGACTCTGGGGTTGCGGCGCTCATCTCACATTATTTATTAGCATAGCCTTCATCAATTAGAATTTTTGCATACAGATAAGTATCTCAAAAAAAGGTTTATGATGGCAGACCAAAAAAATCAGTTATGCTGACATAAAAGCAGATTTTAGCTATTATGGAGCAATGAAAAACAACTATAAGCACTAATCAATGGCATTGGCTTGAGATCTAGACTTTGATCTGAGAGAACCTTAATTCAAAGCCTAGCTCCATCACCATAGCCTTCCTGGGAGGCCTTGGACTGCCTCTCTGCCTGATCCTAAGTCCATTTTCTCAGTCAGAAACAATGGGCAAAGAGGTCTGACAAGCAAGAAAGGTGGGTTACACATGGCAGCTCTCCTCACCCCTCCCAATTCCCATCTTTTATTTATTTACTGCCAAGCCCAGAGCAGAGCCCCATACACAGCTGGAGGCTAAAGTCAGGCAGCTCTTCCTTTGACTTTTAACACGAGGCCCCCTGCTCTGCTTTCTCCTCATGGAGGGCACTTTGACAGATTATGCCTTGGCAGCCCAGACACCGGTGCTGCAGAAAATGTACAGGGAAGCGTCTCATACAGAGCCTCACAGCTGTGTCCTTCTGCCACCGGACAGAGACGGGGACTCATCACAGGGTAGTGGTGCCATGGAATGGCAGGCGCCCGAGGGCTGAGCACGACCTACAGGACAAAGCCATCCATCACCTCTTTTCCTCGCCATCTCATGAAAGGGCAGTAGGTAATGGAGGGAAGTCCAGCAAGAACAAAAACAGCCATGAAACTGGACAGAAGGAATACCGGAAGTGTACAAGTCTGAGGATTCTATTCAGAAACAAGTGTCAACTGAAAACCCAACTGGAGGATATCACCTCATATTGTCCAACTCATGGTCTCTCAGTCATGCTGACACTCGCAAGGCACTGTCAGTGCAACAACTTCACCTTTTTTTATGGAAGAAAAGCACCGAGCAAAATGCTAATGTTAAGCAAGTCTAGGAGCAAAAAGGAGTACAGACTATACAAATGATGCAGGAAGTCCAAAGGATCCAAAAGCAAGGCAAGGCCACATGCATAATTGTTCCTCACTGGCCACTCGTTATTTACGGTAATCAGGAAACACTAATTGCACTGAAAATAAACTAAGCAAAGATGAATAAATTAAAGATATGAAGTGTCATCAATGACCTACAAGTTACCAATAATAGAGAGAATCAGAATAGTCCCAGTTAGTGTCACATAGTCCTGAAACAACCGGATTTCCTAGACAGCTCAAAGCATTTCCCATCAATGCTCAGTGCTGATCCAATTTCTTCTTTACAACTACCAGAGAGGAAGATTTTACATCTTCCCTAGGCAAGTTGTTCCACTGCCCATTTAGGAAACATTTCCAATCTCTTACTTTTCTTTGCTGCAAACTTAACCCTGTCGTTTCTTGTCCGTCCTTGTGAGTCTTCCCTTATTGCAACCATTTATAATTTGAAAACACCTCTCTTGTTCTTCTCTCCCATATTCCTGTCTCTTGCGAGTGGGGGGGACCTATCCAATCTTTACTGGTCAACTATACACACACACATATACACACTGAGACACACACACATTAAAATATTTGAATTTAATGAATTAATTTAAATTTACACTTTTTATTAAAATGAACATATCACAATACCACAATGAATGAATGTTTTGAGGTGTCTTGGAAAAGTGGTCAGCTTCTCTTCCTTTCCTATTAGCAGTTAACACAGGAGAGCCTAAATGGCTTCAAAAAACATTCCAGTAAAAGGCCCATCAGTGTTGTGTAAGATCCAGTTCTAAAAGATGTATTGACACTGATTTCATTTGAGAACTGTCAGCTTCAGTTGCCTGTGGGTCTTATATAGCTGAAGGAAAAGGCACAGCAGTTCCACCCTGAAAGGCAAACTGTCGGCTAGCTTTGGACACAAACAGGAAGGAAAAATATATTTTAACTGTGGTCATCCAATTTGATCCTTGAGCAGGGAACTGGCATGCCCATGCAACCTATTATTGCTCCTTAAATCAGAATTTTTTGCTTACCTATTTAAACGAGAAGCAAAATTATAAACTATGAATAAACCCTTTCTCTTTCTACCTCATTAATGACACTGATTAATCAAATAATGTTTGCTGCTCTAACACTTAAAGGTAAAGGGACCCCTGACCATTAGATCCAGTTGTGACCGACTCTGGGGTTGCGGTGCTCATCTCGCATTATTGGCCGAGGGAGCCGGCGTACAGCTATGATAATAATAATATAATAATAATTTATTATTTATACCCCGCCCATCTGGCTGGGTTTCCCCAGCCACTCTATGACTAAGCCACTTCTGGCCAACCAGAGCAGCGCACGGAAACGCCATTTACCTTCCCGCCGGAGTGGTACCTATTTATCTACTTGCACTTTGACGTGCTTTCGAACTGCTAGGTTGGCAGGAGCAGGGACCAAGCAAAGGGAGCTCACCCCATTGCGGGGATTCGAACCGCTCTAACATTTACTCTTCTTTAAATATACTGTATTTAATTTCGTTGTTCCCGCAATTTCGTTGTTCCCGAAGGGGACAATGACAATAAATATATTCTATTCTATTCTATTGTCTGAAACAGGAGACTGGTAGTATTATTATTCCCGCTACCCTCCTGCTTCTATTATTAGGCAGGCAACGCTGGAGACATTCCAAGGTTTCTCCAGGTGATGAAAGGAAGGAAGGGCAGCTGTTTAAAGGGGTGTAAGAAAGACAGCTGTTTAAAGGGGTGAGTGACTCTGCCTGTTTCCAGTCCACATTGTTTTTGCAAGCAAGCAAACCCCACAATGCTCTAGGGCAATGGTTCCCAATTGGTGGTGCACGGACTATAGGGGGTCTGCATAACCCTTTCCAGGGGGTTCGTGGCACCATTCACATAACAAAAACTGCCATAGAGATATTAACATTTTCAAAGGTTGGGGGTTCATGGCTTGACTTTTGAAAAACTGGGGATGCACAGTTCTTAGCTGAGAACCACTTCTCTAGGCTAATGTGTGCATCTTTAGGCTTCACCATCCGTGGTGGTGTGGTTAACTTTTGAAGTTCAGGTGATATTTTCAGGAGAGCTCCTACGGCCATGGAAAAATCCAAAACTACAGGTGACAGTGTTGCTCCATTATTAAACACACAAAGCACCCACAGAAGAGCAGTACACGGGATATAATCCTGTATGTATACTTCCCTGGAATGAAGCTCCATTGAACACACAGCAGTGCTTGCGTTGGGCCGTGTAAGTTTAACTTATAAAAACACATGGAGCTTTTAAGAAAAGATCTTCGGCCGGCTGAAATCCAACCTTTAGCTTTTAATTAGTAATGCAAACCACCTTGCACAGAAGTTATACCATTGCAATTGCTACCATGAATAAAGGAAAGAAGTATAATCTATCCTTTGCTTGATTATTTTCTTCCGACTCTGACTTCCTCTATGCTAAGTCGGCACAAACAACAGTAAAACGTGAAGACTTTGTTATCATCTCATTCCCTCCCCAGGGCAAGGAGGGTCTGTTAATTACCGGTATGCCTCCTGACACCCTGCTCCCTGGTGGATGATACCATCAGCCCTTCTCTAGGAACCGCACTCCCATGTTCCTTCTCCACTTCTCCACAGCTCACCAGCTTTCTGAGGTTGCACATATTTTTATTTTTATTTTTGAGAAATCTGACCATGATCACTGATCTTCTCATTGACTAAATTACAACAAGCTTCCAAAGAACTCAAGAGTTCCCTGGAGAATAGTTTTGAGACTGCTGACATATCACATTTGATAGTATTGGATGATTGGCATGATAGCTTTTAATAACAATATTTGACAGTTGAAATGTAAAGGTATTTTTAAAATTTACAATATCTGAGAGATAACATGCAATGGTGGTTGGTATTTGACAGCTGAGAGTTTATTACGGTGTTTCATATATGGAATCTGCCAAATCAATACCAATACCAAGAAATGCCAATAAAATGGAGAGGTTAAAATATATTCAAAATGCAAATTATTTTTCAAAGGTGGAATGGTGCAACAGGAAAATCTGTTGGATTTCAAAATATTTGCTAACAAAGGCTTCACCTTAAGGACAATATCCAATTCCATCCACCTGACTGCACAACGCATTTCCACATTTGTGATGGCACTTCATCTTCCTCGCCTCTTCCCTATAGTATCCGTATGCACCCTCAAAATCTGCTTCAGAGGGTCCCCCAGCCCTCCAGTACACTTTTTTTGGGGGGAGGGACTTGGGAACTGTCAGGGAATGAAAAGGAGGGGTTGTCACCTTTAGTTTTAAGTTATTTTTTAAGCACTTTCCAACACCTTTTTACAACATTAATGGAGAAATGCAGCAACAGGAGTGCCCCTTATGAAAAAGAAAGAGAGCACTCCCATCTCTCCCAGCTAAGGCATGGTACAGCAGAGCCTGCAAAAACAAATACAAAAACTCAACCCATTGCACCCACATTTCACAACCAGACAACTCAGCTGAGGAACTCTCAGAAATGTAAATCTTTAGAAACTCTAGAAACTCCTGAGTGACTTGACACAGAAGAGGTGGCATCTCAGGCAATTGCAAAGAGAAATATATCAGAAATATTAAAGAATGGTGAAAAAAATACGTTAGCAACTATGATT
The DNA here is from genome assembly GCA_034642065.1 of Darevskia nairensis. Lineage (NCBI taxonomy): Eukaryota > Metazoa > Chordata > Lepidosauria > Squamata > Lacertidae > Darevskia > Darevskia nairensis. Next base: position 1,406,496 of record JAWWNI010000964.1, read on the forward strand.
TAGGAGCCAAAAATATCATTTATTGCAGCCAATATTAATAAAACTACAACCCACACAAACAAACCCTGTTCAGGTAATCTATCAAGTTGGATAAAATGGCAGGTGGTAAAATGGATTGGATTGTTATAAGATTGTTATAGTTTTGTTGTGCATTTTGTTGTTTCTCCAGCTTGTAAGCCACCTTGTGCATAGCAATATGGAAAGGTGGTATACAAATTAAAAGTGAAATGAAATAAAATAAGACACTGGTTCCCTTGGCTTGGATTTATCATCTGTCACTTTTGATTCACAACATGCATTACATGGAATTCAGGTGTAATAAACTTCTTAAAACCACAAGATCAAAAACTGACTCACTGACCAATCTCAAAAACACAGCGGCAAAGGAGGAGATGAACTTTTGAGCAGAGCAATTTCTGTCCCTGCAGCTACATATTCCATTCAAAGCCGGCGTTTGTCCACAGACAGCTTTCCAGGTCATGCGGCCAGCTTCTGGCACAATGGGACACCGTGACGAGTGACTGAGTGCACAGAAACACCGTTCACTTTCCCATCGCAGTGGTACCTATATATCTACTTGCACTGGTGTGCTTTTAAACTGCTAGGTTGGCAGGAGCTAGGACAGAGCAACAGGAGCTCACCCCGTCGTGCGGATTCGAACTACCAACCTTGTGATCGGCAAGCCCAAGAGGTTTAGGCCACAATGCCACCTGCATCCCTTTATCTTTAACCTCTAATTAGCTTCCTTGATTCATTAACCCTGCTGGCATCTTATTGGCTCTGATGGTTCCTTTCCTGTCCTGCAGTTCTCTACTTTGCTTTAAACTTACTTTTTACCAGTGCCCTAATTTGTTAGTTTTATTTATTATTTATTTCATAAAATTTATATACACTTGATTGTAGAAACAAAACCCTAAAATGGTTTACACAAACCAAAAAAAGTTGTATGTGACTGTGTTGCGCTTTCTTAGCAACTACCCACTTACATATCTGTTGCATTTTATAGTACCCGGGTTATTGTTCCCAGACATTTCAACAACACATCTTGCATCAGGTTTGTGCCACCACTTAAGGTATTCGTACCCATTCCATGGCTTTGTTGCATTTAAAAAAATAGAAATCTCAGAATTTGATAACGTATCACAAGAGTTTAAAAAAAGCAGTACAATAGAATAAATCTGCATTATGATTTTTTAAAAAACTATTTAATAAACTCCTGCTCTTATTTGTCTCCCCTTCATTACATCCCCCCCCCCCCACTTTACATTATTGTCTCCAATTATCCTATATCAGCTGAGGCTGCCATGTTTTTTCAGAGCTCTATCCTGAAGCCCTTTCAAATCATCTAATACAGGGGTAGGCAACCTAAGGCCTGGGGGCCAGATCCGGCCCAATCGCCTTCTCAATCTGGCCCATGGACGGTCCGGGAATCAGCGTGTTTTTACATGAGTAGAATGTGTCCTTTTATTTAAAATGCATCTCTGGGTTATTTGTGGGGCCTGCCTGGTGCTTTTACATGAGTAGAAGGTGTGCTTTTATTTAAAATGCATCTCTGGGTTATTTGTGGGGCCTGCCTGGTGCTTTTACATGAGTAGAAGGTGTGCTTTTATTTAAAATGCATCTCTGGGTTATTTGTGGGGCATAGGAATTCGTTCGTATTTTTTTTTAAAATATAGTCCGGTCTACCACATGGTCTAAGGGACGGGGGACCGGCCCACAACTGAAAAAGGTTGCTTACCCCTGATCTAATATTTCAGGAATCAAGTACATTCCCATTCCCCACCCACAACTTTTGGGCAATTTGTATGGTTCTGGCGATAGGAAGTGAAGCCCATTATATGTATCACAAACAAACTGCATAGATACCTCTTTACTTTTGATGCCAGATTTATACTTGCAATATCTGAGGCAAGCCAATAAATGGACATGAAATGGGCTCTGCTGCATTGCATTTCCTGGCTTTCCTGCCTCTGAATTTTCCTCCCCCAAAGCCTTCAGAGTTAAATGAACATTAGATGTTTCTATTGCTACTGGTAAGCTATCTTCCAGCTTTCATCAGCCCCCTGAATTTGCTGGAGCTCCAATGGAAGTTTCCAATGCTGGGTGGGGACCGAGGACGGGAATTTGTGCTTTGGAAACACGTTTGGCTTCTACCTCCTTGTTTAACTTATTGGTAGTACATCAGGGACCCAGGTGGCACTGTGGGTTAAACCACAGAGCCTAGGGCTTGCCGATCAGAAGGTCGGTGGTTCAAATCCCCACGACGGGGTGAGCTCCCATTGCTCGGTCCCAGCTCCTGCCAACCTAGCAGTTCGAAAGCACGTCAAAGTGCAAGTAGATAAATAGGAACCGCTCCAGCGGGAAGGTAAACGGCATTTCCATGCGCTGCTCTGGTTCGCCAGAAGCGGCTTTGTCATGCTGGCCACATGACCTGGAAGCTGTACGCCGGCTCTCAGCCAATAAAGCGAGATGAGCACCGCAACCCCAGAGTCGGACACGAATGGACCTAATGGTCAGGGGTCCCTTTACCTTTACCTAGTACATCAACATGAATATTACTAAAAATGTAAAGTGCCTTCTTCCAGTGTTGTGGGTTTCTTTTGGGGTTTTTTTTAAAGAACTTACCGCTGGAAGACAGGAGTTGGGGATGAAAAATAGATGTGATTTCTTGAGGGGGGTGGAGTGGGGGAGATTGTAAACTCAGCACTTATACCAAAAATCCTGTGTAAGCATATGATGCTCCTGAATTCTAGCAAGAGAAGGCAGCTATTAAATGACGGCTAAAATACACTTTGTGTGCGCTCAGAGGCATTTTTATTCCCACATTCCAGGATTCCACCTAGGAACTGAATGAAAAAGAAGATGATTCTCGGTGGGTTCTGAACACAAATTAAATTGTCTGCAGGAAGAAAGTGTGTGTGTGTGTGTGTGTGTGTGTGTGTGTGAGAGAGAGAGAGAGAGAGAGAGAGAGAGAGAGAGAGAGAGAGAGAAGCCCATTTGGAGAAGAGTGGTTAGAAAGAGGAAAAGAAAGATGAGAAATGAATTGTCAATTAGCATGGAGCAGAATGTATTTTAATAAATTGTGTGTGTGCGTGTGTAGTTTAACTTTTTAATTGTGTTTTTTCCCCTATGCTTTTAGCATTTCTTAATTTTATATGTAAGCTGCCTTGAGTCTCGTCAGGGGGAAACGGAAAATAGTAGCAGTAAAGTTAGTAATGTGTTCTGCCGGCAATGGAGCTCCGTATTAATTTCTAAACCGAGATGACATGGGGGTTGCATCTACTGGGGAGCCGTGCCACCGTTCTGTAAATGTGTGGAAGCAGGCAGGCCAGGCTCCACTTGTTCTGTGGGGAAGGCGTTCGGTGCAAGTGCAGAGATGTCCCCAATGCGAACATCAGAAAAGGAAGCACAAAGCAAAGACGGTCAGGTATTGGGTTACACCCCGCTATCCCAGATGAGGACCAGGCATTTCATGAGTTCTTCTCTTCTAATGACTCTCTCTCTCTTCCCCCCCCACCCCCACCCCCAGGCTCCCCCTCACTTTCTCTCTCCTTTTCCAGGCTGCATTTAATTTGACACCTTGAGCCTTGGTAACGAGGTGGGGAGCAAGAAGAGCCACAGTGGATTTCATTAGGCTCGGCACTGCAGGCCCCACTCTCTGTGCGTTAATGACATCGGAGGATAGGGAAACGAGACAGCCACCGCGCGAGATGAAATAAACATGAGGGCTGTCAGCAGTGACAGCTGAAGCAAAGGGGACAAAATAAGTCAGGTAGAGACCTTTCCCATTCTGCACAATGCAAAGCGACACCTTGCCAAGGCCTTTCACTGCGATCCTCTTTTCTTGGGGAGAAAGGGGTGGGGGGTGCGGGGCAGAGGAGATGAAGGAAAGGAAATGCAATTAAATTAGCAGCATCTTACCATACAAATTACATTTATCAGTTTAAATGTCAGCGGGAACCAGGCCCATTCTCCTCCCTTAGGGAAACATTATTTGAGAGGAAAACAGGAGTTCTTTTGCAAATAACAGTGTAGCTTCTCGTGGGATTAGCTTTAAAAATCCAACAGAATGGCAAAGGCATCTCAGGAAGGAGGCAGCAAACAAACAAAACATCTCCTTCCTCACCCAGGCCAGCAGCAAGGAATGAGCTGCAGGAGAGAGGGAGAGGGAGAGGGAGAGGGAGAGGGAGAGGGAGAGAGAGAGAGAGAGAGAGAGAGAGAGAGAGAGAGAAGCGTTATGACAGGAAAGGTGAAGGGATACTCCATAAGCCCTGTTCCATTCTCCTTCACAGCAGAGCAAGCGTTGGTGAGGAAGGAGTGGTCCTTTGCACAGATAAGCATGATAATCATATTCCCTGGCTGGGAGAAGAGGGATGCCTTAACCTGGTCGGAAGTTAATGTCTGTGCCTGGCACGGCTGGCTCACCCATGAGGCAAGGCGAGCTAACCACCTCGGGTGGCAGGATCCACAGAGACAGCAGATCCAGCCTCCAAGGAATGTATCACCTGCCACTGCTGCCACAGTGGTGGCGACAGCTGCCATGTACTCATTGGAGGCTGGATCTTCCTCAGAAGCCCCCCCCCCGGCGCCCCTCAATGCCCCCTCTACAGCAGCCTCTGGGCAAATAGGAGGTGCTGCTTGTCTCCTCCCGCCCTTGCAGTTTACTCCTGATGTAGATCTTCACCCACCCCTTCTTCCCTGATGATGGCATTTTGTAGTTCGACTCAAGTGCCCAAATGTCTTGGGCTGCCCTGGTGTCAGGGTGGCCCTTGCCGGGGAATGCATTGCATAGATCATGGGTAGGCAAACTAAGGCCCGGGGGCCAGATCCAGCCCAATCGCCTTCTAAATCAGGCCCGCGACGATCCGGGAATCAGCGTGTTTTTACATGAGTAGAATGTGTCCTTTTATTTAAAATGCATCTTGGATTATTTGTGGAGCATAGGAATTCGTTCATTTTTTTCTTCAAAATATAGTCCAACCCGCCCCCGCCCCCCCCCGGTCTGAGGGACAGTAGACCTGGCATAGACCGAGGCCGGGTTGTGTGTGACCTTTGACAGTACTTGAAGCTGTTTATTCGAGCTTGCCATTCTAACTCAGTGTTGCCTACTCTGACTTGGTAGTGGTTCTCCACAGTCTTCCTCGCCCCTGCCAGGTATTTCCTTTCAGCTGCAGATCTCAGGGATTGAACCTGTGATCTTATGAATACAAACCATATGCTCTGCCACTGAAGATGACTATATACTATACACTTGTTGGTGCTGACCTTTAAAGCCCTAAACGGCCTCGGCCCAGTATACCTGAAGGAACGACTCCACCCCCATCATTATCCCCTGATACTGAGTTCCAGCACCAAGGGCCTTCTGGTGGTTCCCTCACTGCGAGAAGCAAAGCTACAGGGAACCAGGCAGAGGGCCTTCTCAGTAGTGGCACCCGCCCTGTGGAACGCCCTCCCACCAGATGTCAAAGAGATAAACAACTACGTGACATTTAGAAAACATCTGAAGGCAGCCCTGTTTAGGGAAGTTTTTAATGTGTGACATTTTAATGTATTTTAATCTTTGTTGGAAGCTGCCCAGAGTGGCCGGGGAAACCCAACCAGATGGGCGGGGGCACAAATAATAAACTATTAATTATTATTATTATTATTATTATTTATTATTATTGAAACCCCGCCTTCTGCCCTGACAGGGACTCAAGGTGGCTTACAGATAAAATAGGAACAGCTAATAACATAGAAAAGTATAATTAAAAAACAAGACAAAACATTAATAAAATTAAAGTTGTATATAAATATAAAAGTTATATTAAAAAACATACAGACGATTACAATAACAGGGAGGCACTAGTGACTAGTCTTTTCATTAAAAGCAGTCAGTTTCCAAAAGCCTGATGGCAGAAGGACAACAGGGAGGGAGCCAGGCTAGCCTCTAGGGAAAGAGTTCCAGAGTTCTCGGAGCAGCCACCGAGAAAGCCCTCTGATCTATGCCCCCGCACAAGTGTGCAAGGACTTTTCTAGGAAAAATGAGGTCAAGAATCTAGGGACAAACAAAAATTTCTCATAGAATAATTTTCTGGCATTTTTGGGGGTGGGTGGGATGTTGGGAGACCGCATGACCGTTTACCAGCTTGACTGGTAGGTGAGCCAGGTCAGCTAGAAATGGAGCTGTGGGGAACATGTGGGGAAGGAGCCTCCAGAAAGAGTAAAGGGAAGTTGCTGTTGCATTGATGCATCGGAGGTTGGTCCCATGCAAGGCAAATGGGGACCTGGATTGTGGCATTAAGGAAAGACAGAAGGAAGGAAAGTCTGAGAGGGATGGAGGACAGAGGAGAATGGAAGGGGGAAATGCTCAGCAGTGCAGACAGCTTCCCCTGGGGCTCTGAGGATCCTTGAGACCTGAATAAGGGATGGGAAACTTTGTACCATTTTCTTTTTTGAGCTCCACCTGAATGGTTGGAAAATCCCCTCCCCCAGAAAATATTTGGTGATATAACCTCTCTAGTTTCACCATCCATGATTTTTTGGGTGCAACTGTAGCTCCAGTCTTAATATTGTTTAATGATATTTTAAGGAAGTCATGGGCTTGGTCCCTACCTGTTCTGTTCCTCCTCCCTTAACCCACTACTTCTTTCATCCACCAATATGAACCACCTAGAGTCCTGATCTGGGGAAAAGTCAAGCCAAAAATAATTATAATAGCAACTACAACTAGCAACAGGGTGTTCTTCAACATTAAGTGAGCCAAAATTTCTCAAGAAAGAATTTTCTTCAAATAATTACATCCCCCAACCCTCCAAAAAATGTTTTGCAAAATGCTCCCCTCTTGCAACCCATAAATATCATCGAGAATTTTGAGAAGCCATTGTTCTCTTTCTCTTTCCTTCACTGAGAGAAACTAGCAGCAGAGCAGATACAGAACTACATCAATTCCTGGACAGATCATTTCCTGGAACGCATTGAGAAACTATTTTTAAATATCCCCAGAGATGAAAGGGAGAACTGACCATAGAAATCAATGAAACAAATGTTGATGTAGCCAGGATTGGGAATTCCCAGTGTTGTCCATCCTACTGCTAAAACAAAAACAAACAAACAAACTCCCATGAGATAGCAGCAGAGTGATCTTGCCGTTTCTTAGCTGATACCTTATTTACTGAAAATTAGCCCCGCCAATGCAGATTCCAAAGCAAAAACAGCCCCTATTGCTGCCAGCTGGGAAAGGCTCTTGCTGAGATCTAGCCTTACAGTGTCATTCACTCTGAATACTGCAGGATAGGCTCAAGGTGACTTACAATACCCCTGCAGGTATTGTCTGAAGGTATGAAACCTCAACTGCTTGTTGGGGTTGGGCAGAAGCTGAGAAAGAGGTTTACAACAACCCTGAACTGTTCACCATTGTTTTAATCCTCATGCTACATGTTGAGTTGACAGAGCAGTATAAAACAACCTCATTGTTGTGCCCCTATTACAGACAAGAAGGGGTGCACTACGAAAGCAGTTCATGGCAGCCCTGAAACTGCAGTCCACTGCTAACATGGCAGGTTAGAAGTGGGTTTGGAAGCTGGCTTGGATTCTCAGTGAAAAATTCCCCACACTTCTCAGGTTGCTGCAAAGGTCAATCTACTTATATCACCTCCTTGGACCTCCTCTCAGGCCAAATCCATCCATCAATTGCTAGCATAAGTCTCATGCTCCATTGACTTGCATGCAGACTGGGTGCAATTTTAAAGGTTCACAAAATAAAATGGGGAGGGAGTTTGCACATGTAGTAAAACCAAAGTCAGCATAGCAGCTTCTGTCAGTGATACAAAGTTTTATTTTTATGGCTCCTTTATCCACAGAAACTCTCTCTCTCTCTCTCTCTCTCTCTCTCTCTCTCTCTCTCTTGCACAAACACACAAAGGATATTTTGCAACAATTGATGCAGGGCCCAATTTATTTATTCCTTACATTCATTTTCCAACTTTCATCTAAGGAGCTCAGGACAGCTTATATATCATTCTCTCCACCCTCCACTTTATCCTCACAACAACTCTGTAAGGTAGGTTAGGCTGAGATATAGCAATTGGCCATCTGATAATGAAGGAGGAGGAGGAGGAGGAGGAGGAGGAGGAGGAGGAGGAGGAGAAGAAGAAGAAGAAGAAGAAGAAGAAGAAGAAGAAATACTGCACATCTGACTGGGTTGCCCCACTCTGGGGAGCTCCCAAAAAATATTAAAATCACAATAAAACATCAACTGTTAAAAACTTCCCTGCCTTCAGATGTCTTCTAAAAGTCAAATACCTGTAGTTGTTTATCTGTTTGACATCTGATGGGAAGGTGTTCCACAGAGAGGGCGCCACTACCAAGAAGTCCCTCTGCCTGGTTCCCTGTAACCTCACTTCTCGCACTGAGGGAACTGCCAGAAGACCCTCAGAGCTGGATCTAAGTGTTTGGGCTGAACAATGGGGGGGGGGGAGACGCTCCTTCGGGTATACTGGCCCAAAGACTTTAAAGGTCAGCACCAACACTTTTAATTGTGCTCGGAAACATACCAAGAGCCAGTGTAGATCCTTTAGGACTGATGTTATATGGTCCCGGTCGCTGCTCCCAGTCTCCAGTCTAGCTGCTGCATTCTGGATTAGTCATAGTTTCTGAGTCACCATCAAAGGTAGTCCAATATAGAGCGCATTGCAGTAGTCCAAGCAGGAGATAACCAGAGCATGTACCACTCTTGAGAGACAGTGCGCAAGCAGGTAGGGTTTCAGCTGACATACCAGATGGAGCTGGTAGACATCCGCCCTGGACGAAGAATTAACCTGCATCTTCATGGACAGCTGTGAGTTCAAAATGACCCCAAGGCTGGGGTCCTAATGCACCTGGTCCATTAGGAGCACAGTTACCCCATACAGGAGCAGGGAGTTCCCCACACCCGCCCGCCCCATCCCCCAGAAACAGTACTTCTGTCTTGTTGGGATTCAACCCCAATCCATTAACCGCCATCCATACTCCAACCATCTCCAGAGACTCACACGGGATCTTAACTGCCCTCACTGGTTCCAATTTAAACGAGAGGTAGAGCTGGGTATCATCTGCATATTGGTGAACACCGAGCCCAACCCCCCTGATGATCTCTCCCAGCGGTTCATGTAGCTGTTAAAAAACATGGGAGAGAGGACGAAGCCATGAGGCACCCACAAGTGAGAGCCCAAGGGTCCATACACCCATCTCCCAACACCACTTTCTGGACACAAGCCAGGAGAAAGGAGTGAAACCACTGCATAAAAATGCTCCCAAATCCCCCCCCCCAAGACAGTCCAGAAGGGTATCATGGTCTATGGTATCAAAAGCCGCTGAGAAATCCAGCAGAACCAGGAAACAGCATTCACCTCTGTCCCTAGCCCACCAGAGATCATTGACCAGTGTGACCAGGGTGGTTTCAGTCCCATGGTGGGGCCTGAAACCAAACAGGAAGGGATCCAAATGGTCCACATCCTCCAGACGTGGAGTTGTTCTATGATCAGCCACTCAATTGCCTTGCCCAAGAATGGAATATTGGAGATTAGGCAATAATTGACCATAATGGCTGGGTCCAGTGATGGTTTTTTTAAGAAGCGGTTTAATAACCTCCTTTCAGGGATTCCAGGAAGACTCCCTCACAGAGGAAACATTCACCACTCCATGGAGCCCACTGCCCAGTTCTGTCTGGCTCGCTTTTATGAGCCAGGATGGGCATGGATCGAGGAGACAGGTGGTCGATTTCACTCATCCAAGCAGCCTGTCTACATACCCAGATGTAACAGGTTGAAATTGATCCCATACAACTTGACTAGACAGAGTTCTGGCACTCTCCCACCCTGGCCCAGCTACCATGGTGGAGTCTACCTCTTTCTGAATCTGAGCAATTTTATCAGCAAAAAAAAAAAAAAAAAACTTTGCAAAATTGTTATAGGAGATATTGTATATAGGAGGATCAAACTCATTGTATGATATAGTTGATCCTTATGTAGCCAAACCAGCACAACCCATGCACCAGAAAGAGGCATCTGCAGGTATGAGAAAAGTCTGCAAAAGAAGAATAAATAAAACCTTAAAGGGGGGGGAATCCAAATGGAGGAACAAAAACAGTCCAATGAGAACTAATCAGAGGCCACAGCAAACATATGGTGCATTGATAGAGAAAAACAAAAACTGTGTGTACGTGTATAATGACTGGTTGGAAGCAGGATCACTCCACGCGGCAACATTTTGTTGGGAGATTCCGTGTACGTATGTCTAGGGGGGAGGGGGGGAGAATCCGAAACTCAAGTGCTGATGGATGGCTATGTAGCTGAAATGAAATTACTGAGAAACTAGGGGGAGGTATCAGCATGCTCTCTTCCCGAGAACAGACCAGTCACAAAGACAACCAAGTGAGCTTGCCAGAGCAATAAAGATTAAAGTGGGGAGCTAGCCATCAGGTACTTCTGCTCCAGGTGACAAAAGCTTATCTCACCTGTTTGAAAACTTCCCTCCTAAGATGTCTACAGTCTCCATTCTTGGGGCTAGAAAACCATTTATGATACGAACCAAATCCTTCCCTTTCTGCAGTTCAAATCCAGTTTCTCCTGCACACCGAACAATCGTCTTTCATCTATTCTGGCAGCATTTTACATGTTCAGATCACTATCTGCTTTTCCTCTATTCCAGCCTTCTTCTCTTCTGTAGAACTGAACACACACCCAGCTCCTTTCTCAAAACTTTTCTCTTTGGCCTGATGTTCTAAGCACTTCGTCTTTGAGGTTTTCCTCTGAAATCCTTCCAGGCTGTCAAGATCTTGCTCAAAGTTTAATAATCAAAATATGTGTTATATTTCAGCAGAGACCAAGCATAGAAGACAATAAGATTATCAAACAACAAACACAGAGCTGTTGCTCATTTGCTGTGCAGGATCTGAACACAGTTCCCCAGCTTCCCTTTTTACTAATGCTCAGACTATACTATATTGTTCCTGGAAAAGCAATGCTTCCCTGCCCCATATAAAAAAGCTAGTTGAGCACAGCTGGTGACATAGCTGATGCAGAGTGTCCCCTCCCCAGCACAGAGATCCTGCCTGTCTGCTATGAGGCTGCCCTACATCCATTATGGGTTAAAAAGGATATTATTATGAAGTGCTGCTGGATCTGAAGCTGAAACTACATGTCAGTAGCAATCGGGTCATAGGTTTTTAAGAATTATTACTATTTAAATAGTATTTAGTATATCTGTACTTGGCTCTGCATCTAATTATTTCCCCCCTTAATGACTTCACACATAGTTTTTTTCTCAAAAACTGACATATCCATTGCATTTGAAAGGCAAGACAGATGTCATTAAAGTATCTGACAGCAATAAAAAATTATTTAGTCGTCTACCAGCAATTTTCAAGTGGGATGGGGATAGTTTGAGCATTGCTAACCTCAGCACCTCCCGCTATATACAATGGGCAAAGGTTTCCTTACAGTCTGCAAGCAAAGCTGTGAAGTTAAGAGGACTATTTCAGCTTAGCCCTGCACTCAGGAGACTGTACAGATCCCGGAAGCCTTAAAACCAGCTATGGAAGCTTTTTACCACTTTTATTGAGCTATAATTAGTTTTTAAGACTTCCACAATAAAGCAGAGAAACACTTCTGATGTTGGAGGGGCAGTGTGATTGGAGCAGTTGCTTAATTAACAGTTCTTCCGCAACGAAGAGGCAAATTTCAACACAAGGTTCAGTTCTAGCAGAAACTAACATATTGCGGACCCAATCAAGTTCTAGCCATACTTTGTCACCAGTGACTAGAAAATATGGGCTGAGAATTAAAATGTGGGTCTTCGTTGATTACCAATGTGCCCAGCAAGTTCAGAGCGGAGTAGAAAATATAGTTAGTACCTACAGTAACTGTCCTGCTACCTCTTCCCAATTTTCCATTAATATTCTGCTGTCAAAAGTCAGATAACTATGTGTAGACTAGAAAATATGTTGAAACCTGGCCCCTTAAATTTCATTAGGTATATGGAAACTTGCTTGTTCCTTTCAGATTCCTCCAAAATTTCATCTGAGGAATTCACTGTTAGTTTCACATCTGGTGAAATATCGATGGAAACCCTTACCTAGTTGATTATTCTGTCCTTACTTGAAAGGGTGACGGATTGAATAATGTACAAACATCTATTATGGTAGCCAATAGACACAATCCACAGAGAAATTCTCCTGGACAATGTTCACTGAAATGAACTGGAATCACGCTAGTATATCACTTCTAGCAAATGACTCCGGAAGGAAGAGAGTCCAAGATTCATGGATGCCTTTCTATAGATGCTGCAATTTCTCATGCACAAACTCCAAGGAGTCAGAAGTACTAAGTACCACAGAAAATTATCACTGAATCCACATTTCAGGCTCTTTCTGAGCAACTTCAACACAAACTGTTTCGCTGATGATCCATTCCCCTGACCCACTACCTATTCTGAAACTGCCCCCCCCACATACGCATACACTGATTCCCACACCAAACTGGGACAGTAATTAGCATCACCTTGTCATGGGGTACAGAGAATGGCTGCAACGGCCCATTTAACTGCATTGCGCTCCTGGCCATGGGCCTTATTAGCATATTTCAACCGCAACATGATGGATGAAGATAGATGGGGGAACATCATCCTTGGTGAAAACACTGTTTTATCAAGGTTAAATCATCATCGTGGATGCAATCTCCCTGTATGTGTTCATTTCGGGCCATAGACTTAGCGCACATTTGCCGCTTGTCCAGCTTAAAAAGAGTTATTTGCTGGATAAGTGAGGAGTCAAATGTGGCAAGTAGCACCTCTGACCATTGATTATCTTGCACTGTTAGTACTGATCAGCTGTAGGGCAAGGTGCAGGCAGAAAGGAGGTACCCATTTAGGCATTAGGAAACAGCAATGCTGCAGCCAGAATGTACACATGTAATTCATTAGAGGTTTTTAAGCTGAGGTCAAATGGCCCCTTCTCAAGGAGGCTGAAGACAGTGCATCAGCAAGGGGTGATGATCTCTGAGGTCCCTTCCAACTTTATTGTTCCATTATGCTTTCAGATTCTGCCTGGATTCACTTCATCACTCTGAGAAAAGGATGCACAAGCAACTGCTTTCAAGAGTGAGCAGCGGCGCCGGCATGCATGGTGGGTGCCTGGGATGGGGGGAAGCCCGGGGTGGTACACACGTGTCCGGGGAAGAATGGGCACCATAAAAATGTAACATAATGCTTTTATTTATTTATCATAAAAACAACCCCATAAGGCTGTCATAGGAGAGGCTGGATTCCAATCACTCACTTCTCAGTTCAAGATTTGGTCTGTTATTAATAATAATAATAATAATAATAATAATAATAATTTATTATTTGTACCCCGCCCATCTGACCGGGTCCCCCCAGCCACTCTGGGCGGCCTCCAACAAACACTAAAATACATTGAAATATTACAGATTAAAAACTTCCCTAAACACTATTATTAGTCACTCTACCGCATCACATCAGACCTTAAACCAGGATGAAGGGAGGGTGAGGAAACAGGTGGTTTGCTAGGGGTGGGATGCACTTGGAGAACCATTTCAGAACTGTGTGGGTATCTAATATTTCTCCTTTGACCAGGGTGGGAAACCTGCGGCCCTTCAGCTATTGCTGGATTTATAATTCCCATCCTCCCTAACCATTGGCCATGCTGGCTGGGTCTGATGGGGGTTGTGAATCAATCAAGGTGTAGAAGGTCAGAGGGTCCTCAGCTCTGCCTCAGACAAAAAAAAAATGGCATCTTTTAGTCATCATGTTTGATGTGGTTTTGAACAGCTCTAGTGTAATGAGTTCAGAAACAAACCTATGGGGAATATTTTTTGTACATCAGGATGGAAGCGAGTTAATCCAACCGTCTTATTTTAAATTATACATTTATTTGGTGGAAGGATAGAGGTTTTTTCCTATGCAGATATTTGGGGGGCACATTTTGCTATAAATTTGTAAGATTTGTTTGGATTCCTCTTATTGCTTGCAATAAGCACACTGGCAAACCATACAAGACTGCATCAAGGATTAGTGAGATGTAAATGCTGTAATTACACACTAGCTTTTTATTACATATTTTATAAATTCTAATTTATTATTATGATTATGTACTATGTAAGATTTCTTGCCATGTCTCTGCAAGGAAAAAAAATCCAAATCCCAGCCAAACAACTTTCCTAAGGTTCATTAATTAATATATAATGAGCTCAGAAAAGAAAATGTGGACATGAAAAATACAGGAGAAACAAGATCAGCAATGTCTTGGTATTCTTTTCTTAGAAATCAGGAGAATGACTATCCAATGTTAATCATAAAAGGACAGCTTAAAGCATGTGCTTGTTCATTTAACAGGTCTTAAGTACACTAGGGCCTAGGGCTTGCCGATTGGAAGGTCAGCAGTTCGAATCCCCGTGACGGGGTGAGCTCCTGTTGCTCGGTCCCTGCTCCTGCCAACCTAGCAGTTGCTATCAGTCCCTCAAGAGAAAACAACAGGCAAAGTGAGGATTTCTGTTTTCTCTCCTACACTCAGCGCCTGAAATTCACTAGGCGCCAGGCGCATTTTGCATCTGGCTGTTGGCCACCTGCGACCAAGTGAAGCTGCCCAGGGGGCCAGTGATGTCTTCACCACCTGGAGGTGCACATCTGGAGAGCCTTGGCTCTTGACTGCTTAACACTAGCAACACATCCTGCAGAATTCTATCCATTATATTTTATCTGCACAAGCAGAATGAATTTCAGGAACCCAAAAGTCCTATTGAAAAATATGAGCTTTGAGCCGTCTGGCCCCAAAGTGGCAACTAGGCATTCCGTTTTGGCAACTGTAACCCTGGTTTAAGTAGCCATTTGGCACCTAGCTTATATATTTTAGTTTCTAACACTGCCTACACTCACTACCCCACACCCACTACTACTGCAGAGCTTTGTGATGAGCAATGGAGATTTGCAGCAGGCAGAGTATGGAGAAAAAAGGGTTAAAACACCGCTCTCGAGCACCACATCCCTGACATTCAAAGCAGCCCTTGCACGGAGAAACACTTGCACATAATTTTGCCCCTCCTCCCTTCTCGGCCTCTTCCTGCAGTCTCTTCCTTTTACTCTTTTTTTTTTCTTTACCAGCACAGAAAAGCATCGCTGATATGCAGCTTAGCAGCCAACTGACCCTGGCAACTATTGACCCAGGAAGAAGGTCGCTTATTGAATCCTGTTGTGATATGTGCTGCTCATGATGTCATTCAGTCCTCAGCTGGGAAGAAAGCCAAATCAAAAGAGAGAGGAGTACTTTTTTCCGAGCCTGGCAACCGTAAGGCGGGAAGAGCATTAGAAGGGACCAGTGTGTTAGAATTATCCTTCTTTGTTGGGCCTCTTTGATCATTTCTGGTTTGGATTTCTAATAGCAACATTTAGAAACTGTCAGACCACATCAGCCTAGGGGCAAAGGGAACATCCTGTTCAATATCCTAGCTCTGATAACTGCCATCATCAGCTGTCTCCAGATGAGAGATGGAAAACCCTGCAGTACAGACTATGGGAGCTTGTCCCAGATCAGGGATGCCAATTTGAATAAAATATTGAGGGGCCCAGGTAAGCCCCACCCCACACAATCGATCACATGATGTGGTGCATGCACACCATTTGAATGGCAATGCCCATCAACTGGGGGGCACTCAAATATTTTATTGGGGGGGGGAGACTCCTCAGCCCCTAGAAGTTGGCTCCTATGTCCCAGAGAGTATTCCTCTTCCCAAACTGAAGCCACCGCATGCTCCAAAATGCTTTTTGTGCAGGCATACTAAAATGAGACTACAGTGGAATCTCGACTTACAAATTTTGTAAGTCGAAAAATTATGTAAGTCGAAAAACGGCATTCCCATAGGAATGCATTGGAAACGTAAGTCGAAAAATTCGTAAGAAAACCCTATGTAAACCTTCGTAAGTCGAGTAAACCCCATCTAAAACTTCGTAAGTCGAGTAAACCGCATCTAAAATCCAAGCGGATTTCCTTTCGTAAGTCGAGAAATTCATAGGCGCGCAGCCGCTTTTTCCCTTTTGTAAGTCAAAAAAATACGTAAGTCGAGTACTTTGTAAGCCGAGGTTCTACTGTAACACTTAAAAGTAAGCACCTTAGTCTAGATTGTGTCACATATAACCCTAGAGAAGGGGGAACTGTTTTTAAATCTGGTGCCCTGGTGCCAAATTCCAGGTGGCCCACAGCCAAGAACTATTCTCTCTCCCCCTCCTCCTGGCCCAGCCTCTCTTGAGAATCTCCAAGAAAACACATTTCTCCGCTTCCCAGGGCAACTTATCCCATTGCCAGACTGTCCATGTAGTTGGGAAGTTCAGACATTTTGCCTGAATCAGATTTCCTGTAGTTTAAATCCATCTCTTTTTATTCCATCTTTAGTGGTAAACATCCTCACAAGACTCTTCTAAATATCTGAAAAAACACTTTCCAACCCTCCCCTCAATCTTCTCTTAACTGGGCTGAACCTAGCAGTGCCTTCCACCTTTCTCTAGAATCATGCCCAAGGGCAAACCAGCAAAGCACTTCCCAGGTTTATGGTTTTTTTGGGAGAAGAGAGAAAATGATACTTAGGACACCTTTGTAATATTTGCCTTCTTTACAAATACAGGCAAAGCGTAAGCAAACAGCATGTGTTCCTACAAGGCAGTAGATTCACTACCCAATGACAGATTTCCAGAGGCACATCTGCACACCTAAAGGTGCTCTCAGCACAACCTCTCTTCTTTCCAGTAACTGCTGTTTGTCACACATAACCCGCCAATTACCGGTATGCCTCTCGGACTCCCACCTCTGCTGGTGAATTCAGGGGGCCAATCCACAACTAAGAAGAAACATTAATATGCTTCTGTCCATTTGCCATGTGACAGCCCTTTAGATCTTTGAAGGTCCTATCTCCTCTCAGTCTCTTCTTTCCCAGGCTAAACAGACCCAAATCCCTCAACCATTCCTCAAAAGGCTTGGATTTCTGACGCTTGATCATCTTCCTCACCCTCCTCTGCACATGTTCCAGCTTGTAAATATCCTTCTTAAATTGTGGTGCCCAGAACTGGTGCACAGTACTCTATGTGTGGTCTGACCAAGGCAGAATAGAATGGTGCTATTACTTCCCTTTATTTGGTCACTAGAACTCTGTTGATGCAGCCCAGTATTATCCCATTTTTGTTGCTGAATCACTGTCAACTCAGGTTCAACTTGTGGCCTACTATGATATGTACTGCATGCAAGCGGTACCACCAGTAGAGGTACCCCTTCTAAGTCAAAAACCATCTCCTTTAGTATTTCCATTTGGAGAACTGCAGACAGTGCTTGAAATTGGAGACAACAATAAGCTATGGTTTATTGTTATAAAATGACCCAAGGCAAGCCTTGGGCTTGCACACTCCTTTCTCTGTAGTTAACTGTTGTAAGCCATCGTTAAAAGTAACTACAGTTATTCATTCATTCATTCATTCAGTTAAGGGTTCGGCCTTGCATAGCAGTAAACTGTAGTTAATTGACATGAATGCTTCCAGTCTCCTCATGGTTGTGCCAGTGGAAAGTGGGAGCATACAAACTTAAGATTTGCCTAGGCTCCTTCCAGTAAAGATGAACCATTCAAGTAAAGATCAGCAAGTTGTCTTGAGTCCTGTCAGGGGGATAGACAAGATAGATAGAACCATAGTTTACTGCTATGTCTAAATGCCTCACATTAATAAACCAGAGGGCAATGTTTAGTTGATAAACTCATAGAGGTCTAAATCTTTATGATTATTCAAGTTGCTTCTTTCGATACCTGAGCAGAGGTGGCTGGGCAGACACCCTGTCAACTAATCCCAAAGGGTAGAACTCATCATTGCTAACTTCCAAACATTCTGTCTGTGTAAACATTACCAGATGAAATTATTTACCCTCTCATTTTCTACCCCCCTGCTCTGAGGGTTTTGTCTATATTACAAAATTCTATATTATAGAAGCATTGTCTATATTACATCTCCAACAAATAGCTACATTACATAGTCCTTTCTTATACAAACGTAAGGGAGTCCAATAGATTCTCAATAGTAGTTTCTGTTGTAGAAGTCTTAGTTTAGGATCCATCAATATGTCTGAAATGACGCCAAGACATTTCCCCACTGTCTAGGTAATACTGAACATTCCAATTCTTTATTCCAATCATTTATTAAACTCTGCATATCAAACTTATTTGTTGATAATAAATATCTATAAAAAGTAACCACTGGCTTTTTAATTTCAAATGAATTATCCAATTGTTCCAACATTTCGGGTGTCTCAAGACACTAGAAATGTGTTCTTTTAAAAATGGAAGCCGTCTTAAAGTGAATCAGGAATATTTTGGATCTGGTTACCAGATTTTATGGAAGTGAAGTTATCCTAAGTAACCACCTTGTAAAGCAGTGTTTCCCATTCTATTAGTGTTACAAGAGTGGTTTGCAAATGCAGCAATGCTGAGCAACATCTCTCCTGCACCCAGTGGGATGCGATGGCTTCAACAAAGGGATAAACACAGCCAGCTCATCAGAGGGGCAGGGATGTCCGTGTTTTCCATGTCTCCCTCCCTCCCCCAACCTCCATAGTCGAGAGTCTCTTCCCCATCATTAAAATTATTGAGGCCAGCATGGTTAACACAAGCACCTCCTATTACTGGAAGTATCTTCCTTCCATGGTTAACACAAGCACATGGTTAACACAAGCACCTCCTATTACTGGAAGTATCTTCCTTCCTTCCTTCCTTCTTCTTCTTCTTTTAAAGTGTGATTATATTATGCTCAAAGTTTGAGTAAGCATCACTTACTTTAATGCTGAATACAAAATTTGCATGCAAGTTACCAGCTTCCCTCCAAACATGCTGTAAATTACCTAACATGTTCACTAGGGCATACAGTGTGGCTCTATCATTGCACTGTGTCAGGGGTGGATGGCAGGGAGAGAGATCAAAGGCAGGATTCAATGGGACTCCTATTGAAACAAATGAGAGCTGCACAAGACCACTGTTGGGATCTTCCATAGGTCTAACTCATTTCAGTGTGATGTGTGCTGGAGACTTCTTGAACAGGTTTGTGTCCCAGGAGTCCACTAAATCCAACATACTTAACCTTCACACATAAAGTCCGCTGTGTGTGCCGCCAACACACATGAGCTGAGAGCATCTAATAGGTAAGGCATGGTCTTCTGTGTTGCGATATCCATTTTGTAGAACCCTACACACAGAAGCGCCCAACCTGCGTCTTTTGTATATGTACTAGCCCTGGGCCAAAATGGGTACTGCCAAACTCTTCTTTTAAAAAAAAAAAAAAAAAAAAGTCAAGTTTGATTGGCTGACAACCCTCCACCCAGAACCTGCAAAATAGTCAAAATGTCCTACCCAACCAGAGGGGAGGGGGCAAAATGGGAAAGGCAAATTCCTGTATGCCAAGCTAGCAAAAATAAATAAAATAAAAATCCATCTTTTCTCAAATCTTCTAAATTGTTTTTTTCATTGTTGCTTATGATCAGGGGTCAGCTACCTTTTTCAGCCGTGGGCCGGTCCACCGTCCCTCAGACCATGTGGTGGGTTGGACTATATTTTGATTTTAAAAAAAGGAACGAATTCCTATGCCCCACAAATAACCCAGAGATGCATTTTAAATAAAAGCACACATTCTACTCATGTTAAAACACCAGACAGGCCCCACAAATAACAGAGAGATGCATTTTAAATAAAAGCACACATTCTACTCATGTAAAAACACGCTGATTCCCGGACCATCCGTGGGCCAGACTGAGAAGGCGAATGGGCCGCATCCAGCCCATGGGTCTTAGGTTGCTTACCCCTGCTTATGATTACGCTTTGCTGCCAGCATGAACTCTTATTAAGGTTGTGCGAAATTCTGGTTAGCTTAAGGTACTTTTAGGTTTGTATTCCACCTTGGGCAAATACCAGTAAGGTCGTCAATGAAATTTCAGAAAGTCAGAAAAACCCCATTTGGCATTTAGAAAAATAGCCTGTCCTTGCAGGGCCTCGCTTACTCAGCTGGGGAGCTGCTGGTTTATTAGTTATTTAGTTTTTGAATTTATACACTGTGTTTCTACAATATATATATATTTCAGGTAACTTACAGTCAAAACAAAAAAACAATTCACTGTAAAAAGGATGAAAGTATCAATAAAAGCACAGATATGAT
The DNA here is from genome assembly GCA_034642065.1 of Darevskia nairensis. Taxonomy (NCBI): domain Eukaryota; kingdom Metazoa; phylum Chordata; class Lepidosauria; order Squamata; family Lacertidae; genus Darevskia; species Darevskia nairensis. The sequence goes on from JAWWNI010000964.1 coordinate 1,426,698, forward strand.
TTAGATCAGTGTTTCCCAAAGTGATACCGCCCCCTAGGGGGTGCTGGAACAATCCAGGGGGGAGGGGTTGAAAATGCCAAAATGGGTGGGCTATCAATCTAGATAAACACTGCCGATGAAGTAAAAAGTAAGCCTCAGGAAGTGCCATTGGGCACACGGCACCAGGAACATTCCCAGGACCTGCACACAACCCTCTGAAATTATTTCCCCTGATATTAATATGCGTGTCAAATTCCACTTCAGCATTGTGCTCCTTTAAAAAGGCAGCCGAAGCACAACACCCAGCTTCGTGAAGAAAGCAATGCATACCAGTCCAAGTACTCCTGGACGGGCGGCAGCAGCAAAGTGTCTTCACTCACCATGCAAGGAAGAGCATGAGAGAGGCAGCGGGTGGGGGAGGTGGGGAGTCTATTTGAAAGCCCATTCTAACCAGCCCTAATAAGTTAATGCAGAAATCCTCCCGTTGAGGCCATCTATAGGAGACACTAGCCTCCCCTGAATCAAGAACTGTTATGTTGTAATATAATAGATGTAAATTAAAACAGAAAATCTATCATGCCTCTAATGTTGTCTGATAGCTGAGTGTGTGGATCTGTACAAGGAGAGGCACAGCGAGGAAGGGTGATATATGGCAAAGCTGGATAGAGGGTGAAAAGCGTGGCGAGACAAGCGGGAGAATGCCGCAGCCCTCTCTCCCTCCTCGGACCCAAGGGCAAGAGAGGAATAAATGTTGATTAGTGTTGATTTTGTCCGACGCGTGCTTGCCGAGTGACAGTTGGACTAAGCAGCTCTGATAGAGAACCATTAATCTTGGTCTGGTTTAAGTAGAGTATATTAATTTGTGTCATTTTTACTAAGTCGTACTGAGAAAGGCCTCTTACTGCTTTGCATTTGACTGCTTTGGTGGTTTAGCCTCCTTTTCCTCCCCCCCCCCATCTCTTTCCCTCCCTCTCCCTCTCCTCCCCCCCCCCTTAAAGCAGTGGTGGCGGTGGCAGCAGCAGCACCACCATATTCAAATGACACAGCAGGGGGCCAAGAGACCGGGAGCTCCTCACTTGGATTAAGAAAATAAACTCCCAGGGTGTTGGCATAGCAACAGCATTTCAGATGAACTGCTATATAGGCAATGATTAATAAATTAACATTTTTATACAGTTGTTCTTCTCTCTTTTTTTGCTTCCCCTCCCTTGGATAACAGGAAAAGAAAGCATGCTTGCAAAGGTTGGGGGGAAATGGATTGGGGCGAAAAGGGGTATACAGAAAGACTGCAGTTAGCCTTATCTGCCAGGGTGATGGAGAGGGCTTGCAGGAGGTGGGGCTGCTTAAAATCACCATTTAGCAAAGGATTTGCTGATGGGTGTAGTCCATGACTAGGTACCAAGAGGCGTATGTGCTGGGATGTGCCGGTATCCTATATAATAAAGTGCCTGTGTCCCTCTGTAGCTTTCCGTGTGTCACTGAAATTTGCTACTGAGCATGCTCTCCACTGACGCAGGGATTGGAGGGAGCGGGGAGAGAGGTGGGAAAGGGGGTGGAGTCACAAGGGAGAGGGAGATAGGAAAAGGGAAGAGTGACAACATGTACGAACACTCAGAGGTCAATAGGGATGGGTTCTGGGTAGGGAAAGGGCTATAAGGGAGGATAGAGGTAGGAAAAGGGTAGAGGGGACAGAGGTAGAAAAGGAGTAGAGGAACCTCAGAGGTAGGAAAGGAGTAGAGGTGCCACAGTGGTAAGAAAGGGGTACATGGGCCACAGAGGTAGGAAAGGGGTAGAGGGACCTCAGTCTGCTTTTACAAATGTTTCACCACATATCTTCTAGCGCCCGTTAATTTAACGGGCTGAACATCCACTAGTCAAACTATATTCCCCTGCAAGTTCACATGTTACCAAAAAAAAAAAAAAAACCCCACCTGAGATGGGGGTGGGGAGGAGCATTTCCCTCCTAAAGGATTCCATCCAAACATTACAACATATCTGAGCCGTACGTTTAACTGAAACTACCACAAATCCAAAAATATGAGCAGATAAACCAAGAGGGTGAACAAGCAATTGCTTCTGAACATAATGGTCTGCATCATGAATATCTCAGGTTCTTAACCCTTGTGGTGCAAACAGCCCCCGATCTTTGGCTCTATTGGGGGCAGGGTGAGCAGTGCAGTCGTACCGGGTGTGCAGCCAAGAAGGGTGCCTTCTCAAAGTCCGGTAAGCACTTGCCCTGCTTCGGGAAGTGAGGGTGTGAGGGCACTGGCGTGGCCATGGAGTCCTCCTGCCACGTTTCCAAAGGGTGGCATATTACCAAGGTCTGCCCCTGGCTATATCCCCCCTCTCACCAAGTAATACACATAATAAAGAGAAGCATCTCTGCCCATGTACAGAGAGTCTCTGACTCTCCCCTCCTCCTCCCCAAACTGAACAACTGCAGCATATCCTAACACAATGATGGACCGGCCCCATGTCCTATAAGCAATACAGCAGTGAACTTTCTTCCTTGACATGTTGTATTGGCTCGCACATAAACGTATGCCAGACTTAAATAATGGCTTAACCAGGAATTTACAAATATGCTGGTGTAAGCTGCTTGGTGTAATCAAGCCTCCATACTCCCAGTACCAACCCAGAAGAAAAAACATGGTTCATCCTTGGATTATTCTTGCTTGTTTCCACTCAGCATGGTGAAGACAGGGATGGGGAGAAGCAGGATTTGAGCAGCATGCACCAGACCCATTTGTTTGCTCCCTGTTAAGTCATAAAAGGTAAAGGTAAAGGGACCCCGGACCATTAGGTCCAGTCGCGGACGACTCTGGGGTTGCGGCGCTCATCTCGCTTTACTGGCCGAGGGAGCCGGCGTACAGCTTCTGGGTCATGTGGCCAGCATGACTAAGCCGCTTCTGGCAAACCAGAGCAGTGCACGGAAATGCCGTTTACCTTCCCGCCGGAGTGGTACCTATTTATCTACTTGGGTCATAGTTTTGTTTAACTCTGGCTTCTCATTTTGTGCAAACCCAGCCACTCTTTGAACACAGTCCATAAAAATTGTCAGAAAGGGTTACATTAAAAAGTAAATTATATCACTGCTAAAGGATGTAGTACTCCATACGCAATGTCAAAATTCACTTTCACTGCTGGTTAAGGCAAAGTTTGGGTTAATGTTGGAAAATAACAGCCTTTGTATAGACGAACAATTAATCCAATTGTGTTATGCCACATAAGAAAGATGATATTCAAGAGTCACAAGTCATGACAGTTGTCTAAGAAGCTGGCAGTTCCATTTAATAATTTAAACCGTGTGTATTCTGCTTTTTATCAAAGATTTCAAGAAGATTTACAAAAATAGAAAATAATAAATTCACTCAAAACAACCAGCAGAAAAAAGCACAAATAAAGACCCAAGAAAGTAAAAATGTTTTAAATTGCCTGGGTGAATAAAGAAAAGTTTTTGCACGAAGCCTAAAAAAAAAAAGCAAGGATGCCGATACCAGGAGGCATAGCTCCACTACTCCCGTTGTACAAACCTGACCTGTGACGGAGAGGTGGTATTTGGAGAAGAGCATCCACTTGGTATGAGAGAAAGTACTTGCCTCTCAAACTCTCTAAGGCAGGGGTCAGCAACCTTTTTCAGCCGTGGGTCGGTCCACGTCCCTCAGACCATGTGGTGGGCCGGACTATATTTTGAAAAAAATAATGAACAAATTCCTATGCCCCACAAATAACCCAGAGATGCATTTTAAATAAAAGCACACATTCTACTCATGTAAAACACGCTGATTCCCGAACCGTCCACAGGCCGGATTAAGAAGGCAATTGGGCCGCATCCGGCCCACGGGCCTTAGGTTGCCTACCCCGGGTCTAAGGCTTTAAAGGGAAGCACCAGCATTTTAAACTGGACTCAGAAGTAAATAGGTTAACCAATGGGGAAATTCTTTTAAGTCTAGGCAATGTATAATCTGAGCAAACAATGCTGGTTAACAGCTGTAGCACTTCCCGTCCTGAGCTACACCGGTAACAGCCCTGCTATTGTTTGTAGAACAACCATCCAGACTGCAAACCTTCAGGTCAAAAGAGTCCTGCCAGAGGTTATTTTATCTTACTTCACTTCGATTCACCCATCTGAACTACAGTAGCCCTTCTTCCCTCTACAACAGCTGCCTGCAAACAAAACATTCTACGGGTGCCATCTTCTCACCACAGCACATGCCCATGATCGGAAAGGACATATATGTTTAATGTCTTGTGAGCAGGTGCCTGTTAAAAGAAAACTGGTTAAAAGAGCCTCTGTCAGGAAAAAGGTGGCAAGCTGCAAGCCTGTTACAACCAGAGCAGGTCTCTCTCTAGGGTCGCATTTTACAGTTCTATAATAAAGCAGCTCTGCTGAATTAAAACAATTGCCAGTTTAGGGTGAAGGCAGAGGTAACAAGCATGGCGGAAAGTGGTCTGAACAAACATTTGGTGAAAATGCATTCCAGAGCATGTGAGCAAAAAAAAAGTGGCTTACAGAAATTAATATTTGGCACAAAAATACTGCTGGGGAGTGTAGTGAATGAATGGAAATGAAACACCGTCCCTCATGCTTACAGTTGAAAAGACAAGACATAGGAGGGGAGGGCGGGTAGAGGTAGAGGAGGAAGCTCGGATTGACAATGCCAGAACAAAAGATATCGCAGGCATTATCATCCGCATTCTTTCGAACAGCAAACTCAGGTGGTTGAGTGCTTGTCAGTTTCAAGCAAAGTGTCCATGCAAAAAATAATAATAAAGTAGTAGCTTCTACATACTTGGGAGATTCCACTCAGAAGTACATACATTTGTAAATCAAAAGAAAAATATTTTAACATCCCACCACCACCTGAATGTGAGTACCTGCGAACTTCCACGATATATAAAATATCAAGATATGGAAGAAGGCAGAGAGAGACTGGAGGAATAAGACAAAGCTATTCACCTACTCAAGCCCGTAACCACTTATAATAAGCATCTTGGAGAAGGTAGATTAGGGATGAGAAGGTGGTGGTCCATGCAATGGAACCATTAACGCCAGACTATAGGAGAGGAGGCAGGGCCTCTGCAGCTGAGGGTGCTCCTCATATCCTGTTCTGAACCCCAGTATTTTTGTTGTTCAGTCGTTCAGTCATGTCCCACTCTTCGTGACCCCATGGACCAGAGCACGCCAGGCACGCCTATCCTTCACTGCCTCTCGCAGTTTGACCAAACTCATGTTAGTAGCTTCGAGAACACTGTCCAACCATCTTGTCCTCTGTCGTCCCCTTCTCCTTGTGCCCTCAATCTTTCCCAACATCAGGGTCTTTTCTAGGGAGTCTTCTCTTCTCATGAAATGGCCAAAGTACTGGAGCATCAACTTCAGGATCTGTCCTTCCAGTGAGCACTCAGGGCTGATTTCTTTAAGAATGGATAAGTTTGATCTTCTTGCAGTCCATGGGACTCTCAAGAGTCTCTTCCAGCACCATAATTCAAAAGCATCAGTTCTTCGGCAATCAGCCTTCTTTATGGTGCAGCTCTCACTTCGATACATAACTACTGGGAAAACCATAGCTTTAACTATACAGACCCAGTATACTCTGAGTTAAGTCCCAATAGTGCACACAGTGAGCAGCATAGTCTAAGAAGAAAGTGCTATTGGGACAATAGTCCCAAGGGCAATGCTAGAGTCCAATGATCAAATATAGGTTCAAAGTCAAACCATAAGGCCACATTCCCATCTCTGAAGAAGATCCAGTTGGAATCCTAGGGTCAGTTCCAAAACTGCAGTCCAGTGGAGCTCCTGAAACAGTCAAGTTATGGTCCATCAATGGTGGAAGTTGAACAGACACAGACTCTACCTTTCTTCTCTTTTATTCCACTCAGTCTTCACCTGATCAACTACTAAGCGGGATTGTGTTCTCTTGTATGCCCCAAGTGCACTTTCTGCTATTCACGACACCTCAGAGCCTGTCTGTGAAGATGGGGGCATCTCTGGTTCTGGAGATGTCTCCCCTTCCCCTGACTTCCCTGAACTGTCAGCTGTGCCTACAATGTTCTATGATGTCCGGTAAGGATCTCTCTCTCTCTCTCTCTCACACACACACACACACACACACACACACACACTTGTTTTCTTTTGCTGCAAAAAAAAACACGGACAAACATTTTTTTAAAAAAAATGTTAACATAAAATGTAATTATAGAAGATTGTCACTGTGACTTTTCTACCTATCAATATACAGATAAACGGAAACAAAACCACAGCATGCTGGATGACCTGAATATGGGATGCAACTGGTATGAGGAATCTCCCAACAATTTCCTTCACAATGGCTGGTGAACATATGGTAAGGATGGACAAAAGTGTCAAGTTTCATTTCTCTCAGTTTCTCATATTTTCCCATGTTAAATTCAGTTCCTGGTAGGTGTGTCGCTGTCACTTACTGAGAAGAAGACGGGAAGAGGCAAGGTGACAGGAAGGTTGGTGCAGGTCACTGAAGGAGCCAATCCAAGCCAGCACTCCAACTGATTTCCAGCTCCTGTCACTTCTCCAAATAGGTTTGTAGCTCCTTCTGCTTTCCCATGCTTTCTCCTACTTTAAAAAGTTACTATCTAGTATTCTGTTGTGTAACACTCTATTCCTCTTTACTTTCTGCCTTAAACATACAGAGAGTCATGCTAGATCAGGCCAATGAACCATCTAGTCTAGCATCCTGTGCTCACAGTGGCTAAACATATGCCAACAGGAAGTCCGAAAGCTGGACATGAGCGCAAAAATGTTCTCAGCACTTGGCCTCCCCATGAATTGGCATTCTTAATCCAGTGTGTGCTGATGCAACTAGAGGCATGATGCATCTTGCTCCAAAAACAGCTACATTTTCAAATGAATGCTCAACAGTTCACAAAGTAATGCAAATTTGTAATACTTAATTGTTTGTGTTTTTGTTCTGATTTTATTTTCCATATCCAAGTCTGTGAAGCAGAGAGAAGAATACTAGAAAAAGGTATTAAATGTTATCATCTCATAAAACTACAAATATCAAATTTCTTCCAAATTTCAGCATGGTGCAGGATCAATAGGGCACATGTAACAGAAGATCAATCGTTTCCATTCTGCAAGGTGTCACTTACAGAGATGGAATTAAAACGGAGGTTGTAATACTGGAACTGTAAGTTATGCCTTTTTTTTTTTAGGAAAAAAGAAAGAAACTCAACCATAAAATGGCACTTTCCTCCCTCCCCCCACCTTCCAATCTTAGACTTTTCAATTAAGTGAGTGCAAGGACAAATGGTCCCATTGCCTTTAGCTTTAAGTTATAAGTGCTTCTGAAACCTCTGTCAAAGCATTTAGTAACGCAAGATTTAAGATGCCCAATTAATTTTTCTCCAACAGCCAGCCAAATGTGGATGCAGAAGGAGGTTAAAAGCTAAGTGTTTAATTAATATTAAATTTATTTGATTCTTTACCACTGAAAGCATTGTAAAATTGAAAAAGCAGTTATTTTTATGGTCACTGTGCTCTGCTTTGATCTTTGATCCATGGTATAAAATCACAGTGTGTAAAGATTCTTCTGCTTTACTGTTCTTGTTTAATGATGGGGAGGACAGACATGCTGGGGTGGAGTGGGGGGAGAGATGTTGAGGTTGAAGGGGGAACATGGTCACCGTTCTCCTAGGACCTGCTGCTGCTGAAAAGCTGCAAGCAGCTACAAGTAATGAGAACACAGCATCTGGGCAATGCTTCCAGATGTTTTTTCTGAGGCCCCTTCACAACAGGCATCAGAAGCACACAGATGGTCAAGTCCCAAAGATTTCTTTAATTTGGTGCTTTACCAAGAGGGTTATAACTCCGACCCATTTTCCTTCAAACTTCGCTCATGCCGCATCGTGACATGGTTTATGTCAAATATAAAATAAAAAAATTCCTTCCAGTAGCACCTTAGAGACCAACTTTGTTCTTGGTATGAGCTTTCGTGTGCATGCACACGAAAGCTCATACCAAGAACAAAGTTGGTCTCTAAGGCAGTGTTTCCCAACCAGTGTGCCTCCAGATGTTTTGGGACTACAATTCCCATCATCCCTGACCACTGGTATTGCTAGCGAGGGATGATGGGAGTTGTAGTCCCAAAACATCTGGAGGCACACTGGTTGGGAAACACTGCTCTAAGGTGCTACTGGAAGGAATTTTTTTATTTTATATTTTGTTTTTACTATGGCAGACCAACACGGCTACCTACCTGTAACTATGTCAAATATGATAGTGCAAGCCCCACTCATTTTGTGCATCTAACTCATGTCACACGTAGGGAAAGGGGACAAGTGGGTATGGTGTAACTTCAAGCAACACAAAGCAATAAGACCAATTTCCGTTTTCATTTTGTACACATTTGCAATTTATAGCAACTAAAAGCTTGCAATGTACATGTTTTGCAGAAGCCAAAGAATTCATACTTGAACAAAAGCAAACATGGCCGTTTGTAAGATAGCCACAAAACTGCAGAACATATAAGCCACAATACCATCTTGGATCACAAAAGAGGTGTTCACACATTCATGGAATCTTGAAGGTTAAGATCCCTCCTACATCACCCAGTCCAACCTCCTGCCCATGCAGGTACCCCGTTCTCTATGTACTTTCTGACAGTGATCATCTCCCACTTGCTCACAACCCAGCATCCCCCAAATTCTACACTTGACATCAACATCACATCTGAAGTTCAATGCCACTTCATTTTTGAACCGCATTCCAAATCCCATCTCAACCATGAATCCACTAGGTGTCCGTAAGCAAGTTTGTCCCTCACCCTCAGTTTCCCTAATGAAATATGTAGGATCACAGTAACCTCTACCCCTCTGCAGGGTCAATCAGTCCTTAGTGAGAATCCTTACTGAGTTTCCAGTTGGCATAGCTAGTGTGATCCTGTCAAAACACCAATCACTCTATGAGATGAAGAGAAGTCATCCAGTTTTGTAGTCTGCCAAGAAGCTGGGGTCAATGACACCACCGGAGAAATGCAAAAAACTTTGGTGTTTTTTTAACCAAATAGAACCAAATATAGTTAATAATTCATTATCAAGGCCACAGCAGTGATACTACTTCCCGGGGCAGTGATACAAGACGAAGTGTGAACTCTCTCCAGGGGGGATGAAAGCCTGGCAAGCAAGGGAAGCTTAAGGCCCATGAACCCCTCCCACTCAGGACGAGAGTATCCATCCCATTAGGGCCTCTGGAAGAGCATGAGTTGGCCCATACATGCATGCCCATCACTTTATTTCTCTAAACTTGCTCATTTTACACTTGGTGACTGGCAGCTGGTGAACACATGAACTCAACTCCAACGAAAAGCACTGTGTTTGAGGTGTGAGGCAAGTTCTGTCTACATGTCAGCAACTGATGTACCAGTCAAATGATGCACACAGATGTCTGAACCAGCCTTTGTGTTAAATCTAAACAGAGACATAATTGGAGAAGACCAGTTAACGTGACATGATTTATTTACTTCTTTATTTCTTTATCACCAAGTCCTAGGGTAAGCTACAGCATTAAAACACATAGGAGCAGTTGGGGCAGCATTGCTGGTCTCTGAGACCAATTGCAGAGGCTGGGCAAGTTCATATGGGAACAGGCAATTTCTGAGAATTGCCAGCACTTTAAATCCAGATACAAATGGACAACCACTGCATATTTGTATATGGTTAGAATGTGATCTGACCCTCCAGTGCCAGAAAATAAGCATTTTTCACCAGTTTCCAGATTGCTTTTATAAAAGCAAGTCCAGATAGCAAGCACTGTAGTAATCTAGTCTAGTAGTCTAGTCTAATAGCCAGGGCCTGGGAAACTTATGCCTGATATACCTTCTCCAAGAAAGGCCACAGCTGGCAAAAGGTGGCAAAACGAATACCCTGTCAATACTAGCATATTCAGGGAAAGTATTGGATTTAGAAGTACCTGCAAGCTGAACAATTCTTGCTTCACAGGAAGGTCAATATTTATTTAGACTGATTCAACCCTATCCTTAAGATCAAGTTTCCTAGAGATGCAGCAAGAGTAATTTTCTCAGTTATACCACACAACCTTTACGGCAAGTCCATCTGATGCCCATTTTACACTGACAAAACTGGTACATTACTGACATTGTCTAACATTGTCTCTATGCTATTTTTTAAATATATATGTGTAGATTTACACTAGTTTGTGGAATAAAGGCTGAAAATTAGTTGTATGTGTGCAAAAAACCCAATCAGAGACTGCATCATAATGCAGTTGTGGCAAAGCAAATTCCATTGAAATCACTGGAATTTACTTCCTCATAAAACTGCACCTGAGTGTCAAAAGGGAAAAAGGAAAGCTAACTGATTTGCTGGAATAGCATTCATATGCAGTTAACATGCATGCATGTATGCATGCATGCATGCATGCATGTACACATGCACAACAAATCTCTCTTCCCTCACCCACAACCAGTTCCTGTTCATCCATTTTCAGCAAATGTTTATCTGAGGCCACATCCAACCGGATTTGTCAAGCCCCCTCTTAACAACTTGTTGTCACAGTCCATTACCAAATTGCATATAGTTATATATTCCACTAATTAGGCTTCTAAAATATCATTAACATGTCTCTTGATCATTAGCATAACGTATGAGGCGTCCTCGTTAGGCACGACTCAAGTTTGTTAACGTGATAATGAAAGGCACAGGGCTGGCATTATGGGAGCTGTGCTGATAGGAGGTTCGGAACATCAAAAGCAATGAAGCTAAACAAAAATGGAAAGGGGGGTAGAGATAAAAGAATACACTTGGAAAAAGAAGTGAAGTAGCAGTTAACAGCTTCAGGATTGGGGTGCATCCAGTTTGGGGAAGCAGAGGTCAGAGGGGAAAGACATATCTTTCCAAAGAATCATGTTGTCTTTTACTGGCCCATTTGCTCCAGACGAATCCCACCAATTACACCTTCCAGCCCTGTAAGTCTAAGGCACAAACCAGGAGGAACTTCTCATGAACAAGTCCTATTGAAATGAGCAGAAGCTGAACATTAAAAGCTCTTCTGCAGCTCTCATTCTCTTCCATGGGACTTGCTCATGCATGCTCCTAGGGAAATTAGGGCTGCAGTTTTAATTGCAAGACCTACATGAAACACCAACATTCATGGATTTGAGCAGAGCAGGAACAGTAAAGAAAGAATATTCTGACAAATGAAGTTGTTGATGCAGCCATTTACAGAATCAAAGTTTACATGGGGCTATAAAAAGGTTGCAATAAATTTGCATAGTTAGGAATTTCAATTATTTGTCTGCAGCGCTAGGAGTCAGGGTATTAGCATCCTCATCATAGGAGCGGCTGACATGTTTGAATCAGTAAAATAAAACAGCCTGCAAAAAATACAGGGGAGTTTGATTGGGACCCAAGAAAAGAGGCAAAGGGCTCCCCAAACCAGAGATTTGGATATCTCTGTCTTGTGCCCAAGCAAGAAACCCTGACAAAGACAGAAAGGGGAATCTGAAAAGACTTACTTTCTCCTTCTCCATTTGCCTACCCCCCAGAACGGGGCTATTAAGATCACCAGGTGCTCTTTTGTGAATTCCTGCATCATCTGTAGTGAGGTGAGGCTTTTCAAGAGGTTTCATTTGTTGTAGTGCTACTCTGTCATATTGGATGCATGTTTATTAAAAACTGTATCACTCCGCCAACCAACCTCATTCCAAAAACCCACTTAAAAAAAGACTTTGGGAGGTTACACACCTGAAAAGTCTTCCAGTGCAGTGCTGATGGGAGAGGGAATTCAGCATCTGTAATGAAACTCAGCCAGAAGCCCTCCTCTGACATTAGCTCCTCTGGAGCCTTCTAAAACCAGAAGCTAAGGAAGGAAGCCATCACAAAAGAGAGGGCGAAGCCTCTTCTGGTCCTCACATACCGGTAATTCAATCATCTCCCCAGCAGAATTCAAGGTGCTGGGTTTAATCCAGGAAGTCTTAAATAGTTTGGGGAGAACATACTTCCTCATCCCCATTTTCACCCCTCAAATCCACCCAGGTTTCTCCTTTGCAAGCTGCATTAACACTCCCCAAGCACATGCCCACCCGAGCATCGCTTATGTGGAGAGTCAGCAAAGCCAGGTCATCTTTCAGAAACACTAGTCTGTCCTCAGTGGTGGTGGGGATCTTATTCAGTTGTGGTGCTTAGATTAGGAAGGAAGGAGAGGCGTAAATTCGTTTGAGAGAGAGACTGGAAAAGCTGGTAGGGGAAAATCAGGCAGGTGGATCCTTTCTCCCTCTAGTATTTTTCCTCATTTTTCCTCTACCCCAAGCAAGCAAAAAAGAGCTGACAACTCACAGCTTATCATATGTAACTTTTAAGTGCACAACACAAACAAACTCCAAAATGGAAAGAGTAAAGGGAAAGGACTGAACAGAAGTGTGTTGTATATTCTAGAACAGCGTTTCCCAACCGGTGTGCCGCGGCACACTGGTGTGCCACGAAACACCGGCTGATGTGCCGCGGAAAAAGGGACCTGCAGCCCAGGGCTGCACAGGACCGTGGCGGCGGCGCTGCTGGAGCCCAGCGGCGAAGCGGAAGCCAGGGTGGCGCTGCTCCCTTGGCTGCTGCAGCAGCAGCAGCAACAGAAGCCTCGCGGGAGAATCCCGACCTGGTGCCCCAGCTGATGGGCGGGAGAAAGGACGCCGCGCTACAGCTGATCCCAGAGGTAACTCTGGGTCAGGAGACCCGGCGCAGCCGGGTGGGGGAGGAGCGGTGTGCCGCGAGATTTTTTTAATGAAACAAGTGTGCCGTTGCTTAGATTAGGTTGGGAAACACTGTTCTAGAACCCCAAGAAGGAGCAGAGGTGGTGCTGAAAAGGATAATTTCGGTGGAACTCTAACATTCAAGTTGCTTTATTATTATTATTTTGTTTTAGTGGAAGTTAAAATGAAAACCACAAGGGATGGGGGAGGGGAGCGATTAGTGGACAATCCGCAAGGGACTGGCATATTGCCTCCAAGATTATTAAACTATAAAAAGGCGCTCTCTCTGTCTGTCTCCTCCAAATAGGCTTTCAATAGGAAACAGATGTGATGGCTGATCAACAAAACGCGGGGTATAAAATGGTCTTCCCCACTCATAGGCTGCAGATGCAATGCTTTTAGTAGAAGCTGTGGAGTGAGGCTGGCCCCTCCAACTACAAAAGTGCAGCCAGGGCAGGCTAGGTGCCTCCTTTCCAAATGCTCTTTCCTTCTCCCCCCACTCCACCTCAAGGCCCAGCCAGCTAGGAGTCTGGGGGCTTGACATAAATTTTGCTGACCTTGGGTGAAAAATTGCCTCGTTTCTAGGCTGGAAAAAAAACATTACATCATGTCGCTCATGTCAGATTCTCTACATGCCCCCCTCCATAGCTCCAACCCACAACGGAGGGTGGGGGGGTGTAACATAAAACTATCAAAACACCAGCAACAGAGAAGAAAGGGAGCCATTGTTGTGGGTTGTCAGCTCTCTTTGCTTGTTTTAAGTAGAGAGGTTTCGGGGCAGAGAGGGGGAGGTAAGACTGGAGACAGAAACTCGCCTTGGATCTATGCTGCCTGATCCCCCAGTGTGGCTTTTCAAGCTTCCCCAAACTAATTCACACCTCTTTCCTTTCCAAACCCAGTTCAGGGCCCTCGATGCATAATAAACAGAAGAAATGAAAAATAATTCCACTCCTTTGCCGCTATTCAGCTGCAAAATTCCAGCAAACCCAAAACAGTCTAAGAAAAACATGACACCGTCAAAGCAATTGATAGGGATCTGGTGATGTTTGGGGGAAGCGTCTTATGTACTTTAAGAGGCAGCGCCTCCTGGGGTATATGTTAGAGCTACTTATATTATGATGCCCCACAGAATAATCTTATAGATATATCAGTCTTGTAATTAGTTATATATTAATCAGTTCAGGATCCTGAGAGGAAAAAATGTTTTGTGAATAAAACATTCTGATGCTCTCTGTGGCGCAATGAGATAACAGTTTAAAAATCGGCATCAGAAATAGACTTCAGGAATGCTGGAGACTGGCTTAGTTGGAAAGAAAATTAAAATGAGAATATAAGGCAGCAACTGGTAGAAAGCCTAAACAAAGGCAACAATCAATGGAAAGGCAAACGAAAAGAAACCAAACAAACTAAAATAAGACTTTTGAGTTTTGAAAGGCAATAGGAGAAAGGCAATACTGTATTTTGGAGGCAGTGCTCCAGAAATACACAAAGCACAAAATCACCAAAGAAGCAGAATGCTGGCAGGACAAGAAGGAGGAGGAGGAAAGGGTTCCAAATTTATTGCCAGAGAAGATTCAGGGAAGAAATGGAACACAAATGAGAGCCCAACTGAGCAGCAACAGGCAGGCTGCAACTCCAGTTAAATACAGTACAACAAAGAAAGCCAGGGCACTGCTGGCACTAGAACAATTCAGGCATGTGCCAAGTACTTGGATGGTACCCACCATGAACCCAGGAATCCCAGGAAAAGCCAGAAGTGGCCCTACCATGAATCAAGGTGAAGCAGATTTCCCCCCCCCAAAAAAAGTATAGTCCAGCCCACCACATGGTCTGAGGGAGGTGGACTGGCTCACAGCTGAAAAAGGTTGCTGACCCCTACTCTAAGGTCTCAGAGGCAGGATCCGCATCCCAGATCTTTTCTAACTGGAGATGCAAAACATGAACTTGGGGGTTACTGCATACAAAGCATGTGCTCTAACAGTAATGTACGGCCCAGAGCTCACACAGTCTTATTATGTGAACTGGCCAAAGCTTCAAGTCCGCAAACATCCACACAGGAGTAAAGTGAGCATTTAGTGAGTTATTCCTGTGTTTGCTGTTGTAGCCTTTTAAACCTTCTTGCAAAGAAAGGTAGTCTGGGAGCATGCCATTTGCCTCCAGAGATGGGTCCATCACTGAACTGTGCCTTCAGCCCACATCTCTCAAAGCCTCCATACTTCAAATTTACCAGCAAGCTCAATATCTTGCAGCCTCCCCTCCAAGGAAAGTATCTTATTCACGCCAGATGTGGCATGTCTGGGGTATAAGCCCCTCTTCTTCAGGAGAACACAGAGGAACAAATAGGGGGAAGGTCATGCCCAACCAAGGCTTTGGCGATAGCTCTGCTTAGCAGCAAGTGTTGGGAGTAGCAGAGAGGTTCAAACTTCTATAAAGGCAAGCAATTTGTTTCTTTGTACTAAAATGGGCAGTTATGTTCAAAATGTTAAATGGAAAAGTACAGGGGAGGGAGAATAGGTAAGTGGCCCAGTGTGGTCCCTATTAAAGCTGTTTCTTGTATCCCACATGGAAGCACACATGGCCCTTGCAAATCCCAACCTAATATCTAATGCTGCTACTTATTATTCATATTGCACTGTACAGTGTCCAAAGTGTTTCACATACATTGTCCTGATGAAATCCTTACAAGAACCCTGTCATATAAGTTAGTAGTATCATTTCATATTGCAGATGGCATGGTGACTGAGCGATAATGACTCAGTTCACATGTAGTGCTAAGCATGAATGAGCAAGCACAGAGCAAAAGTCATGGTCAAATAACGCTAAGCCAAATCCTGGCTTAGCTCTGGGTAACAAAGCAGCAGCAGGACTGGGGGAGGAGCGGAGCAATCATGATTTTTGCTCCATGTCCCCACATGCTGGCTGTTCATGTTTAGCTATGATTTGGCTTAGCATGACGTGAACCAGGCCACGCGTAGCGTTGACTAAAGTTACACAGAAAAATCATGGCAGAAGAGAGTTCACAAAACTGCTTAGCAAGTGGTCTGTTTCCAGCTCAGATTATTCCTGAATGACTACAAACGATGGGTCTAACAAATAAGCTTTTGTATTTTTTTAACGTGTTCATTTAGAAATCATGGATCAAACCTAAGATGTGTTGGGAGAGCAGAAGTAAAATATTTCTCATGCTAAAAGTCAAGGTGACCTCACCTAGTCTTGAAATCCACGAATTATTGGGGAGTAAGAGCTTCCTCCATAAAATTCAAAGGAGGCATCACGCTTAAAGCTGCAAATTGGTGGTCATTTGTGATTTCTTTTTTAAGACTAAAACAAAACTTGTGGACATCTCTTCTACATAATGGCCAGAGAGAAAGCAGTCCTGGCCATTAACTGGCCGTAAAAGCCCTCTGATGACAACAAGTGACAATGCATTGGCTTTGGAGCCACACCTGGCCCAAGAGGGTGAGAACACCCAGTGAGCCTCACACCTTTTCTTCTGAGATGTACACTCTCATTAACATGTAATATGGTTTTATTGTCTGAAACAACGTCTGGTTTAGATCAGTGCCTTCATCCCAGACGCTGCAGCTCTGGAAGCTGGAGAACAGATGGTTTGTATTGGATGAGTCTTCCCTACCTCCCATTCTCCATCAACATCACTCCTTCCACCCCACCCCCATCATAATTCCTTACAAATTCCTGAAATACTTGCACTTAACAGAAAATTAGGCGCAGGGAAAAAGGAATGAATTGATAGTGGGGAGAATGTGGGTTTCAAGGATGTAACTGTAACCCTTCAATTTCTCATTTTTTTGCTACTTCTACAGCAGTTTGATAAGACTACTTAGCAGTTTTAGAGCCAACTAGAGTGACATTGTGCAAACGTTGCAAACTCTTGGGTGGAGCCAGTTGCAAGAGCTTTTGCTACCTAGCAAGAGACAAGTACAAAAGAGTGGGGAAGGTCTTTGCAAGCAGCTCTGCCCACCTGGTTGCATTATTTCCAAGTAAACCACAGCTGTGTAGGATTGCATCACAGGGAAGTAACACCATGTGGCTACAGGACTGTGCTAAGTGGGCCTATGGTACCTAAACTGCACTCCCCCACTTCCTACCATGGGTAACTGGAGATATCCTTTCATATAGCATGAAACAAGATTATCCACAGACATGAGAGACACACTGGTAGGCTTGCAGTGCAATAAAACGAACAACCCCTATTACAAAGGTGCAGCCCTGAGGTCAGGAACCACCTCCTTTCCCATGAAGTCCTATGCAAAATAAAAGACCCTGGAATCAGGAGTAGGATGTCACCAAATCCTAACATGACAGAGTGGAAATTTAAAGCAGAGCTTGGTGGCAAGGAACTGAAGCCATCCCTTGCCCAGTTTACCCATTCTTTTCTTCCTGAAAATGCTTTTTTCATCTCTCCCCACCCCCATGGGGCTCTGCAACCAAAAGAAACTCCTGCTAGGAGAAAAACAGCTTTAAAGAGTGGATTGAGGAGAAAACAATGTGCAGGGGAAGCGTTCACCTGCACTCTGTTTGTCCCTTTCTGAACTGTAAAATAGTGCTCAGGGCCGGCCCATCCATGAGGCAAGGTAAAGCAACCTCCTTCCGCGGCAGGATCCAAAGGGGCAGCAGATCCAGCCTCCAAGGAATGCTGCACCTGCTGCTGCTACCACTGCTGCAGCGACAGCCGTGGTGCGCTCTTTGGAGGCCAGATCTGCTGCCTCCTTGGAAGTCCTCCCAGGCCACCTCCACAGTGGCTTCTTGGTGAACAGGAGACACTCCTGATCTCCTCCCACCCCTAGGAAGGAAATGGTTGGCTCCTGGGCTCTGCATCCACCCATTATGATTCAGAGCAGCCCCTTCTCCCCACCACCACCACTGTGATGGCCTATGATTCCCACTTCAACCTTTGGATAAGACTGATTTGATTCCCCCTCCCTTGTTCTTGATGTAGATCTTCACTCCACTCCCTTGTTCCCCATGTAGATCTTCACTCACCCCTTCTTCCCTGGCGGGGAGGTGGGTACCATTTTGTGATTCGCCTCAGGTGACAAAATGTCTTGGGCTAGCCCTGAGAGTATGTCTTCAGAGTTCAGAACAACTCAGGTGAGTTCATGTCATATTGCTTCTAATTTGCCCTTGCACTTCCCCTAGTAAATGAGTCCTGCCAACTAAACATACCACTGTGGTCAGAAACTATCCTCTGGAGAAAGAGGGAGCAAGTCCTCCCCATAGGAACAAAGCAAGCAAGACTATTGGCCCATCTAGCTCAGTATTGTCTACACTGGCTGGCAGTGACTCTCCAGGGTTTCAGGCACGAGTTTTCCTCAAAGCTACCTGGAGATGCCAAGAACTGAACCTAGAACCATCTGCATATAAGGCAGATTCTCTACCCATCATCCCTGCATTGTATTTACTAGAGCACAGAACAAACATTGTGAGAACCTCCTTTGTAACTGTGGAATTGAACTCATATTATTATTAAGTCCATGTGCTGGAGAAACATAACCATCTCTTCAGCCACACAACCACCTAAAATGAGTCCAACTGTAGCCACCTCTAGGAAGAAGCAAGAAAGCTGTGTGTAACTATGTGCAATGCTGCTAGAACAACTGTAGGAGAACCACCTGAAAGCAGCAGTGGGAATCTGACAGAGTAAATTGGGGAGATTGAAGTTGGCATTTGGCCAAGGTATCGGTTTTGCAGAAGTGCCACTGCTCTGGTTAATATCTCAGAGGCAAGGCTGTACACTCACACGGTCCCAGTGTGGAATGGCCAGATTAACATGTTGGCACTGCTAACTGATGGAGGAATTCATGTCAGAGGTGGGGAAGCCTTTTCTGGCAGACCCTCTGGTGGTTATATGCCAAAAGTAGGTGGGGCCAAAGCCAACAGCTGCATTTTTCAAGCTATGCCTATCAGAAACCAGTGCAGTTGCATTAAAAACTCATCAGCTTGCAATTTTAAAAAATCAAATTCATAATCAAGTTCAAAATTATATTCATTATTAGGAAATCCAATATCCACTCCACACCCAGACTTACACCACACCCATTAACTTAAAGAGGAGCTTTTGCTTGCTTTTTTGATGAACAAAATACACTTATGTTAACTGGACAAGAAACTAATGTAAAAATCAAATGAATTCATAACTATGCCCTCAGACACTCTCATCACTCCCACCCCAACACAAATGAAATTGCTCACCAGTATTTAGAATAGTATTGTGTGTGTGTGTGTGTGTAATATTTCGCGTGGTATTTAGTATTTGTAAAGTTATTGTAAGGGTTGTTGGACATGTCTCTGCAAAAAAAAAAAAAAAAAAAACCAAACCAGTACTAGAGGACTCTGCTGGACTCTGTGCAACTAGACTTACCATAGTTTATTTTTCCCAGCATCAATACAGAAAAAAACCGCCCCAGTACTAATCCCTCCCACCCCAGTCTTGTGCTTTCCTTTAGCAAAAAGCCATCTCTGCCATTGATAGTGCCACAATCAATACCACCCCAGGTAAATTTGGTAGGTGGGCCAATTCCAGCCTAAATGCTAGCAGTTCCCTACCCCTGGTATATGAGTTTTAATAAAAATGGACAAGCCCACTTTCAGCAAAAGCTCTCTAAACTACACAGGAAGCAGCCAGGCTAGTGTAATGTGGCCTGACCAAGACACTTCAGTTCTCTCATCTAACTACACACACACACACACACACTCCAGATTTGAAAGACTGGAACTCCCCTCTTTGATTTGGCTGTGAAAGAACCCTTTTCTCTCTTCTTTGCAAATTTGGGGGTCTCAGAAAAGTCAAGGGCGGATGGTGACCAGAGCAATGCGTGATCAGTATCAAAAGGTTTCCAAATTCTGCGATTTTTTTAATGTGATATGGTATTTCATTTAAAAAGAAGCAGCAGCTGCCCAGACTAAACTCTTATGATAGGCAGCAGTGGACAGTGATACTTACCTCAGCGTTTTTCAACCGGTGTGCCGCGGCACACAAGTGTGCCGTGAGACACCGGCTGCTGTGCCGCGAGAAAACCGTGGTTCGGGACCCCACTGCAGCCGCAGAAGCGCAGAAACCCACCGCCGACCTACCGCGCATGCGCCAGCTTGGAGCTCCCCTCCGATTCCGATTGGTTGCCAGGGACCAATAGGAAGACAGAGGAAGGAGACGCAACGGCTGCTGGTAGCCGCCGCCATTTTTCTGTTGGGCACACCAGGAGAAGCCGCCTCCGCTCGCCCATGAGCACCGTGGCTCCGGAGCGCCGCCGCTCTGGCAGGGGGCAGCCGGCTGCAGGAGCGCACCCGGCGGAGGCGGCAGCATGTGGACCCCGGCGGAGGATGAAAAATACGGCATGGGTAGGTGCCGCCGGGGCACTTCTGCTTCGGCCCCCGATCCTCCTCTTCCTTACTACCCCCCCCCGAGCCGCCGCCATTTTGTGGGTGCTGTGCCGCGAGATTTTTTTCATGCAGACAGGTGTTCCGTTGCCCAGAAAAGGTTGAGAAACACTGACTTACCTGACCTCCCAACAGTTGAGTCACTACTGCTTACCAGGAGGAAGAGTGAGAGGGCGATGATGGTGGGGAGAAATGTGCTGTGCAAACACACCTCCAGAACCAATAAGGTGTACCCAGCTGTGTGTTTGCACAGCACCAACCTCCCTCCCAGTAAGCAGCCAGGAGGTCAGGTAAGTCCCACCATGCCACGCCACCGTCTGCTACTGGGGATTTAGCAGGTTAGCAACTTACATATATTTTAGAACTGTGTAAATTAAGAAAGGCAATATTACTGTCTTTAAGTTTCAGATTCTCCGAAATAGACTAAGAACAGAAAGGTTCTTATAGACTGGATTCTATATTAGCAGAATCACTCAAAAGAATAAACATGAGGTTGATGCAAAACACTTAGAATTTGTGTTCGGGGCCGCAAAAGGGTCCACTACGGTTGAAGAAGATGGGTGAGGTCCAACCAAGGAGAGAAAGAAGCAAGCGGCTTTTTAAGAGCAACGATCCTTTATTCGGTTGCAACCGGGTTCCCTACGCAAAGGTGACAAAAGGTATGAGGAACTCCGTCCAAAGGTAAGTCCAGAATTTTATACAGTCGCAATTGTGGGTGGTCTTATTCATCACAGGTTTGTCAATTTACAAGGGGGAGGTACATGGATGCAGGGTGCAAAAGGGAGGTTCGGGTGCAAGATACAAGGTGGGGTGCAAATTCTATCTACATGAGTAAGGTAATGCGTAGAAATCCAGGAGGGGGTGGCAAATGAGATGGATCTCATTGTCTGGCACTTTACGAAAGAAGGAAGCGGAGCTGATTGGAAGAGATTAGGTTGAGGCTTAAAATAACATTTATACTTTCATGGTTACAATAAAGTGATGCAATTTGAATATATGGGTTCCATTTCTTATTGTCCTGAAAGTACCGTAGTTACAATCATTGAGAAGTTGAGCAAACACTGATAAGGCATAAGGATACAAAGGGGTCAATGCCATTTGCAAAGGTGCCAAATGTAGCAATTGCATAAGGGTGACAGTAAGGATTCACATTTACAAGGAGTAAAGACACAATTACAAGAGAAAAAACAAAAACAAAACTAGATACAATTTAAAATTACCTGGATACAATTATTAAAAAAAACACTTGGTTAAAATTATAAAATACATGGATACAATTCTAAAAATAGAGATAGGGTAAATTGAGGAAACAAGGTAATAGGCAGTGCAGGGAGGAAAGAAAAATGCTTTATTTGACAGAAAGGAAAGAAAGGATTTGAAGAAGGGGCATAATGGGAGAAGCGAATTAAAAAGAGAGCAGACTAAAGGCAAAATTGAGGGAAAGGTTTATATATATCTCTTAGGTTGTCTTCATTTGGTTTATTTGGTCTTGGTTTTCAGCTTCTTTAGCTATTTTTCTACATCAAGGTAAACAAGGAAGTGACCAAGTAAAACACTGTGGCCCCTGAATGAGAGAAGCTCTTCCCATGGTATTTTCCATATGTTAACAAGAATCCATAAGGACTGGTACCTTGCTTAAAAATAAGAAATATAAGTTTATACAATACACACAGATTAAAAGGAAGCAACCTTTACAATCACTTCACTTAGCAGTCAGTTCCCGCTATGCTTTAAAATACTCCAAAACACTGAGCCAGGATGGAGACTGCTATGGCTTCCCCCATCATCTTGGCTGCTGTGGGGCAAAATTAGAATATTGTTAAGCACAGCAAGTGAGGTAGAAGGATGAGCAGAAGTGAAGGAAGGCACTGTGACCTGCTGCAGTTTTGCTCAACAGTTCATGTAATTTAAAGGTGCAAGCATCATCTCTTGAGTAAGGTCCTGGAAAACCTATATTGATAAAAGAAAAGACTTCTATTTTAATCCTTAATGGTTTAAGAAGCTCAACCATGATAGTTTCCCCATCATATTAAAACATAGTTAAAATAAAGAATAGTTTGATGTAAACATGCCAGTGCATGCTGCTGAAACAGTTGGCACTTTGCTCCCAACCCTGCTCCAGTTACTGCCATGCTGCCAGGAAAGACGCCATGGTTTGGGCTTAGTGTTGTGTCCGATGCCAGACTCATGGTTTGTTTTCCCCAAACAAACCATGAACAGTAAGACAAGAACAAACCTCAGTTATCCCTCATTGTTTGTTTGGAGAGAAGCAAATCATGAATCTCAGGTCTGATAACACTAAACCAAACCATGACTGGTTTCCCAGCAGAAGCAGGGGAGGAGAAGTTCCCATAACTGCAGCAGCATGCTTTCTTGCGCACATCAAAACCATAGCTTACTTTATTGTGATGTGTGAACCAGGCCACAGTGTGTCTTGTGCGTCTCTTTAGCACATTTTACAGAATCACAAAGAGAGCAAAGTGGAGCCTTGAGGCTAAAAACAGATGAGAGCAGTGCTTAGCTTTTTGATGCCACCTGGAAGAGCCATTCCAACATGCAGAAATCCATACATGAGGATGGGTGTCACCACCACAAAATGGCGAGAGAAAGATACTTCACACATGCTCACTGGTGCTCCAGGAGGAGAGAGGGGTACGGAGAACACTGCACCAAAAGCAGGGAGGTAAGAAGTCATGGAAGCAATGCATCGAAAATTTCTTGAGGGAGAGGAAGAAGAAATGGCTCCTTGCTGGGGTACAGCAAGGAGAAGGAAATTGGAATTAAACTGAGGTTTCATTCTTCCATTTGATAGTTTTAATCTGTGTTCTTTCTGATACCTTTATGAATTCAGAGACCAAAAACCATGTACAAGTATATTGTGTATGTATTATTTTTTACAGAAACATGTACCAAGTCCATCGGCTAATGCAGGCTCTATACAGATCGGCACCTTCACATGGCACCCTGGTACTGAAGCATTCCAGGCGTTACCCTGATGAGCCGTCGGTGTGCATACATGCGTGGGTAGGGGAGGGGGGAAGAGGGAGGAGGAGACAGTCAGCCCTGTAAAAACCTACAAGCAATTCACGAAAACAAAAGAAAAATGCTGTAATATCCATGCCTTCTCTGTAGTAACTGCCTTAACAAAGTGTATAGTTTTCCACTGTCATTCATTTTGTTATTTCAATACTTTAGAAACAAAGCCCATTTCCTTATTATTCATTGCTTTGTTAACTTAATTTAATTTCACTGAGGAGGGGCAAGGCACAGGTCTCGTTTCAGGCATCTCTTTCAGCAGCAAAACTAGCAGGCATCACATTGCTCCAAACTCGCTGGAGTTCTGCAGGCTTGGCTTCCTCCCGGAAATCCAGAACAAGCGAAGCTGAAACTCTATACCTTGAAAGGCCAAACTTCAACTGGCTTCTTTTACTGGAGCAGCGAACCTTTACGTGCCGTCCTGGGAACTCATAATGGTTCCACTCACAAGAACTTCATTAACTTTTTATACACTCAGCTACTAATTTATAATCATTAGGCGACAAGAGGCGACAATTACCAAGCACTGAGCAAGGAGGAGAGTACAAAGGAGGAGCAAGGCTGGTGGGAGGCCTGGGGCCTGGCCTGAGGGCCCAAGTGAGTGCACACTCCTTTGGGTAGCACTCCTAAAAGCAGAAGGAGAAGCAGCCAGATGTGGAGGCTGAGGAACAGCTGTCAATGAAGGGCCAAGGAGGTGCAGGCACAATGTTTTCCAATCCACTGTTAAAGTTCAAACGAGCAAGATGGTGAAACTAACTGGGAAGACTGCAGTCATCTAGTATTCTTAAGGAATTGATTTTTTTAAAGGAGGTGCCCTTCTAAAAATACACTATGCAAAACTTAAAAATAAAGATGCACCAACTTACCCATCAGCATAAGCTTAGGCTCTATGTCAGCTCAGTACTGAAGAGTGAAGATAGGCGTAACATAAAAAGAAAGCTAACAGTGAGTCCCTTGGCTGCAAGATTAGCCCAACGTCTTCCCAGTTTCACAAATGAAATTACATGCATACCAGAAAATCAAATTTTGGCCCAGCCAATAGCCTTGCCCTATGCTTCAGGCTGTGCTTTTATTAAGCTAAGTTCCAAAATAATGTTAATGCATTTGTTTACCCCTTTCTCATTTTAATGTTTTTTGGGGGGGAGGGGGGCTTTATATAAAGTGCTATAGAAATTGGGGGATGGAGTTGATTTTTTTATGACAACATATAGGCCCAGCATATCAGCACTGATCCAGCTAGTGTTTCTCATTTACAAAACCATTTCCCCCAGAGCTGCAGCTGAAAGGCATAGTTTGGCTTAAAGCCATGAGGGTGCTTCCAAGACTCCCCATTGTGCTTTTTTTTAAAGTGTCTGTTTTCCCCTGAAGAAACTCACATTGGATTGCAGCGTAAGTTGCAGTGATCTATTAATACAGTGTTTCTTCCTTGTTCGAACCAACTCTTATCAGTCTTGTTAAGAAAGTTTTAATTAACTTGATAATTCACATTAAAAATTTACAGTGCAATTCAGCAAGTGTCCAAAACTGAAAAATAAAATCCTCCTAGTTCTGTATTGGTTCCATCAGTGCTCAAGTATATGTCCTATTAATACTAATATGGAAGTATTAGGATGTTTCTCATTATGTCTCTTCACTACAGATAGTTTTTATGCAAAGTGGTCTAATTACAGGAATCATCCAAGATGTTCCTTGCTATGTAATTTCTACGATAAAAAAAGCATTGTGTGGTTTAAGCTGGCCATTCTTCCCATTTGCTGTTATTTATAATACCTTAAAATATGACCAAAAATGTTACAAAGACTCTAGCTGTCCTTTCTAAAGAAACAGACAATTCCCACTCACAAGGTCCCAAAAAAGTAAGCTATTTGGGTTGCGCAGGAATGCAATTTGGATGAAAAACCAGGCCCATGGTTGTCAGCTTCCTCTGACTTCTCAGGTCAGCCTACTGCCTATATGACCCTTCCCAAGTTTCCCTAGAGAGTTTCAGATTTTGTTTCTTCTGTTTGCCCTACTCCCCCAAACTGCCAAGGGCCAAGACGCCAGAACAATCTCACAGCGGGCTGCTTTTGTACAACTTCAACCCCAAAGAAAAATGATGAGTTTGAACTATTAACCCCACCCCAAGAAGGAGTCAGAATTAAAAGTTTGTGCATAAGCCTGTAGATGGGAACGCTGTAAAAACAGCAGGCAAAGGTTTACCTAGTGTTGCAGTGAAAAATGAAGATAAACTGGCTTGAATGGGGAGCAATGCACAAAGAAATAATTCAGGAGCTCTGAAGCAACAAAAATAGATAATGGAGAAGACTCACCTGACAACCTCCCTAAAGGAAAGATGAAACAATACTTGATCAGTCCTGTTCACACTGCAGCTATTCTACCATTACTATTCTAATGTGTTTTGACCCAGTTTAACAATTATTTTGTTATTTTTTTAATAATGTTGGATGGTTTTTGTGTAAAGGCATGGTCCTCACAAGTCTAATAAATCTCTCTCTACTATTCTAATTTCCCTTAGCTCTGATAGTTAGTACATCCGTACCAGTCTTCCACATAGGAATTTGTTAGCTGCTGTCATAGCAGCAGCAGCAGGAGGAGTAACAGCAGTAGTTAATATTTCTAGTTATATTATGGCATTTTCTCTTTTGGGGTGTTTGGCACAAGGTTTGCAATAGTAATGGGCCAACTTCCCATTGGCCTGATGCACAATTGGTTTAATTTTTACTAGCTTTATTGGTAGCTTAATTGGGGTGGGGGGCACATCAGTTCTCTCAGAGTTCTCTTCTGCTTGCAATTTGACACCGTGCACATGTTATCATATTGTTCCCTTAGAATTATAGCTTGGCTAAATCCAATGCCCCCCCCAACGCTATTTCCAGAAGCATGTGAGGGGTTTAAATGAGGGTGAAATTTCACTGCACATGTGCAGAATCTCAGCTAACATTATGAGCTAGAGAAGAACTTTGGGGGAAAATTCTGCTCCATTCATAATACAGTTAAGCATTACAAGTTCAACAACAATCCATATTAAATACAAATTTCAGTTCCATTACTTGTCTGCAAACGTCCTTGGAAGCTTGTCAGGAGTTTCTAAATGAGAAGATCAATAAAGGCAGACATGCTTTCTTGAAAGGAAGCTTCCTTGCTACTATGAGACTTTCACTATGTGCAGCTGCAAGAGAGCATGTTCTCAATTCCTTCAGAGCAACAATGTGGCTCAATAAGATTGGCCAGTGCTCCACATGAAGTGACCGTGCATACTAAATATGTCCCAGAAATTATCTGCAAAGCACTTGTGTTCCATGGCAAGAAGTTGGAAAATGTTCCCTGAAGGTAGAAAGTCATCAGACTGGACTGTAAACTATTTGTGGAAACCATATATTCCTCACATGGGTTTCTATCCACATGAAGTTAAATATGTTAGGATAGGGCCCAGCTATTAGTTACTGGAGAAGGAAGCAGCAGCAGAATCACAGCACTTCTGCTAAATCATCTCATCATCATGAGAATTTAAACACATCATTTTGAGAAGAAATACCAAGGCCATTCACAAATAAAAACAAACAACAAAGTAACAAGAATAAAATCAGCTTCAAAAAATACAGCCACTATAAAGGACATTGTAAAGGATATTGTTTTAGATCCCCCCCCCCCAAATACATCATTCATCAGGCAAAAACTCCCTCAAATATCAAAGAGAACTACAAGACACAGATTAAGAGACAGGAAGCAATGCTTAAGTCTTGAGCCACACTGTACGTATATAAATGCCCAGAGAGTTATTTTAAAACCATCAAATCAGTCTGTCCCAAACCTCTCGATCCCCTTGCCCACAACTGCAGCAGGTGGGAAAGTGTTTGATATTTAGCTCCAAGGCACTCAGTATTCCAGTCAGCAAGTTATCTGCTAGAGGTGAAATGTTGGCAGAAAGTACATCTCACGTTTGAAAGCAGCATGTGTGTTCTGGGTGGGGGGGGGGGGTGGAATCTGCAGAAAGTAAGAAAGCAGGGGCAGATTTACAGATGGAAAACAAGAAACATTACCACTTATTTGATTCTCATTTAAAATGAGGGAGAAGGGTTATGTAAATGGACAAGTCTGTCAGACAAGCAAGGCAAAATATACCACCTAAGGAAGAGGCAACCTATCACAGCATTGGGGGGGGGGGTTGAGGAAGAGGACATACATGATGGTTGGATGGCCATCTGCCATGGATGCTTTAGTTGAGATTCCTGCATTGCAAGGGGCTGACTAGATGATCCTAGGGATCCCTTCCAACTCTAGAATTCTATGAATGAGGGTGTGTGATAGATGCTGGTTGGCCCAAGAGCACTCAGCCCTAGCAACATGGAAATTTGAACCTAGCTCTCCCCACTTATTCACTACACCTCAACTGTTTGTGGTTCTTCCCACCCCACTTTATCCTAAAATTTCAAACTGAAAGTAAGATTTTCAAAGTGTGCTGACCATGTAGGCAAGTGCTCTTCAGTGGTTTCTACCACGTGTAAATCAGGCCATAGTGATTGCAACTGTAGGAAGATACTTAAGGAAATGGGGACTCTTTTTCAGTAAGGAGTGGCCCCTAGCCCTTATGGATCAAGGTATCACTGTGTGTATTTTCACATTATTAAAAGCACGTTGAAGCAATGTTGCAGACACTAATTTATGGAAGTTTTTAAACTTTTGGTGAAGAGCAAAGCGGTGGCTGAGAAGGGACATTTAGGTAAGTGAATAATGGCTTGCAGATAAAGTTACAGGAATACAACACAAGGGAATATTTAGGAGTCAGAAGACTATCATTGTCCATATCCATATTACTTATGAACAAACAGAGGCCTATGTCATTGCTTAGATGTCTTGAAAGAGATCTCTGTATCAATAAGGATATCACCACCACTTTCCTCCAAAGTGTGAACAATAGAAACTGTATATGAGAGGATTTTACTTGGCTATACAGTATAAGCAGACATTAATTGCTACATCTGCATTTTGGATGTATTTTGGAAATTTGGAGAATGTGGCAGCCATGCTAGTTAAACTGCACCTGGGCTCTAGTAGAAGACAAATAATTCAAAGTAGTGCTTGTCTTTCATATGATTACTCTGTGCTTTTTCCAGCAGTCAGGTGGTTAGAACAGACTGTGGTAGCAGAAGTCATCAGTTTGACTGCTAGCTAGGTGTTTGTTTGTTAGTTATATATTCTTATATATTTATTTATATCCCACCTTTCCCTCTGACTGGAATTAAGGCAGCTTACAGATAAAAACAAGTATCTGCTCCCCTGCCCCATTAGCCCTGAAGCCACCCCAACAGACTCCCCTAACAAGTGTGCATTTACTATGAACTGCCAACATTGTGGTTACATACGATGTTTGATTGGTTTTCTTTTCACAATTTCAAACTACTTACCGAAAGATGAATATCATGAGCCTCTCAATTATCCAGGGAATCTTACTCAGTTTCAACAGACTTCACCCTCTGTTTAACCCCAACCACATAAGCAAGTTAAGTTTCTTTGGTTGCTTCAAGATAAATCATTATACAAACAAACTTCATCACCAACTGAAGTTCCAGGTAGTATTCAGTTCCTGCTCCAACCTTAAAATCTCTTCCATCTTACTTAACATTTTGAAAACCTGCAAAACCATCCTACCTCTCTCACTACAGTTTCAGAATGAGGGTGTTGGGTAATGTGTGGCGATCAGTATTTTTATTTTTTAAAGTATGCTGCTATATTCTTTTTAGGGGGTATAATTTCATGCAAAAACCATGCCCGTCTGCCACCCCCTGGTAGTGTTGGATTCCTGTCTTAAATGGAGTGATGGGGACAAAGGGTAAGAAGTCAGGAAAAGTTCTGAGCCACTTTGTTCGTTGGTTAGAGACGAACTTTCAATGAACTCTGTTGGGAAGGAAAGAGAACAGGGTGAACACACCAGGCGCAGCTTTCCAGAAACAGAGGGGGGGGGGAGAGAGAGAGAGAGATCAGGAGGGGAGGGGTCCTTCTCCGTCCCCTTCAGCACAACAGCAGCCCCTCGAAGTACCATGCTCCAATAAGAGCTGCCTTCCCAGGGGGGCACGTTCAGTAAAGGCGGATGCCAGCACAGCTCTTTTCTCAAACAAATCCATCAGCAGCAGAACTAGGGGCCAGCCAGAAGGGACTACATTTTGCAAAACCCATAGAGGAATTATTTTTATTTTTAAATGACAAAATCCACAGTTGGACTGGCCAGACCTTTACTAGGACTAACTAAAATGATTGGTCTTTTCCTCAGTTTCATAGATTTCACACTCTGTTTAGCCCCAACCACATAACACAAGCAGGTTAAGGGGTTTTTTGTGGGTTTTTTGTTTGTTTGCTTGCTTGCTTGCTTCAGGATAAATAATGAAAACAGTAGAAACCAGCATAACAGCACATGAGCTTTCAAGTTCTCCAGAACTTGAAACCAGTGGGGAGATATACGCAATAAGCATGGACAGCAAAACAAACAAACAAACAAACATAGGCTGGATGTTGAAGCCTTGGATTGTAGACTGGCCTAGTCTTTACTAGGTGCCTGCTTTTATCAGGTTACACCTAGGATTCTGGGACAAAGAAGCAATGTCTGATCCCCATTTTAAAAAACTCTTAGCCAGTTCAGTCTCATGCCTTAACCTTGCCCTCCAACCCCTGCTTCAACTACACACACACCAGGGAGAGGAAAGCTAGGTTTAGAAAGTGAACAAGTGTTGAAGAGGTAGTAACCTGAATCTTGGGACAGGCATTTCTGGGAAGGTAGATTGTTGCTGTTGGATGCAGAGATGTTTTGAAAACAGTAAAGGAAAAGGAACAGGAATACAAGGGAGAAGGGAAGAGAGAAGGCCAAAATTTGCGAGAATGGCATGCACTAAATTATCTCCTTCCAAAGAGATTGTTTAGCTTTTTAAAACAAAGTTGTCTAGGTTTGTCCCTTACAGTCAAAATTTTCTTTGTCTAATATGAATCTTTTTTGTTCTTTCTTCCAGAATGGTCTGGCAAGTCTGGATCACTGGGTTCAAGATATGGCAAATGACATATCCTTCCCAGAATACACCAGAGCAAACTTTGCTCTGAATATACAGTGGTACCTCGCCTAACAAATAACTCGCCTAACGTCTTTTTCGCCTAACGAATGACTTCCGGCAAAACAAAATGGCCGCCGGAAACGAATTTCTTCGACTTAAGAAAAGACGTCGCGGCCGCTTTTAATAGGATTTCTTCGACTAACGAATTTTTGAATAGGATTTCTTCGACTAACGAATTTTTCCCCAATGCGTTCCTATGGGGATTCGCCGAACGCATTTTTTTCGCCTAACGACGATCGCGTCGGAACGCATTATCTTCGTTAGGCGAGGTACCACCGTACTAACAGGTTCCTTTCCAGAAGGAAAATGCAGGCTCTTGGAACTGACAATACGTTCTCATAACCTTCCACAGGAATGCCCCACCACCACCACAAACCTGGATCAAGGAGGTTCAGAGCTAGAACCTCTAAATAGCCCCACTCTCAAACTCAGATGCTAGTGATATGTAAAAGTAGCGAATGCTGCAAATTCAGAAAAAAAATATTGGGCTGAGCACCTTAGAACTACCTACGTTATTGTGGCATGCTCTGAATCTGAGACCCACTGGTTGTCTGTTTATGTATCTCCTTACTGAAGCCTAGAATAGGCCAGGGGCCGGAAGGAGGTCACTATTCTGTATATAGAGCAATGCTTTTGGCTACAGCAAAGGGTATACAAAGTTCCAAATAGGTCTTGGCAGATTCAAAAGCTGTTTGGCTCAGTGCTTCCATGTGCACTCTCAATGGGGAGCTACAGCTAACACTTGCTTAAATTTTCTGTTTTAAAAATTAGCCTCAGTAGGCAGTTAGCAGCACTTTTAGATCTGCCTACAAGGACAGCTTAAGAAAAACTCTTGTTGCCTAGTTGGTCCCAGGAAATAAAAGTCTCTGTTTTGCAGAAATCACATTCATGGGTGGCTTCAACCGACGAAATCTGTGCTGCAGACATGGAAATGTGCTTCGGCTTGACCGACCAGTCCCTTTGTGGTTTGGACAGTCTGACTGGCAGCGTTCTTTCCTAATCAGCATAGAAAGATGCCAGGAAAATGATACCTGCTTAGTCCAGGGACTAATTCATGCTCCCAGCAATGTACGGTACCCTATAGTACCAAGCAGGGACCAAAGAAAACTGTCACATGGCCATGGATACTAAGACACAAAATAGGTAAGGTAATATACTACTATCAGGTATTAAAATCCAATAAACTGTGTTAGCAACTGAATGTTCAAAGTCATCTCACGTTAAGTTCAGAACGAAATCTTTTTGCTCTCCACTCAAACGTGCACCCCACCCAATACATACACACCTTATGATGAGCACCACAGAACCAAAGAGGGAAAATAAGAGACTAAACTTAAGATGGCATGAATCTATCAAGTCAACCTCCTGCCTGCAAATAGAATATTCTTCATACAATTCCATCCCCAGTGGATGCTTGTTCATGCCATTTTTCAAACCTTCTGGGATAGCTCAGTTGGTAGAAAATGAGACGCTTAATCTCAGGGTTGTGGGTTTGAGCCCACATTGGGCAAAAGATCCCTGCACAGCAGGGGGCTGGACTAGATGAACCTTGTGGTCCCTTCCAACTCTACCATTCTATTCTATGAAATCTTTCAGGTCACGAAGAGGGCCCTCTACTTGCACATGGAACTGAGCTTGCTCCTTGCATCATGACACTAAGCTGAGGAAGTAGGGAAAAGCTGTGGGGCTTCACAATGTTGTCCTGTGTGCAAAGCTTAAGGCACTCAAGGTGTGCAAATGTTAGAGGATGGCCCAAATAGGCAGAAAGCAAATTCCAGACACCTCGGGAAATGTTGAGCAACATTGAAAAACAGGCTCTGCAAATAGCAAGAAGCAGCTGGGGAAGGGAGAGGAGAAAGCTTTGGTAGATACGCCCATTCTTAATCCTCCCCGGATGCCTCAAGCGGGGTATTTGATCAAGAATTCATAGAATAAGAGTATGGGCAAGAAATTAGCAGAAGCCAAATGTCAGCTCCAGTGTTGGATCCCCAAACCATCCTGCAAGAATGAAAAGCACAAGACACACAAGCACCCTTCTGTCTCTCCTTCCCCGTGTCCCACCCACCCCACCTTCATTCTCTTTTTTTTTAATCATTTAGATGTATCAAGGCAACATAGAGGCCACAATGAAACCAGTGCAAATGATGTCAACATGAAATCAATTTCTCATAACATGCTGCGGTCCTGCAAATTTGCACCACTCCATCCCAATAATTAAGATTTCTCAACAAACCTACCGTATCTCTGCTAATTGGTCAAACCATCATACTGAAATAAACTCTGTGTTTCCAAAACTTTCTTGCAACAACCGATTATCTTACAGCTACTACTCATTTCAATGAGGAATGTGCAAGAAAATGTGCAAGTGGATTGCACTCTGTGAGTCAAAGCTTCAGTCTACACCATGGGTAGGCAAACTAAGGCCTGGGTGGGCAGATCCGGCCCAATCGCCTTTTAAATCCAGCCCGCGGACAGTCCGGGAATCAGCGTGTTTTTACATGAGTAGAATGTGTGCTTTTATTTAAAATGCATCTCTGGGTTATTTGTGGGGAATAGGAATTCATTCATTTATTATTATTTTTTTCAAAATATAGCCTGCTCCCCCCCCCCCAAGGTCTGAGGGACAGTGGACCGGCTCCCTGCTGAAAAAGTTTGCTGACCCCTGGCCTACACGTCCGCCGCTATTGGTAGCATCCGAAACTCACCACCAACTAGAGATGGCCAAGTAATCTTGCTTCACAGTGGAGCTACATTTGAATGTCCCCAACATCCCTGCACACTTCTTGTAGTGGTTGCAGATTGGTGACTGGGAACTGCTAAGGATTCCAGACCAGTATGCCCAGGCCAGCACATTCAGTCTATATGAGCAGTTCTTAGTCAATGTGAGCAGACGCATCACAACATGGAACATGCTTGAACATACACATGCCCATGATTATATGAAGAAACATACCGGTAAGTGTGAACTAAACTATTTGTGTCCTGAAACAATTTCCATGATCACAGCAGCATTCTTTGCAACTGCCATGGCCATAGAAAATGATCTGCCTTATAACCATGTAATGCCAAGTTTATGCTTCTGTTTCTCCATGAGGTCCTCTGCACACACGTGACTGGGAACAGGCTATTCGCGTGGAGAAGCAAATAACTGTGCAAACTGGCCCTTGGTGTGTAATTCTTCTTGTCGTCTGTTCCTTTGGGAGTATCTGATTAGGGCCATATTTTAAAATCCAGCTAATAATGTGAAAGGCAGACTGTCTAACCAAGCCTTATTCTGCATAGCGATTTTGTACCCAGTCTCTCACTAAATGCCTTACGGAGTTAAATAATTCGAGACAGCAGGCAGTATAAGGTATAAATTACAGAAAGCACTGGAGTAAAGAGATTGTATGCTGAATAAATTAAAGCTTTCAGTTGTGAGACCAGTAATGGGTGGGGAGAGGAATTAGGAGCCATGGAAGCAGTGAAACAATGGAGGCATTTTTCCCCTGATGGGCATTTTTGGAGTTTATTTGTTGATAATTTATTAATTTGTGAAGTCAGTTAAAATCATAATTAATTCAAGGTGCTGGTGCAATTTGGCCCTGCTTCTGGTTGATTCTCTAAATCCTCCTCCCTTCCTAAAAATCATCATCTGTTGAAGTTGGGGGGGGGGCTGTCTGGACCCCAAGCAGAGATGGGTGCAATCCATAGGCAAAGGTTGCAGGGCAACATAGATCTAATGTCAGAATGCAGGAGCTCTGGCAAGCCAGACACAAAGGCTGCCAACTCCCAGCCGGAATGTCTAGAGCTAAAGCTATGCCAGTTTGTGGAAAGCAGTGTCAGGCTATCTAGACACTAGTTCAACAGAAGCTAGATCAGGAGTGGAACTACATGTTGCACATGGAAATGCATGTAACAAAACCCTGACATGCAAGACTAAAACGGGTGAGATATATATTTTTATTTTCCAAACTGGCTAACAGGAAGCCCCTCTCCCTTGCACAAAATCTACACATGTTCATTGGGCAGGCAAGCAAACTCAACTAGTTCAATCCTGAAAAGATTTTTTAAAAGCTCCATGAATCTGCCTCCAACCTCACCAATGAAAAGCACACACACACACACACACACCAAGTTATCTAAACGGCTGTGACATAGAAGAGGGAGCAAGCTTGTTTTCTCCTGTTCTAGCTTCAAGTTACAAGAAAGGAGATTCCGACTAAACATCAGGAAGAACTTTAGGATGGCAAGAGCTGTTTGACAGTGGTATGCAGCAGCAGAATGGGAATTCCAGTGCCCAGTGCGGGAGGGAGGGCACGGGTGTGGGTGGGTGGGTGTGCGCACACACACACACACACACACACAACGGGGGGTCACGCAGACTGGGATGGCAGTGCATGGTCGAAGGAACTGGTCGTGGCACTCCAGTCCTCATTGCCCACACCACTCCTCTCCATGGGTGTTGGTTCCTCCGATGCCAGGGAGGACAGCCGGGCTGCCTGCATCGGCACACCTATTTCATGCCCCCTCAAAAATCTGCGTCTGGAGACACAGCCCCTATGACATGCACCACGCTATGCCTCTGGTGGAACGGACTCCCAAGAGAGGTGGGGGACTCTCTTTCCTTGGACAGTTTTAGGCAGAGGTTGGGTGGCCATCTGTCATGGATGCTTTAGTTGAGATTCCTGCATTGTAGGGGGTTGGGCTAGATGACCCTTGGGATCCTTTCTAACGCTACCATTTTATGTAAAGAAAAAAGAAAACACCACAGAGCAGGGCCTACCAAACCTTTTACTAAAAGAGCTCATTTGAGACAGCTGAAAATTAAGGAGGCCAAGTCAAGTCACAAAATGCTAGAAATGCAGGCAAATTTTGGCACAATCTGCTGACAATTTTTATTATTGGCAGCAATTTCTACTGGTACATAATACACTTTTTGAAACTGCTAAATTATGAACCACAGCATTTTACTTGTGGCAAGGAGTTCCATGGCTGAGCTTTCCTTAAGGTGGCATTTGCTATGGAGATACTAACTTTTGTGTGCGTTCAGCATGCGCATGACCACCAATGCACAAACAATTTTCGGCCCCATCGATGCATATGCTGTGTCAAAACGCAACCCCTGCACAAATGGAGAGTTCCCTGTATTATGAATCACCCTCCTCATTTTATTCAGAAATTGTTTAGCCCAGAGGCCCTACGTGAAGGCTATTTAAAAACAACAAAACCTTTTCTTCCTGCATGCCTCTCAAAGTGTTTTAACCATCTCAAAGTGCTTTTAACCAAACGGTTTAAGAACTATGGATTTCTTTACCAGTTCTCCTTTCACACTCAAACTGAACACAGACACAACCCTAAGAAAAATGCATCCTTCCTCCCTGGTCCTTTTACACTGACTACTTCTTCCTATAACAGCTTTCCTTTCTTATCCCTCTTTCTATTCTCTGTAATAAAGACAGGAAATGCTAACATTTTATCTCTTTTCAGGCCCTTTTCCCTTAGAAGAGGGTGCCCTCCTTTCCTTCTGAAGCCAGTCTAACCAAAAGGCTCTGGCTTGGCAGGTGGCTTGGGCTGGCAAGCCAGTAGGCGGTGGGGGTGGGGTATAGCCCTGAGGCCCATCTGGAAGTGGCCTAAGGCCCACTGGTGGTCCAGCTCCACTTGAGAAACATTGTCACACATGCCAAACTCTCCCTCCTTCACCAATACCCCTTGAAGTATTAAACCAGCGAGGCCTAAAGCAGTGGGGGGTGGGGGGTGGCTACTGTTCAAATAGAAAGCTCTTATCACATTGAGGTGGCTGCTATTCAGACAAGCAGTCGGATCTCATTGATTCAATTCCTTTGAGATACAAAGAAGTGGGAGGCCGTGAGGGTTAGCCAAGGTAAGGATTCCTTAACCAGAGTTGTTCCTTTCAAGTTTACTTAACATCAGGACTAGATAAAGTCCCGGTTTCTTTTATTATTATTATTTTTAAAGAGTCTCTCTTTCCTTCCCAAACTGTTCTCGTCGTCATTTCAGAATCAATGGCACAAGCAGAACAAACGCATCCCAACAAGGAAGAAGAGTGTAGAGTGTGTTCAGTATCTTCCCTGGGACACCCTAGAGGCAGGAAGCATGCCTGCTTCGCCCTCGCAAGAGGTCAGTTCCAAATGAAACAATTAGGTTTACTTATCCTAAGCACCCTCCACAAGGGAGGGAGGGAGGGAGGGAGGGAGGGAGGGAGGGAGGGAGGGCACATGGACACCCAGTCCCAAACACCCCTGCGGGCATCTTAGCACTTTTGCACACAACCAACCAGGAGGGATGGGATTGGGGATGGAGGACATCTGGGCTTGGGTTTGTGAAGCAACTGTACAACCCTTTCCCCACAAGCACATGTCTCAAACCCCGCAACTGCACCTCCAATAGCAGAGCCACCCCACTCCCAGCCTCAGCGCCTCCCCATAACTGTGATGTCCTGCTCCCTGACTTCCCTCTCCGGCCGCTTCACTGTGGCTCACCCTCAGCCAGCCACCCTTCCCATCCCATGTTCCCAGCAGAGGGGGCAGAGGGGGCTGTTTCAGCAGCTCG
Organism: Darevskia nairensis; assembly: GCA_034642065.1. Taxonomy (NCBI): domain Eukaryota; kingdom Metazoa; phylum Chordata; class Lepidosauria; order Squamata; family Lacertidae; genus Darevskia; species Darevskia nairensis. The sequence goes on from JAWWNI010000964.1 coordinate 1,463,497, forward strand.
CTCCTCCACTTTCCAACGCTCCACCCCAAGGAGGAATTGCGGTTGGGCTGCTTCTTCCTTCTCCCTTTTTCTGTCTAGGGAGGAGTGGAAGGACTTTGCCTTCTCAACACGAGGGGTCTCCGGGAAGAGGCACAGAGGAGTGGGGCTCCAGTGTGGCCCCCCAACCTGATTTCCACACTCCTTCGCCCACCCACATGCCCAATCTCCATGCCCCCCACCTGTGTAATCTCTGTGGCTGCTCCTTCCCTCATCCACACACCCAATTCCCAATGGTAATATATCATAATATTGTGGTGTTTTAACTGCTGATATATCACAGTGTTGAAAACCAGGCATTGCACAGCCCTGGTCCACACTTACTAACATACTTTCAGTTCTACTTTGTGGTGTGGCAATGTGGGCAAAGTTGAAGCAGTTGTCTCTGTAAGCCCCTTCCAAATTCAAACTGAGTATTTTGAAGCTACACCTGCACACTACAAATTTGGCGGCGTGTGTCAGTCATATCACCATACACATCAATGAATGCACCTCAAAAACAAAGTATATGAGCTCTATTTGACTTCTCCCCTCCCCTCAGCCCTGTTTCTGTGTTAATTTCAGTACCGGACATTTTCTGCACCTAACGGCTGCACACAGATATGGAGACAAGAAATCTGGGATTTGCTGCCTGAGATGGCTCTTTCAATTCATTAAAAATGCCAAGTCCTAACTAATTTAATCATGTTCCACCTGGCAACATGACTGGCTCTACCATTAGGCTGAGTAAGGAGGTTGCCTCAGGCAGTAGACGCTGAAGGGAAGGGAACCGTCAGAGCAACCTATGCTACAAAGCCTGCCCTGCACCCACTAAGCTAGCAAGTTGCCTTCATATGCTGTGGAAGGCACTGCCATTGCCTGTGCAAAATTCGGCAGCTAGGTTGCTCACTGGGGAAAGATGGTTATGAGCATATTACATGGATCCTGGCTTCCAGTTAATAGTTTCCAGGCCCCATTCAAAGTGCTGGCTTTTACCTATAAAACCTTAAACAGCTCAGGACCGCAATACCTCAAGGACCAACTCTCCCCATTTGAACCAATCTGGAGCCTGCAATCATCATCTGAGGCACGTCTTTGTATGCCTCCTCCACGAGAGCTCCAGAGGGTGGCAACATGAAAACAGGCCTTTTCTGCAGTGGCTCCCCACTTGTGGAATGCTCTCCCCAGGGAGACTCCCCTGGCGCCTTCATTACATATGTTCTGGCACCAGGCAAAAAAAGGTAAGAGGTACAGTTCAAAACACCAGGTGCATAAAAGGCAATATTCTCCCTCCTATGCATTTGTACAGCTCCCGGCACAAATAAGTCTTCATTTCTTTCTTGGGCTATCACAGTGTAAGCCTCTGCTGTTAACAGAATTAGTTCCATGGCTCCCATGAAAGTATAATGAGACTTCGATGCTTAATTTTAGCTAGATCATCATATCATTTTAAAGAGAACATCAACACAAAGCTCAACGGCAAAGCTCAAGAAGGTTGGACACAAGACAAATGTTCGACACTAGAGAAAAAAAGAGTGCAGGCAGGAAGCATTTGGTTTCTGTATAAAGCTAAATCTGTAACCAAAAAAATATATTTCAAAATCACTATGTATTTTAAGTGACAGGCAGAAACAACAACAAAGGTGTCATAAGTGAAATCCAACCTAAGAATTTATAAAGAAAATAAAGAATGTAGTATTGTGGTGGGATACAGAAAGAAAGAAAGAAAGAAAGAAAGAGAAAGGAAGAACCTGTTCCTCCTCAAAATATCTGTTAACTTTGCAGCAGATATAATTGTACAGGATGAGAGCAGAAGATATTTGTAGTGTGAACCAGTATATTGGTGGTGAGAAATAAACTATTCCTTAACAGTTAAAGAACTGGTCGGTGTTACCTATAAATATTTTTAGTATGTTTTACTGTATAGGAAGAAATTGTATCTTAATGCTGAAAACATGAATAAAGTGTGCACATTTTAACCACTTAAACATGGATGATGGGGTAAGCAATTAAATGAAATTAAATACACATAATCAGGATTTCAAAACTCAAGATTATCTTCAGATTTCCTCAAATTCTAAACTCTGAACTCAGATCCTCATGTTTAAAAACTTTACATTTGTTTCCATTTTATTAATATAGTCTTGCAGTGCAACAATTCAGTTTTCCTTTTGGAAAGTTTAACAGATTTTTTCCTTTAAAAAATCACAAGAGAAGCTAGTTATATCCCAAAACTGATCTTGGAAAGCAAAATTAAATAATAAAGACAGTTCACAAGAAGGAATGAATGAGGCATCAAAACTGGGTAATGATCCTGTGTTGCCCTTCTACATCAGAGAAAGAAACCCATGCTAAATGACAGACTGAAGTCTTTTTAACACCTTCTATGCAATTAAAGGACACCAGCTCTCATTTCCTTCTCAGAAATTCTGATGATGCAGATGGTTGAATTTTAAACTTTACACTTACCATGCTCTACAAAACAATCCCCAAGTTAAAATTAGAATAACTCTGAAATCTGTCACATTTTGCAAATAAAATATTAAATAGTCAATTAATCACTATAAGCTGGCCTCACAATTCAATTCTTCATTACGCAACGGTACTCTCTTCCTGCCAAAAAAGTACGTATTGAATCCAGAGAAACATGTAAACAAAATTTGTTTCCCTCCCATTACATCAAAACTAAATAATGCTTTCTATCTTCTTTTTAGTGATAAAGCGGGATATCAAATCCAAACTCTTCTTCTTCTTCTTCTTTTTAAATAAACATGCTCAGATTTCATACATCTCTACGTATTATACCTCAAGCTTACATAAAAAGCATCCATAAATCCTTTCCTTTAAAATAAATTGAAACATCAGCAGACAAGGGGGATCTCTTTGGCCAGTAAAGATGACCTCTTTTTACAACAAGTTTATAGACACTTTAGGTTTGTTCCGGCAATGTTAACACTGTGAAATATTAGCCGCACTGTTGCGAGGGATGGTGGTAAAGTCTCCAGCAGACTCTGGAGTCACTTAAATCAAGTAGTAGAAAAGTGAATGCCCATTTTAGAACACTGGAACACCAGGAGTGAAAAGAGATGAACAAAAAACACAGAGACACCAAGTAGAAGCTGCAAATGATTTCAGCAGAGTGAGATTTTGATCTATCAGTACGTTTCCCCTTTCAATCTTTGTTGGAAGAAGATTCTGACAGAATCAGTTGTATTACTCTCCTCTGTTGCACTGCTTCTCTCCTTTCTGACCGGCAGCTTATGGAATTTCTTCCCCCAAAATAACTGTATCTACTTATTTAGCATGACAGTTTGGTTTTAAATTACAAAACGTATAGTAAACTCGTAACCAGGAATTTTGCCATGGGGCACTGGCATTATGAGTGCACGAGGAGGGAACTAGCCTTTCACCCAGAAAATAATTTCAATAAGCTAAATATTGTTAAAATATTAAAAAGTGCCCAGATGCCTGTCAAGCAATCCAGTGCCCTAGCACTTACTAGTCAAAACACTGAAAGTCAGGAGAAGGTATACTTTGAATTAAGCAACTGCATAGAATGCATCCAGCATGTAAATGTCAGCCTGGAATATTCCTGAGGCCAGAAACCACACACACACACACACACACACACACACACACACACACACACACACCCTTGGGCTGCATTGCTTTATACTGAAAGTGCTAAAGAGCACAACCGCAACCACCCACACCTCGATTCTCAATGCTTTGGATATAGGTGTGCGAATGCATGGTTGTCTGGGTATACCCAGCAGGAGTAAGCCTGCTTAAAACACACAAACACCTCTAACAACACAACAATAAGCATTAAGAGAAAGAAAAACCTACATATGACTTGTTTTTTCGTATGCAACCTCACACACAGTGCATCAGAGTGGCAGGTCAGGTGGACAATTTACAATCTGCAATCAACATGCAGCCCTTCCCCATCTCCCCAAACACTTCTGAACAGGCGGCATTATTATAAAACTGAGAATTATAGGATCTCCCCCACCCCACCACCCCACCCCCAGCTTCCTGTTCCCGTGTATGCAGAGATAATTTTTGAAAACGTAATGGCAAAAATGCAAAAGTATCAGGTACAAACAGAGAGAGAAATTCAACACAAAATTTACGATTCCAAAGACTCCAGGCATCTCCCTATTTGGCAATGATCCATTCAAATGTTCCCCATTTGTACGTGCAAAAATGTCTTGGCAAGAATAAGTCTAAGAGATATTTCAACTGCAGGTGCTGATTATGCAAGGTTCAAATGGTACAGAGATTATAACAATGACATGCAAATAGTATGCAAATTAGTTGCACCCCTCCAGCTGACAATATTTCTAATGTGGCCCTCTGTGCTGAACAAGCTGCTGCTCACTGGTTGTGCCAGTAATACAACCAGAATTAGCCCACTGGTAGTGAAAGTCGGATTTTCTCACCTTCCTCCAAATCCCAGCCTCTCCAAATATTAGACTGGGAAGAGGGGTTCTAAAGAGGTTCAGTTTTCACTAACCGTCTGCTACCACTTCATAAGCACTTCAATTTCAGATCAGGGCAGAAATCAATTAAGAAGACTGCCACACAAGAGACAAAAAATGCCAATGAATTAAATAAGCGAATATGAAAACAGGGGACAATGTAAAGTATTTTTTTAAGAGAGAGAAAAAACACATAGAGTAACAGAAAAAAAGATTAGAAGATTCAGGTGTTCTTGTTATTAAACTTATATATTCAAGCAGCATTACATCGCATTATAGAAAGACCTCAGAGACCCCTTTACATTATATTATAAGAGCCACATAATGAATGGCTTCTAAAGAAGGTCAGCATTCGGCTTCGCAGCCTTAAGGGCTTTAGAGGCTTGAATGCCAATGCTAGGTGCTTTGTCTAGGTTACAAGCTGCACAAACAAGATTTAACAAAGGACCTCCTTAGTCATCTTATATAGATTGCTGGAGTCAAATAATCCCATTTCACTCAGCTGTTCACACGATGAAACATAGTCACCCATAGTTTAAAGGCACATAGACATTTTCTGAAAGCTGCTTTCCCTTTTATGCATCACTTTTCAATGTATATCAAGTGAGTTTGCAATCATATTTGTTGTCACTTTCATTCATGTCATACCCCTTACTTATATGATTGAGATCTGAATTACTGACTGTTACATCCTTGTTAGGAAAAAAGCAGGGGGGAGAGGGGCGTGTGGAGTAGTAGATAGTTTGCAACACACATCAACTGAGCAGCCGACTCAAGAGCTGAAACTCAGCAGTGGCCTTCCCAGCTACCTTTTCCTGTGGGCTAAGGTGTAAGTCAGGATTTCCCCTTCCGAAGACCATTTTAAAATTGAAATAAAAAAGTGTTGCATGTCACTGAACACTCTTCTCTGAGCATCTGCTGTTTAAGATCACCCTTGATTGATGACAGCTATTTTTAATTGTTGCTTTTAAAATTTAAATGCCCCCCTGAGACATTTTATAAGTGTATTAGTGCACGGCAGGAGGCCTGCGAAGTGGGAAACACAGAACGAATCAACAACCTCATGCCATTAGCACCTTTGGAACCAAAAAAACCACTGTTTGATATAAAAGTAACAAGATCCTTAAACAGCCAACAATCTCATATCTATAGATGTGTATGTGTGTACACACCCACACTGCCCTCTTTGAGTGTCTACATGTGCATTTCCTGGACTCAATGTATGCCAAATGAAGGCTTTTCCGTGTGTTTTCCATATTAGGAGCCATGTATTTTACGGTAGCTCTTAAAATCTTAAGACAAATATTCCCTTTTTTTAAAAAAAGATTTAAGAATTGCAGCTGAAATAATCCAGTTATGGGTTGTTTTCAACTAATGTAATATTTAAAAAACCGATGAGACATTGTGCCCGGAAACAAAAATTCCCTGAATTGTAGGCACACAAATGACTTCATTGTGCTATTTAGACATTTATGTGATAGGAGATTGCATTCTCCAAAGAATAAAACAATAGCTTCTTTCCCCTTTAAATAAAATATTTAAACCGAAACAAGTTTTCTTTTGTTTGTTTGTTTTTTAGAAAAAACATGAACTGTGAAAGGCAGCAAAAGAGGGAAAGGGTGCAAGACGATACGGTTCTCCTTACCTGTTTTTTCTTTGATTTCACACAAAACATTAAAAAGTGCTGGCTTCATTCTGTGGCAGTTTAAAGCATGTTTTCTGCAACAAGATCAAAATAGTTTATATTTAGAGTGTGCCATAGAGGCCTTAAAAAAAGATGTTTTAGGCAGAAATATTGAAAGTTAAGTCATCACTGAAAATTATGCAAGGGTGAAAAACAGCTTACAGTTTTATATTGACGGGACATCAGTTTGGTGATTGTCCAACGCATATGGCAATATGAATACCACCCACTTAGGGAAGTGTCTGATAGCAGTATTTCAGCAGCTTTCATAAACCGTGTTTACTGGCCAAGCTATTAGTAGGTCAATGATAGGAGTATGCATAAGCCATTCATAAGTCCAATGAAGATCTTTTTCAGATATTATTATTATTACACTCAATTTATTAATCACCTTCTGAACCACCATCTCGTGGCAGTGTAGGGAATGTTGTTATTTTATTCACCCATGTGGTTCAATTCATTGTGCAGATGCCACTGTATAAACAAGGTCCTTCAACACGGAAAGCCGATGTACAGAAATTTTAGCCATTGAGTTGAAAAGAGCACAGAAATGCAGTAATGCACTGCCAGGGGAAAGCACACATGCAATGGGGAGGGAGGGAAAATAATTACTTCCATGCTCTTATTACCTTTATGCTCTACTTGCTTATTTGAAGGTGTTAGAATCAGTCGGCTTCCCAAAAGAAATCTCATAAACACTCTGATACATGAATCAGAATGACAAAAAACCTTGCTACTTTAGCATTTGCACAAGTGGCCAGAATGCGAATGGATCTTTCTATGTCTCCTCTTTTCTTGGAGGTCCATCAAGTTGTTGTTTATAAGGCTGATTAGTTTCATGTCCTAGCAGGTGCTCAGATTGTTTATGTCTAAGAAACAGAATTTCTTAAATATTAGAAACAATCACTTTGTAAAGATTTGTTGTCATGTACAAAAGGACTAATTTCATCCAGCATCTGTTGCAAAATGGGTTTTTGAATGAAGCTTACGTAAGTATGTGAGTGTTTTGGTGCCTCAGGCAGAAAAATCTAAGGAAGCCCCCTCATTCCACTGATTAATATGGGATGCAACCCACTAGGAAAGTCTCCTTCACAAGGGTTGTGAAGACTTTGGACAGCTCCCGTCATTTTAAGGGGCCTGCCCCTTAAATGGCACCCCATATCACTGCCTGAGGTTCCTGCCTCTCTTCCTCTCACAGTTGGGCTCCCTCTGTATGAGCATCTGGTACACAAAACCTTCTTTCTGCCTCCAAAATATTTTTTGGCCAAGCACAAAGATGGGTAAAAGAACATTGAAAAGATCACAGCCACATTTTCACAGCCTTGCCATCACCGCAACATCTCTACGATTCCTTATAAAGAGATATATAATTAAAAACCATAGGAAAAGCTGAAGTGCACAAACTGCTTTCTACAGCTGCATTACTAAAGGGACCCGCTAGCAGAGCGGCTAAAGCAGTGTGTAAAGAGTTACTGGCTATAAAAAGAATCCTTACATTTGTATTGATTTCCAATTTAATTAATGCAGTATATAGATCTTTACACACACAAAACATTTCACCAAACATAAACTTAAACTTTCAGAAGCAGCTTCTCCCCCCTTTGTCTAATGGCAGTACTGGGAAGCATCGTTCAACAGAAGCTATTCCTCATCAAGGCCAAGTGTTTTACGAAAAGCGTTTTATACAACTGGCATTTTTCATTCTAGGTGGGGTTTTTTTGTTTTTAAGGCCTTTTGGATTAAGTACCAAGATAGTAGCTGCAAAGCTATTTAGTAATATGTGTAGCTTTTGAGGGGCACACGGACGCTGTCTACTCCAGTTGAGAATGAAAATCTCTGTGGTAACTGCAAGCTACAAAATGCAGGTGAAGTGCTAGAAGCTTTTCTTCAGGTAATAAAATTCTAGTGGTCACTGGGCAACTTTTTCTTCTTTTGTTTTGCTATTTTTCCTTCTTGTCCATTCGTCTCTTCTGTAAATCCATGTATTCATTTCCAATTTCAATAATGATTTTGTAGATTTACGTTAAGAGTGTTGTGCAGCATTCCAGAGTCTATTTAACTGGCATGTTTCTTTTTAAGAAGAATTGTATTTAAAATTTCAAATGTGCACACAATATTGACCAATGAGACCATTTAATCATCCAAATAAAAAATATTATATATTTCAAAATTTGTGTAACAATAATAATAATTATTATTTTAAAATACTACGCCCTGCCCCAAAATTCAGCTGTGTGAGGCACAAAACAGCGTGTTGGCTTCTGTGATAAAATCAACAATTGAAACATACTTGTTATGGGTTAACATGAAATATAAGTGTAGATTGCCAAATGTTCCAATATGTGTGATTAATGATATATACTCATGTGCAATTGTCACACACACACATAGATTTCATGCCATTTCCAACATGGAAAGCACGAACTGTGAATGAAATCTATGTTTGTATGTGAAGCGGCATTTAGTGGCTAAACTCTACGAGCCTCTGTGCTCAGCTAATAACTCATTATTTTAGCAACAAAAAACCTGTTTGTGTCTTTACACACAAACGGCCACAAGGCTCCAGTTGCAGCGCAACATTCACCAATACAAGAGGGCAGGAAAATGTGCCCTTTTGGTACACAAGGGCCACAATCCTAGATGCATCGACTATGAACAAGCCCACCGATTTAAATGGAATTAAGTGAGTTTAACTTCCTTGGATTGCGGTTAAAGAACGGTAGTGGCAATGAACTCAGAGTAACCAAGTTTGCAGTACAGCAAACAAGGCCTTTTATGGCTGTTCCTTTTCCCAAATTCAAAAACAGAGTTCAGGTCACCAGATCCCTTCAAAACGGATCTATAAAACTAATGTTTAAAAAGTTTAAAAGGTCTTCCAAATAATTTTTGGTGTGACATTCCCCGATGTGTTCCATTCAGTGCCCCCACTCAGCCGACAGGAATGGAAGACACTAAATATCCCAAAGCTCAGCTAAGAGGAGGACAAGATTTCGGTCTTTTGACCAAAGAAAGTGGCTGCTCCAGCCTTTCAGCTCTTGAAGTGTCACAAAACACAGATGGGAAGGTGCAGCTGCACAAGGCGACCAAATGAGCCAATTCAGCCCTACCTAACTTGGCCAAAAAATAAAAAATAAAAAGATCAGAAGAGGAGCACCCCTCTCGCTAAACATTTGCACGTCCCCGCACGCCACTAGAAATTACACCTATATACTGTACACTTAAATATGCCATTTCTGGCATGTTACTCCACAGAAGGCACCCAGTCGGGATGTTGTTTTTCCTTGAGAGCTATACTTTTTGTTTGCTGCACAGGGAGAGCTCGGCTGCGAATCAGGCTTTTAGAGGAAAAGAAATGTGGTGTAATAATAGTAGTAATAATAATAATAATAATAATAATAATAATGACGACCATCATGATCATGGTGGCGGCGAGGGGGGAGGAAGGGCTCACCTGGCCTGCGCCTCGTCCAAACTCTGGTCGGTGATGGTCATGATCTGCTGCAAAATGTCCCCGATGTCTTGCTTGCGGCCCCCCTCGCCCTCGCCGCCCCCGGCCCCGTCCTGCATGTGCTGGGACAGGCCCGGGTGGCCGGCCATGCCCACGCCGGCGTGCGAGTGCATCAGGCGGGGCTGGTCATCCATCGCGCCCCGCTCCCGAGAGGCGCGGCCGGCGGCCCCTGCCTGCCTGCTTGCCCGCCTGCCTTCGCCCCCTTCTCGGCCAAGGGGACCCCCGAGCAACCGCCCGCCCGCCCGCCCGCCCGGTCGGCTCCTCCGGTTGTTTTTCGGGCGGGGGGGAAAGAAAGAGCGGCGTTATCCGGCGGCGGCGCCTTCCGGAAGCGGCGGGGATCCTGGCTCCGGCAGCGGCGGCGGCTGAGGCGAGCCCTCCTCCCGGGCGCCCTGGAGCAGGAGGCCGGTCCGGCTCCCTCGCCCCCCGGAGCCTCCGCGTGAGGAGGAAGGAAGCGCGGAGAAAGTTTCCCTCACGGACGCTCCCCTCTCTCGGACGACGACGCCGGTCTCTCCGTCGCGCGCCTCTCCCGGGCGAACTCGCAGGAGCCCCTCCGTCTCCTCCTCCGCCGCCGCCGCCGCCGCCGCCTCCCGCTTTTGTTTCAGGCTCCGGCTCCGGACTCCGCGAACTGACACGGGGAAGGCGCCGCCAGGCGAGCGAGGGAAGGAGGGAGGGAGCGAGCGAGCCAGGGGGGAGGAGCCAGGGGAGGGGCTTCCGACGAGGCCCGCCCGCTGAGCCCTCATTGGCCGCCGGAGGAAGGCGGAGGCGCCTCCCACCGGCTCGCTTCGGCGGCGCCGGCCCCGCCCACCCCCCGGCGGCTTGCCTGTCACTCAGCGAGCTCGGAGGTGGGAGGCTCCGGCCCTTAAAGAGGCAAGCGGGGGGAAGGCGCCGCGACAGGGAGGGGGCGGAGCCAAGGCGGCGGGCTGGGGTGCTGCCGCGCGTCCACGCGTGGGGCTTCCCTGGACAGAGGCAGAGCGCAGAAGGCGATGCCCGGGCGCCCCTTCCAGGGGATGCTGCTGCTGCTGAGTCTTTGAGGACCGGGACATTCGCAGGGAAAACAAAATGCTTGTTTGCAAAGCTATTGTACTACCAACTTTACTTACAGGTAGGTAGCCATGTTGGTCTGTCATAGTCAAAACAAAATAAAAAATAAAATAAAATCCTTCCAGTAGCACCTTAGAGACCAACAAAGTTTGTTCTTGGTATGAGCTTTCGTGTGCATGCACATTTCTTCAGATACACTGAAACAGGTACCGCAGCTATCAGCCTATCACCCATTCCCACCACCCTTCTGAGTAATACCCCTCCCATCCTCTCACTATATATAAGGGTCTGGTGACTTCTGTTTCAGTGTATCTGAAGAAGTGTGCATGCACACGAAAGCTCATACCAAGAACAAACTTAGTTGGTCTCTAAGGTGCTACTGGAAGGAATTTTTTTGTTTTTTTGTTTTGTTTTTACCAACTTTACTGTATGTTTGTGAAATATGGACCACTCATAAACGCCACCTCCAACTCCTCGAAAGATTCCATCAACGGTGTCTCCAGAAAATTGTACACGTCACCTGGGAAGACAGGCGAACTAATGCCAGTGTACTGGAAGAAGCCAAGATTCCCAGTGTCGAACCAATGATTCTTCAGCATCAACTTCATTGGACTGGTCATGTTGTTCGGATGCCAGATTATCTCTCCCAAAGCAACTACTCTATTCCCAACTTAAAAATGGAAAGACTCTCTCAAGGCAAATCTAAAGAAAAGTAGTATTTGTTGTTTAGTCGTTTAGTCGTGTCCGACTCTTCGTGACCCCATGGACCAGAGCATGCCAGGCACTCCTGACTTCCACTGCCTCCCGCAGTTTGGTCAGACTCATGTTGGTAGCTTCGAGAACACTGTCCAACCATCTTGTCCTCTGTCATCCCCTTCTCCTTGTGCCCTCCATCTTTCCCAACATCAGGGTCTTTTCCAGGGAGTCTTCTCTTCTCATGAGGTGGCCAAAGTATAAACACAGACAACTGGGAAACACTGGCCTGTGAGCGCTCCAATTGGGGAACAGACTTTACCAAAGGTGTCAGGGGCTTTGAAGATGCTCAAACTCAGGATGAAAGGGAGAAATGTGCTAAGAGGAAGGCACGCTTGGCAAACACTCACCGTGATCAACTCCCGCCCGGAAACCTACGGTATATCCCCACTGTGGAAAGATGTGTGGATCCAGAATTAGCCTCCACAGTCACTTACGGACTCACTGTTAAAACTGTGTTTATGGAATCTTACTTGGCTACAATTGATCTCCAAAGAAGAAGAAGAAGCTACTGCTGCCGGTCTCTTGGCCACCATTGGTGCAGCGGCATGGGGCCGTCTGCCCATCACGGGGCCGCCTTACCCACACCTTTCTGCTGGACCCCTTTGGTTGGCTGGATGTGGCATGTGGGGGGGTGGGTGGGAGGGAGAAATCTGCTGGGTTCTTCTCCATCTCTGCCCATGAACTCAGGCAGAGTCTGCTACGAGCATCTTTGGGCAAACCCGTCCAGCAGGCATTTCCGATCCCTTGTTACTTCTTCACTCCTGAATTTGGCGGCTTTTTTGTGTTTAAAACTGCTTGTTTCTAAGTATTCTGAATTATCATTCGACTACTGCTTGTGAAACCGCTTGGGGTTTTTTTGTTTCGGTCCAGCGGTATATTTGTTAAAGGACTTAAGTAAGTAAAGGACTAAAGTACTAAAATATATGTATCTGGCAAGAGAGGGGAATGAGCAGGACACCATTACCGCCTGCTATATAAAAAAGCTATAACTATAGCAACTGTTGTTAATTATTCAAAATAATAATTAGACGGTGATATTGTGCGTGCCTAGTTGGAAATAAGGCCTGCTAAACTCAGTGGAACTTACTTCTGTGCAAAAATTCAGGGGATTGTGCTGCACATACCAATAGGGTTTATTCCCAAGTGAGAGGTTTGGTTGTTGTTGTATAGGGGTATACAACAATACTGTGCAGTGTTTCAAAAGCTGGAAAAGAGCTGGCATGCTGTACTTTTCCTCAGGCCGGAGTTTCTGGGTGGCGGTAGAAAATAGGTGCTCCAGTTCTAGGATGCATTGCTTACCTAATATGAATAAATGGATAACTATGGATAAATAAGAATGCGAGCTTAGCACACCTGCAACTTTTCCCACTGCTCCCAGAAAAAAACCGCTACACAATTTTAAAAAACTTGCTTCCAGCATGTTAAGCATGATTGATTCAATACTAGCATTGTTTTATTTTCTCTTAATATTAGCCATTATAATAAGAGTTTGATATTTTATAGAGGAACGTTTATAGCTGCCGTCCAATGCATGTTCACTGAGCAGGAAGTATAGCTCAGCATGGTGGGAACTTGCTTTGTAATAGACATATAGAGGAACGAGCTGAGTGATGCTTTGCCATCTTCTCCTTCTGGGATAGCCAACGTGGTATCCTTCAGATGTTGCTGAATTAAAATGCCCTTCAGCCCCAGGTGGTACAGCCAAGGGTCAGGAATGATGGAGGTTTTAGTCCCAGCAGCACCTGAAGGACTTCTTATTGGCTACTCCTCTTAGTGCTGTGCACATTTATTGAGGTGAATGGCAAAATCCCAGGTTTGATTTACTTTTGAATGGCGTCACTGGAGGCTTATTTGCATTTTGTAATATTTGCATTTATTCACAAACGTAAAGGTTGGGCAGCATAGATGGAGGCACAGCTTAAACATTCCCAGCGCAGAGCCTAATCTTACTGCCTCTCATCAGATCTCAAGAGAGACACAGCCAGAAGCCCCAAATACTGACATTGCCCAAACCCAGCTCTTTCTCTCTCCTCCTGTATCCCACTTGAAAACTGCAGTCTGTCCCCTTGACTTCCTTTCAAAGATACCTCCCTCCCCCTGAAGACTTAAGGGAAGATCCAGTTTATGCATAGCAACAAGCCAGAAATCATCCTAACAAAACATTATCTGGCCACTTTTGCCACAAACTACTAAGGGGGTGCCCATCAGTACTTTTTATTCCATTAACTTCTCACATTACAGTCGTACCTTGGTTTTCGAACAGCTTAGTTCCCGAACGTTTTGGCTCCCAAACGCCGCAAACCCAGAAGTGACTTCCGGTTTGCAAACTATTTTTGGAAGCCGAACATCCGACGGGGCTTCCACTGCTTCCGATTGGCTGCAGAAGCTTCCTGCAGCCAATCAGAAGCCGCGCTTTGGTTTCTGTTTGACTTCCAAGGTATGACTGTATTAATTATTCTGTAGTTGTGCAAGGTGCTTTACAAATCCAATATCTCACCACAGCCTTGGGAAGTGTGTCATTAAGTATTCTTTCCATTTTAGATAACAGAAGGCTAAAATAAACTTGTCAACTGTACCTCTCTGGGGGATTTACTGTTATCCTAGGAAGAAGTAAATAATAATAATAATAATAATAATAATAATTAATAATATTATTATTATTATTACCCTGCCCATCTGACTGGGTTTCCCCAGCCAAGGCTTATTTTTTTAAAATGAAGTATTCTGTTTATTTTTAAAAACAATGCTTAAAAAAAGGTTACAATTGTGCAGGGTCTGTGGTCCCCCACCAAATACATATTACTTTATGCAAATTACCAGTAACCAGAACTTCTTGACTATAGTGTAATGCCAGAGAATGCCAGGTACAGAGAATTCCTATGATCTTTTGCAGAGGCACATTTAAGTGTAAAGTCGCAAAAGATGTATCGAGCTCAAACCATACCTTCTTGTTCTGGATCCCATTGCTCTGCAGATAGAAATCAGGGTGGTCTAATTTCAGGCCAAGGGGGCTGCAAGAGTATTTCAACACAGAACCTTCGGGCCACACGCGGAATTAAATTTCCATGTTGTTGTTGTTTAGTCGTTTAGTCTTGTCCGAATCTTCGTGACCCCATGGACCAGAGCACGCCAGGCACTCCTGTCTTCCACTGCCTCCCACAGTTTGGTCAGACTCATGTTGGTAGCTTCGAAAACACTGTCCAACCATCTTGTCCTCTGTCGTCCCCTTCTCCTTGTGCCCTCCATCTTTCCCAACATCAGGGTCTTTTCCAGGGAGTCTTCTCTTCTCATGAGGTGGCCAAAGTCTTGGAGCCTCAACTTCAGGATCTGTCCTTCCATTGAGCACTCAGGGCTGATTTCCTTCAGAATGGATAGGTTGGATCTTCTTGCAGTCCATGGGACTCTCAAGAGTCTCCTCCAGCACCATAATTCAAAAGCATCAATTCTTCGGCAATCAGCCTTCTTTATGGTCCAGCTCTCACTTCCATACATCACTACTGGGAAAACCATAGCTTTAAGTATACGGACCTTTGTCGGCAAGGTGATGTCTCTGCTTTTTAAGATGCTGTCTAGGTTTGTCATTGCTTTTCTCCCAAGAAGCAGGCGTCTTCTAATTTCGTGACTGCTGTCACCATCTGCAGTGATCATGGAACCCAAGAAAGTGAAATCTCTCTTCTTCTTCTTTTAACATATTTTTATTAAGTTTTTAAACTGAAATTATATAGGACATAATACAAAATACAAATTATAACACACAAACTCCCCTCTCCTCCTCCCCCTCTCCCCCCTCCCAACTACCACCCCTTCACCCAAAACCTTATCCCTGAGGACTTCCCCCCATCTTCTGCTGTTAATTTTTATATATACATTTATCTTACACACTAAGAAAGTGAAATCTCTCACTGCCTCCATTTCTTCCCCTTCTATTTGCCAGGAGGTGATGGGACCAGTGGCCATGATCTTAGTTTTTTTATGTTGAGCTTCAGACCATATTTTGCGCTCTCCTCTTTCACCCTCATTAAAAGGTTCTTTAATTCCTCCTCACTTTCTGCCATCAAGATTGTATCATCAGCATATCTGAGGTTGTTGATATTCCTTCTGGCAATCTTAATTCCGGTTTGGGATTCATCCAGTCCAGCCTTTCGCATGATGAATTCTGCATATAAGTTAAATAAGCAGGGAGACAATATACAGCCTTCTTGTACTCCTTTCCCAATTTTGAACCAATCAGTTATTCCATATCCAGTTCTAACTGTAGCTTCTTGTCCCACATAGAGATCTCTCAGGAGACGGATGAGGTGAAATTTCCATATCATTAATTAAAGTGTTCACAACGTAGTTAATATCGTTATCATTTAATATACACTACACTACACACACACACACTTTAAATACACAATTAATGGATTTAATGGGTTATTTATTTATTAAACAAATTTAATACACAACCCCAAGGTGAGTCCCTTACAGACGGATAGATGCACAGCACAGAAATGTGGAAGAATCTGGGTTCAGCAGTGGGTGGGTAGGTATGTGAATCCGCCCCCTGAAATCCTGCCGGGAAAGATCCAAGTACACAGAACTGGAATCAAAGTGACAGGGCAGGCTCGCCTAGCTTTGGGAAGGAGGTTTGAGGGCTCTGGCAGGGTCCTAGAGCCCCACCTCCACTGTGAGGAGGAGGCAGGAGGACTCTAGGACCCCGTTAGAGCTCTCACGCCTTTTTCTCAGTGCTGCAGCTTTCACAACATTCAACATATTTTTGACTTTTCTTCCACACAATAAAGAATGTGTGTCTCTCCTCTAAAATTGCCCTCCATTATTCACTCAATTGTCACAGAGGATCCAGATGAGGTCTTTGCTACCCTGTTGCATTCCAGTGTTTTCGATGCTGCCCTCATATGTTTCTCCATACCTGATCTGTGGTGGTATTTGTTGCAAAGCACACTTGCAGCCGTACCAATAGGCAAAATGCGATATCGGTTGAGCCTTTAGGTGGCATCTACCCTTTGAAATCCCTGCCTTTCACATATTAGACAGTCACCTATTGAATACCTTCCTCATTCAACAAGCCTTTTAAGTGGATAAGACAGAAGTACTGTTTTTGGGGGACAGGAGGCAGGCAGGTGTGGAGGACTGCCTAGTCCTGAATGGGGTAACTGTGCACCCTGTGGAACACCCACCCACCAGATGTCAAAGGAAAAAACAACTACTAGACTTTTAGGAGATATCTCAAGGCAGCCCTTAGGGAACCTTTTAATATCTGAAGGACTATTGTATTTCAATATTTTGTTGGGAGCCGCACAGAGTGGCTGGGGAAACCCAGCCAGATGGGTGGGGTATAAATAAATAATTATTATTATTATTATTATTATTATTTCTTCATCCAGTCTGCAGCTGTATTTGTACTACTTTTTAGCTGTTTATATATGTTTTACACTTGTTTTACGCCTGCAACTGTTGTGTTTATTTTGTCATTGTAGATTTTATTGTAACCTTGGAGTGAAGGGTGAATAAGAAATACAAACCAACCAACCAATAAGCGTTAGTTCACCTCCCACCTTTGTTTGAGACCATCTTTGATGCCGAGGGCAAGAGGAGAAAACCCAAAGGTCCTTTCTTTCCCTTTCCGATATACTGTGCCTCCTCACAAACTCCAGCCCAGCGTAGCAGTGCAATATCCCAACCTCATGAAGGCAGGGAGATAATCCTGCAACAAAGGGTAGCTTGTTTCTTACGTTAGGAGAAATCTGTAGCACTCTGCCACACATAACATTGAAATTCAGAAGAGCACCTCTTCCTTCACTACACTACTACAGTATTTAAATCGCATATGACATTCTCATTGGTAGGGGTAGAAAATATCTCCTCCAGGTTCTGCAAAGGAGAAAGTACTGCTTTCTATTTCAGTCTTATATATGCAGGAGACTGCAGCAAATGGAGACAATTAATTCTGTAAATATGCTAGTATGGTGAAGCTACACCCGTTAAAAAGATGTGGCACTTTGCTGAAGAGAATCATGAATAGGGCAGTGTAGTTCAAATGGGTAAATACACCAACATCCCATTGACCCAAGCAATTAATGTGGAACCAAATAATTAATCTCTCCGTTCTTCCATTGGCAGAAGCTGAGTGACATAACAGCATGTCAGGAACTATTCACGATTTATTGAACAATGCGGACCATTTCATTTCATGAATTGCTTCTTTCCACTTGTTAAATCAACTTCCATACATAATGTCCTTGATTTTTTTGTGTGAGTCTCTCAACTAGGACATTCCTTGTTTTTATACAAAGTGATGTGCGTATTGTGACTTTGTTATCTTATATTTGGAATGCACTAAGAACCCAGGTGGCGCTGTGGGTTAAACCACAGAGCCTAGGGCTTGCTGATCAGAAGGTCGGCAGTTCGAATCCCTGCGACGGGGTGAGCTCCTGTTGCTCGGTCCCAGCTCCTGCCCACCTAGCAGTTCGAAAGCACGTCAAAGTGCAAGTAGATAAATAGGAACCGCTCCGGCGGGAAGGTAAACGGCGTTTCCGTGCGCTGCTCTGGTTCGCCAGAAGCGGCTTTGTCATTCTGGCCACATGACCCGGAAGCTGTACGCCGGCTCTCGGCCAATAAAGCGAGATGAACACCGCAACCCCAGAGTCGGACACGACTGGACCTAATGGTCAGGGGTCCCTTTACCTTTACCTTTAAGAATACGGTTGGCGTAATTCATCTGATTATATGGACATTTTGAAATAATGAGGCTGATGGGTTGCCTTGTGGGTTGTTGGGGGTTTTTTTGGAGGGGGGGTCCTTTCCTCCCCTGCGGCCATTTTCCTCATTACTGCTTCCCTTCCTTTTTCTTCTTTCAGGGCCTTTATCAAGACAAATCCTCTTGTCTTTTTCTGCTTGCCCTTTTGCCACCATCAGTGGCGGCCATTTTGCCACTTGCTCTCTGAGGGCAGGCACACAACATGCCGTTGGGCTTGCGGTCAACGATCTGTGTTGTGAAAGCAGCAGATGTGCAACACCAGAGTGGCTGGAACGTGGCCTTTCTGTGGGCAAGCCTGGTCTTCCTTCCTATGCACACCATGGATGTTCAGCGCCCTTCATAAAAGAAGGGATGGCTTAGATGTTTCTTCTGGTTCTGGAGGTGACATCTGTAACGGATTGGCCCGAAGTTGGAAGATTCATTACGCTCTGGCTTAGAAAGAGTTAATTCACTTCCAACGTAACTGACAGCGCGGCCGTTAGGGGGGATGGTGCCCGTTGTTGTTTTTTAAAGGAGAGAACAAGGAATTTGGCAGTTGAGGAGGGAGAGTAAGAGAGAGGGAGGATCTGAAGAGCTGAAGGAAAAAAGCTCCTTTAGGAACGGATGGGGTTGGTTAGTTTTTTGTGAGGGTTAGAACAACTTGAAGTTGAAGTTATGATTGTAACCTTCTAAATCCTCAAGAACTATGTTTGCGACAATATAAAACACATCTTTTTTCTGTGTGCTAAGAAAAAGCGTCTTCATTATTTCATCAGTATATTAACAAAAACACTTAAATGGGTGAAGACTCAAGAGAGGGTGGAACTTGCCTAAAGAAAAGAGGATAGAGTCACCCCGAAGGGTCAATGAGATAGAGAAGCGAAAGGGGGTTCGTCGCAACATCCTTGTTATTTTCGCAAAACAGATTCCTTTGCCAAAGAAGAAAGGAAGCTGGGGGGGGGGGTGTGGAGCTAACCCTAAACAGCATGAAAAATCGACTGACAGCAACTAAATTGGACCCTGAAAGGCAAACTAGGGTCTCGCCCACACTTCTGCTTGTCCCATGTCTAGAAAGCAAGGGCTGGAGCGGTCTCCCACTTGTTCTGTGCACAGGCCTGAGTCGTTTTGCATTTGCCCTGCCACTTCCCCCAGAAATCCTGCTCTTTAGCACGAACGCAAAGCAAATGTCAATCCAGATAAAACCCGGTTGGAAGTCTGGATGAGTCCCTAGGTGAGCTGAGGGCGAGTGGCGCCCCTGTGCCTTCTTAAGGTGGCTCCTGCTTGGTGAATCTACCCAGTTCCAGCTTCTGATCTTCTGGAATGGCCCTTGGCCTGTTCTGCCATGCTGTGGCCCACGGTTCTTACCTGCTCCTGCCTCAGACTGTCGCCAACAACACAACACCCACAGCCTGGTGTGACATACAGGGTGGTGCCCGGCAGATCAGGAGAGGAAGAAACCAAGGGAGAATGGCTAGATAAATTATGTGAATACTTAGAATTGGCAACATTGACAGATTTAATTCTACAAAAATCTAAAGTAAAGATCCAAAAACAATGGGAATGTTTGAATGACTATTTAGGAAAACAAGGTCTGGGAACAAAAATCTGGTTGTGCTTAGAATAACTCTGCAGGAACTTAAACGAGGAAATAAAATATAAAAAACAAATATGAGAAATTATGACATAAAAGACAGTGTATAACAGATGACTTACAGGTAATAGAGACAAGTGCTGGGTGGGAAAGCGGTGGAAGTCTTTTATTGTTTAATGTGCTATTTTGTGACTCTTTTTGTTTTTTTCTATTCTTTTTTCTTCTTTTTTCTTTTTTTCACCTCCTTTTCTTCTCTTTTTCTTTTTACTTTCATTTTTCCTTCTTTTTTCCCTTTTCTTTCTCTCTCTTGCATTCGCAGTAGAATGTTACTAGTGAATGAGTTTATTTATGTTGAATATATACTGTGTTGTGTTTTTTATGCTTTCGTTTTTTCTATATGTATGTATTTGATGTACTTTATGACAATAACTAATAAAGATATTTTTTAAAAAAGGAGAGGAAGCTTGGTAGCATGAGGGTGATTTCTAGTGATACCAGAAAGGGGCATAGGGTGGCAGCTTGCCAGTCTGAGGCAGAGTCAAACTGTGTCCCAGGAGTGCAGCAGATAGCAACTGATAAGCAAAAAATGCCTCCCCAGCCCTGCTGTCTCAGACCCTTCGGCCTCATATTAATAGCTGTCAACCTTTCCCTTTTCTTGTGAGGAATCCTATTCGGAATAAGGGAATTTCCCCCCCAAAAAGGGGGAAAGTTGACAGCTATGCTCATATTTTACTCCTGCCTGTGGAGATCCTGAAGAAAAGGAGGCTCAAAAAGTTCAGGTCAAAACCTGAAACCAGGCTAGTGTGGTGTAGTGGTTAAGAGTGGTAGACTCGTAATCTGGTGAACCGGGTTCACGTCTCCACTCCTCCACATGCAGCTGCTGGGTGACCTTGGGCTAGTCACACTTCTCTGAAGTCTCTCAGCCCCACTCACCTCACAGAGTGTTTGTTGTGGGGGAGGAAGGGAAAGGAGAATGTGAGCCGCTTTGAGACTCCTTCGGGTAGTGATAAAGCGGGATATCAAATCCAAACTCTTCTTCTCTTCTAGCGTTGCTGGAAGCAGCACTTCTGGGATCTAGCAATAATGGGATCTTGTTCTTAACTGTGTAGTTGAGGAAGAGGCTGCCCTTCTCATAGGTGACTGGATGTAGCAGAGGACAGGACTTCTGTGTACATTGAACAGCAGAGGATGCTCAGGAATCTAAGGACAGTTTTGCTGATCAGAACCAAGGCCCAGTATTAGGCCCTGTGATACCTCCAGGGGGCGTAAAGGCTACAACTATTTCTAATAATAATAATAATAATAATAATAATAATAATATCACAGCATGTGTATATTGCTTAACCATAAAAACCTCTAAGCAGTTTAAGATTTCTAAGCAGTTAAGAGAAGTGGTTAGGACCTACAGTGGTACCTCTACTTACGAGTAACTCTACTTACATTTTTTTCGAGTTACGAGTGACTTCCGGTAAAACAAAATGGCCACCGCATCCGAATTTTTTCTACTTAGGAAAAGACGTCGCGGCCGCTTTTAATAGGATTTTTTCGACTTAGAATTTTTGACCCGGATTTTTCGACTTACAAATTCCCCCCCCCCCATGCATTCCTATGGGGATTCTACTTACGAATTTTTTCTACTTACGAAAATCGCGCCAGAACGCATTATCGTCGTAAGTAGAGGTACCACTGTATTGCCGCCCACCCCAGTGTTTAAGACAGTGATGGCTAACCTTGACACTCCAGATGTTTTGGAACTACAACTCCCATCATCCCTAGCTAGCAGGACCAGTGGTCAGGGGTGATGGGAGTTGTAGTTCCAAAACATCTGGAGTGTCAAGGTTAGCCATCACTGGTTTAAGAGATGGAGAAGGTAGACTGTTTTCAGAGGCAGTGTATGTTCTGCTGCAGCCAGATATCTGTTGGTATACCTGTACTCCAGGAGTTTGTCTTAATCTTTTCATTCCCGTACCTTATGGCAACAAATTCCATATGTTACAGATGGCATGCACATCATTTTGAAGTCTTGACCTGCCAATCAGCTGAATAGAATGGTATTATTTACTTCTGTTTACTTCTCTCCCTTATGAAGCCTGACTATTCCAGTCCCCTGCTCCTTGTTTTTGATCCAGTTACCAATTCAGCAGAAGTCTATAGAATTGCAGTGTAAAGTTGATGCAGCTGAGAAGTTAAGCTGCTGTGTATGTAATTTCCTGGCTCCCTCCCGGATCCTTTTCTTTAAAATTTGATGCTTTCAATCCGCTAATAAGGAATGAGTGATGTTGCATGCTTTATTTGGGCAATTTCACATATGAATGAAGTTAAAAAAAACCAACCTCTGGCACTTTTCCATGCTATCTAAAAACATGCTTCTTCACTGAGGCATTTACAGGATATCATAGTGTCTGACTGGGTGCTAAGGTAGGGGCTGCAAGTTTCCTTTGTCAGCTTGGGAGAACTTCACAGATACTCAGAATTTCTGATTCCTGTGTTGGGGATGTCCTGAAGTAGAGGACCTTATGCATTATATCTTGCGCTGTCCCATTATATCTTGCGCTGTCCGTTATATAATGAAGCAAGAGAAGGATTTTTAGCACCCATAATGACAAGGTCCCCTGGCCAGGACCCCTCTGACATGACTTTATATCTCCTCGCAGATATAGATAAGTATGTGACCTGGCGTATAGCACTCTTTGCAACTGCTGCTAGGAAAATTAGAGCAAATTATATAGCCAAGATAGCCACCAACTGTAAAGGAGATGAATTTATTTGACCCTACCTTCATCAAGCAATATTCTATATTTATTACCAAACTCCAATATAATTGTACATTGTATTAATTAACATTGTTTTTAATATATTAGTGGCCATGTGGTGATTTTAGCCTATAAATTTTATTGTTTAATGTATTAACCTGTATATTAAGGTACTTTTATAGCTCTGTTTAAGAACGCGGGTGGCGCTGTGGTCTAAACCACAGAGCCTAGGGCTTGCCGATCGGAAGGTCGGCGGTTCGAATCCCCGCGACGGGGTGAGCTCCTGTTGCTCAGTCCCAGCTCCTGCCCACCTAGCAGTTTGAAAGCACGTCAAAATGCAAGTAGATAAATAGGAACCGCTCTGGCGGGAAGGTAAACGGCATTTCCGTGCACTGCTCTGGTTTCACCAGAAATGGCTTAGTCATGCTGGCCACATGACCCGGAAGCTGTCTGTGGACAAACGCCGGCTCCCTCGGCCTATAGAGCGAGATGAGCGCCACAACCCCAGAGTCGTCCGCAACTGGACCTAACGGTCAGGGGTACCTTTACCTTTTATCGTTCTGTTTAGAGTAGGTAATGTTTCGATAATATAAATGTTTTAAGTTTTTGTATTAACCCAGCATATTTCCTTTTAACTGTTGAATGATTTTGTGTACATTGCGGCAGCCTTTGGCTATGTGCAGTAAAACTGACTGACTGATCCCTGTGTTGAATCTTAGCGCTGGACAATGAAGACATTTATGTTGATGAACATACAGCAAATATTCTGTTGCATACTTTTCATTCTCTGTCTTTCACCCTTATATGGTACATAGGTAAAGGTAAAGGGACCCCTGACCATTAGGTCTAGTCGCGGACGACTCTGGGGTTGCGGCGCTCATCTCGCATTATTGGCCGAGGGAGCCGGCGTACAGCTTCCAGGTCATGTGGCCAGCATGACAAAGCCGCTTCTGACGAACCAGAGCAGCGCACGGAAATGCTGTTTACCTTCCCTCTGCAGTTGTACCTATTTATCTAATTGCACTTTGACGTGCTTTCGAACTGCTAGGTTGGCAGGAGCAGGGACCAAGCAACAGGAGCTCACCCCGTTGCGGGGATTCGAACCGCCGACCTTCTGATCGGCAAGCCCTAGGCTCTGTGGTTTAACCCACAGCGCCACCTGCGTCCCTATATGGTACATAGAACCCAGCAAGACACTGGCACAATACTGCCTGTCTGAAAGGTGAGTTACTCCCATTTAGGGGGGATAAAGGGAGCCCAAATGAGAATGTTGGCAATCCATGTGCGATGAAGTGATGGATTCAAGCCCACAAACGAGCCAGTTTGATAATTTTATGGAGAGGAAGTTTACCACCCTTGTGGGGAGGACATGTTTTCAGTCATTGCAGCCCAGCCAACAAGAAGCCCGTGCCTGAAGAGCCGGATGTTACCCGCTATACAAATTTGCTACACATGCCATACTACAGTCACACATACACTACAGCATCGTTTAATTAATTTGTGTGCCATCTACACCTGATCTGCCCTCGCTACCATTATGCTCCTAGGAATGACAGTGACTCAATGCAGGAGCCGAAGAACACAAACGAAGGAACAAGAATCAAAAGCAGTGGCCATTCTGAGACGTCATTATGAGAACTGCACAGTGTTTTAAGCGAAGTTGTTCGGTTTCACACTCCGGTTTCCCATTGACCTCATTTGCAATCTTTGTGGCAGCAAATATTAACACTTCTCACTGCCTGAATCCTGGAAGGAGCTGGGAGTGAACGTTACCTTTCCTTCCTTCCCTCTCTGTGAAAGGAAAGGCAAGGGAAGCTAAGCTGCTGTTCCTTTCTGAAGGATGGGGTTGGGTGAGTCACAGTTTCCCTACCAGCCAATGCTGCTGCAGCTACCTGCTCCTTGAATCCAGGCCTCCCCCTCCCCTTCAGCATTTGAGGAATCCTGAAGAGAGGCTCACAGATAGGATTGGGGGAGAAATTAAATTTGGATTGCATATCTGCTTTGCAATTCTTAAACCAAGACACCAACCAAAACACAGCTATACTTCAACATTTGAAACTTATCCAATTTTTAAAATGCCATTCTTCAACCCGATGTTTACAAAAATGCATATATTAGGGGCAATTCTCCATAAAAAACAACAACTGATATTAGTGAAAGAAGCATTCAGGTTGTATTATATTAGGGGAAACTGCTTGCAAAATCATCTACATCGGTCAAAACTGCACGCAAGAATAGGTTTATTAGGAGACATTCACAATAAAATGCAGAATAATTTTCACAGGGATTTTTTTTAAAATGTAAATTGCTGCATAAGTGTGAAGTGAATTTAAGATTGGGAAAATGAGAACCTGAGAGGACTGAAAATGTGCAAAAAATATCCTTGTGCATGCATGTTGTGTGTCTCGATGCAGGTGTTCAGGGGTTTGTGCGAAGTGTGTGTGCTTGTGCATCTGACACCCCCCCCCCCACCTATTTATTTAATTTAATTTATACCCTACCTTTCCTCCAAGGAGCTCAAGGTGGTATACATAGTTCTGCCCACTCCAATTTATCCATACAACAACCTTGTGAGGCCCAAAGAGTGGGTGGGGAAACCCAGCCAGATGGGCGGGGTAGAAATAAATTTATTATTATTATTATTATTATTATTATTATTATTATTATTATCACCTAGTGAACTTCTTGGTGGACAGGGGGCTAGAACTCTGGTCTCCCAGGTCCTAGTCTGACATTCTGATCCCTACACCACACTGGCTCCTTGGCATATGGCTCTGCCCACTGTCATGTGACACACACCCACCCCAGCTTTCCACTAAAGTGAAGCAGCTCTCTGGCTGAAAAAGTCCTCCCTGCCACCCCCCCCCAGCTGTGGCGTGCGGCTTCTGAACTTGGAAACAAGAAAGGTCAGTCCAAGTCCAGTCCCTTCCAACTCTTAAGATTCTATGACTCAAACCACACTAGAAAATCCGGTTGAGGAAATGTGGGGTAGACAATGGAAATGTCACCGTACTTATTTTATAGCACCCTGTGGGGAGAGGAAAGGGAGTACTATATTACATACACAGTGCAATGTAATGAAGTATAAAAACCATTTAATAGAAAAATAGCCGGAATGTTCTAAACGAAGGGTATTCTTGCATTGCTTCACTGGTCCTGGGTCAAAATGACCTGGCCAGATCTCCTCCTGCAGCTGGGAGTCTTCCTTGGGGGAGTGCCGTTTTCCAGGAGCCGTGCCAACTCAGATCTATTTCACCTTAGAAGGAATACGCAGTTGGGCCAGTTGCAAAGTTGATGGAAGGGTGACACAGTCTGGGCACCCTGTATACTGTAGATTATACACCAGTGTTACAGGAAGGGAGTTGGATAAGAGAATGAATAACTCAATTGGTTTGGGCCACCCACAAGACTGAACGGCAGCTGTGATGGCCTGGGATTCAGACTGAGATGCTGAACCTGAGGGATCCCAGCCTGCACAGGATTCCCCGCCTCCAGAATCAGCAGAGGGCTTGAGTCTGAAGGGTCCTCACCTGTGCTGGATCCTCAGGTGCAGGCATCTGCTGAGTCTGCTCTGGCTCCTGATGGGATGGAGGACCCATTGCCTGCAGGTGCTCCACTCCCAGCCCCGTCAGGGGAAGCTGAGGTTGCCTCTGGGTCCGGTAACCCTCCAGCCTCTCCTGAGCTGCAGAGGCTCAGGGCAGAGAGGCGAAGGGAACTGAGTTCCCGCAGGAGGAGTGCTCGCCTCCAGGCCAGGAGAGGCGAGTCATCAGAGGATCAGGGCCGCCCTTTGCCTCGGGGCAGATAAAAGCCAGCCAGCCCCAGCCCCAAGTTGCAGGAGCAACATTGTTGGTGACCAGTTCCTGCCTGCTACCTGTCCTGCGTTCCTGCTTGAGTTCCTGACCTGCCCTGGTTCCCTGCTTGCCTACCTGTTCCTGACTTCGCCTGCCTCCCTGCCCTGCACCCAGCTTCAATTATTACGGACTGCCTTTTGTTGTACCTCTGACCACGGACCGGACTTCGACCTCGCCTTATGGGTAACCCACGGGACCAGCACAGCAGCAACGCCAACAATCTACAAGGCTTCAGATCTGACCAGCTGCCCCCTGGAACAAGATATAGCAAAAGGTTTATTATTTAAAACAGCATTCACATTTCACCCTTCTACACCACTCAAGGCAGCAGGCATCATATAAAATGACAATTACAAAAGGCACAATCAGCATTTTTTATATGTAAAAATGACGACACCGCATAAAACATTGGGATATATCCAGTGTGAAGTTAAAATAAAAAGGTAAAGGTAAAGGTAAAGGACCCCTGGATGGCGTCTATAGGGTTGCACACAAATAGAAAGCAAACAAAGAACTCAGGCCAACAAATACCATTCAATAATGAGAATAATTCCTATTCACAAACCAACAGTGAGCATAGAAAACAAGATAACATACAATTTATGTGACGATGTAGTTTTCGCAAACTGAAGATTTTCCAGTGTAATGTCTCAGTTCAATAATATCTAATTAAATAGTTCAGGTTCCAGTTCCATTACCGTCTTTCCCTCTTTTTAAGACACCATCTTATAATTTTTTTTCCTCAAAAAAACACAGCGTGGCTTATTTTTGGGGGGATGTCTTATTTTTATTACGCCAGTATGGTACGGTACAGCCTCCCCCTGCGCGCTAAGCAGGCGGGGCAGAACTCCGCAAGAGGCGTGTTCCCCCCCCAGGCCTCTCGCTGGTTCGCGCACGCAGGAGGGGCTGAGGAGGCAACGGGAACAATGGCGGCACCACGGCTTATTTTTGGGGTACATCTTACTTCTCTCAAAGGTAAAAAAACCCTGCCATGGCTTACTTTATGACTACGTATTAAAAAAGGGGAATCAGGGTAGAGAGACTTTTGATGCAAAGTATCAATACAGCGTTTAATGTATAAGTCTTTTAAAGCAAGGTAGGGTCCACAATTATCCAAAGCCAGGACACGGCCCTGTTTCGGTGTCTTTAACCTTCGTCAGCCAAGGGGGCTCAGGGCATAGCATGATTTTAATGCATATTTCCAGGTGCCGATTCCTGAGCTGTGCCATGTGCAAAGTGAAATCAGCTGTATGGTGTATCTTTAAAAGCCAGAGAAGTGCACAGTGCAGCCGCAGCCCTTGCAGTCAATAGCAATTTCCACACGTGGATCGATACCTTCTGATGGCTGCATAGCTGGCTGCAAAGATCATTTCACATACATTCTGGGAGGAGGGCCTAGGCAGGAAAGGGGGAATTGGTTTAACGGTTGCAGAATTCAAAGGGCTTCATTCTTGCTGGCTTGCTTTTATGAAGAAGCAGCCAATCTTTATAATTGGAATTTTTCAAGTGTCACCTTACATCATGACACCCATTTCCTCACAGAGAAAACCCCCATTAGCAGGAAAGAGAAAAGATCTGATCGAGGGTTGCCACATACCCGGAATACTGTAGTCGGAAGCAGCTTCCAGGCGGAAATCGGCGAAATGCCTGGGAAATTCCAGGCGTATGGCAAGTCACGTTGGCAGTGTTGCTTTTGCAGAATTTCCTATAAAATAGCTCAGAATAGCTCATAAATGGCGTTGTTTCTTTTGCAAAATTGCAAAAAAAAAAAAAAAAAACCAACACAAAAAACAACAACTTTTGAAATATGGCAACCCTAGTAAAGGCAGCTTTGGAAAATGAGAAATTTGCATTCTGAAAGTATGTCTTTGTGAAACCAAAGGGCCTTTTCAAAAAATGCACAGCAACGTGGTTTGCTGTGAATGATGCTGCTGCTGATTCAATATACCACTTAATTGCTAAAATGGCTTTTAAGCGGTTTACATGTATAAAACTGAATATATATATATATATCTAAAACTGAATACACACACACACACACACACACACACACAATTAAATTACATAACAAAACAATTCCAACAAAACATTAAAATAAACACCATCAATTAAAATACACGATAAAATAAGCCAATTAAAAGAGCATAACAATTAAAGCAATGAGCAGTTAAAACAGGAGGTTCAAGTCAGGAGATCAGAGGAATTCTTGTTTAAACAGGTGCAATTTCAAGAGCTGGCAGAATACCAGTGTTGATGGGCCCGCTTGTATTTCAGTAGGGGGGGGGGGCATCCTGTAATGCTGGGCCCACCAGGGGGGAAAAAGGCCATCTTGGTGTTTGCACAAACCAGTAATCACCAGGCTCTGGCAGAATTAGCCAGAATCCATTTGTTGATCTTATTGCCCTTACCGGAAGGGAAGATGGTGTTGCTGTTAACTTGGTCCTGGTCCAGATTATGTGCTCAGTTGTGAGCTGAAGTCAACCCCATTACTCTAACTGTACCTGCAGGATATGTGTGCTTTGAAATACCCCCTTGTCCTGTTTACACTTTATACTTTTAGAAGTGCACTTTTAAAACAAACATGTGGCCTACACCTGCAAAATGCAATGTGGAAGCAGTCTGGACACCTCTGTCTTTTAAGAATGTTGTTTTACATCTTCCAAGATAATCCAGAATGCGGCAGCTAGACTGGTGACTGGGAGTGGCCACTGGGACCACATAACACCAGTCCTGAGAGAACTACATTGGCTCCCAGTACGTTTCCGAGCACAATTCAAAGTGTTGGTGCTGACCTTTAAAGCCCTAAACGGCCTCGGTCCTGTATACCTGAAGGAGCATCTCCACCCCCACCGTTCAGCCCGGACACTGAGATCCAGCGCCGAGGGCCTTCTGGCGGTTCCCTCACTGCGAGAAGCAAAGCTACAGGGAACCAGGCAGAGGGCCTTCTCGGTAGTGGCGCCTGCCCTGTGGAACGCCCTCCCAGCAGAGGTCAAAAAGATAAACAACTATCTGACATTCAGAAAATACCTCAAGGCAGCCCTATTTAGGGAAGTTTTTAACCTGTGATTTTAATGTATTTTTATATTTGTTGGAGGCCGCCCAGAGTGGCTGGGGAGACCCGGCCAGATGGGCGGGGTACAAATAAAAGAATTATTATTATTATTATTGTAATGCCAAGAAGAAGAAGAAGAATTTATTTATACCCCACACATCTGGCTGTGTTTCCCCAGCCACTCTGGGTGGCTTCCAACAAAAGATTAAAATACAACAATTCATCAAATATTAAAAGCTTCCCTAAACAGGGCTGCCTTCAAATGTCTTCTAAAAGTAGGATAGTTGTTTAT
Organism: Darevskia nairensis; assembly: GCA_034642065.1. NCBI lineage: Eukaryota > Metazoa > Chordata > Lepidosauria > Squamata > Lacertidae > Darevskia > Darevskia nairensis. The sequence goes on from JAWWNI010000964.1 coordinate 1,493,263, forward strand.
TTCCTTGACATCTGATGGGAGGGAGTTCCACAGGGCAGGCGCCACTACCGAGAAGGTCCCTCTGCCTGGTTACCTGTAACCTCACTTCTCGCAGGGAGGGAACCTCCAGAAGGCCCTCGGAGCTGGACCTCAGTGTCTGGGCTGAACAATGGGGGTGGAGATGCTCCTTCATGTATACTGGGCCGAGGCTATTCAGGGCTTTAAAGTTCAGCACCAACACTTTGAACATCATAAAGATCTCATAACCCACCTGCTCTCAGCAGCCAGAAACGTCATAGCCAGACACTGAAGAGACACGTAAGGAGTAAGCATGGACCAATGGTATCAAATAGTATTGGTATCTGAAGAAGTGTGCATGCACACGAAAGCTCATACCAAGAACAAACTTAGTTGGTCTCTAAGGTGCTACTGGAAGGAATTTTTTTATTTTGTTTTGAAATAGTATGGGAAACAGCTTTATTAGAAAAACTAACCAACAAACTGAAACTGACACAGAAGAAGACGCCTTCACCCCGGTATGGTTACCCTTTATCATATACACAGCCCAACAAGACAACGACAAGAATCCACCAACAGCATACAAATCAATCTGGCTAACCTGATCCAAAAACACACATACACATACCCCACTCACACACAAAAAACAAATCTCACTACAGCCAACCAAAGACAATCAACCACACCCTAGGCCACCCCAACCTCTCTCACCACCAAGGAAATACAACAAGTGAATAGTAAGAGATCCCACACTGACACAAAACCCCACACATACACTAAGTAGAAGAATAGAAGCAAGGCCATTCCCCTCCCCCTCTTTCTCCCTCTTTCCTTCCTAACCAGAGAGCCAGTGTGGTGTAGTGGTTAAGAGCGGTGGACTCATAATCTGGTGAACCGGGTTCGCGTCTCCGCTCCTCTACATGCAGCTGCTGGGTGACCTTGGGCTAGCCACACTTCTCTGAAGTCTCTCAGCCTCACTCACCCCACACCCCATATATTTAAAAAAGAATGTCTTATGATACTGTTTTAATTACTGTATATTCCGGCGTATAAGACAACTGGGCGTATAAGACGACCCCCAACTTTTCCAGTTAAAATATAGAGTTTGGAATATACTCGCCGTATAAGAAATACGACCCGGCGTATAAGACGACCCCCGACTTTTGAGAAGATTTTCCTGGGTTAAAAAGTAGTCTTATACGCAGGAATATACAGTATGTGTTTTCCCCCTGAGCTCCTTTTAGAGGCAGGGCGGGTTGTAAATTGAATTAATAATTAAAAAATAATGCTAATAGCAATTTCTACAGAAGCATCCACCCCGCACATAATACCAAGCTCTCAGTATCGAGGGCTGGGGGTGATCTAATGTGGCAGAGCAGGAATTCTGCTCCCCATCGCGATGCCTCCTAAAGGAAGCCTCTTCCCCAGCCACTTGGGCTAGTTAAGTGGGTGGTCTCCCTGCTGGAACTTGCAGCAAGAGAGCTCCCATCCTCTCGGCTTTGAGCAGTAACTGGTGCGCAGCGAGAGCAGGTGTTTGTCTTGGAGGGAGGTGATTTACGCTCCCATTCTTTTTAGTGCTGATAAAACATGGCTATGGCTGACCGAACCTCTCACTGCATGCGTTTGCCAGGCCACAAAGTTTTGTTGCAGTTGTCGTTGGTGTACTGCCCAGCCCCGGCCAGCAAGAATAGAGAGCCGTTACGGCCTCTGTTGATAATGTCATTCACTGCCTCATAAGACGGGCCACAGGACAGCCAGAAACAACCAAGGATGGCTTGTTTTTTTCTCCGTTCTGCTAGTCCAGTGCAGAGGGAAATGAGTGAACGAAGAATTGCCAAAGCTTTAGCCTTTAATTTTATTTATCGTAAGATGAGAAAGCATCTTTCCCTAACCATCTAATTAATCCTGTCAGCAACTTCTGCATTCCGTGGTTCAAAAACAGTAAATTTTGCCAGGATAATTAGAATAATCTCTGTTCAGCAGATAGCAAAATCTTGATGGAGCCTCCATCTTGTGAAAGCTTTACTTAGACAAAACAACACTTTTCCTTCCACATTCTGGGAATGAGGGGGCCAAATGCGCCCCCCTAGTTCTCTTACAGGCCACGCCCTATCTGCTTCTCCCAGCATCCTCTTTCAGAAGAAGAAGAAGAGTTTGGATTTGATATCCCGCTTTATCACTACCCTAGGGAGTCTCAAAGCGGCTCACATTCTCCTTTCCCTTCCTCCCCCACAACAAACACTCTGTGAGGGGAGTGGGGCTGAGAGACTTCAGAGAAGTGTGACTAGCCCAAGGTCACCCAGCAGCTGCATGTGGAGGAGCGGAGACGCGAACCCGGTTCCCCAGATTACGAGTCTACTGCTCTTAACCACTACACCACAATGGCTCTCAGTGCTTTTCCTCACTAAAAACATGTCTCTCAACTGTGGCAATGCTGCTTTCTTGTCTTGATTGAGAGATATGTGTAGGGTGTGTGTGTGTGTGCAAACCTTTGACTTTTGAGGGGCTGGGATGCAGCCCCCTCTACAAAGGTTCGAGTTGTATACACAGATCCACCCATGCTGTACCTCTAGCCCCATAGAAATTGAACACAGATTTTCTTAAAATTTGCACATGCCATTTCCATGTATACAGGTAGATGTAAATTTGTGTAAAGTGAGACTGGGCAAGGAAGAACATAGGGACAAATTGCTCAGACTGATGAATGATCACATTCCTGTTTACAGGTGGATTAATAAGCTGCAGTGGTCTCTCTTGTCTTTATCTGGATAGCAAAACAAATGCCAGGTCAACAGCTCCCTCTGTCTGAGAGCTGCCCTGGTGGCACAGGGAGCCCAAATTCCTGCAGTCAGTCTCCAGAAGGCTTACAAAGAAGAAGAAGAAGAAGAAGAAGAAGAAGAAGAAGAAGAAGAGTAGTTTTGGATTTGATATCCCGCTTTATCACTACCCGAAGGAGTCTCAAAGCGGCTCACATTCTCCTTTCCCTTCCTCCCCCACAACAAACACTCTGTGAGGTGAGTGGGGCTGAGAGACTTCAGTGAACAGTCATAGCACTTCAAAAGTGCTCTTCTATGTTCGTTGAGGATCAAAGGCCTCGTTCCTAGTAAGGTGGTAAACTTTTATCTGATTTGTTCCACTTCAGACTGCTACTCTAAAGGGACCCCTGACAGTTATGTCCAGTCGCGGAAGACTCTGGGGTTGCGGTGCTCATTTCGCTTTACAAGCTGAGGGAGCCGGCGTTTGTCCGCAGACAGCTTCCGGGTCATGTGGCCAGCATGACTAAGCCGCTTCTGGCAAAACCAGAGCAGCGCATGGAAATGCCGTTTACCTTCCCGCCGAAGCGGTACCTATTTATCTACTTGCACTTTGACATGCTTTCGAACTGCTAGGTGGGCAGGAGCAGGGACCGAGCAATGGGAGCTCACCCCGTCGCGGGGATTCGAAATGCCGACCTTCTGATCGGCAAGCCCTAGGCTCTGTGGTTTAGACCACAGCGCCACCCGCGTCCCTATACCCTATACAACCCCCTTAAATAGGGCTGGCATATGTCTGTATTTTGCCAGACATTATTGGGATTTCAAAGGTGGAATTGACGTGCAGGGGGAATTTCTGAAGGGCGGTGCTTTGTCCTGGACCTTAGGTGAGTCAATTGGAAAATCGCTTGACAACTTTCAGGGTTTCCTTTAAAAAAGCTAAACAACGGGGTGTGCTGGTTTTTTCTTTTTGAAATAAGGCAACCCTACCTTAAACTCTCGCCCACCCAAAACATACACACACTCCATGCTAAAAGAAATGTTCACTGTGGTTGGGAAGTTTTTACATAGAAGAACAATCATTTCTGTGATTCCCCCACCTGCAGTCTGAAGTGCCAAAGACCAGACAGCATAAGTCAAGCTTTTTTCCCTTTTACAGTGAGGGCGAGAGAGAGCTGAGCATCATAGCTGTCAACTTTCGGATTTGAAAATAAGGGATTTTTTCAAACTTTCGGATTTGAAAATAAGGGATGCCGCGAGGGCGGTGCAATGGCACCAAGTAGCCTCGCCACCCTGCGCTCCAGAGGCTGTGCGCGAACGGGTGAGCGAAAGAGCGAGCGCGTAGGCGGCAGGCAGGCTGTCTGCCTGGTTGGGCGTGAGGGTCTGGCTACACAAGGCATGCAAGCTCCACCCCCAGTCGGTCTCAGACTCCTTATTGGCAGCCGAGCAACACAGCTGAGGAGCCTCCCTGGCTGGCAGGGAGGGAGAGGAGCTGCTTCCTTTGAAATCCGGGAAATTTAAGGGATATCAACAATCCGGGATAGCAGCGGGAAACGGCATTGGAATAAGGGAGTTTCCCGCCAAAAAAGGGAGGGTTGACAGCTATGCTGAGCATGCAAACGGTTTGCTCACACCTTCTAGCAGAACTGGGGTCTTCCAGCTACTTGGCATTCTGAATGAAGAATAGGATTTTGGGGCAGGCAGGCAAGCAGGAGAAAGGGGAAACTGGAAGAAAGCTTTATGTGCACCCATTTCTTTCCTTTAGCTTACTTGCCTGCCCTGGATTCTTCAGCAGCAAATGGGAGCTGCTTGACAAGATAAAGTCAGTTCCTTTTGGAAAGCATCCTGGCCTGGCAGTGATGTCACCGCTGTGGTGTTTATGTTCTCCCTTCCATTTTGTTCTTTCCCTAATGCAGTTTCTACAGCTGCTTGTTCTTCCTGCCCTTGAAAACTATCCTCCCTGTCTTAGTAAACTGCCAAGTTTTCAACAGCTTTCAAAAGTCCTGGCACGACCCAGTAGAGGCAGAGTGAGGAATGCCTGATAATGCAACAATTTCAAGAGGGAAACATATTCGGAACCTAAGGGCTTATCCACACGTACCTTTTGCCCTTCTCTTTCCAAGCACAGGTCCTCACTTTAAAGATCCATGTCGGAGTGTTCTTTCTTTCTTTCTTTCTTTCTTTCTTTTTTTCTTTCTTTCTGTGCTGTTGCTGGGAAGGGGTTCAGAGAGACCAGGAAGACTGCATTCTGCATTTAAAATTCAAAACAATTTGACATTTGCATATCAGGAAATCTCTCTTCTTTTTCGGAGCTGTTAAGGCTTTTTAGAACACTTCCTTGGTGCTTCCCCAAGTGTCTTCATGGTCACAGATGGTCTTCATGGTTTAGAAGACATTCATTTAAAACAAACTTAATAACACATTCCTTTTGGCCACAATGACACAGAATCCATTTTACACTGTAACTTTTGGTGATGTTCCCGTGTGGAAGATATACCGTATTTTTCGCTCTATAAGGCGCACCTGACCATAGGACGCACCTAGATTTTAGAGGGGGAAAGCCCCAATTTTTTGAGGATCAGCTCAAAGTTATTGAGCTTACTTTGCAAAGGGAAAAAAATCCTGTTTTATGGGGTTTAACTCACAGTTCTGCAGCTTCAGTAAAGGGAGCCATTTCTACAGTTTCCAGACAGATAATCTAATCAGCAAGTCACATGTCGCTGGGGAAACAGCCTCCCTCTGCAAGGGGGCAGGGCTGGAATCTCTCTCCCTTATCTCTTTCCCCGATGGGCTTCCTTTCAACACCCCCTTCTCTCTCTCTCTCTTTTAAAAAAAGCACAATCTGCTTTTGCCCCTGGGCAGTTCAGCTCCAGGGACCACACATTCGCTCCATAAAACGCACAGACATTTCCCCTTACTTTTTAGGAGGAAAAAAGTGCATCTTATGGAGCGAAAAATACGGTAGTTCTAGAGACACAGGAAGAAATGCTGAGAAAGGAAAAAAACAACACTGGGAGGACAAATTATGCTTTAATTTACTTTGTTCTGGCATTGTGCAACAAAGCATAAAAATCCAAATAAACGATAGATGGGCTGGTATGTGTTGCTAGATAGAACTGCTGCTCACACCAGATAAAGGGGACGTTTGTCCCAAACACTGATCCCGTAATGAAAGGGCAACATATGTTAAAGTCTTTTCACATGCGTATGTCCGTGTAGTCCAATAGTAGTTCCACAAGACAAAAGTGCGACAAGGATTTCCGGAACATCTTATCCTTGTTTCGTCATCCTTGGCTTCATCAGTAATATGCATTCAAATAAGACGTAACATGACAGTGGATCTACAGCATAATGGTGGCGAAACAAGGATAAGATGTTCCGGAAATCCTTGTTGCACTTTTGTCTTGTGGAACTACTGTTGGACTACACGGACATACGCATGTGAAAAGACTTTAACATATGTTGGAACTTTCTCTTAAGAGCTGATTGGAGAGACAACTTATCCATTGTGTCTTCTGGTCCTTCAGTTGAACTGTATATCTCATCCTTGCTGAAATGCTAATATGATATAGTGAATAACAGACTTTATTTGTGTGATAACGCAGTCCGTTACGTTTATTGTGTTTGCGTAGTATCTTGTACGTAGCCAAAGGTTTGATGTTGTGTTGTCAGGATGCTGTCAGCAGCTCCTGGCTGGTTGCCCAGGAAAGTATAAAGACAAGGAAAAGTTTCTTACCACCCTTTTTTATGTCAATATTACATAGATAATTACGGGGTCTTTGCCGCGGGATCATATTCATCCAGTACTTTACCAGCTGCACTGGCTCCCGGTGGAGTACAGGATCAGGTTTAAGGTGCTGGTTTTAACCTTTAAAGCCCTATGTGGCCTAGGACCCTCGTACCTACGGGACCGCCTCTCCTGGTATGCCCCGCGGAGGACCCTAAGGTCCACAAATAATAACACACTGGAGGTCCCAACCCATAAGGTGGCTAGACTGGCCTCAACCAGGGCCAGAGCTTTTTCAGTTTCGGCCCCAATTTGGTGGAACACACTGTCTCCAGAGACCAGAGCCCTGCGGGATTTGACAGCTTTCCGCAGGGCCTGCAAGACGGAGCTGTTCCGCCTAGCTTTTGAGTCCGATCAGCCTGACCCCTGTGTTATAATATAACATTGTATTATAAGATTCTCCCCTATAAATTCATGGGCTGTTGCATTAAGGCGGTTTTTTAAATCTTTTAAATCTTTTAATCTGTATTCTAATTAATTGTTTTTTCTTTTATGTTTCATGTTTTATTGTGATTTTGGTGGTGTGAGCTGCCCTGAGCCCGGCTTTGCCGGGGAGGGCGGGGTACAAATAAAAATTATTATTATTATTATTATTATTATTATTATTATTATTATAGAGAGGCTACAGAACCCAGCCTCTTGAATAATGGCGTTGTCCCGCATGAATCTTCACCCCCCCGTCTCTCCCACTTCCTCATCACTTCTATGGGTGCTGCTACTTGCCCTCTGTCTTTGAGCTCTTTGCTCTCCTATTTTTAAGGCTTGCTGGGTTCTGGGAGATGGAGGGTCTGGGATGCTTTCGAATGACAATGTTTCAGCCGAGTGTTCTGGCTCGCTCATGATTTCCCAGTTTCCCCCCTCATCTGCCTCTGAGCTGCAACCTTCTTCAAACCCCTGTTGTAAATCTCTACTGTCTTCCTCTTCCTCGTCCCTGGAAGGGTCAGGATGGGGAGGCCGTCTCCACCATTCCTCCTCTGCCCAGTCCCTGACACCTGTTTAGGTGTTCCAATTTGCTAGAGAAGGCAACCACCCTAGTCCAGGGCTAGAAAGCAATAGCTTTACACAGGGATGTGCCATTGTGCCATTGAGAGCGCCATTGAGAGTGCCATTGAGAGCGTGCTCACTTATGGCTTATGTGTGTGGTACGGAAGCTGTACTACCAAGGACAGGATGGGGTTGTGCAGAGTTGTTAAGGCAGCAGAGAGCATTGTTGGCTGCTCGCTCTCCACCTTAGAGCAGATTTATGCCATGAGGTGCCACAGAAAGGCACTGGACATAATGAAAGATCCATCGCATCCTGGTCACCGTCTCTTTGAACTTTTGCCATCGGGACGGAGATACAGGACGATGACAACAAGAACAAGCCGTCTTAGAAACAGCTTCTTCTCCAGAGCAATCGCAGCCTTGAATGGGAAGCCTGGACTTTGAAAGTCATCTAATCTTACCTGTTATGCTGTATCATACTGTATGGTTTTAATCAGTGTCTTTGTAGTTGTTTTTTCTTTGCGTGGAGTGCCCTATCTGGGTGGATGGAGCAGCCAAGTAATTTCGTTGTTCCCGAAGGGGACAATGACAATAAATATATTCTATTCTATTCTATTTTTTAAAAAAATGCTGCCTCCTTATGGGGCTGTGGAGGACATTATTTTAGTAAACAGTTGACTATATGCAGAAAACATAAAGTGAGCAGGTTGTTCCTCCAGTAGCTCATTTTATTTGAGAGGCACAGTATTAAATACCACCCCTCAAAGGAAGGACAGTGATTTAAGCAAGCTGTAAAAAAACAGAGTACGGTAATAGTGTGCCGTTCTAAGCATCCTATTTTTGAACCTGAAATAGTAGAGGGTTTTTTTAAAAAAATTTAATGTTTGGAGTGTTAATAATAAGAATGTGTTGCCCAAACCCTAAGATATTTTATACAACCAATGGTTAAAAAGTATCCCACAATGTATTTTTTTTTTTTAGTGAACTAGAGATTCAGGATGCCCTTTGCTTCCAAGAATGTGCTTGATAGAATTGGCAAAATGGCTTTCACGCAAAACAAGCACATCTTCTGAAGCAGCACTATTTAAGGCCTCTTGTATGCAGCTGGGTTCAAGGACAGCTTCTGCCTGAATGTGCCCACAGAAAACGTTACATATATTTCTCTTGGAAGCCCTGCCCATGAGGTGAAATTTCTGACTTGTGGTACAATTACTCCTGGTTATAGCAGCTATAAGATTTGGTTGCTGATACAGCAGCATGAGAGGGCTCCCGTACTGATACAGCTGAACTGCTGCTTTAGCCCTGTGTCAGCTGTCCAAAGACATATGTAGCTGGTTCTGCTTGCTTCAAGATATACAGCTTGGCCAGTGTTTATTGCTCGCTCCTGTAGGTTGTTGTTATATAACTTCCATTGTGTCGCGTGGACCAACCTCTGCTCCGCTGGCAAGGTCTATGGCTCCGGCGGGAGTCTTGCAGAAGCATATATTGATTGTAAATAATGTCTCAATATCCTATAGTAGGTCATAAATCAAAAAGGGATTGGAAACTCTTTCCTCCAAGGAACTTTTGAAAAGAAGGATCTTTCTTTTGTTTGCAGTTTCCATTTCAGAGTGACTGCGTTGCCCTTTCACCTCTGGGGTTTTTCTGCTACAAAGAAGCCAGTGTGGTGTAGTGGTTAAGAGCGGTAGACTCGTAATCTGGTGAAATGGATTCGCGTCTCCGCTCCTCCACATGCAGCTGCTGGGTGACCTTGGGCTAGTCACACTTCTTTGAAGTCTCTCAGCCCCACTCACCTCACAGAGTGTTTGTTGTGAGGGAGGAAGGGAAAGGAGAATGTGAGCCGCTTTGAGACTCCTTTGGGTAGTGGGATATCAAATCCAAACTCTTCTTCTTCTACAGGCCTGCTGAGCTCTCGGTGTCCAGTCTTGAGTAAGATGGAACCCATTAGCAGCCCGTTCCACCTAGACTGATCTTCTATCACAATTAAGAAGGCCAAACACCTGTGGCCCTGTTGAGGGAAGTTTTTGATGTTTGATGTTTTACCCTGTTTGATGTTTTAATCAAACAAGCTGTCCTATTTTATTTGTGTACCCCCCTGATGTTTTTAGTTTTATAATTTTATAATTTTGTATTGAGAAATGTTTTTCTTTCTGACTATCGGTCGAATAAAGGATATGTATGTAATTTGTTGGTAACTGCCCGGAGTGGCTGGGGTAACCCAGTCAGATGGGCAAAATAAAATAATAATAATAATAATGCAGCTTGAGTGATGCAATCAATGTGATTTTGCAAGCAGTGGTGGAGCTTCATGCTCCGGCACCGGGGGGCGAAGAGCAGGTGGGGGCGTGGCTGAAGATTGTTGTTGTTCAGTCGTTCAGTCGTGTCCGACTCTTCGTGACCCCATGGACCAGAGCACGCCAGGCACGCCTTTCCTTCACTGCCTCTCGCAGTTTGGTCAGACTCATGTTGGTCGCTTCGAGAACACTGTCCAACCATCTCATCCTCTGTCGTCCCCTTCTCCTTGTGCCCTCCATCTTTCCCAACATCAGGGTCTTTTCCAGGGAGTCTTCTCTTCTCATGAGGTGGCCAAAGTACTGGAGCCTCAACTTCTGGATCTGTCCTTCTAGTGAGCATTCAGGGCTGATTTCTTTAAGAATGGATAGGTTTGATCTTCTTGCAGTCCATGGGACTCTCAAGTGTCTCCTCCAGCACCATAATCCAAAAGCATCAATTCTTCGGCGATCAGCCTTCTTTAGGGTCCAGCTCTCACTTCCGTACATTACTACTGGGAAAACCATAGCTTTAAGTATACGGACCTTTGTCGGCAAGGTGATGTCTTTGCTTTTTAAGATGCTGTCTAAGTTTGCCATTGCTTTTCTCCCAAGAAGCAGGCGTCTTCTAATTTCGTGACTGCTGTCACCATCTGAAGTGATCATGGAACCCAAGAAAGTGAAATCTCTCACTGCCTCCATTTCATCCCCTTCTATTTGCCAGGAGGTGATGGGACCAGTGGCCATGATCTTAGTTTTTTTGATGTTGAGCTTCAGACCATATTTGGCTGAAGATAAGTGGACTTAAAACAACACTCAGTGGGAACCTACGGGTGCCATCTAGGGAGAGATGCATCAGTTCTTCACAACCTCTGTGGATTTGTGGGCCTTATCCTTGCTTCTACTCAGGTCAAGAAGGCCTGGCTGGAAGTGGTTCTCACCCAGAAGACCCTGCCTAAGTGCTGTGAAAGATAAATGGGTATGTTGATGCTGGTTTTATTAAACGAATAAATGGCAAAGGGGAGGCAGGATATGGGGAGTTTGAGCTTACTCAGAGGTCTCCAGAGAGCGTGTCAAGATTACATTCAAGTCAAGAACTTGCCTGAGACTTTGCAGAGGGGGCGGCCAGGAATTAAACTGCCAGGAGCTCAAACAAAGTCTCAGCGTTGACTAATAATTTCTAGGATAGGAGTAGATGCCATTAATGACCCTTTTTATTCATGCAGAAGTTCCCAAAGAGTAACATAATGTTCCATTAGCAATAATTGGGAGAGTCTTTCTTCTCAAGGTTGTCAAAACCTAGAGTTGAGGCTTCTGCCAAAACATTTTGGTGACAAGTGGTGACGCTTTTGACAGGAGGGGTGCCACATAAGGTTGAGAAGGTTTCATGGGGGAATTGGAGAACAGGAGGAGGAGGAGGAGGAGGAGGGGAGAGGAAGGAGGCAGACAGCAGGCAGTGTGCACATGTCAGAGTAGGGTCCAGAGTCAAGCTCATATTTCCCCTGGCATTACCTCTCTCAGACTTCTCTTCCTCACATCCCCATCCTAAACTGGAGACACACTCTCCCTTCGTTTTCAATGCACCCTTCTTGTTTGCAGAAGTAGATAGAATCCAATTTCAATGAGTGAGGAGAAAGGGGGGGGGAATCCCATTGCACAAGTGGAAATCCTTGCACAGAGTTCCCTCTTATGGGGTGTGTAGAGTGAATCTCCATGGGGTTTTCCCAGTAGTGATGTACAGAAGTGAGAGCTGGACCATAAAGAAGGCTGAGCACTGAAGAATGGATGCTTTTGAATTATGGTGCTGGAGGAGACTCTTGAGAGTCCCATGGACTGCAAGAAGATCCAACCTATCCATTCTGAAGGAAATCAGCCCTGAGTGCTCACCGGAAGGACAGATCCTGAAGCTGAGGTCTCCAAGAGAAGAATCCCTGGAAAAGACCCAGATGCCATGAGGTGCCACAGAAAGGCACTGGACATAGTGAAAGATCCATCGCATCCTGGTCACCGTCTCTTTGAACTTTTGCCATCAGGACAGAGATACAGGACGATGACAACAAGAACAAGCTGCCTTAGAAACAGCTTCTTCTCCAGAGCGATCGCGGCCTTGAATGGGAAGCCTGGACTTTGAAGTCATCTAATCTTACCTGTTATGTTTTATCATTGTATGGTTTTATCAGTGTGTATGGTTTTAATCAGTGTTTTTGTAGTTGTTTTGTCTTTGCGTGGAGTGCCCTATCTGGGTGGATGGAGCAGCCAAGTAATTTCGTTGTCCCCGAAGGGGACAATGACAATAAAATATATTCTATTCTATGTTGGGAAAGATGGAGGGCACAAGGAGAAGGGGACGACAGAGGATGAGATGGTTGGACAGTGTTCTCGAAGCTACCAATATGAGTCTGACCAAACTGTGGGAGGCAGTGGAAGACAGGAGTGCCTGGCGTGCTCTGGTCCATGGGGTCACGAAGAGTCGGACACGACTAAACAACAACAACAACAGAGTGAATCTCACACAAGATGATAATCGCAGAGTGGATTGATGGTTCAAATAATATGTTTGGATGCAACCTACATCTTTCAGTATTGGTTCTCGTGAAGCAATAACTGATTTATCAATGGACTAATCAATGAATGAATTTATTGCAAAATAAAGAGGAAAGAGTAAAATAAAAACAGGACTATCAATATTAAAGCTACCAAAAAAATTCAAAAGCAACGTGTGAAAGAGAATGGAATCACTGACATATGGACTTATAGTAGAATATATTTCTATTGTACGATAGAAGATATTTCAGCAATGGAAATATCAGTGAATTGCATTGTATAAAGCTGTGTAACATCTTTGTGGCATTTTAGTATTTAATTGATTAATTGACCAATTAATCAGTTAAAAGCAACACAGTTAATCAGCTCAGCATTTTAATTAGCTAGCAGACCAGCGGTTCAGTAAAATAAGCTGTGTGGTTGATGAACAAGCGAAGCTTGTGGCTTTTTCCACTTTTTTTTATTAGGGTCACCATGACATGAACTAAACTTAGCATTGAAAAAGGAGAATGTTCCTTTGGAATGCAGCAGCCGAACGACATTTGAAGAAACTCAACCCATTCTGCAAGGAACTTTGTCTGGCCTCAGCTGGAGTGTTCTCGGGTTTGCTGTGGCTAAAAAGAAAGCCACAGGGAATCTGGGAAAGTCAGACAACGAAGACTATGATGCAAGGCTTCAAAAGCAAGGCAGGCAAGAAGCTTGTCTGAGCAAGAGATTTGGCAAGGAACCAAAGTACAGAGAGGTGAGGAATGTTGCAAAACTGAAGCTTTTCCTCCTGCAAGACTAGAGCGTTGCGTGAGGTTCCCTGAGCTCAGTCCTGCCAAGGCTCCAAATGAGACAGTATAACTTCCCTGAGTTGCACCCCTGGGCTTTGCTAATGATGGCAATGATGATAATAATAATTACTTTTACCTGCACAGGACCTGCAGCAGCAATAGGCCGGGTCAGAGGGGAGCTATTTCTGGGGTTGCCAGAGCACAACATCCTTCAGCTGCCTGTCTCTCTCTGCATCCCTCAGTTCTTTGTTCTCTCATTTTCTGTCCCTTTTTCTCTGTCCTCTCTTCCTCGGCTTTGCTTAGCTCCATTCCTAGCCTTGTTCCCTCCTTTTAATACTGGACTCACCATCAGTCACACAATGCACATGTGACGGTGAACTGCATATAGCTTCTCTTTCTGTTGGAACATGATCCAGGTACATAGCTGTCAACTTTTGGATTTGAAAATAAGGGATTTCCCAAAACTTTCGGATTTGAAAATAAGGGGTGCCGCGTGGGCAGTGCAATGGCACCAAGTAGCCTCGCCACCCTGCGCTCCAGAGGCTGCGCGTGAATGGGTGAGCGAAAGAGCGAGCGCATAGACGGCAGGCAGGCTGTCTGTCTGGTTGGGCGTGAGGGTCTGGCTGCACAAGGCATGCAAGCTCCGCCCCCAGTCGGTCTCAGACTCCTTATTGGCAGCCGAGCAACGCAGCTGAGGAGCCTCCCTGGCCGGCAGGGAGGGAGAGGAGCTGCTTCCTTTGAAATCCGGGGAATTTAAGGGATATCAACAATCCGGGATAGCAGTGGGAAACGGCATTGGAATAAGGGAGTTTCCCGCAAAAAAAGGGAGGGTTGACAGCTATGCCCAGGTATCCATGCTTCCTTCCTGAAGATTTGCCAGGTAAAGGTAAAGGGACCCTTGACCGTTAGGTCCAGTCTTGACCGACTCTGGGGCTGCGGCACTCATCTCGCTTTATTGGCCGAGGGAGCCGGCGTACAGCTTCTGGGTCATATGCCCAGCATGACTAAGCCGCTTCTGGTGAACCAGAGCAGCGCACGGAAATGCCATTTACCTTCCCGCCAGAGCGGTACCTATTTATCTACTTGCACTTTGACGTGCTTTTGAACTGCTAGGTGGGCAGGAGCAGGGACCGAGCAACGGGAGCTCACCCCGTTGCGGGGATTCGAACCGCCGACCTTCTGATTGGCAAGCCCTAGGCTCTGTGGTTTAGACCACAGCGCCACCCACGTCTGAAGCTTTGCCAGAGCCCCCTTCAAACTTCTATGAGGGTCCTCAGGTGTAAACGCTGATGGCCCACCGTGCAAACTCCTCAGAATTTTTTTTCATAATAAAAGGTTGTGGGTGACCCTCCCAGATGATTCCTCCTCCCCACTCTCAGTTGGTGGGAGGACGAGGGGCCTGCCTTGCTGTGGTCATGTTGCAAAAAAGAGGATTCTGTCTTGAATATAGAGAAGAATCAGGAAGCCGCCATCAAAATTTCAGCTCTTTCATTTCCCCCCAAACAAGCTAAAGGAGGAAACACATACGAAAAAAGTTAATACAAAATCAAGAGGGAATGCTGTATTGATAAGTACCAGGGTTGTGATATGTCCAGAATTTCCAGGACATACCCAGAATACTGCTGTCAGAAGCAGTGTTTGGGCAGAAATTGGCAAAATGTCTGGGGAAAATCAACAACCTTTGTGTCCGGATTTTCACTTTTTGAAATATGGCAACCCTATAAGTACTAAATAGATTCCTTTTTAATGTAAAACAACAACAACAACAACAACAACAACAACAACAGAGTGTTTTAAGGAGATGAGATTTGGACAAAAATATCAACTGTGAAAGGCATCTATTTCCCTAACTCAGCATTAGTCATTTTTTTTAGTCCCTGTTTAAGGAGAGTGAAAATTTGTTGCTTCGGAGAAAGGAAGATTTAATAATAGGAGTATATATGAATGTGGAGTTTAGTCTCAAAGGAGATCATAAGTAATCCTTTCCACACAGAATGCTGAAGTACCGGTAAATGCTAAATACTTTAATAATGGGATTCCAAATGGAATTTGATGGATGCCTGGAGGCACCAATCTCAGCACTCCTGCCCATATGGTCCCACCCAATTGCGTTCTAAGGGTCTTCAGGCTTTCTCCAGCCTAAACAGGACAATCCAACTGCGCTATATTTAAATGGTTGTGTGCGAGAAATTCCAGGAATGTCTTACTTCCTTTTTCAGTCACCATTGTACAACTTTTTTCTTTTCTTTTTAGCAGCCAGCCGCTTCTCTTCTCGTGTAGTTGAAGGTATTGAGGAACTGAATAAACCATAGCTGACATAGAAGCTTTTTAATATTTATCATTTTCAGGTTTATACATTTCACTAATTTTACAGTCATTTTAACATTTCAGAACTTGACTTCCTTCCCCCTCTTTCTGCGGTTCCTTAACTTTATTTTTAATATTTTCTGCATATCCAAATTAACCTAACTTGCTAATTTATTCATCTATTTAAAATATATACTCTTATGAAATTGCAGGTTATTACAATAAATTCTGCCAATGTTCTTATCTGTTTACAGTTGATTTGTAAATATTCAATAAACCATTTTCATTCTTTTATAAAAAGTTTGTTATCTTGTTTTCTTATTTTTCTGGGAAGTTTTACCATTTCTGCATATTCCATAAGTTTTTGTATCCATTCTTCTTTTGTCGGAACTTCTGCTTCTTTCCATTTTTGGGCAAGGAACATTCTTGCCAGTGTAGTTGCATACATGAATAAATTTCTATACAATTCGGGTAGTTCTGTCCCTACAATTCCCAAAAGGAATGTTTCTGGATTATTATATTTTACAAATGTTACCTTAAACATCTTTTTCAATTCATTATATATCAATACTCTGGCTTTTGCTGCATGAAACAATCAATTCCTGTTTGCTTTGCAAATTCATTCCGATCTTCTCAAATGGCAAATTGTACAGTCGTACCTTGGTTCTCAAACAGAATGCATTCTGGGAGTCCGTTTGACTTCTGGAACTCTTCGAAAACCAAGACACGGCTTCCGATTGGCTGCAGGAGTATCCTGCAGCCAATCAGAAGCCATGGAAGGCACACTGGACTATAGCTGTCAACCCTCCCTTTTTTTTGCGGGAAACTCCCTCATTCCAATGCCGTTTCCCGCTGCTATCCCGGATTGTTAGATATCCCGTAAATTTCCCGGATTTCAAAGGAAGCAGCTCCTCTCCCTCCCTGCCGGCCAGGGAGGCTCCTCAGCTGCGTTGCTCGGCTGCGTTGCTCACCAATAGTTACAGAGAATAGGATGTCATTAGACAACAGCACTGTTTGTGCTTTGCTTGCATGTAAAATCAACCACTCTGGCCCAGCCCACAAATACACTCCTTCCAAAAGAGTGTTAAAGGATGCAAAGTCTGCAACACGTTTGTATAATAAGTCATTAATGGATGCCAGAGAGCCAAAAGAGTGAACCTGATCACTCCCCCCATGAAGAATTGACGCTTTTGAATTGTGGTGCTGGAGTCCCGTGGACTGCAAGAAGATCAAACCGATCCATTCTGAAGGACATCGGCCCTGGCTGCTCACCGGAAGGACAGATCCTGAAGCATTGCATGAGAAGAGAAGACTCCCTGGAAAAGAGACCCTGAGGTGGGGGAAGATGATGGTGTTTAAATTAATTTGTAGCCTGGGGGGCTTAGTGCAGCGTGGACTGTCCCCGAGAACCGTAGACTGCCCCTGGGACAGGTGAGGCTGCTGATCCCTTATTTTCAAATCCGAAAGTTGACAGCTACCGTATGTACTGGACATTCAGCTTCCAAAAATCGTTCAAAAACCGGAAAACTCACTTCCGGTTTTCAATTGGGAGCTGAAACATATGAGTTCAGAGGCGGTGTGCAACCAAGGTACGACTGTACAGTACTGACATTTGCCTATGTCGGATTAAATTTTACAGCATCTTTTTCTTGGTAGCAACTTCTTTTTATCACCTGTTGGGTAATAGTCCTCTTCATTATGGCTACATATTTACTACTTTTCATAGGCTTTCCTTTATTTCCTTACTACAGCCTCTCCCTCACCGCCACCCTTAACTAGGCTGTCTTCTGCTAGATATGATCTCATAAATCTACAATGCTGCCTTAAAAGTGGATGTTCCCTTTTATTTTTATGAGATTTTATGATAAAATCGGATTGCGTTTGATTTGTTGCTCAGTATTGCTTTCAAAAGGTGACCCAGGCGGCGCTGTGGGTTAAACCACAGAGCCTAGGGCTTGCTGATCAGAAGGTCGGTGGTTCGAATCCCTGCGACGGGGTGAGCTCCCATTGATCAGTCCCAGCTCCTGCCAACCTAGCAGTTCAAAAGCACATCAGAGTGCAAGTAGATAAATAGGTACCACTCCGGCGGGAAGGTAAACGGCGTTTCCGTGTGCTGCTCTGGTTCGCCAGAAGCGGCTTAGTTATGCTGGCCACATGACCCGGAAGCTGTACGCCGGCTCTCGGCCAATAAACTGAGATGAGTGCCGCAACCCCCCAACCTCGGGGGAGGAGCAGTTACCGGGAGGAAGCCAGGTGGGGAGAGGTCTCCAGGAAGATGCAGAGAGACCTAACACCACTCAGCAGACCCACTCGAAGGGGGAGACGTAGTTTCCGGCACCCGCTTTACGCAGAAGGAGAAGGCGGCAATTTAGAGTGCCGAGACTCTGATGTTGGCGCCGTAACAGGAGGGGGGCACTTCCGGATTCTGCTAGCGACTAGATGGTCATGTTTAGGGTTAGCTCCGCACTGTACATATTTGCACAATAAAATAGTTGAAAGACAAGAAGGACTTGGTCTTTACTCATGGGCAACCGTTAAGCGAATCTGACAGTAGGTCAAGCTGTTGTACCTGTTATCTAGTATTAAAGTGTGCTTGTAGAGTGATGATCAGGCAGCATAGACTAAGGGTATGAGTCTTATGCCTACTGATTGATTTCATATAATACATCATTTATTTATTTTGATCCCATTATGGCTTTAGATACCTATTAGGTCCATAAATTGCCATATAGCATATATTCAACACAAAAAACAGCGGCAATTTGTTGCTAACAAAGGACAGCTGGACATATAAAGGGCCCCATTACCTTCAGTAGCTTAGGGCCTCATCAAACCTAAATCTGGCCCTGATCCACACCCTTTCCTGCTGTTTATGTGGCGCTCTGCAGCTTTGTTTTTCCTCCCAGGAGAAAGGCAGCACTGAACACATTGTAACATGTGTCATACAGTCAAACCTCGGGTTGCGCTCTCTGCGGGCTGCACGTTTTCAGGATACGGATGTGCCGAACCCGGAAGTACCGGAACAGGTTACTTCCGGGTTTTGGCACTCGCGCATGCACAGAAGCGCAAAATTGCGCTTTGCGCATGCGCAGAAACGCTGAATTGCTTCACGCGCGTGTGCAGACGCGGCGCGGGTTGCAAACGCTGCGGGTTGCGAATGCACCTCCCGCACGGATAGCGTTCGCAACCTGAGCATCTACTGTAATTGCTACTCATTATTATAATGCATGTGCTTCTGACGTCTCATTGGATGTTCGGCAGGTAAGGACAGGAAGATACAACAATCTCTATAGAATCTATTTTGGCCTTTTAAACTGGTGGGGGTGTTATTGTTTTTTATTATTATTATCTTTTGTGTTTTTCTGTTGTAAACTGCCCTGTGATCCTTAAATGAAAATATAGAAATTTAATAAATAATAAATAATATTCCCCCCCAGGCCCCCACTGTACATTTGGAACCAAAGTCCTTTTCATCCATGTACACAATGATGGAAGTGTTCAACTTCAGGAACTGGGAAGTGTGTGTGTTGTTGTTGTTGTTGTTTGCCTTCCAAATGTAGCAGGGAAAAGCCAAACCAAACACCGCAGAGCAACATAAATGATTTAAGACCCAACCGTTTTGCTAGGGAAATGTTAAAGATGGAGTCTAATCCTTTAATCTAACTCTGGTCCTTCTAAAAGCTCTGTGCTAGGAGTTGACTCAGCACGTCACTGCCAAGAAGATCCATTGACCCTGAGTTCAGTGCTGAGAAATTGAGAAATGTTCTTTTTAATGTCTATTCAATAAATACAGCATCTTCCTCTCCATGGGCAGAGCAATCCACTTCAAATCCATTACCGTCCGTTCTCACAGACTGACAAGTTGTCCTGAGACAACAGTGCCATGAGATGAGGTTAACCCTTAGCAGAGAGGGGGGTGTATAAATCTTGCCGACTGCAACATTTTTGCTCCCTGAAGTCCTTGAAAAAAAAAGACCAGGGGGATATTTGAATTGATGGCAGATGTGTGTGTGCTCCATCTCGACCAAGGTGATTTGTGTCAACGGAACACAAGCAACTCGTCCCCAAGACCACTTCTGGCTCTCTGACTGTCCCTCGGATCAGGGAAAGCAGAATTGCGCAGGCCTATGGAGTGGTAGAGGGACCCAGGTGGCGCTGTGGGTTAAACCACTGAGCCTAGGGCTTGCTGATCAGAAGGTCGGTGGTTCAAATCCCCATGACGGGGTGAACTCCCGTTGCTCGGTCCCTGCTCCTGCCCACCTAGCAGTTCGAAAGCACGTCAAAGTGCAAGTAGATAAATAGGTACCGCTCTGGCGGGAAGGTAAACGGCGTTTCCGTGCGCTGCTCTGGTTCACCAGAAGCGGCTTTGTCATGCTGGCCACATGGCAAGTTAAAGAAACCTCTGTGTTGCAATCTTCAAACAGAAACCAAGAATGAGCAACACAACAGCCAATGAAAGTAGTATATTTTATTCATGTATAATAACAGTAAGACAGCGGCTTAGTCATGCTGGCCACATGACCTGGAAGCTGTACGCCGGCTCTCGGCCAATAAAGTGAGATGAGCGCGCAACCCCAGAGTCGGACATGACTGGACCTAATGGTCATGGGTCCCTTTACCTTTATGGAGTGGTAGATTTTTTGTCATTCTGGCAGTTAGTGGGAACCTCAGAATATGGGCCATTTCAGCTATGTATGCTCATTTCTTGATGCCTGCAAAAGAGCCAGCTCCAAAGAGTCATTGGAGGACCAACATGCCTAGACAGAGCTCACACATCTTCTGATGTCGTCTTACACCCATCTTTTCCCAGTGGAGTCAGTTAACACAGGCAACTGCCACTCATCCAGTATTGAGTAATCATATACTGTAAGCCCTCTTCAGGCATTGGATGAACATGCAAGTAGGGCTGAATGTGCTGGATCTACACCCAGCCTCGGCCCAGGTATACCTGGAGGAGCGTCTCCACCCCCATTGTTCTGCCTGGACAGTGAGGTCCTCTTTGGAGGGCCTTCTGGTCGTTCTCTCACTGCTAGAAGTGAAGTTACAGGGAACCAGGCAGAGGGCCTTCTCGGTAGCGGCGCCCGCCCTATGGAACACCCTATCAGATGTCAAGGAAATACAGATAAACAACTATCTGACTTTTAGAAGACATCTGAAGGCAGCTCTGTTTAGGGAAGTTTTTAATGTTTGATGTTTTATCATGTTTTTAATATTCTGTTGGGAGCCTCCGAGAGTGGCTGGGAAAACCCAGCCAGATGGGCGGGGTATAAATAATAAATTATTATTATTATTATTATTATTATTATTATTAATTTATTATTTATACCCTACCCATCTGGCTGGGTTTCCCCAGCCACTCTGGGTGGCTTCCAACCATGCACCGCTGACGAGACAGTCCGTGGGCAGCTACGGCCTCAGCCTGCGTACCAGATGGAGCTGATAAAAGGGCAGTTGTCGACTCACAGGATGTTGGTCGCATTTAGATGACTTCATGGGGTGGGGGGGTGGGGGAATGTGCCTCCTCTTGCAAAGGAATCGCTGTCGTACTGCTAACCAGACTCCTTGCATCCATATCGCATCTCCCTAGTATACGGTTTTCGGCTAAATCCCTTCAGTTGCAGTTTCTTAACAAAAAGATTCAGCAGCCGCGTCCAAAAAAACGCTTCCCTTGTTTGGTGATTTTTCAAGCATTCCTTGAGAAATGCTCACTTATTCATTTGCGTTGCCCTCGCTTTCCCTCAGGGATACATCTGGATCTGACTGGGTACAAATCACTTTGATTGTGCAAGCGCTTACCTTTTTAAATTCAATTTGGCAACTTTGCCTCTCCTGGACTGCCTCAGCGCTGCTCCCCTCCTCCTCATTGCTGGATTAGGCCCATTGGTGACCCCACCAAATCATGAAATGAATGGGATGATGCCATAATGCCACGTAGCAAGTCAGATTTGGGTGCATGACGACATCGCCAGGTGAACTCCGCTGAAAATGGGAGCTAGTCAGGGTAAAAAAATGAATAGGCAAACATTTTTAAAAGGAAGTGCCAATAAATTGTTGGAAAAGCCGTTCAATCTGATTTTAAAAAGTATAAACATAAAAAACAGTTCCAA
The DNA here is from genome assembly GCA_034642065.1 of Darevskia nairensis. Lineage (NCBI taxonomy): Eukaryota > Metazoa > Chordata > Lepidosauria > Squamata > Lacertidae > Darevskia > Darevskia nairensis. Next base: position 1,514,788 of record JAWWNI010000964.1, read on the forward strand.
ATCCAAATAACAAGATTACCCTGAATCTCTTGACTTCCCCCTATCCCTCCGATGGGTCCTAATGATATTATTTACAACTGCATATCAATACTTATCCAAATTTTTAACAACAACAATTTATTTCTACCCCGCCCATCTGGCTGGGTTTCCCCAGCCACTCTGGGTGGCTTCCAACAGAAGGTTAAAAATACATTAAGAAGAGTTTGAAGAAGAGTTTGGTTTTGATATCCCGCTTTATCACTACCCACAGGAGTCTCAAAGCAGCTAACATTCTCCTTTCCCTTCCTCCCCCACAACAAACACTCTGTGAGGTGAGTGGGGCTGAGAGACTTCAGAGAAGTGTGACTAGCCCAAGGTCACCCAGCAGCTGCATGTGGAGGAGCGGAGATGCAAACCCGGTTCACCAGATTACGAGTCTACCACTCTTAACCACTACACCACACTGGCTCTCATCAGTCACTGGCTTAAAACATCAGTCATTAAAAACTTCCCTAAACAGGGCTGCCTTCAGGTGTCTTCTAAAAGTCAAATAGTTGTTTATTTTTTGACATCTGATGGGAAGGAGTTCCACAGGGCGGGCACCACTACTGAGAAGGCCCTCTGCCTGGTTCCCCGTAGCTTTGCTTCTCACAGTGAGGGAACCGCCAGAAGGCCCTCGGCGCTGGATCTCAGTGTCCGGGCTGAACGGTGGGGGTGGAGACGCTCCTTCAGGTATACTGGACCGAGGCCGTTTAGGGCTTTAAAGGTCAGCAGCAACACTTTGAATTGTGCTCGGAAATGTACTATCAGCCTGATTATCATCTTCCAAAGGAACTACTCTATTCCCAACTTAAGAATGGAAAGCGTAATGCTGGTGGCCAACAAAAGAGGTTGAAAGACTCTCTCAAGGCAAATCTAAAAAAATGTAGTATAAACACAGACAACTGGGAAACACTGGCCTGCGAGTGCTCCAGTTTGAGAAAAACCAAGTCATGGGCTTTGAAGATGCTCAAACTCAGGATGAAAGGGAGAAACGTGCTAAGAGGAAGGCACATTTGGCAAACCCTCACCTTGATCAACTCCCACCCAGAAACCTATGGCTCCACTGTGGAAGGATGTGTGGATCCAGAATTGGCCTCCACTGTCACTTATGGACTCACTGTTAAGACCGTAGCATATGCTCTTTACCTTGGTTCACCAAACTTGTATGAAGCTGCAAATCCCGTCATACAAGTTTGGTGTGGCTGAACCAAGGAAAAGATCATATGCTGAGTTCTATAAAAACTATGATGCCATGAAGGAGTTTGAGGCCATGAGAAAAGCTGGGGTGTTTGAAAGTGCACCACTCAAATGATCATGAACCCTCCTCTCCGGATACCTGTTAAGACCGTATTCATGGAAGACAATCTTACTTGGCTACGAGTGGATTGCCAAAGAAGAAGGTCTCAATGCTGAGTTTCCCATAAGTTCAGTTCACACACTTGCCTGAAACAAGTAATGAAGTGTGCATTAATCAAATGCAGAGAAATGAATCAATTATTTGTGCATTAATCAAATGCATAAATAAAACCAGCCTTGATGACTTTCAGCTGAATGTGTGAACCGATTCCACTGAAAAGCGTCATGTGTGAACGGATGTGAAAGCTCCTGCCAAAGCTTGAAGAACTGCGATGGCCCATTCACACATGCAAACCACCCTCTGATGTTCAAGCCTTCAAGCGATGAAAGCACATATGCAAACCAAGCAGTTTCTCATTTATTATGGGAAAGGCATGGAATGGAATTTATCTCTGTTCTCCCACCTAACTGCTCCCTTAGCTGTGCAGTTAAATAACTCCCTTGGGGGGGGGGGGCTTGCTTTGGCTACATGGAAAAGAGGGCCCAAGATCTTTTATTTTGGTTTGGGGTGGGTTTTTTTTTTTTTGCTGTGTCTGGCCCAATGTCCAGACTAGCTGAGCAGCTGAAACGAATCCTCTTCAGTCTATTTACTTAATAGTTACCAAAGTCTGCAATCAACAAGAAAACACATCTCAGCAGCTCGCCTGGCAAGAGAAAGAATTGAGGCAGCACCACAGCTGTCATATTTATTTCAGTGGCAAAGCAGGTCAGGAAAATTGATAAAATTAATCATACAAACTAGGAAGCACCAGGAGTGAAGACGCGGAGACAGAGGGAGGAAACGAGAGTTTGCTGCACCTGCCTTTATTTCTTTTAATGGGTTTTCTTGCTATGTGGCTGATAAAATCCAAGCAATAGACATTATTTTGTAAGCAAAGGCATGTGCTTGTGTGCCTGTGTTGAGGGTGGAGTTTGGAAATGGGAAAAGCCTGTCTTAGTTTGCTCTGTCCACAGTCTTACAATGGAATTAGAGGCTCTCAAGTGCCCAGTTTGAGCCTCCCAGAGTCAAAAGACAAATTCTATTTCCGTCAGTAATGATTTAAATAAGCTAATTTCTCGGGTCCGACCATTTCTGTAGGTCATTTCCTCAGAAAACAAACCATTGGGACCACAATGCAACCAGTTAATCAATTAGAGCAATAGGTTTTTAAAGCTTTTGATTGGATTAAAAGGGTGCCCTAATTATTTGGCGTGATATTATTATTATTATTATTATTATTATTATTATTAAAATGTAAGTACATGCTATTTTGCTCCCTCAGTCTGAGTTCTCCCCCATTAGGCACTGGAGGTAGCAATCAGGAAGGTTTGAGCTCTGTGAATCAGCCAGAGTGAACAGAGCCAGTGTGGTGTAGTGGTTAAGAGCAGTAGACTAGTAAGCTGGTGAACTGGGTTCGACTCCCCGCTCCTCCACATGCACCTTAGGTTAGTCACACTTCTTTGAAGTCTCTCAGCCCCACTCACCTCACAGAGTGTTTGTTGTGGGGGAGGAAGGGAAAGGAGAATGTGAGCCGCTTTGAGACTCCTTCAGGTAGCGATAAAGTGGGATATCAAATCCAAACTCTTCTTCTTCTTCTTCTGTTTTTACAGTGAGAGGCTGTGGAGATGGGCAAATCCAGTCCCCAACTGAAAGAACAAAAGTGAGCAAAATCTTTTCTTTGACATCCTGGTTTCAGCTCCTTTGGTTTCTAAAGTAAAAAATCATACATCTTTCTTCAGAACAGTGGTTTTATTCATATGCAACTGTGACCAAATATAATCAATTGATTATTCATTCAAAATGGAGGTGGTTAATTGATGAAGATTGAATTTTTCATAAAGCGACAGCCCTCAAAACGAGTTATATGCAGTGCTTTTTTTCTGGGGGGACCCAGGGGTATGCGTACACCTAAACATTTTGTGAATCTAATGGGAGAAGAAACAATTTTTTGATTTTTTTTTTAATTTCTTCTCTAGCATGGTGAATCGTCAGTTCCATGGCTACCCACTATGGCAGCCTCATTTCCTGTCACGGTGTTTCCTGAGTCTCAGACAGAAGCGAGCGTTTAATGTGTGAAGTAGCCGTTGAAATCTGTCAGCTGTGTAATATGAGGTAATGCATGTTCTTTGTACTTTTGTCCATTTGCTGCATTTACTTTTCCCGATTTTAACTATAAAATGGTGATTTTCTTGAGTCAAAATGAGAGTACCCCTAAACATTCCCCCCACCCAGAAAACAGCACTGGATAAAGGTAAAGAATCCCTGGACAGTTAAGTCCAGTCAAAGGCGACTATGGGATTATGGCGCTCATCTCGCTTTCAGGCAGAGGGAGCCAGCGCTTGTCCACAGACAGCTTTCTGGGTCATGTGGCCAGCAGGACTAAACCGCTCCTGGTGCAATGGAACAGAGTGATGGAAACTAGAGGGCACGGAAATGCCGTTTACCTTCCCGCCACAGAGGTACCTATTTATCTACTTGCACTGGTGTGCTTTCGAACTGCTAGGTTGGCAGTTTGAAATATGCTACATGCTGTTGGAAGGGGTCGAGATTAGCCAGAGGTGTTACTCTGCCGGGCTTTGACAGTGGGGCAGCCCCTCTGACACCAAGGAGCTTCCCCTGTGCCCATTAGAAACAGGACTGGTAGTGGAGAAGTGACAGCTGTCAGTTCTCCCTCCAGCATCAGCCGTAGTAGCCATTTTTTTTTGTTTATTTAAATTATTTTTAACCTCTACCAACAGTGAACAAGTGTGAATAAAGCTATTCACATATATACAGACAATGCCTTTTTTTTTTTTTTTTTTTAGAAAACTGAATAACACAAAATAAAGTGAACAAAATGCTTAAAACATAAAACTAATGAACTAAAAAGACAGCTCCCTGGTTGTGAATTCTTCAGCGCCCAAACAGGATTTGGAAAAGAAGAAACCTGGAAACAAACCTTAAGAAACCCAGCTCAAGTTGCAAGTTTGAAGACAAAATCTAGGGATCTTCGCTTTGGCCCTGGGTTTTATTTTCTAAAAGCCCTTTACAACTTCAGAAATCATGTGTCAGGAAGGTGAAAAGTGTGGCAGCAGCACATAAATAAGAAAGAGAATTCAGGGGAAAGTTTCACATTAGGACTTCAGCTGTTTGTTCAGGAAGCCCATCAAACTTGGCAGCCCAGGAGGACATGACAGGAAGGGGAGAATGGGCAGCACTTGGGCGCATTTTAAATATTTCATTTGAGTTCTAAAGCAGAGAGCAGAAGGGAGGTGACGTTTTAAATTCATTATGAGTCCTGCTCAGTTAGGATGTTGTCAAACCGTAAGGCCAGTATCAGCCCAAAGACTACCTGCCACAACCCTCTGCTGAAACGTACCGTATTTTTCACTCCATAACGCGCACCGGACCATAACGCGGACCTAGTTTTTTGAGGAGGAAAGGGGGAAAGCCCCCCTTTTTGAGGATCAGTTCAAAGTTGTGCATCTTCTTTTGGAAGAAGAAAAGCCCCATTTGCAAAAGGATCAGCTCAAAGTTGTGCTGCTGTTTTTGCAAAGGAGAAAAGACCCATTTGCAAAAGAAGCAGCTCAAAGTTCTTGTGCTTTTGCAAAGGAGGAAAAAAAGGGCTTTGAGCTGATCCTTTTGCAACTGGGGCTTTTCTTTGCAAAGAAAAGCCCCAGTTGCAAAAGGATCAGCTCAAAGCCCTTTCTACAGTTTCCAAACAGATAATCTAATCAGCCAGTCACATGTCGCTGGGGAAACCAACAGCCTCCTCTGCAGGAGGACCTTATCTCTCTTCCCGATCTCTTTCTCTCTGCAGCAACCTTATCTCTCTTCCCGATCTCTTGCTAATCAGCTGTAAAGCGGCAGTCTTTCAACACCCCCTTCTCTCTTTGTAAAAGAAAAAGCTCGATCTTCTTTTGGTCCCTGGGCAATTCAGCTCCAGGGACCATGCATTCGCTCCATAACGCGCACAGACTTTCCCCCTTCCTTTTTAGAAGGAAAAAAGTGTGTGTTATGGAGCAAAAAATACGGTAATTCCTACCAACATCAAACTTTGTATTATTCCTGCAAGTTAATATGCACGGTACAGATCATAGGGTGAAAAGACAAGAGCAGGGATGAGTATTATGTTATTTATTTATTATTATCCATTTATTGGATTTATATACCGCCTTATACCCGGAGGTCTCAGGGCGGTTCACAGAACAAAATTAAAATGTAAAACCACAATATATATACAGTGGTACGCGGGTGGCGCTGTGGTCTAAACCACAGAGCCTAGGGCTTGCTGATCAGAAGGTCAGCAGTTTGAATCCCTGCGATGGGGTGAGCTTCTGTTGTTCGGTCCCAGCTCCTGCCCACCTAGCAGTTTGAAAACACGTCAAAGTGCAAGTAGATAAATAGGTACCACTCTGGCGGGAAGGTAAACGGTGTTTCTGTGCGCTGCTCTGGTTCGCCAGAAGCGGCTTAGTCATGCTGGCCACATGACCCGGAAGCTGTACGCCAGCTCCCTCCGCCAATAAAGCGAGATGAGTGCTGCAACCCCAGAGTTGTCCACGACTGGACCTAACGGTAAGGGGTCCCTTTACCTTTACTTTGGTTTATGAACTAAATCCGTTCTGGAAGTCCCTTCTTAAACCAAAGCGTTCTTAAACCAAGGCGTGCTTTCCCATAGCAGCGGGGGACTCAGTTTACAAATGGAACACACTCGACGGGAAGCGAAACATGTTCTGCTTCCAAGGCAGAGTTCACAAACCAAAACACCTACTTCCCGGTTTGCAGCGTTCTTAATCCAAGTTGTTCATAAACTAAGCTGTCCTTAAAAATCAAGGTACCGCTGTAATCAAAATAAAAACAACAACCCAATAACACAGACATACCCATAACAATAAGTAGGTGCCTGGGATACAAATGTATCTCAGACCTTCCAAGTGTCCCGGTTTCTGATTTGATCCCGGAATGTCCCATTTTCCCTTAGAACGTCCCTATTTTCATTGGAGAAATGTTGGAGGGTATGGAGTTATCTGACCCCCAAGCCATCTGAAGGCAATCCTGTATAGGAAAGGTTTTTTTTAAAAAAAGTTTAATGTTTTATTATGTTTTTATATATGTTGGAAGTTGCCCAGAATGACTGGGGCAACCCAGTAAGATGTGTGGGGTATTGTCAGGGGCGGGACTGAGGAGGAATGGTGGGGACCGCCCCACTTCTTCCTGAACCTTCCCGAGAAGAGGAGGACAGTATAGATTTAGAACAGTGGTTTGTGGAAGGTCATAGTTCAGAGGCTGCAGAGGGGAGATGCTGGGAAATATTGGGAGAGCCGCAAGAAGAAGCACCAGGGGAGATACATTTGACAGACTCAGCGTCTCTAGAAAGCATTCCTCACCCCTCCTCTCCCAGGACCCGGCGTGCATTGAGAGTAGTAGAACAGAAAGCACAGGTCAGTCGTCGCATGGATGATGTATAATAGAAGAGACGGAAGGGGTGGGACTTTACTTGGAGCAACGCCATTATCGGAGAATCTGCATCATCCGTCTCTCTCTGTGAATAGTGAATAAAATACTATGGTAAGAACTTATTGTTTTCCCATTTTTGACTGCCAGCCGTGAGCGAGGGGAATCTTATTCCCTGAAGCCTGACAGGTATAAATAGTAAAATTATCATGATGGAATGAGACGTCCCTATTTTCATTGAAGAAATGTTGGAGGGTATGGTATCTGGATGACTTGAGCAGGTGGGCAAAAATGTAGATATGAAAATAACAATCATTGCAGGGTTCCCAGTCGAGCTTGGAGTCACCCAGTGATCACGCACTTCGTACATGCAAGGTGAAAATGTCTTGTCTCTCTGGCAGAAGAGTCGACCCATTCGATCCTTCTCCACCCATGGCAACACCTGTTATCCCACAGAAGAGCACAAAATCAAGAGCAAGCAGAGCTTAAAGAGCCTAGGGTGTGTTTTGCTCCCCACTTTCCTAGCAGATAAACATACAGAGCTTGCCGATGAATGTTGCCAAAAGCAAAATTCAATTTTATTTATTTATGTATTGTTGACATTTATAGTCCTCTAACTGGTCTATAAGACAATTAAAAAATACATAGTCAAATCATATCACACCAAATGTATGTTAAAAACCAAGTCAGTACAGCTGGAAATAAAAGAGGAAAGGCATATTGGGAAGAACTTATCGCACGAGCTCAACGCACCTTCAAGACAAAATTGGCGGCACTGTGCTCAGGTGAAACATTGATATGACTTTCTTGGGGAGTTAAAATGAATTTTGATCAGTGCTGCCAAGTTGTGCTTCATCAACTTTTCGTGGAATTGTGAAATAATCCCATCCTGTCAAAACTCCAGAAAGGGTTCTGCAAGCCACAGTGGTGTGTGCAAGGCCTCTGAGGCAAATCGTCGTGCCCAGAATGTGCCAGAAAACAGAGTTCTGGGTCTGCCCATTACATGAAGAAGAAGAAGAAGAAGAAGAAGAAGAAGAAGAAGAAGAAGAGTTTGGATTTGATATCCCGCTTTATCACTACCCGAAGGAGTCTCAAAGCGGCTAACATTCTCCTTTCCCTTCCTCCCCCACAACAAACGATCTGTGAGGTGAGTGGGGCTGAGAGACTTCAAAGAAGTGTGACTAGCCCAAGGTCACCCAGCAGCTGCATGTGGAGGAGCGGGGAATCGAACCCTGTTCACCAGATTACAAGTTTACTGCTCTTAACCACTACACCACACTGGCTCTCTGTCTTCACCTGCAGTTGCTGGGGAGACCCAGCCAGATGGGCGGGGTACAAATAATAAATTATTATTATTATTATTATTGTTATTGTTATTTTATTGTGCTTCAGGCCTGTGTTATGGTGTGGGTAGAACCCTTCCCCGCTTCTCTTCAGGTATAAACCCCCCACTTTCTGGATGGTAAAACATTAGGAGTAGAGGGGTTATTTTCAGGGCTGCTTTGCAGCAGCGGAGGAGACACAACAGCAAGGAGGTCCTACAAGGATAGCTTTGATTTGTGTGAAATGCCAATACAAACACACACACACACGCACCCGCGCGATGCCCCCTGGCACCCTTAAGGCTAAAATAATGCAAATATGCTTTATTAGGGAGCATCTCAGCAGGTGCTTCAAACATTAAACTAGGATGGCTGCAGAAGCCACAAGAGTGAACACATTCTACAAAAAAGAAAGCCCTTTATAAGATCTTGCTGACAAGCACTATTAAATATTCATTCTATAGACTGTGGAGACATCATTAGATGCGCACATTCAGCGCCTCTCTTTTTCTATGGAACAGGATTTGGCATTTGTTTTACACAGTAGGGGTGAGACAAAAGAGTCTCGCAGGACCTCCTATGTCCTCTTGTTAACAGGCCCCAAGACCCTGGGATGGAAAAGACGGAATCCCAGCCTGGATTATGAGTTTGTTTTAAAGAAAAAGGAGAGCTTGAAGCCATGTGAACATAGCCGCAATATTAAACCAGGCTGAATGAGACACGAAGTTGGTGGTGCCCAGACTCTGTAAGAGTTGCCAAGTCTCACGGCGAGAATGTTAATAGCGCAAAAATGGAAACAAGAACAAACACCGACAAAAGAAGAATGGATTGCGAAATTAACGGAGTATGCAGAATTGGACAAGATGACGGGGAGAATCCGCGAACAGCGGGACCAGAAGTTCATCAAAGACTGGACTAAATTTACAGACTATTTAAAGGAAAATTGTATTCAGTTGAATACGTTGGTAGGATTGCAAGAGGCTTTGTAGAGTAAGGAAGAAATATTGTTGTTAGTACGAAGATATAGTGATTAAGTTTAGGAAATAATGATATAAAACAATGTTTGACTTTGGAATTATAGATATAAGGAATAGATATTAGAATATCATAAGGAAGGTTTGACGGAAGTCACGGCCATAAAAAGCCAAAACGGTATAAGATGTGAAGATAAATGTGTGAATTTATTATTCTATTTTTATAAAACTAATAAAAAATGATTATATATATATATATATAAAAGAGTTGCCAAGTCTCAGAGCTGATCCAAAAGGGCAGACTTCGTTCCCCTTTCTTCCCAGGGCCTCCAGTGGAAAAAGTAACATCTCTGGGCACAGAAACAAATGGGGGCTATTTTCTATTCAGCAGGAGATTATTCTTTTTTTGCCATACACATCCCAATAGGCATCAGGTTCCACTCATTCCATCAGGCACCAAGCACAGCAAGTCTCTTCTTCTGTGGACCAGAAGGGCACAATCTCCCACCAAAAGGGACGCGGGTGGCGCTGTGGTCTAAACCACTGAACCTTTTGGGCTTGCCGATCAGAAGGTCGGCGGTTCGAATCCCCGTGACGGGGTGAGCTCCCGTTGTTTTGTCCCAGCTCCTAGCAACCTAGCAGTTCAAAAGCACGCCAGTGCAAGTAGATAAATAGGTACCACTGTATAAGTGATTAGTTAGATAGAAATAAGTGATTAGTTTTTTAAGGATAAATATGGTAAATTTGTTAAATCTTAGGAAATTGCTAAAGAAGATTGATATTGAAACCCAGAAGGGGGAACCGGGGGAAGTCACACAAAGATGTAAAAAACGATGGTTTGGTATAATAATTTTTTATGCTTTGTATGTATTTTTATTTATTTGTTTGTTTGTTTCTTATAAAATGAATAAATATATATATTTTTAAAAAAGATAAATAGGTACCGCTGTGGCGGGAAGGTAAACGGCGTTTCCATGTGCTATGTTTCCCTCATGTTGCGCCAGAAGCGGTTTAGTCCTGCTGGCCACATGACCCGGAAAGCTGCCTGTGGACAAACGCCGGCTCCCTCGGCCTGAAAGCGAGAAGAGCGCCGCAACCCCATAGTCGCCTTTGACTGGACTTAACCATCCTGGGGTCCTTTACCTTTACCTTACCTTTTTAATCTCCTCCCCTTACTGGACACTACTAGGCTCCAATCCTACAATCTCAGAACTGTCCTCAAAACACTCTCTAGCCCAGGGGTCAGCAAACTTTTTCAGCCGAGGGCCAGTCCACTGTCCCTCAGACCTTGTGGGAGGCCGGACTATATTTTTTTGGGGGGGGGAATGAATTCCTATGCCCCACAAATAACCCAGAGATGCATTTTAAATAAAAGCACACATTCTACTCATGTAAAAACACGCTGATTCCTGGACCATCCGCGGGCCGGATTTAGAAAGCGATTGGGCCGAATCCGGCCCCTGGGCCTTAGCTTGCCTACCCATGGGGTAGAGCAGGGGTCAGCAACCTTTTTCAGCCATGAGCCAGTCCACCATCCCTCAGACCATGAGGTGGGCTGGACTATTTTTTTTGGGGGGGGGGGGATGAACAAATTCCTATGCCCCACAAATAACCCAGAGATGCATTTTAAATAAAAGGACACATTCTACTCATGTATAAACACACTGATTCCCGGACCATCTGTGGGCCAGATTTAGAATGCGATTGGGCTGGATCCGGCCCTCGGGTCTTAGTTTGCCTACCCATGCTCTAGCCACTGCAGCTTCTCGCAGTGCCACAGAGAGTCCTGGTTTTGCAAAGTGACTTCCCTTCAGTAGCGTTTCAATGTGTTACTGGGAGTTCAGATCCATGTGTCCCTCTATCACAGCCTTTCTCAACCTTGGGTCCCCAGATGTTTTTGGCCTACAACTCCCATCATCCCTAGGTAGCAGGGCCAGTGGTCATGGATGATGGGAGTTGTAGGCCAAAAACATCTGGGGACCCAAGGTTGAGAAAGGCTGCTCTATCACATTTCTTAGATCTATGGCTCCCTCGCCCCCCCCCCTCAATAAGCATCACTTCATGTTTTTATGAAAACAAGATCCGGGTCGCTTGAATGCCCCTAAGAAAGATTGGCTCCAGCTTGCTTCATTCGGCCTCTGCATCCCTGCCATGGCCATGATTTTTTTTTTTATCTGAGACATGTTGGAGGGCATGATCCTGCCCCTGCCAAGCACAACCTCTTATCTTTCAGACTTCACCCCTTGCATCTCCTTTTCTCTGCCTTTGGTAGGGGTGGGAGCACCTGTCAATTCCAGTTCTCTAAGTTTCTCATTTTTTCCAATCTTAAATTCATTTCCCCCACATTTTTGCAGAAATCTGTGAATTTTTCTTTTAATCCTCATTTTGATCCTGTATTTTAATGCTAATTTCTCCTAATAAACTCATTTTTGTAAGCAGTTCTGACTAACGTACCCATTTTGCAAGTAATTTCCCCTAATGTGATGCATTCTATATGTGCTTTCATTAACATACGGTGGTACCTCAGGTTACATACGCTTCAGGTTACATACGCTTCAGGTTACCAACTCTGCTAACCCAGAAATATTACCTCGGGTTAAGAACTTTACCTCAGGATGAGAACAGAAATCATGCGGCGGCGGTGTGGTGGCAGCGGGAGGCCCCATTAGCTAAAGTGGTGCTTCAGGTTAAGGACGTTTTCAGGTTAAGAACGGACCTCCGGAACGAATTAAGTATGTAGCCAGAGGTACCACTGTACTCATTTTTAATACACCCTTTCCCCTAATATATGCATTTTTATGCACAATCGTTGAAGAACCGCACCACAAAATTCAGATAACTGCAAGTTTCCAATGCTAGCTGTGTTTCGGTTTGTATATTGTTTTGGAATGTGTCAATCTGGAGTGCGTCCATTTGACACATTCTCCATTAAATGCGACCTTCGTGAAGAGCGGGCGCCGCAGGGAGGACAGGGGGCACAATCCTTGCCTTGCCCCGGGCTCTGCCAACACATGCTATGCCACTGTGCTGTTGGTCAGCAATGCCCATTTGCCTCTCAGCCTTCAGCAGCGGCCATGCCACACTCTGTAAGAGGCAGACACCACTTGTGGCTCACCAAGCCGGACACAGGCCGCAGACCTGCATTGTTTTCCTACCAGCTGCTTCACAACAGCCACCCCAGACAAGGAGCAGAAACGGTATGTATTGCAGCTCCTGCCGGAGCACAACACTTGGCTGGTGATCTAATAATAATAATAATAATAATAATAATAATAATAATAATTTATTATTTATACCCCGCCCATCTGGCTGGGTTTTCCCAGCCACTCTGGACAGCTTCCAACAGAACATTAAAATGCAATAATCTGTTGTTGTTCAGTCGTTCAGTCGTGTCCGACTCTTCGTGATCCCATGGACCAGAGCACGCCAGGCACGCCTATCCTTCACTGCCTCTTGCAGTTTGGCCAAACTCATGTTAGTAGCTTCGAGAACACTGTCCAACCATCTCATCCTCTGCCGTCCCCTTCTCCTTGTACCCTCAACCTTTCCCAACATCAGGGTCTTTTCTAGGGAGTCTTCTCTTCTCATGATGTGGCCAAAGTACTGGAGCCTCAACTTCAGGATCTGTCCTTCTAGTGAGCACGCAGGGCTATTAAACATTAAAAGCCTCCCTAAACAGGGCTGTCTTCAGATGTCTTCTAAAGGTCTGGTAGTTGTTTTTCTCTTTGACATCTGGTGGGAGGGCGTTTCACAGGGCGGGTGCCACTACCGAGAAGGCCCTCTGCCTGGTTCCCTGTAACTTGGCTTCTCGTAGTGAGGGAACCGCCAGAAGGCCCTCGGCGCTGGACCTCAGTGTCCGGGCAGAACTATGGGGGGTGGAGACGCTCCTTCAGCTACACTAGACCGAAGCCATTTAGGGCTTTAAAGGTCAACACCAACACTTTGAATTGTGCTCGGAAACGTACTGGTTCTAATATGCAAGAAGGTTGGGGGGAAGTATCAAAGGTTGGATTTCCACTCCAACTGTTTCATTATATGCTCCTGGGTGAAGCGAGGGCAGGGGGATTTATCATCATTATCCCACCAGGGAGGGGTAATTATGCTGGATTTAATTAACACAAAGTACAAAGGAAAATATTACGTGCGTGTGTCCGTGTGCAGATACACACACGCAATGCTGAAGGACTTAGCAGGCCACGACGCCAGACTAAAACTGGAATTATAGAGGAGCATCTCTCTAGTTGAGCCTTAAGGCTAATGCAAAAGATATAACCCTCTCATAGCAATGGATGTCAGCTGTTGTGTTTGTATGTGCACATGCATTACTTACTTGCACACACCCACACCCAACCACACCATTTGCAGTGATGGCATCATTTTTTAAAACAAACTGTCCATAAATGTCACTGGAAATCCAGGTCTCCTTTTATTAAAACTGAGAAATGTGTATAAATGTAAATAACAAATGACTGGTATGCGGAGAGCAACCAGAACGGCTGCTGGCATCACATGCTCCCACTCTCTCTTCCCCTCTCCGTGTAATTTGCATTAATAAAGAGGCTGTTCCTTGTCGGAATGCGTTTCATCCGGTTTAAAATCCCAGGGCACTCCACCAGGAAGTGCTTTGGGAGAATCCGACTGTCAGAGCCGACAAGACAAATGAATCCCAGTGTCAGGAGCGTGTGGTTCAACGATGACAGATTGAGAAGAACTGTCCCCCTCTCGACAGGCGGGCTTCATTTTCAAATTAATAAATCTGAATAAAATATTTTTCCTTTCATTACAAGCCGGGCCTGGCTGACAGTTCCCATGACAGGGGGGAGTAGCAGTGTTGATGAGAAGAGTTTGCATCAATTCCACCTGGGCTTCTGTTGCTTCATTTTTACCTGCAATTGCATCCCTGTTTGTCTCCCTCTCAGGCTCTCTCCCCAGCCTGTTCCCTTTCTCTGTCACTCACCCCCTCCTCCTGCCCCCCCACCCTCACCCATCTGCACTTGCCGTTATTCAGTCCCCTCTCTCTCGTCAGCCGCCCAAATTAAAAGTCTTGAATTAAAACCCAGAGCAATATTTATTTCCTGAACACACACACACACACACACACACACACGCACACGCACACACACACACACCTCACCTACAGCCTGGAGCCTTCCTATGGGCCATTCTAACAAACACAAGCACAGAGGCATAAATCTGTTCCAGGCACACACAATCCTTTTTACCTGCACAGCAATTTTATTGTGACTCACATGCATACACGTTGGCTCTCTGTGTCTTTAACACGCTAAGATCTCTTCAAAATGCACACAATTGCACTTGATTGGGCCTCCTGAAGTTGCTCCCCCCAACCTAAAAATACTACCAAAACCAATGCAATAATATTATTATAATGGGGTGTGTGTGTGTGTGTGTGTGTGTGTGTGTGTGTGTGTTGGGGGGGGGAGTAGGCTGTATGTGAGATCCCACTAAGCCCTGGATCCAGCAAGTGTTAATATTGCAGGCTAGCTTCCTGTGTCGAGGCGATCGCCTGGGTGATGGGCCATTAAGGGAAACAAAGGGAAGGGGCTGTGTGCGAGATGGGCAATGGGTGGGGTCACAGTTAATTAGAAGGATGAAACAGAGTTTAAAGTTGAGTTGCAGTGATGTGGCCTAGAAGTAAAGCAGCAAGCTGGGGTGAGAGTCAGAGCAAAGTCTGATTTCTGTTTGAATGCAGTGCTGCGACTATGGCAGAAACAAGAACCCCTCCATCGTAGGCTCAGGTTGTACACATGTGTAAGGTAAAGGGTAAAGGGACCCCTGACCGTTAGGTCCAGTCGCGGATGACTCTGGGGTGGCGGCGCTCATCTCGCTTTATTGGCTGAGGGAGCCGGCGTACAGCTTCCAGGTCATGTGGTCAGCATGACTAAGCCGCTCCTGGCGAACCAGAGTAGCACACGGAAACACCGTTTACCTTCCTGCCGGAGGGGTACCTATTTATCTACTTGCACTTTGACGTGCTTTCGAACTGCTAGGTGGGCAGGAACTGGGACCGAAGAATGGGAGCTCACCCCGTCGCGGGGATTCGAACCACCGACCTTCTGATCGGCAAGCCCTAGGCTCTGTGGTTTAGACCACAGCGCCACCCGCATCCCTATACATGTGTACATAAGCTAAATATCATAAACACAGACTCTACTGTGCCTCATTTCAAAAAGAAACCCAACCCTTGGCTAAGCGCCTGGGACCCCTGGAATCTCACACCCCTCAGAGATATGGGGGGCAGGCGACAATATGCTGAATGTAACATGCAGCCTGACCCAGAAACTATCCTTGGATGAAGGTGCCATGGAACCGACAGAAACCCTGTAGTTTCTAAGTCCAGTTTGCTGTGGTCCAGAGCATTATTCTGATTTAACGTGGCTGCCTAGTACAAACTGAATTTTGGCAAGACCTATTGGGAATAGCAGTGTATGGATGCAATGAGATAGAGCTTCTGTAGCAGAAGAAACTCATGTGATATTTCAGGACTGAGCCCCGGCACTGGCAACTGGTGTGGGCTCAGATCAGTTGGGTTTCCTCTAGTAATGGGTCTTGCTTATCAGTTTCTTTTTTGGGGGACGATGACGACAGGGGTTGGTCCATCTCTGCAGCAAAATGAGATACAGAGGAAGTCGTGGAACTGCTTGAAACGGCATGCAGAATATCCCATTTTTGAAAATTCACCTATCCTGCGTGTTGCTGTGTTTTTTTAAAACTCCCTGAAAATCGAAACTAGGTTGGGAATTATTTTACGATGCTCTAGTTTTCTACATGTGTGTTTTGCTTTGTTTTGAACACAAGGCAGCCTTCAAAAATGCTATTTCTGACCAACAGGCACTCATTCTCTTGCATGTCTGGATCTGGCTTAAATTCAATATCTTCAGGAAAACAGACAGACAATCCAGAATTATGAGCACTTGTTGTATTTACATACTGTGCTTTGTTTACAAAGTGAGAGGCAGGGCTCATGTCTTATTGAAATTCACATATATAATTATATGACTCATATATCAATGTGTACATAGATCCATGGTGTGCCTACATCACTGAAGTAATTTGCTCCCAACAGCTGTCCTAGTTCTACACTGCTAGTTAAAATCTTCTAGTTTCTAGTCAAAATACCTTAACCGTCCATCTGCTGCCGTGAATTTCACTTCAGTCTAAAGTGGCCTCTCCCCTCAAGGGGTTTTCCCCACATGGACCAGGCTAGCACCAGGAAGAAATAGTTAATGTTCATTTTTAGCCAAAAAAAGTCATGCCCTAAACATGATGAGAAGGAAATAAAAGAGAGAAAAAGAAAAAGAGAAACAGAACCCATGTAGAAGGGAAAATAAAGGGGTGGGGAACCCAGAATTGTATACTGTATTTTACAACGTTGTCACCCTATTGTACTTCACCAGATCTTAACCTATTACAGTGTTTGTAAGAATGGATTCCAAGTATCATTGAATTTGTCCATAGCAAGTCTGCGTTTATATGCACATTGTTCCTATGTTATGAGTTTGTATAAGTCAGGGGTCGGCAAGGTTTACCAACCATGGGCTGGATCACTCCCACAGAGATCGTCCGTGGGCCGGACTGGCACAGCGCGATGCTGGAAATTGCATCTGCGCATGCCCAGACGTCGA
This sequence comes from Darevskia nairensis, assembly GCA_034642065.1. Lineage (NCBI taxonomy): Eukaryota > Metazoa > Chordata > Lepidosauria > Squamata > Lacertidae > Darevskia > Darevskia nairensis. Next base: position 1,531,520 of record JAWWNI010000964.1, read on the forward strand.
AAACCGCACCTGCGCAGAAGTGATTTTCGGCATCTGGACATGCGCACATGCGATTTTCGGCGTCTGGACATGTGCAGACGCACTTTCTGGTATTTGCGCATGTGCAGACGCGATTTCCGGTGCCACATGGCGAGTCCCCGTGCCGCACTGTGCCGGTTTAGTGCAGCGCATGGGGGACTCGCTGAGTGGGCGACTCAGTTCGGGGGTGGCTCGTGGGCCGGTAAAACAGTCTTTGTGGGCCACATCCGGCCCATGGGCCGCACATTGCCAACCCCTGGTATAAGTCTTCAATCCAATTGTAGAAGGGGGCGGCATTTTTATTTTCCCCATTCATCAGTATCAGTCTTTTTGCCTGTGGTAAGGACACAGAGATTCCACTCACACTGTCCTTTTGTAAGGTTCCATGTGCTGGGCATATAATTCAAAAGGATATTTTGCTCTGTAAGTGTAAGGTTGTTCCGTACAGTTCTGTTGATGGCTTCAGTTACATTCTGCAAAAATCTTTCGCTATAGGACAATGAAAAAGCGTATGTTTCAGAGAAGCATTATCCCCGCTGTATCTCCATCAGTTAGATACCTTAGATAGCCCTTTTTAAATGTTTAGTGCACATATAATTATGTACTTTTTAACTTTCAATAAAGATGTCAGGAAGAAAAAACAAAAATGTCATGCCCTAACTCCACCAATTTAGGCTTTGCCTCCCTGTAATCTATTCCCTTTACTCCTGTGAAGGAGGGCCAAGGAACTTGTGTTGCTTACCCCCCCCCCTCCCACGGTCCCTCCAAGGCAAAGAAAAACACCCTACAAGCTCGGTTTATTCCCGATACTAAATGTGATGAGCTCAGCGGCCGTGTTAATGATATAGAGGGGTATGTGGATTTTGCTGTAAAGAATGTGGAAGAGACAGATGAGAAAATGAGAAAGCAGGGGAGTAAATTTTAAGCAGCTCGAAGCTTTAACAACTGGTGGATAAATCCAACACGGCTTTAATCTTTAAAACCTGGTTACTGGGAAACTGACGCTTTGAGATCCCTCAAAAAAAGGGACAGTAATGATCACCAGCCCCTTGCTTTCCCAAAGTATATGTCCCTACGACCTCTGAGCTCGACCCAGGCTGCCTTCGAAAGGGGTTGCAGGAAGGGGCACCCAAAATAATGAAGGCAAAATAGCACCCACCTGACCGAGAAAGATCGCGGCATTGGGGCCCTTGTTATTTTAAAGGTAAAGGGACCCCTGACCATTAGGTCCAGTCGCGGACGACTCTGGGGTTGCGGCGCTCATCTCGCTTTATTGGCCTAGAGCCGGCGTACAGCTTCCGGGTCATGTGGCCAGCATGACTAACCCGCTTCTAGCGAACCAGAGCAGTGCACGGAAACGCCGTTTGCCTTCCTGCCGGAGTGGTACCTATTTATCTACTTGCGCTTTGACGTGCTTTCGAACTGCTAGGTTGGCAGGAGCTGGGACCGAGCAACTGGAGCTCACCCCGTTGTGGGGATTCGAACCGCCAACCTTCTGATCAGCAAGCCCTAGGCTCTGTGGTTTAACCCACAGCACCACCCGCGTTATTTTAGGTTGTGAAAAAGATGAGTTTATAAAATTACTCACGGCATAAAATTAGCTAGTAAATAAGGAACTTATTGATTTATCCTCTTTTTCTGTAGCCACACTCGGAGTGGCTCGCAACATATAAGTTTACATATTATTATTTTACATCCACACATAAGTGACCTACACGGGCCACTTTTTGACAGGAAAGCAGCCACACATGGATCCACATGGAAATTCTTCCTGACTTGGGTTGGGACCGTGCTAGTTTCCTACTGGAAATGGCTCCTGTTGCCATTTAACTGCCAAAGCATGATTTACTGCAAATGGCACCTTTGTGGGCAGATAGCAGCTGGGAAAGATTTGAAGGAGGAAAATGGTGCTAGACTCCAGTTTGAACCGGGGGCCCATGCGTCTACTCTTCCTTCAACATAAAAAATGCCCAGCTTATGAACACTTTTTAAAAACCATGTGTAAAGTAACGTGTACCCTATATACTCGAGTATAAGCCTAGTTTTTCAGCACATTTTTTGTGCTGAAAAAGCCGCCCTCGGCTTATACTCGAGTGAGGCTGGCTGTGGCTCCTATGAAGCTTTCCCAGGTTTTTTGTGGTAAAATTGGGTGCCTCAGCTTATATTCGGGTCGACTTATACTCGAGTATATATGGGTAGTTTGACCCATAGATTATTCCTAAAATACAATTAAAAGCATTCACTTAATAATAATAAAAATAATAATAATAATAACTATTATTATCCAATATATAAAACCAGTTGAAAAGTAGGAAGTAGCAACAGAGTTGAGAGGGAAAAGGCTGAGAACAGTGAGCATATTCTAGAATAATTCATGAACAGTGTTTTTTTTTTTTTTTAATACACTCTGGCTGGGATTCCTTTTGAACTTGATTGGACCACCATGTATTTCCAACCTTAAAAAACAGTTCTGGCTCCCCAGATTATGGCTAAAAAAGATCTTCTTGCAACCGAAGTGATAAGTGTAAAATAAACGAATCTTGCAATCCTTTGCTCCAGTTCCACCAGTTAAGGAACCGAAGGGAATTTCAGCGAATCCCCTAGCCGGCAGATATTCGGCATCTGTATACTCTCGAGGCAGCAGCCCCTGCCATTGTTCGTTGCCGTGTATTAATTCATTGAAATGCATGCAAATGCAACGGGCTGATTGCTACTGCTACATCAAAGCTTTAAAATGATATTGATTGTAATTGCTGGATAGCTGCGAGAATTCGCAGCATTAATAGCAGTGGCATCACATAAAAGTATTTGATCCCGGCCTAATCACTCTCCGTTTGAGGCCCTCCATAATAAGCTGCTGCTCTCAGCCTTCTGCTGTCCCCCACCCCCCTTCTGCCCCAAACCATCAAGGACGGCTTAAGTAGTCCCTGCCACTCTCCCCTCACCACCCCCCTCCCCCAACCCATTTCTTGCCATTTGCCTTTAGAAACGCCGCACTCCGTCTGAATTGAGCTGTAAAGAACGAAGGTGAAGCTCTAAGCCAACGAGATTCATGGCTTGGATTTTTATACCCACATAAAATATGAATCTCAGTTGTATACAAAGCTGAGCCCATCGTGCCAAAAGGATCCAAGTCAAGCAGACCCGTAAAATGAAATCCTCTTGGACTAATTTAAAGAGACCTGAGTGATATAAATTCAACTCGGCTCAATGCTGGAGGGGTGGTGGTGATGCAGGCTTCTCTGTGCATTCGGATGGGATGGAGGGAAACTCAGCTGAAGAGAAATGAGCTCACTAGCAGAGGACGAGACAGAGGAAGAGCCTGGTGGAGCTCCATGGGGCTGGTGAGATTTCTCTTGAAGGTTTCATGGAGAGCACCTCCCCAAGAAATAAGAGGGATTGTGTTTCCTGAATGCCCATTTCTGGGCACAACAATTTAAGAAGGTTAATGACAAGCTGAAACAAAATAAAAAATAAAAAAAATTCCTTCCAGTAGCACCTTAGAGACCAACTAAGTTTGTTCTTGGTATTGTGCTGGTCCCATGGAGTATCCAAAAGGCGAGGTCGAAGTCTGGTCCAAGGTCAGAGGTACACGTAAAGGCAGTCCGAAACAACTGAAGCAGAGTACAGGGCAGGGAGTCAGGCAAAGTCAGGAACGGGTGGGCAAGCAGGTAACCAAGGTGGGTCAGGAGCTCAGGCAGGAAAGCAGGACAGGTTTCAAGCAGGAACTGGTCAGCAACGATGTTGCTCCTGCAACTTGGGGCTGGGGCTGGTCGGCTTTTATCTGCCCTGAGGCATAGGGCGGCTCCGATCCTCAGGTGACTCACCTCTCCTTCAGTAAGAGCTGTTCGACAGTGGAATTTGCTGCCAAGGAGTGTGGTGGAGTCTCCATCTTTGGAGGTCTTTAAGCAGAGGCTTGACAGCCATCTGTCAAGAATGCTTTGATGGTGTTCCTGCTTGGCAGGGGGTTGGACTGGATGGCCCTTGTGGTCTCTTCCAACTCGATGATTCTATGATTCTATGATCCTGGTTTGGAGGCGAGCACTCCTCCTGCGGGAACTTAGTTCCCTTCGCCTCACTGCCCTGAGCCTCTGCAGCTCAGGAGAGGCTGGAGGGTTACCGGACCCAGAGGCAACCTCAGCTTCCCCTGACGGGGCTGGGAGTGGAGCACCTGCAGGCAATGGGTCCTCCATCCCATCAGGAGCCAGAGCAGACTCATTAGATGCCTGCACCTGAGGATCCAGCACAGGTGAGGCCTCTTCAGACTCAGGCCCCAACCCCAGCTCTGCTTGTTCTGGAGGCGGGGAATCCTGTGCAGGCTGGGATCCCTCAGGTTCAGTGTCTGAGTCTGAATCCCAGGCCATCACAGGTATGAACTTTCATGTGCATGCACACTTTTTCAGATACACTGAAACAGAAGTCACCAGAGCCTTATATATAGTGAGAGGGTGGGAGGGGTATTACTCAGAAGGATGGTAGGAATGGGTGATAGGCTGATAGCTGTGGTGAACCTGTTGACGACTGTTAACGACTGCAATTAGTTTTACAGGAAAAAGCAAGGGGTGAGAAGGTGACGGAATCACAAGACTGAGAAACCAGTAGGAGAACACTTCAATCTCCCAGGACATTCTATACAAGATCTCAAAGTAGCTGTCTTATTGCAAAGGAATTTCAGAAATAGACTGGAAAGAGAAGTTGCTGAATTGCAACTCATTACCAAACTTAAAACCATGGAGAGACCTGGTCTGAATAAAGACATTGGATTCTTATCTCATTATACATGACAAAGCCATTTTAACCTTCTTTTTAACCTGGAAGCTGTCTGCGGACAAACGCTGGCTCTCTCGGCCAGTAAAGCGAGATGAGCGCCGCAACCCCAGAGTTGGACATGACTGGACTTCACTGTCAGGGGTCCTTTAGCTTTAGCTTTTACCTTTACTCCCTCCCAGCCAGATCCCAAATGAATTTTAAAATCAAAGGACCCCATCATTCATTATTATTCTTTTTCACATGACAGCAATAAGTAACTCCCCAGCCCGAAAAGAAGGATTTAAAGCTGTCAGATGTAAAATCTTGTTTACTATAAACATTTAAAACATAAATGAACTTGAGTGTTGTTTCAGCACACACACACAGACACGTTTTCTGTGTAAAATGAACATCTGTGAAATAAAACGTTGGAATAAACTTACAGTATGTATGGCTAAGTGAGTGAGATGCACTGCAATCCTATTTGGTAAAGCTGTCGAGATAGGTTGCAATTCTATCCCCGCTTACCCAGGAGTTAGCTCCACTCAGTTCATTGGGGCTTTCTTCGGAGTAGACATGGTTCGAAGCACAGCTTTGAGAAGGGCCATTAGCTTTGCCTTTCAGCTGCCACAAGACACGTTGGGATTTGCATTACCCCCCTCCCTACAAACAAACTTACAGGGCTACCTCTCTGGAAACCCAGGAACCTTGAAAGGAGGCACGCTGTCTATGTTCGCTATCATAATTGTTTTTACTGTGTAATTCTATATTTATAATTGTGTGTGTTATTTATAGCCTTTTTAAGCTGCCCTTGGAGCATGTTTGAAGTGTGGGGGTAAAAATACCTTAAAAAACATGTGGGGGCTGTACCGCTTCAGGCTGCTGCAGGGAGCTCACATAATGGAATGCTCTTCTTTCTTTCTTTCTTTCTTTCTTTCTTTCTTTCTTTCTTTCTTTCTTTCTTTCTTTCTTTCTAACTTTCTAACTTTCTTTCTTTCAGTCTACCATATACAGAAAACTAGAAGACAGGAAGATGGCAAGAGCCCTTTCCCTCAACACCTAGTTTTCTGTTTGCAGTGGGTTTGTTTGGTATCGGAGTCCCCACCAGCAGTCTGAAGTGGTACAACCCTGACACTATTTGCGTGTCGAGGTCCCAAGACACCCCTCCCAAATAAATTCACACATCACACAGCAAACTAAGGTTTAAGTGTGGTGTAGTGGTTAAGAGCGGTAGTCTCATAATCTGGTGAACCGGGTTTGCGTCTCCGCTCTTTCACATCCAGCTGCTGGGTGACCTTGGTCTAGTCACACTTCTTTGAAGTCTCTCAGCCTCACTCAACTCACAGAGTGTTTGTTGTGGGGGAGGAAGGGAAAGGAGAATGCTAGCCGCTTTGAGACTCCTTAGGGTAGTGATAAAGCGGGGTATAAAATCCAAACTCTTCTCTTCTTCTAAGTTTAATATTTTTGGCATTAATTTTGGCCACAACTTTATTTAAATACAACCAATGTGAGTGGTTGCTTAGGCATTGGTTCTGACTATCTGTCCCCCACCCTGGGACAGAACTGACATCTGCTAGCCAGCGAAGTCAGTAAGGGTAAACATTTTAGGGGGAGAGAATGGAACTGGGTGTCAGGCCCTCATCTCTTCCCAAATGCTCCCAGGGGCTCTTGCATGGCCCTAGCCCCTTGCCGGGGGTACGGACAAAAGCATGTCGAGCCCCTGGATCCCTTTAACAGAATACCCTTGCAGCAGCAGCATTGGAGGGGCAGGCACAGTCAATCCTGACCCCTCCACCAACCAATTTTAACCAGTGCCTAACCACAACCTTACAAGTTGTGACGATTTGCTACGCAGTAGGCAAAAACCAAATGGCCCCAGCCAATCAGCCAAATGGACAAAATTCCTACCAGGCCCCTGCCCCATAGCAGGCAACTCCATGACAGGCATAGCAAGGTGAACGCAAAAGGCCCTGAAAACAGGGAGGGAGGGAGGGAGGGCGGGAGATCCGATGCACGAAGCGAAAGAGAAAGCTGCACGCAGCGTGCAGGGACTTTAAGGGGCTATGGCTGTCAATCATCAACTTTGCAACATCAAACTCCCCCCAGCAACATGAGGAGCCCAATCACACGCGTGGCCATCCAAACTGACCCACCCAGCAACAAAGGAGTTGTCTTGTTGACCCTTCCGCAACACGAGCTCTCTATGATGGAGAACTCGCTTTACCATCTCAGGGAAAAGCTGGCTTCCATCTCTATGGAAGAGGAATCCAGCCTGCTCCTCTCACAGGTACTGCTGGTGCATGGAGGGTGGGATAAGAAGCACTCGGATAACTGGATGATATCTTTGTCCCTACTGAGCAAGAGGGCAAGGCAAGGCTGTTGATACAGTGGGGAAGTTAATGGGATCACCTCCTTTCCGTTCAGTCACAGCAAAGGCAGGATTTATAGCAACCTTAAAACCCCAACCTCTCTCTGTTTTATGCTGATCATTAACCAAGATTATCTCACACCAGAGATTTGTTATACCAAAGAGCACTGACATCACTAACTGCTATTAAGTGTATTATACTTAAACTCCATAAAGGGGAGCAAAATGCCCTTGTCAGCAGCATGGCTCTCTCCAGTGAAAAAGAGCAGCTGCCTGCAGCTTTTTGCCCGAGATGGAGATCTCAGGATGTCCTCAGAGACAACAAAACCCTCTGCCTGAGCCAAGTGCCTGCTTTCACTAGACCAGGAGGAAATATTTCCAGGGGTGCCTAAGAGAGAGAGGGGGAAAAAAGAATCAACCAGATGACGGTGGGTTCTCAAACTTACTTCTCCGGGCCACACTCTTAGAATAAAAATCTGCTCGCGCCACAACGAATCTTTTATTGATAGGAAATGCATTGGAAAACAACTCCGAGCAGTGCTTGATTCTGCAAATAAAAAATAAAAAAATGTTTTCATATAAGGTTACCAGACGTCCCTATTTATGCAAGTTTCAGATTGCCTTTTGGGATGGAGACACATGAAGAGAGGTACAGAAATTTTAATAATAATAATAGAATAGAATAGAATAGAATATATTTTATTGTCATTGTCCCCTTCGGGGACAACGAAATTACTTGGCTGCTCCATCCACCCAGATAGGGCACTCCACGCAAAGACAAAACAACTACAAAAACACTGATTAAAACCATACACTCTGATTAAAACCATACAATGATAAAACATAACAGGTAAGATTAGATGACTTCAAAGTCCAGGCTTCCCATTCAAGGCCGCGATCGCTCTGGAGAAGAAGCTGTTTCTAAGACGCCTTGTTCTTGTTGTCATCGTCCTATATCTCCGTCCCGATGGCAAAAGTTCAAAGAGACGGTGACCAGGATGCGATGGATCTTTCACTATGTCCAGTGCCTTTCTGTGGCACCTCATGGCATAAATCTGCTCTAAGGTGGAGAGCGAGCAGCCAACAATGCTCTCTGCTGCCGTAACAACTCTGCACAACCCCATCCTGTCCTTGGTAGTACAGCTTAATAATAATAATAATAATAATAATAATAATAATAATACAGTGACTGATTCCCCATCTCTAGAAAAATAAAAAAGTTTGTTACCCAGGTCTGTCTCCATTGTTAGAAAAACACAGGACCCTTCATAGGTATAAGAGAGGGAAAAAGAGAAACCACACAGTTCTTTATTAACAGAAGTGTAGGATCATATTAGGTGTTTTGTTTTAAAAATCAACAGAAACCAGATCGGGTCATTTATTATCTGAGGGAAACATTTCATTTGCAACTACAAATCAGTCCCCATACAGAATCCATTGAAGTTGAAAAGTGTCCCCGGATTCATGGGGAAAAAAATCTGGTAACCTTATTTTAATACCATGCTATTGTCATGGAATTCTACTCCATGTTGATCCAGAGCAGATTCCAATGTATTGTTAGCAGAGTAAAAACTTAAAACACGTTGCAGGATTCCCCAAAAATAGACCAGAGGCAATTGTATTTCATCCAGCAGAGCTTTACTGGGAAGCTTTACTGTTTAGGGAAGTTTTACTGTAACACGTAAACATTCCGCTCTGGTCAGACCCCACCTGGAATACTGTGTCCAGTTCTGGGCACCACAGTTCAAGAAGGATACTGACAAGCTGGAACGTGTCCAGAGGAGGGCAACCAAAATGGTCAAAGGCCTGGAAACGATGCCTTATGAGGAACGGCTTAGGGAGCTGGGTATGTTTAGCCTGGAGAAGAGAAGGTTAAGGGGTGATATGATAGCCATGTTCAAATATATAAAAGGATGTCATATAGAGGAGGGAGAAAGGTTGTTTTCTGCTGCTCCAGAGAAGCAGACACGGAGCAATGGATTCAAACTACAAGAAAGAAGATTCCACCTAAACATTAGGAAGAACTTCCTGACAGTAAGAGCTGTTCGACAGTGGAATTTGCTGCCAAGGAGTGTGGTGGAGTCTCCTTCTTTGGAGGTCTTTAAGCAGAGGCTTGACAGCCACCTGTCTGGAATGCTTTGATGGTGTTTCCTGCTTGGCAGGGGGTTGGACTGGATGGCCCTTGTGGTCTCTTCTAACTCTATGATTCTATGATTCTATGTTAATGTATTTTAATATTTGCTGGAAGCCGCCCAGAGTGGCTGGGGAGACCTAGCCAGATGAGCAGGGTACAAATAATAAATTATTATTATTATTATTATTATTATTATTATTATTATTATTATTATTACTGCTACTGAAGGCAAATGAGCATCATGGTAGCAAATCCAATACATTCAGGATTGGCACTGGCCCTAAGAAAGCCAGTTGCAGCAGACTTGACTTAAACTTAAAATAACTTATAATAAGTCTAAACCTTAACACTAAGCATACAGAACACCACACCAGAAGGAAAAGAGATAGAAAGGGAGAGTGAAACCCAGGCTCCTTCTGTTCTTGCTTTTATACTCAGCATGACCTTGACCGAAGAGATAACAGAGCCAGTTTAAGCCAGCTGTTCTCAGCTTCTCTGAAGGAATAACCCAAACATCATGAACCTCCTGCTTGTTTCTTTCACACAGAGAAGCTTCCAGAACCCTCTTGAATTAATTAGAACAGGAAAGACCTCTATACATCAGATCAATACAGTCATACCTCAGGTTACGTTCGCTTCGGGTTGCGTTTCTTCGGGTTGCGAACACGGCAACCCCCGGAAGTGTTTACTTCCGGGTTTCCCCCACGCGCGCATGCGCAGACACGGTCTGTTCATGCACAGAAGCGTTCTGCGCAGTTCGCACATTCACAGAAGCATGATGTTGTGCTTTCGCACATGCGCGATATTTGCCGCTCGGGTTACAGACTTTTCGGGGTGCGGACAGGGGTCCGGAACGGATTGGGTCCGTAACCCGAGGTACCACTGTTCTTTCTGCACTAAGAAATGCAAACTGACAGCTGTGCCGTATTACACTGAAATGTTTAAATGTTTCTTTGGTTGTCCTTTAATCTTCCCACTACATTTCCCGCCCCCGTCTCCTGCCACACCAGGGTACTGAACACCACCTTCGGAGAATCGCTAGCCTACGGGAAGTCCGCAAGCCAGGACCCAAGGGCAAGATCACTGCAGCCTCAAATGCATAGTTCTCTAGTCAGGGCCAGATTTAGGTTTGATGAGGCCCTAAGCTACTGAACGTAATGGGGCCCTTTATATGTCCAGCTGTCCTTTGTCAACAACAAATTGACGCTGTTTTTTGTGTTGAATATATGCCATATGGTAATTTATGGACCTAATAGGTACCTAAAGCCATTTGCACATAACAAAATATGTATTTTATCAAAGTAATTGTTGAACTGAAATACAATTAAGAAGAAGTATATTAATAGTGAAATAATTATTAAGCTCTAACTGAAAATGATTTTTTTTTATTCATAACAAACGTAATAATGCAAACACCTTGGCATTTGGCAATAACAAAAGTTATTAGAAACACAGTTTACAAAGACTCATAATCTAGTCTCTAGAAACTTGCTATAACATGAAATAATAATAGGTGTAAATATATGGTGCAATCCTATATATAGAAATGAGCAAATCAGTGATATTTTAGGGAGCAGGCTAGCAGGCGGGGGCCATTACTTACATCATAGGAGCCCACACAACACAAAACACTGTTGCTGTATGTAGGTTTTATTTTATTTGTTTTTTATCTTATATTTTGGAAATATAAGATTCGGAAATATAAGATCTTATATTTTGGAAATGTACATCCAGGTGTTTTTTTTCCTTTACATTTTTTGGGGGGCCCAAGACAGTGGGGGCCCAAGCTATAGCTTGTTTAGCTTATATGTAAATCTGGCAATGTGTGCGGTTCCCCATTTCTGAACCTGCCTTTGTCGTTATGCTTTTGACTGTACGACTCTAATTCCTTCCTATCAAGTTGCTGCTAAAGGCAGAAGAGCAGAGGCACTCCTGCACCTTTGACCGGCTTTTCCAAAAGACTGCAGTCTTGAAAAGAAGAAGGTTTTCCATACATTCCCGACCCTCTCTACCCACGTCAGCTGATGATGGCAGTCCGCATTGGACTCTTTCTTTTTTTCTTTTCTATCCAAATAATGTTTATTGCTTTTCATGTGAATAATATTAATAATAATAATTTATTTGTACCCCACCCATCTGGCTGGGTCTCCCCAGCCACTCTGGGCGGCTTCCAGCAAACATTAAAATACATTAACACATCACAGATTAAAAACTTCCCTAAACAGGGCGGCCTTCAGGTGTTTTCTAAATGTCATGCAGTTGTTTATCTCTTTGACCTCTGATGGGAGGGCGTTCCACAGGGTGGGTGCCACTACCGAGAAGGCCCTCTGCCTGGTTCCCTGTAGCTTTGCTTCTCGCAGTGAGGGAACCGCCAGAAGGCCCTTGGCACTGGATCTCAGTGTCCAGGCTGAATAATGGGAGTGGAGACGCTCCTTCAGGTATACAGGCCGTTTAGGGCTTTAAAGGTCAGCACCAACACTTTGAATTGTGCTCGGAAACGTACTGGGAGCCAATATAGATCTCTCAGTGTTATGTGGTCTCGGCGGCCGCTCCCAGTCACCAGTCTAGCTGCCGCATTCTGGATTAATTGCAGTTTCCGGGTCACCTTCAAAGGTAGCCCCACGTAGAGCGCATTGCAGTAGTCCAAGCGGGAGATAACTAGAGCATGTACCACTCTGGCGAGACAGTCTGCGGGCAGGTAGGGTCTCAGCCTGCGTACCAGATGGAGCTGGTAGACAGCCGCCCTGGACACAGAATTAACCTGCGCCTCCATGGACAGCTGTGAGTTCAGAATGACTCCCAGGCTGCACACCTGGTCCTTCAGGGGCACAATTACCCCATTCAGGACCAGGGAATCCCCCACACCCACCCGCCCCCTGTCCCCCAAAAACAGTACTTCTGTCTTGTCAGGATTCAACCTCAAGAACAACGTATAAATACAGTAACTTTTCCAGTGGTACATTCTTATGGCTCCCAGCTCATTTCTGGGCTCAATTCCAAGCGCTGGTTTGGGTGGGTGACAGGGCCGTCTTACCCATAGACACTAGGGATGCGGGGCACCCGGGCGCTGGGCTCTCAGGGGCACCAAGCCGAGAGTCCGGGGTCCAAGAGTTGAGTCTTGACGGGCTCTTCTGCTGCGGGAGGCTCTGCGCCGCCAGTTTGGGGGCAACCGAACCAGTGAGACGCTGAGGCGGCCAGCTGGCTCCGCCCACCTGCGTGCCTGGGACTGGGCAACCTGGTGGGGAGGGGGGATGCCAGGTGTCTCCGACCCCATTGTTCATTCCGGACACTGAGGTCCAGCTCCAAGGGCCTTCTGGTGGTTCCCTCACTGCGAGGAGTGAGGTTACAGGGAACCACGCAGAGGGCCTTCTCGGTGGTGGCGCCCGCCCTGTGGAACACCCTCCCATCAGATGTCAAGGAAATAAACAACTATCTGGCTTTTAGAAGACATCTGAAAGCAGCCCTCTTTAGGGAAGTTGTTAATGTTTGATGTTTCTTGGGGTTTTTAATGTTCTGTTGGGAGCCGCCCAGAGTGGCTGGGGAAACAAAGCCAGATGGGTGGGGTATAAGTAATTAATAATAAGAATAATAATTACTATTGATGTTTTGGCTGTCCTTTTTATTGCTGTTTGTTTGCTGCATCTTTGCTGAGGTCGTTACATTCTGATGCAACTCTTTTCCATAGCAGAGGCTTTACCCTACAGCAGTGTTTCCCAACCTAATCTAGGCAACGGCACACTTGTTTCATTAAAAAAATCTCGCGGCACACCGCTCCTCCCCCACCCGGCTGCGCCGGGTCTCCTGACCCAGAGTTACCTCTGGGATCAGCTGTAGCGCGGCGTCCTTTCTCCCGCCCATCAGCTGGGGCACCAGGTCGGGATTCTGCTGCAGCAGCCAAGGGAGCAGCGCCGCCCTGGCTTCCGCTTCGCCGCTGGGCTCCAGCAGCGCCGCCGCCACGGTCCTGTGCAGCCCTGGGCTGCAGGTCCCTTTTTCCGCGGCACATCAGCCGGTGTCTCGCGGCACACCAGTGTGCCTCGGCACACCGGTTGGGAAACGCTGCCCTACAGAACTGTTATCTTTCAACCAAACCTTTGCCTTTCGCGGACATAGGAGGCGGATCTGTGGAGAGGAAGTAGTTATCCTTCATTTTCATTCCCATCATGACCTTTCGGGCAACGATTCAGTTTTAATTCACATCAGCATAGCTGTGAATAATCTGTACGTTTAATAAATTACATTCTTCCCCAAGTGCAACTGCATTGCTGCACAGCTGTGAACTACCTTGGAAGGAGTTGATTTTTTTATTTTATTTTTTAAAAACAACTTTTTAAAAATCCCCTAATGTCAAGTCATTTGAGCTTGTAGCTCAGAAAACTAACATGTGCTCAGAATTATGCTGAGCTGCGGATTCAAAAACATTTTCTGCACTGATACTATCTGTGCAGGTGCGGATTATGCTTATTGGATGCAAAAAGGGGAGGCTGAAATAGTCACAGGAGGCCAAAAAACAAAAACAAAAAAACCCACCACAAAAAAATCCCCCACCACCCATTTATAAGGCACATCTCACTGTAACTATGGTCATACTGGCTCCCAGTACGTTTCCGAGCACAATTCAAAGTGTTGGTGCTGACCTTCAAAGCCATAAATGGCTTCGGTCCAGTATACCTGAAGGAGCGTCTCCACCCCCATCGGTCAGCCCGGACACTGAGGTCCTGTGCCGAGGGCCTTCTGGCGGTTCCCTCGCTGCGTGAAGCCAAGTTACAGGGAACCAGGCAGAGGGCCTTCTCGGTAGTGGCGCCCGCCCCATGGAACGCCCTCCCTTCAGATGTCAAAGAGAACAACAACTACCAGACCTTTAGAAGACATCTGAAGGCAGCCCTGTTTAGGGAGGCTTTTAATGTTTAATAGATTATTGTATTTTAATGTTCTGTTGGAAGCCGCCCAGAGTGGCTGGGGAAACCCAGTCAGATGGGCGGGGTATAAATAATAAATTATTATTATTATTATTATTATGATGATGATGATGATGATGTGGCAAGGAATCCCCATATAAAGAATAAGGAATTCTGTTTCAGAAAAAGGTGGAACAGGCATGCCACAAATAAAAGGTCTCCCTTTGAATATTGCCTCCCAGACTTGAGGCTAATGACCCCTGACAGGCAACCCAGATTACAAAAGAGACCGATATGCTTCTAACTCTTCACAGAAATCTTCCTTTCTGTCTGCCCCCTTTATCTGGCAACCTCTGCCCCAAGCCAGCCCCCAGCCCCTCCAGTTCTGCTACTTTGCTTTGCCTGCTTTCTTCCCTTCCATTATTCTGCTGCCTTTTTTTCCTAAGCAGTGTCCGATTTGTTGACTTGCCCTTTTGGTGGCGTTGCCTTCTAATAAGGGAATCTGTCTTTTAGCTGCGTCCTGCCCACGGCAATGCTTGGCTATAGCGCAAAATGTCAGACTCCGGGAGGGACCCTGGTAAGGCAGAATCGGCCATCAGATGATCAGCGACAGTGACTCAGAATGCTGAGTTGAAAGGGGAGGTGGCGTTTTGTGAACGTTTCTGCTCCCACAAAAAAAATTAAAAAATTAAAATGGTCTCCTTTTGGCAACATTTGTTCCAACCCGGTCACAATGCACGTGATTCGTTGGGGCAAAATAGGGATGGAGAGGCACATGCAGCGGTCCCTCGACTTACAAATTTAATCCGTTCCGAATGGACACTCGTAGGTCGAAAAGTTTGTAAGTCGAAAAAAGCGATTTCCCATAGGAATGCATTGGGAGAAAAAATATTCGGAAAAATTCGTAAGTCGAAAAAACCGCATCTGAAATTCGTAAGTCAAGGAAACCGCATCTAAAACCAGCAACGATTTCCATTCGGATGTCGAAAAATTCGTAGGCGTGCGGCCACTTTTTTCATTCATAAATCGAAAAATTCGGATGTCGAGTACTTCGTAAGTCGAGGGACCACTGTAAATTTATACCTCTGGATACTTTACACATTGAAAATAATGCAGTGAAGATGGACAACATCAGTGGGAAGGGCACAAACTAGATGCGCCCTAAAAGGTAGAATAGAATAGAATAGAATATATTTATTGTCATTGTCCCCTTCGGGAACAACCAAATTACTTGGTAATTAAAAGGTAAAGGTAATGAACCCCTGGACGGTTAAGTCCAGTCAAAGGCGACAATGGGGTTGTGGCGCTCATCTCGCTTTCAGGCCATTTGTCCACAGACAGCTTTCCGGGTAATGTGGCTAGCGTGACTAAACTGCTTCTGGTGCAACAGAACACCTTGATAGAAACCAGAGCGCACAGAAATGCCGTTTACCTTCCCGCCGGAGCGGTACCTATTTATCTACTTGCACTGGCGTGCTTTTGAACTGCTAGGTTGGCAGGAGCTGGGACAGAGCAATGGGAGTAGGGGCGGAGGAAGGGGGCGGTCCACCCTGGGTGCCAGTCTGGGAGGTGACATCGCCGTAGGCAGGCGCCTCCCCCTTGGGACGCTCGCACGGGCGATGTGCCACGCCCCCAGATGCAACGTGCCGTGCCCCCACTGGCCTGGGTACTGAAGCCCCTTCCTCCGTAATTGAATGGGAGCTCACCCCATCACAGGGATTCGAACCGCTGACCTTCTGATCGGCAAGCCCAAGAGGCTCAGTGGTTTAGACCACAGCACCACCCGCGTCCCTATGAACTATCTATGACGACAGCTGGATTGGATTTTTCAGATAAAGTGTAAAGTGGATGTGTGAATATAAATATATGGTTCGCAAGTATAGATTAAGTATGTAAGCATGTAAAGTAAAGGTGAAAATAAAATCAGAAATGGTTGTAAGAGATGGAGATGAAGGTTTTTAGAAATGCAAAGAAATAATTAAATTAAAAATTAAGGAAGTCGAGCCGTGATGGAGGGAAGTCACGGGGGTGGGTAAGGTGTTTTGTTTTAGTTTGTATATGTAGCATATGTGCTTCTATGTGTATTTGTGGTATCTGTATGTCTTTGTTCATGTATTTTTTCCCCTAAAAAAAAAGAAAGAAATCAATATAACAAACTTTTTATAAAAGAAAGGAAATTGTTTATTGAATATTTACAGATTAATTGTAAACAGATAAGAACGTTGGCAGGATTGTTGTAATACCCTGCAGACTTATAAGAGTATATATTTAAAGTAGATGAATAAATGCATCAATAGGAGTATAGCATCTAGATCAAGGGAAGTAATAGTACCACTGTATTCCGCTCTGGTCAGACCTCACCTGGAATACTGTGTCCAGTTCTGGGCACCACAGTTCAAGAAGGATACTGACAAGCTGGAACGTGTCCAGAGGAGGGCAACCAAAATGGTCAAAGGCCTGGAAACGATGCCTTATGAGGAACGGCTTAGGGAGCTGGGTATGTTTAGCCTGGAGAAGAGAAGGTTAAGGGGTGATATGATAGCCATGTTCAAATATATAAAAGGATGTCATATAGAGGAGGGAGAAAGGTTGTTTTCTGCTGATCCAGAGAAGCGGACACGGAGCAATGGATTCAAACTACAAGAAAGAAGATTCTACCTAAACATTAGGAAGAATTTCTTGACAGTAAGAGCTGTTCGACAGTGGAATTTGCTGCCAAGGAGTGTGGTGGAGTCTCCTTCTTTGGGGGTGTTTAAGCAGAGGCTTGACAGCCACCTGTCCGGAATGCTTTGATGGTGTTTCCTGCTTGGCAGGGGGTTGGACTGGATGGCCCTTGTGGTCTCTTCCAACTCTATGATTCTATGAAATGAGCAAATTAAGTTAATTTGGAATATGCAGAAAAATAAACCTAAGGAGCCGCAGAAAGAGGGGGAAGGAAGTCGAGTTCTGAAATGTTGAAATGATTGTAAAATTAGTGAAATGTATAAACCTGAAAAGCATAAATAAAAAGAGAGAAAGAGGGGGGTTGAATGGGCCTGGTTTGTTCATTTAGTATAGACTGGGGGGGCATGTATTGGGAAAGAGAGTTATGTTTCATCTTGGTTTGTGTCAAACCAATTAGCATTACGAAACACAGCCAAACATGCAGCGTGCAATGTTTTTCTGACGGTTGTAAATCACAGTGCTTTTGTCGTTTTATCCATTGAATAAATTGGTGTCGTGCTTAAAGTGTTGGACTATGATATGGCAGAGCAAGGTTCGAATCCCCACCTGGCTGTGAAGCTCACTGGGTGACCTTGGGCCAGTCACCATTTCTTAGCCTAACCCTGTGAATATTCAAGATCTTGACTGACAGGCTGCAAGACCACTTGAGAACTGAGATCAAGAACAGTGGCTCAAGAAGATCAATAGGATCTCCCCACTGGTTCGACAAAGACTGCAATTAGGCTAAAAGCCAGCCGAAGAGAGTTTACCGTAAATATAGGAACTCTAATTTACCCCTCTTAATTAATGAATATGCTTCCCTCAGACTGAAGTATAGACTTCGGCTAAGATGGAAATAACAGAAAGCAGAAAAACATGCTTGGCATATCTTAATAAAGGCCTCACACGATACAGTAAGGACACCTGCCTTTTCTTGCGTAGGGGGAGGGGGACAGGGTGCGAGCGGGTGTGGGGGACTCCCTGGTCCTGAATGGGATAAGTGTGCCCCTGAAGGACCAGGTGCGCAGCCTGGGAGTCATTTTGGACTCACAGCTGTCCATGGAGGCACAGATTAATTCTGTATCCAGGGCGGCTGTCTACCAGCTCCATCTGGTACGCAGGCTGAGACCCTACCTGCCCGCGGACTGTCTCGCCAGAGTGGTGCATGCTCTAGTTATCTCCCGCTTGGACTACTGCAATGCGCTCTACGTGGGGCTACCTTTGAAGGTGACCCGGAAACTGCAATTAATCCAGAATGCGGCAGCTAGACTGGTGACTGGGAGTGGCCGCCAAGACCATATAACATTGGTCCTGAAAGACCTACATTGGCTCCCAGTACGTTTCTGAGCACAATTCAAAGTGTTGGTGCTGACCTTTAAAACCCTAAACAGCCTCGGTCCTGAAGGAGCATCTCCACCCCCACCGTTCAGCCCGGACACTGAGATCCAGCGCCGAGGGCCTTCTGGCGGTTCCCTCACTGCAAGAAGCAAAGCTACAGGGAACCAGGCAGAGGGCCTTCTCGGTAGTGGCGCCCGCCCTGTGGAACGCCCTCCCAGCAGAGGTTGGAATGTCCAGCCTC
Source organism: Darevskia nairensis (assembly GCA_034642065.1). Lineage (NCBI taxonomy): Eukaryota > Metazoa > Chordata > Lepidosauria > Squamata > Lacertidae > Darevskia > Darevskia nairensis. The sequence continues at coordinate 1,549,966 of JAWWNI010000964.1, forward strand.
CGCCTCTTCCCCGCCGGAGGAGCCGCCTTGCAGCCGCTGCCCGCCTCCTCCAGCCCTGCCGGCAGTGCTGTTCTCCCTAAAAAAAACTCTGGGAAATGGGGGGCGGGGCGGAGGGAGGTTTGCACCACGGCGCCGGATATGCTTAAGACGGCCCTGAGTGCAGCAGTGCCTACACTTCAGAACTCCCTGCCTGAGATCAACGATCCTTAAAAACATTCCTCTTTGGACAAGGCTATCCAGATGCTTAGAAAATTTAGGTAGATTTTGAAATTGGTTCTTGTGAGGAATGCTCCACTCAGCGCTCTGCTGAGAACTGCCGGAGGTGTAGGGGGAGGGTTAGGGTGTCCATAAAAAACAAACCACAATTAACATGGTAAAAAGGAATGGATGTGTTAGATCTGGGACAATTCTATTTTGCACTCAAATATTAGCAGAAATGCAACCTTAGAATGAGAGCAACCAAAAACTAACAGCGCAGGAAGAGCCCTGCGAATTATGGTAGCTCTTCGGATTACCAAAGAAAAATATCGTAATTGATTTCCCCCCCCTCCTGGAGTTGGAAATTTGTGAAATTCACTGGAAAGAGAAGTTGCTGAATTGCAACTTATTACCAAACTTAAAACCATGGAGATACCTGGTCTGAATAGAGACATTGGATTCTTATCTCATTATACATGATAAAGCCATTTTTGGTCATCTCACCCCTTGCTTTTTCCTGTCAGACCAATTGCAGTTGTTAACAGTCGCCAACAGGTTTAACACACCTATCAGCCAATCACCCATTCCCACCACCCTTCTGAGTAATACCCCTCCCCACCCTCCCACTATATACAGTCGTACCTCGTGTTGCATACGCTCCATGTTGTGTACATTCAGGTTGCATACTCCGCAAACCCGGAAGTGGATTTCGCCGCGCGGACGATTCTGCGGTCCGTGCGTGCGCAGAAGCGCGAAATCACGCTTTCGCACATGCGCAAAATTGACGCCCGGGTTGCGCACTGTTCGGGGTGCGAACGGCACCACGGAACGGATCAGGTACATAACCCGGGGTACCACTGTATAAGGGTCTGGTGACTTCCGTTTCAGTGTATCTGAAGAAGTGTGCATGCACACGAAAGCTCATACCGTTAACAAACTTAGTTGGTCTCTAAGGTGCTACTGGAAAGAATTTTTTTTAATTGTGAAATTCACTGCAAATCCAATAGCCAATGCAAAAGCCCCTTCTTTTTGCCCCGTTTTGTGCTGCCGCCCCTCCACCCCATTCTGCATTACGTAACGTTAAAGATGAAAAAGGCATGGGCGAGTTGTGTCTGGGAGTTGTGTTTTCCCAGCTAACACTTGTCAAGATCTGTTTAAGCCTCTCTCGGTGCTCAAATGTCACCCTGCCAGAATTCATTACATCCCATTAATTAATTAATTAAAATATATTTATACAGAGCAGGCTTTGTTAGATGGCGTTAAAAATAACGTTTGGAGAGCTACCCCTGGATGGAAAGAGGCGTCTCTGGTGGCAGAAGCTAATCCTGGTCCCCCAGCAGCCTGCATGTCAGGAATGAATGGGTCGCCCTGCATTGATAATCTGGGAAGGTGCAACTACGGGGTGGAGATAATTGGGATTGGTGATTGCACAAGGAGCAGGCGGAATAAAATGGTAGAGGCAGTTTCAAGGTCAGAAAAAATCAGAGGGCCTTCTGAAAAATCCAAGGAAAATATTGTGCGACTGTAAACCCGAAAAGGACATTGCAAGATATCTTGCATTTTATTTAAAATTATTCACACATATATTTATATCCTGAAAGGAACTAAAGAGCACAAGTCGGCTTTGGCACAGAGATAGGATGCTGAGCAGTAGATTCTAAGTGAAAAGTCAAAGATTTTGGTTTTATTTTCTTTATATATAATTTTTATTAAATTTTCTGTTTATAATTTAAAATACTCATTGTTACATCCTTGAGATATAAATGACTTCCCTTCATCTCTTTCCACGGTTCCTTTTACATATCATAAATCCCTACATACAGTATTTTCCTGCGTATAAGACTACTTTTTAACCCAGGAAAATCTTCTCAAAAGTCGGGGGTTGTCTTATACGCCCAGTCGTCTTATATGCCGAAAAATACGGTACTTTACAAAAACTGTACCATTCAGCATTCCGTTATTGCATCCATCAAAACTTATTTACACTGTTGAATTTATCCTAATGCTGCCAGCGTTTTCAGCTGTACAAAATTATTTCCCATATATTCAATAAACGTTTTCTAATCTTCTCTAAACCTAGGGCTTGCTGATTGGAAGGTCGGCGGTTCGAATCCCAGCGACGGGGTGAGCTCCCATTGCTCGGTCCCTGCTCCTGCCCACCTAGCAGTTCGAAAGCACGTCAAAGTGCAAGTAGATAAATAGGAACCGCTCTGGCGGGAAGGTAAACGGCGTTTCCGTGCGCTGCTCTGGTTCGCCAGAAGCGGCTTAGTCATGCTGGCCACATGACCTGGAAGCTGTACACGGGCTCCCTCGGCCAATAATGCGAGATGAGCGCCGCAACCCCAGAGTCGGTTCCCTTTACCTTTAAGTCCATATACATTATTGTTCGTCCCCAGAATCAGGGGTCCCTTTATCTTTAAGTTCATATACATTATTGTTCGTCATCAGCAATCATTGTTGTTATTAATCTACCACATTTGGCATGTTCCTTTGCAGAGCAGCTCCCTGCCCCATGGAACCCCTGTGTTTTGGTCTCGTTTTCTCCAACGCAAGTCGTTGTGCCTGTACTGACAGTTGCACTATTCACGAAGCCTCAGCTAGCAATTGTAACTAATATGGAATAAACGCCATTCTTTCGCTCAAGATCAGATGAGATGATACCACAATAACTCAGCTGTCTCCAGTCGTGTGCTCATGCGAGCTTAAAATCCAAATACGGTAGATATTTTTTTTTTTTTTATGCCTCTGCTGCTTTGCTTTACAAAAGACATGCCGTTTAGATGCCTGCACTGCCTCAAACAAACAGTTTTTCTGACACTATTTTTTCACTTGTTGTTGAAGTCCTTTAGATTGTAATCCTGGCTGCCCACTCTTTGGCACCAGAAGCATCTGCTGACACCTAGCGGTGGGCAGCTAAAATGATTGAGAGGCTTCCTGCTTCCGTCACAAGAATTTATTCCTCCTCTGCTAAACTCTACGCGGGGCTGCCCTTGAGGCTGACCCAGAAACTCCAGCGGGTGCAGAATGCCACGGCGAGGCTCCCTACGGGGTCTTTGCCGCGGGACCACATTCATCCAGTGCTCTAACAGCTGCACTGGCTCCCGGTGGAGTACAGGATCAGGTTCAAGGTGCTGGTTTTGACCTTTAAAGCCCTACGCGGCCTAGGACCCTCGTACTTAAGGGACCGCCTCTCCTGGTATGCCCCGGGTAGGACCTTGAGGTCCTCAAATAATAACATCCTGGAGATCCCGGGCCATAAGGATATCAGGCTGGCAGCTACCAGGGCCAGGGCTTTCTCAGTTCTGGCCCCGACATGGTGGAATGATCTGCCGCAAGAGACGAGGGCCCTGCAGGATTTGGCATCCTTCCGCAGGGCCTGCAAGACGGAGCTGTTCCGCCTGGCTTTTGGGTTGGTTTGAGGGTAACCCTGATGTTTTATTCCATTGGTTTGTTGGTGGGCTGCTTAAAATGAGGTGGCATTTAAATTTTAAATTTTAAATTGTATTTTAATTTGCATTTTTAACTGTTTGTTTTGTGGTTTGTTGTGGTTTTATGATTGTTAGCCGCTCTGAGCCCGGTCTTGGGGTACAAATAAAAGTTTATTATTATTATTATTATAAACTAGAGGTGGCTTGGCTGAAGAAGAAGAACTTAATGCATTGTATCTTCAAAGTGCACTTCTCCAACCTGAGCCGTTATCTTTCCACAAGGGCCGACATTGATGCCGAAATCCAGCATCGCCTGAGCTCTGCAAGTGCAGCTTTCTCCCGATTGAAGTGCAGAGTGTTTGAGGACTGGGACATTCGCAGGGAAACCAAAATGCTTGTTTACAAAGCTATTGTACTACCAACCTTACTGTATGCTTGTGAAACGTGGACCACTTAAAAACGCCATCTCCATCTCCTCGAAAGATTCCATCAACGGTGCCTCTGAAAAATTTTACACGTTACTTGGGAACTAATGCCAGTGTACTGGAAGAAGCAAAGATCCCCAGTGTCGAAGCAATGATTCTTCAACATCAACTTCGTTGGACTGGTCATGTTGTGCAGATGCCTGATTATCGCCTTCCACTACTCTATTCCGAACTTAAAAATGGAAAGCATAATGCTGGTGATTAACAAAAGAGGTTCAAAGACTCTCTCAAGGCAAATCTAATAATAATAATAATAATAATAATACCGTAATAATAATAATTTATTATTTATACCCCGTCCATCTGGCTGGGTTTCCCCAGCCACTCTGGGCGGCTTCCAACAGAACATTAAAATACAATAATCTATTAAACATTAAAAGCCTCCCTAACCATCCCTTCAGATGTTTTCTAAAGGTCTGGTAGTTGTTGTTCTCTTTGACATCTGGTGGGAGGGCGTTCCACAGGGCAGGTGCCACTACCGAGAAGGCCCTCTGCCTGGTTCCCTGTAACTTGGCTTCTCGTAGTGAGGGAACCGCCAGAAGGCCCTCGGCACTGGACCTCAGTGTCCGGGCAGAATGATGGGGTGGAGACGTTTCTTCAGGTATACTGGACCGAAGCCATTTAGGGCTTTAAAGGTCAGCACCAACACTTTGAATTGTCCTCGGAAACATACAGGGAGTCAATGTAGGTCTTTCAAGACCGGTGTTATGTGGTCTTGGCGGCCACTCCCAGTCACCAGTCTAGCTGCCGTATTCTGGATTAGTTGTAGTTTCCGGGTCACCTTCAAAGGTAGCCCCACGTAGAACGCATTGCAGTATTCCAAGCGAGAGATAACTAAAGCATGCACCACTCTGGCGAGACAGTCTGGCGAGACAATGTGTGGGTAGCTGGCCATACTCAGTCAACAATAAGGGAAAGGAATTCTGCACTTGCTCAGATGGACTTTCTTGCTGTGTATTGTTCTTACTTAAAACATTCAAGAACCTAGCACTGTCACTGAGCAGTGGTTATATGGATGCTGGTGGTGCTGTGGTCTAAACCACTGAGCCTTTTGGGGGGTTGCCGATCGGAAGGTCGGTGGTTCAAATCCCCGTGACGGGGTGAGCTCCCATTGCTCTGTCCCAGTTCCTGCCAACCTAGCAGTTTGAAAGCACGTCAAAGTACAAGTAGATAAATAGGTACCACTGCGGCAGGAAGGTAAATGGCGTTTCCGTGCGCTCTGGCTTCCATCACAGTGTCCCGTTGTGCCAGAAGTGGTTTAGTCCTGCTGGCCACATGACCTGGAAAGCTGTCTGTGGACAAACCCCAGCTCCCTTGGCCTGAAAGCGAGATGAGCGCCACAACCCCATAGTCGCCTTGGACTGGACTTAACCTTTTACCGTTCTTTTTAACATGACTCAAATAGTTAGAAGCACACTATGCCATTACTTACTAAATCGCAAGGTTATTACACAGATTTTTGGGCTTGGAATCCGACCGTAAGAAAATGAAAACTAATTCCCACTAAGATTTAAGGAGCAATAGACCATTAACGGCAAAAGGGCATCCGTTGAACCAGTGTGCTTCAAAGCTTAGCTGCTTTCATCCCGCAATCCCATTCTACAATGGAGTGATCCGTCTAGACTAGTGAGTCATGATGTTGGAGGAGGGGAGGGATCCATGGATGGAGAGACTGAGAAATATCCCGAGCTGGCAGAGATAGAGTTGAAAAAGAAAGGATTCTGTGTGCAATTTGGATTGAATTTAGAAGAAAAAGCTACTAAGCCTCTTTGCAACACTTTTAGGGGAAAGAATGGAAAAGGAAGAAATGGAAACCATATTAAAATAAATAAATAAGGCTGGAAAACCATGGCCAACAGGAAATGGGTTTCAAATATATGGATTTGGGTATGAATTAATGACTATACAGTAAGTAAATAATTATGGAGTCTTAATATATAACCAGGGACCCAGGTGGCACTGTGGGTTAAACCACAGAGCCTAGGGCTTGCTGATCAGAAGGTCGGCGGTTCGAATCCCTGCGACGGGATGAGCTCCCGTTGCTCGGTCCCAGCTCCTGCCCACCTAGCAGTTCGAAAGCACGTCAAAGTGCAAGTAGATAAATAGGAACCACTCCAGCGGGAAGGTAAACAGCATTTCCGTGCGCTGCTCTGGTTCGCCAGAAGCGGCTTAGTCATGCTGGCCACATGACCTGGAAGCTGTACGCCGGCTCTCGGCCAATAAAGTGAGATGAGCGCCGCAACCCCAGAGTGGGACACGACTGGACCTAATGGTCAGGGGTCCCTTTACCTTTACCTAATATATAACCAAGCAACTAAGTTCTTGAAGAATAAAGAACAAGGACTGAATGTTTCTTGATACTGAAGGTGAAGTTGGGACGTTGGAATGGAGGAAGACTATTGTTGACTGTCATCCATAACGGTATAATAACAGTTAAAGGTAGATAGCCGTGTTGGTCTGTCATAGTCAAAATAAAACAAAATAAAATAAAAAAATTCCTTCCAGTAGCACCTTAGAGACCAACTAAGTTTGTTCTTGGTATGAGCTTTCATGTGCATGCACACTTCTTCAGTGTATCTGAAGAAGTGTGCATGCACACAAAAGCTCATACCAAGAACAAACTTAGTTGGTCTCTAAGGTGCTACTGGAAGGAATTTTTTTATTTTATTTTGGTATAATAACAATTGGAGAACCACTTTTGGACTTCTTGTCTTGAAAGAAAAATGAATAATCTTTAGATGCCTGAATTGAAGACTGGGAAAACATCGCCTAGCGGAAGGATGAACAGCTGGATACGACTCTGGATTGAACATTTGATATTTATACATACATACATACATACATACATACATACCCCACCCATCTGGCTGGGTTTCCCCATCCACTTTGAGCGGCTCCCAACAGAATATTAATAAGAATATTCTTCTATTTTGAAGAATTCTTGTGTATATAACTGACAGATGGATAGTTGGAAGTCCTTTTTACTATTTCTTTTCCTTTTTATTCCTTTATTATTTCCTTTAATATTCCTATCTCTTTGTTCTCTTATCTTTCCCCTTTTTGTCTGCTTTGCTTTTGCTCTGTTCTGGTCTTTTGTAATTTTTTGCAGCCCTCTACTCAGGGTTGAGGAGGGGTTTGCCTGCAGATGAAAGTGGTGGAGAGCTGACGAAGGACCCTGCGTGAGGGGCAGGGCAGAGACGATCTCCCAGGATGGGAGCCTGGGACAAGAAAGAGAAGCTCCCACGTGAGAGCTGGGAGGGTTTGCCTTTCTCTGTGTGGGGCAGGTTAAGATTTAGCTGTGAAAGAGGACCTTTCTTCTTTCTTTGCTTTTGTTCAATTAGTTTGTTTTTTATTGTTCTAATAAAGGGTTTTATAAAAGCTTATTAAAAAAAGAGGAAAAGAAATCCCTTTCAACAGCAACAGCAAAAAGAGTTGGCTGGAGGCAACAAATTATCCAAGGGCTTATAAACCCTTGCCTTTCCTCCGCGCTTTTCGTGATTTAAAGACTTGTGTCCGAGCGCCTTTATTTTCCTCCAGAGCTTTCCCCGAGAAAACCCGCTCTTTAAAGCTCAGTTGGAGCAAACACCAATCCACGGAAAACCTGAATTGATGTTTGCTCTGATTCATCTTTAAAGAGCGGGGGAATCCCGAATTGCCATTTGCTCCGACTGAGCACTGAGAACAGTTTTCCCCAGGGGAAAGCAGTGCGACAAGAGGAAACATAGATAAGCAAACAGGTAAGCTGGGAGAGGCCATGAGATGATGGGGTGGGGCTAGAGGCATTGCCCCCCCAACGCCCTTTTCTACTCATAATGCCTCTTCGTGGCTGTCATGCTCCATTTCAGCCTGGCTTGCATTGGTCCCACCACTGCCCAGCCAGACCCCACTGCAGTCTACATCCACTAATGCACCAGAGTATTTCCATTTTCACCTGTGAACTATAGGAGGGTACAGGGACGCGGGTGGCGCTGTGGTCTAAACCACTGAGTCTCTTGGGCTTGCCAATCAGAAGGTCAGCAGTTCAAATCCCTGCGATGGGATGAGCTCCCGTTGCTCTGTCCCAGCTCCTGCCAACCTAGCAGTTTGAAAGCGCTAAATAGGTACCGCTGCAGCAGGAAGGTAAACGCCGTTTCCGTGCGCTCTGGTTTCCGTCACGGTGTCCCGTTGTGCCAGAAGCGGTTTAGTCCTGCTGGCCACATGACCCAGAAAGCTGTCTCTGGACAAACACCGGCTCCCTCGGCCTGAAAGCGAGATGAGTGCCAGAACCCCATAGTTGTCTTTGACTGGATATAACCATCTAGGGGTCCATTAACTTTACCTGTGTGTGTGTGTGTGTGTGTGTGTGTGTGTGTGCCCTGCCCGTGCAATGATGCAGTGCTACGGGGATGGAAATTGCAAGGCCAAATGCCAGCTCCCTCGGCCTGAAAGTGAAATGTCTCGCCAGAGTGGTGCATGCTCTAGTTATCTCCTGCTTGGACTACTGCAATGCGCTCTACGTGGGGCTACCTTTGAAGGTGACCCGGAAACTGCAATTAATCCAGAATGTGGCAGCTAGACTGGTGACTGGGAGTGGCCGCTGGGACCACATAACACCGGTCCTGAGAGATCTACATTGGCTCCCAGTACGTTTCCGAGCACAATTCAAAGTGTTGGTGCTGACCTTTAAAGCCCTAAACGGCCTTGGTCCTGTATACCTGAAGGAGTGTCTCCACCCCCACCGTTCAGCCGGGACACTGAGATCCAGCGCCGAGGGCCTTCTGCCGGTTCCCTCACTGCGAGATGCAAAGCTACAGGGAACCAGGCAGAGGGCCTTCTCGGTAGTGGCGCCCGCCCTGTGGAACGCCCTCCCAGCAGAGGTCAAAGAAATAAACAACTATCTGACATTCAGAAAATACCTGAAGGCAGCCCTGTTTAGGGAAGTTTTTAACCTGTGATATTTTAATGTATTTTAATATCTGTTGGAGGACGCCCAGAGTGGCTGGGGGGACCCAGCCGGATGGGCGGGGTACAAATAATAAATTATTATTATTATTATTATTATTATTATTATTATTATTATTAGCGCCGCAACCCCATAGTCGCCTTTGACTGGACTTAACCATCCAGGGGCCCTTTACCTATAGGACGGTCACGCATGAGAAAGAAAACTTGCACTTCTAAGTATGCGACCGACCCGCTGACCAGGAAGAAACTCCGATCTATCCAGGACTTGCCAGGCTGCCTCCCAGCGCAGTGTTTGGGGAGGGAAAGGGTTAACCTGGAAGAACGCCGACTCTGGCCTTGGCCCCTCTCCCCCCCCCCTTCCAATCTCCCACTCCTAAGACGTCCCTGGTGCTGAATTCTTATTCAACTTCGAACTGACAAACTGTTTTTAATCTTTTCCTTCCATCCAGCTTGGGGATTGGGAAGCAAAAATCAATACTGGCTGGCAGGTGATCAAGCAGCTTGAGACTCGGGCCGAGAAAGAGAAAGAGGAGAGAGAAGACAGGAGGGTGCGGGGAGGTTTGACTAAGTAGCATGAATTACAGAGGCCTCCGGTTCCCCACGCCTTGGCCTTGAGCAGAGGAGCGTTGTTGTTTCAATCAGGTTGTGAGTTCACAGCTGTCTGGGTGCACTGCGGAAAGGCTTCCGTGGGCGATTACGACCCGATGCGATCAGGAAACAGAACAATGGCATCTTGGGGTGGTAGAAGCCGGCGTTCAACACCAGGTCCATCAGACAATCCAACCAAATCCTAAAAACCCCTATGAGCATAGCTGTCAACTTTCGGATTTGAAAATAAGGGATGCCGCCTGGGCGCTGCAATGGCACCAAGTAGCCTCCAGAGACTGTGCGTGAATGGGTGAGCGAAAGAGCGAGCGCATAGACAGCAGGCAGGCTGTCTGTCTGGTTGGGCGTGAGGGTCTGGCTGCACAAGGCATGCAAGCTCCGCCCCCCAGTCTGTCTCAGACTCCTTATTGGCAGCCGAGCAACGCAGCTGAGGAGCCTCCCTGGCCGGCAGGGAGGGAGAGGAGCTGCTTCCTTTGAAATCTGGGAAATTTATGGGATATCAACTATCCGGGATAGCAGCGGGAAATGGCGCTGGAATAAGGGAGTTTCCCGCCAAAAAAAAGGGAGGGTCGACAGCTATGCCTATGAGATTCTTGCTCTCGTGGTTGTGGGAAGTTTCAGAAGGTGAATTGTCTCTCAGAGAAAAAGAAAGAAAGCTTAGCCACACACAAACCCTGGTGCGCTAACAAAAAACAAAAAAAATTCATTCCAGTAGCACCTTAAGAGACCATCTAAGTTTGTTATTGGTATGAGCTTTCGTGTGCATGCACACTTCTTCAGATACCCTGGTGCGCTAGGTTTCCACATGCAAAGAGGATAGGCCTACTTTCAAACAAGCAACAGTGTTCTGTGATGGTTCTGGCCCAAGAGAAGACTGTAAAGGAGCCCTGGACGGTTAAGTCCAGTTCAAAGGTGACTATGGGGTTGCGGCGCTCATCTCGCTTTCAGGCCCTGGGAGCCGGCGTTTGTCCACAGACAGCTTTCTGGGTCATGTGGCCAGCAGGACTAAACCACTTCTGGCATAACGGGACACTGTGACGAGAGCCAGAGCGCATGGAAACGCTGTTTACCTTCCCGCTGCAGCAGTACCTAATTATCTATTTGCACTGTTGTGCTTTTGAACTGCTAGGCTGGCAGAAGCTGGGACAGAGCAATGGGAGCTCACCCCGTCATGGGGATTTAAACCGCTGACCTTCTAATCAGCAAGCCCAAGAGGCTCAGTGGTTTAGACCACAGTTCCACCTGTGTCTGTTTTTACCTTTAGGTGTAACTAAGCCTCGTGCCTCCTGCCAACCTAGCAGTTCGAAAGCACGTTGAAGTGCAAGTAGATAAATAGGAACCACTCTGGTGGGAAGGTAAACGGCGTTTCCGTGCGCTGCTCTGGTTCGCCAGAAGCGGCTTTGTCATGCTGGCCACATGACCCAGAAGCTGTACGCCGGCTCCCTCGGCCATAATGCGAGATCTTTATCTTTATATCTTTATTGTCATTGTACAAGTACAATGAAATTGGATGATGAGCGCCGCAACCCCAGAGTCGGTCATGACTGGACCTAATGGTCAGGGGTCCCTTTACCTTTTAAGCCCTGTGCCACCTAGTGCCACAACTTTAGTGCCACTTAGTGCCTCAGTAAAATGGATGCCCCGAGTTTTAGCTAGATTGAAGAAAGATGGTATCCTACAAGTTGCATGTCGAGGTCCCTGAACCACCCCTCAAATAATTCACACATCAGTCAGAGTTTTAGTTTTGGTTTTTGGCATGATTTTGGCCACAACTTTATTAAAATACAAACAATGTGAGTGGTTGCTTAGGCATTGGTTAAGACTATCTGTCTCATAGGGGACAGAACTGACGACCGTCAGTAAGGGGAAAACCCTCTGGAGAGATAAAGGGGGCCGGATGATCTGACCCTCCTCTCTCCCCACAGGCTCCCAGGGCTCTTACGGCCCTGGCCCCCGACCAGGGGTTCGGACAAAAGCATATCGAGTCCCTGGATTCCTTTAACGGAATTCCCCATACGCCAGTATCAATAGGAGGGGCAGACACAGTCAACCATACCCCTCCTCCAACCAACATAATAACCAATGCCTAACCGCCAACCTTACAAGTTGTGACTATTTGCTACGCAGTAGGCAAAAACCAGATGGCACCAGCCAATCAGCCACATGGAAAAATTCCTACCAGGCCCCTGCCCCAACAGCAGACGACCCCATGACAGGCATAGCAATGTCAACGCAGAGGCCTAAAATATAGGGAGGGAGGGCGGGTGATCCGAAGCACGCAGCCAAGAGGGGGATCACGTTGCAAACCCACCAATATATATCCGCTGGGCTGTCCATCAACAAATTGCAACATAGAATTCTCCCCAACACCACCCAGGGTCCAATCACAACAGTGGCCATCCATACGATCCCGCCCAGCACCAGAGGGGTGACTTTCTGGCCCCCACCGCAACACGTGCTCTCCATGAAGAAGAACACGCTTTGCATTAACTGAATAGCATTTCTGCAGGGGGGAAAAATAACATCAACGAAAAAAGCATTCCAGGGATAACCACATGTTGGATTGGCCGTTCCCCTCCCTAAGGACATTACAGGAGCTCTTTCTCCTGCCTGAGAAGAAAGGAGTTTGCACAAAAGCCCCAAGAAAGCGGGAGCACTTGGCCCATAGCTGTCAACCCTCCCTTTTTTTGGCGGGGAAACTCCCTTATTCCAATGCCGTTTCCCGCTGCTATCCCGGATTGTTGATATCCCTTATATTTCCCGGATTTCAAAGGAAGCAGCTCCTCTCCCTTCCTGCCAGCCAGGGAGGCTCCTCAGCTGCGTTGCTCGGCTGCCAATAAGGAGTCTGAGACCGACTGGGGGCGGAGCTTGCACGCCTTGTGCCCAACCAGACAGCCAGCCTGCCTGCTGTCTATGCACTCGCTCTTTCGCTCACCTGTTCACGCACAGCCTCTGGAGCACAGGGTGGCGAGGCTACTTGGTGCCATTGCACCGCCCTCGCAGCATCCCTTATTTTCAAATCCGAAAGTTGACAGCTATGACTTGGCCTCACTCTCGGTGTGACCCATCATGAGCCTTTTCCTGGCTCCATTTGTTCATATGGCTCTCTGTGTATTGACTGGAAAAAGCTGCTTCCGGGGCTGTACGCTTCCCCCCAAGAACTCAGATGACATTTGAAAATGATCTGTTTGGGAACCTTTTCCTAAAGCCCTTGATTCTATTGTTCTCGCTCCCCAGAGCTTTCTTCCTCTAACAGGGTAAGATCTTGAGGAAGTATGCCTGTGTTTCTGTTGTCACTTCTGATCAGAGCGATGCCAGCGGGGGGAGGAGGCAGTGGGGAGGGCAGAGACGGGGGGGATTGCCCTGGGCCCCACATACAGCTAGCAAGCATGCAAATGAATGCCAGCTCTGTAAAAATAGCCCCGGCAATCACATTTCATTACGGACAAGTTATTGGGCTTGGCTTACTGGAAACTGGCAAAAGGAGAAATGATGGGGAGGGGGCACGAAAAAGGCATAATTTATTCAAAGTAACTGGGTTTTGCAAAGGACTAGGGGTCAAAGTGCACACTTTGGGCACAATCCACCTGGAATTTCCCTGTATCAGCTCCACTGAAATGAATCTGAGATGCGCCAAAGTATGCCAAGTTGCTTTGCTTCATCTTGGTGCCACATTCTCTCTTCCCCCCTCCCGATTTTCTGAGTGCCCCCCTTTTTTTTGCATTTTCGGCGCCGCAGATATGCGTCGGCTTGACCCACTTAAATCCAGATCAGATTTGCATTCGACGGAGAATACAGATGCAGCCACTCAAATACTTTCCCCATGTTGAACGTACTAAGAAGCAGGAAAGTGCGGGTTAAAGAGAAAATAAGTAGGCAATAAGACAGCTCTGCCCAGCAGGGAGAGCTCTGCACATTTTGAAGGTCCCACAAGACTCACTCAAATGGTCTATGGGTGTTGTAAGAATATCAAGGTCATATATATATATGACCTTGATATTCTTACAACACCCATAGACCCATAGACCATTGTTGGCCTCGTGGGCCCCTCTTCCCTTTACCGTGGTAGGAGCTCAGCTGCTGGGGGGTGCCGGGAGTCCAGCTACCCCGCCATGCCCTCTTCTGCCACTTTGTAGAAAGCTGGGAAGTAAAGAAATAACAGAACCTGTGAACCACATTTTACAATCCCAGGAAGTAAAAGTGTGGGGGGGGGTATATTGAGCCCCTGGCAGACCACGATACATAGATCATGGCTCATGTTTGGTTTGTTGGGTCAGGGGCATAGGAAGTAGGGGGTGGGGGGGCGGTCTGCCCCAGGTTCCATCATGGAGGGGGTGACAAATTATCAAGGAACAATTACTGCCCTACTAGGGTGGTTCATAAAAAACTCTCTCCTTTTAAAAAATGCCTGCTCCAAAGGTCTTATCTTACTACACTAGGGATTATATAGCTATATATGAAATTTCATGCATATCTGTTAATATCTTGACCCTCCTCCACGAAAACAGCTGTTTACTTGGCCGTTTTCCTATGTAGTGAAGGCCGAAATTTCAATTCAGTAGAGCACTTACTGTTCCCAACCCTAACCCTGCGGAAAGCCATCTCATTAGACTTTAATTTGATTTTGACATGTTTTTAGGAGGTAATTTAATTATTGTTTGATTTTATATCAATGTTATGTATCTGATGTTAGCCGCCCTGAGCCCGACTTCGGCCGGAGAGGGCGGGATATAAATAAAAGTTTATTTTTACTTATTATTATTCCTTTGTAAGAAAATATGAAATAACGTAAAACCATTTTTTGCAGGGGGGGGGGAATCAAACAAACAAACAATGTGTGTGTGGGGGGGTGATGACAAGAACTTTTCTGCACCGGGTACCACCTGACCTTCCTACAGCTCTGTGTTGGGTCACAAGTGCCACAGGCGCAAATGGTGCCAACCATCAAGAAGAAGAAGAGTTTGGATTTGATATCCTGCTTTATCACTACCTGGCGCTGTGGGTTAAACCACAGAGCCTAGGGCTTGCCGATCAGAAGGTCGGTGGTTCGCATCCCCGCGACGGGGTGAGCTCCCGTTGCTCGGTCCCTGCTCCTGCCAACCTAGCAGTTCGAAAGCATGTCAAAATGCAAGTAGATAAATAGGTTCCGCTTCGGCGGGAAGGTAAATGGCGTTTCCGTGCTCTGCTCTGGTTCGCCAGAAGCGGCTTAGTCATGCTGGCCACATGACCGGCTCTGTACATGACCGGAGCTGTACGCTGGCTCCCTCGGCCAATAATGCGAGATGAGCGCCACAACCCCAGAGTCGGTCACCACTGGACCTAATGGTCAGGGGTCCCTTTACCTTTAAGGAGTCTCAAAGCTACTAACAATCTCCTTTCCCTTCCTCCCCCACAACAAACACTCTGTGAGGTGAGTGAGGCTGAGAGACTTCAGCCCAAGGTCACCAAGCAGCTGCATGTGGAGGAGCGGGGAAGCGAACCCGGTTCACCAGATTACGAGTCCACGGCTCTTAACCACTACACCACACTGGTGTACACTACACCTCATCAATGAGGTGACATCTCATCCATTTCTCTGCCCCCCCTCCCTGTAGAAGGCACGCCAGTTGGGTAACAGGCATGGCATGGCTGCAGCTATGACAAAGGAGTTTAGGGGTTTTTTGCTTGGAAAATCAGTAACCAAAGTCAGGAAACGAATTAACTCTCATAACTTGGGCAGGGGTTTCAATTTATTTATCTTTCAATAATACGTTTCCGGGCGAACAGTCGACATGAAAGGGAGCCGAGATCAAGGAAACGCAATTGGGTATTTGGGTCCGAAGCACAAAGGTTTGGCATGCTGGATTTATTTTGCAAAAAATGCACCTTAGAAGTGGCATCCCATATTAGGTTTGAAGAGGGAGTGCTATTTGTACACAAAGTGCTTTTGACCTTCCATGCTGAATGTGTATTGATTCAAGATTCAAGTGGATGAAGCCGGGAGATGCTTTCCTTTCCTTTCCTTTCCTGTTTTGTTTTGTTTTTTTAGCTTCACGCCCATTTTTAAAACTTGGTTACAGAGCAAAGGTTTGCATTTGCCATTGTGTTCTGTATTTCGGGACCTTAAGTTTCACATTGCTCCATTGTTTGAACATTGTTTAAACTTGTATATTGGTGGAATTAACCTATTTATAGCTTGTGAGTAAATTCTATTTGAATATTTTGTGGTAGATGCTTTCAGGATACTTGTAAAACTAATTATAGTTTTGGGTGTTTGTACAGTGGGACCTCGACTTACGAGCGATTCGACTTACGTGTTTTTCGACTTACGAATGACTTCCGGGAGAAACAAAATTCTCCCGCAACCGAATTTTTCGACTTACGAATAGAAGTCGCGGCCGCTTTTAATAGGATTTTTTCGACTTACGAATTTCGACTTACGAATTTTCGACTTACGATTTTTTTTCGCTCAATGCATTCCTATGGGGATTCGACTTACGAATGTTTTCGACTTACGAAAATTGCGTCGGAACGCATTATCGTCGTAAGTCGAGGTCCCACTGTACCTTTAAAACCTATTGGTGTTTGTTAATGTATTGCCCTGTCATGATTGAGGACTTAGGAGAAATTGTATTTAACCTTGTAACCTTCTGTTTAGTTTAGCCTTACCAACCAGGAACCGTTGAGGTTGTGAGCGTTTCAGCCTAGTTAAGTGCTTATGTATGAACAATTTGGTGAGTAACTTTTTAGATGTTAATATGTTTATTTATTCTAAGAATGTAAACGCTCACTATGTACACTGTAAATCATAATTATTATTATTTAAGATGATGTCCGTCCCTGAAGAAACGATAATAGTGAAAGGGGGATAATACAAGCTAGCCTCCCGTCGGGAGAAGCAGACGTGGACTCCTGAGAGACTTTGCACTCTTTGTACCTTTTGAGACATTTGTACGTTGTACGTTGTATGGAGTAGATTTCCTCCGGTTGCATCCTATATAATAAAGTGCAAGTGTCTCTGCGTCCAGTCCCTGAGTCCATGGGATTGCGCTACTGCGCATGTGCTCCATGGACACAGGGATTGGAGCGCAGAGATGTTAGCCGCACCTCTATTCAAACAGCAGCGCGAGCGAAGCGCATGCGCTTCGCGAGCCTCTGAGCACAGAGACTACGGGCGGAGGGGGAGCCGCTGCCGTCATGACGGTCATCACCGAGGCCGCTGAGGAGACGCTGGACGCCACCGACGTCGCTTCCTCGGGCGCCGCTTGCGGGGCGGGCTCGGCCGACACAGGCGCCGCAGGCCCTGCGGCCGGGCAGGGGGCCTTCAATCCCGCGTCTGCCGCCGCCGCCGAGCTCTCCGCTTCGTTCATGGCCGCCGCCTCCTCCACGGAGAGCGGGCCGGGCGAGAGCGGAGCATCCCCTGTCGGCCTCCCTCCCCGAGGGAAGCGGCCGAGGGCGGGAAGCTGAGGGAAGATCCCTCTCCGCGGAGGGAGAGCAAGAAGATGCCCCCGGGGCTCAAGGCCTCGCTCAGGACCCTGACTCTTTATTAATGCGTCTTCTTCGAGAGGGGGGGTGGCGGGAGGAATTGCACTCTGCGCCGGCTCAGGAGCGCTTTTGCCCAGGGGCGTGATCACAAGTAAGCAAGAAAACAGAGAGAGAAAACAAACAGATTAAGAAAGGAAGAAAACAAGGAGAGAGAGAGAGAGAGAGAGAGAGAGAGAGAGAGAGGATTCAATCTAGTGCCCGTTAATTTAACGGGCTTACAGTCTACTAGTATACATATATATATGATTGAATATTCTTCACGGTTTGCGTCATTTTGATATATTATTCTATTGTACCGTGTTGTCTGTTTTGTATTTGTTTTGTTTTTTAGCTTCACTTGGTTACAGAGCAAAGGTTTGCATTTGCCATTGTGTTCTGTATTTCGGGACCTTAAGTTTCCCATTGCTCCACATCTGCTGCACTCTAAATCAATTAATTATATAGAGACTAAGGTTGTCAGATTGAGTATATGTCGCACCCTTTACTCTCCCAATGGGGCTGCCCCTCTTGCTTCATTTCCCACCACCCTGTTCTGCTTCCTGTGTGGCAGAAGGACTGCACTTCTAGAAAGGAGCCACGACTGTTTTGTCTCCTGCTTCACCAGGAGATGCAGAAGTACAGTGGTACCTTGGTAGTCAAACGGCTTGGCTCTCAAACAAATCATTTCCTGAACGCTGCAAACCCGGAAGTAAGTATTCCGTTTTGCGAATGTTTTTTGGAAGACGAACATCTGACGCGGCTTCTACGGCTTGCGATTGAGTGCAGGAAGCTCCTGCAGCCAATCGGAAGCCGCGCCTTGGTTTTTGAACTGTTTCGGGAGTTGAACGGACACCCGGAACGAATTAAATTCAAGAACTGAAATATACTTGGAGTCAAGTGTGAATTTCATGCTCTTTATTCAGCTCCTAGTAGCAAGGAATGGATGTTTCCCCAAAACGTGTGCTATAAATACATTCTTTACACAATGGGCCCCACGTGATTGGCTAATTCCGGGATACTCCTGTAGGCCAATCAGGTTGTGGATTCACTTCCACCTGGAGCTGGGTTGGGTGGCTCCTGCAGACCAATCAAACTGCTGCATTCTGGATCCTATTGTTCTAGGACCAATCAGACTGCTGCATTCTGAATCCTATTGTTCTAGGACCAATCAGACTGCTGCATTCTGTATCCTATTCAGCTCAGTACATAACAAGAACCAAGGTACCACTGTATATGAATGTGCTCTGGCTCTGGCCATCCTCACTATTTTTTTTTTTTTAAAAAAAACATTTATCTAGTTTTTCAGAAACTAGAAAATTCTGGAAGATACTAGTTCATTCTAGAAGGTTCATTTCTGTTGGAAATGTTATGTTTCATGTTTTGACTATCTGAAGGTCACGCTGAGCCAGGAGAGAATATATTGTGCACCCAGCGAGCTGGTCATTCTCTCTCTTACTTTTGTTTTGTACCTCGCATGTTTGCAGTTTTTTCTCTGAAGTTTTGTTGTTGTTTTTTGGTAACGAAAGAGCCTGGAGCTTGCTGATCAGAAGGTCGGCGGTTCGAATCCCCGCGACGGGGTGAGCTCCCGTTGCCCAGTCCCAACTCCTGCCCACCTAGCAGTTTGAAAGCACGTCAAAGTGCAAGTAGATAAATAGGTACCGCTCCAGCAGGAAGGTAAACGGCGTTTCCGTGCGCTGCTCTGGTTCGCCAAGCGGCTTAGTCATGCTGGCCACATGACCCGGAAGCTGTACGCCGGCTCCCTCAGCCAATAAAGCGAGATGAGCGCCGCAACCCCAGAATCGTCCATGACTGGACCTAATGGTCAGGGGTCCCTTTACCTTTACCTTTATATTAACCTTTTCCTCCTACACCTTATCTATTAATACTGTATTTGAGGACTCTGCATCCTTTTTCTCTCTCGCACATAAGGTAACTGAGGAATGGATGGTGGAGAAGTTTGAATACAGTGAGAAGGTCGGGACATTGAAAAGAAAAGAAAAGTGCCTTTTTAAACAAAGATAGGTGTCTGAGTAAAGCAAGGGTGGAGGATCACTGGGAGGAAAATGACAGTTTAAACTAAGCAATGGCGGACATTTGAGTAAAGTAGGGAGGGAGGAAAAACTGAGAGCGGGTGGGGAGTGGTGATTTCAAACTATGGCAGAGGTTTAAGTAGAGTGAGCAGGGAGTGACACCGGTGAGTGTTCAGATCCTCCGAAGGAGCTCTCTTGGAAGTCAAAGCATGCTAAAAAAATATGGGGAATGGTGTGGCTCACAAAGGGGCATTTTCTGTGATGACTCCTAAACTGGGGGATGCCCTCCGCAAGCACCTTCTGTCATGGCTAAAGTCTTTGAGGGCAGAAACTAGAAAATTCTGGAAGATACTAGTTCATTCTAGAAGCTGTACGCCGGCTCCCTCGACCAATAATGCGAGATGAGCGCCGCAGCCCCAGAGTCGGACACGACTGGACCTAATGGTCAGGGGTCCCTTTACCTTTACAACTTTTTCTATTACTGATGAACCTTTGACTCTACGTGTTTTATTACTGCACGACGCACCCACTCCAAATATAGCCTTGTGGGACTCTTGCTATTCATCAGGACATGGAGTGCCTAGGAATTTAGGACCCATCCTGCCACTTTCACTGCATAACTTTCACTGTATGCTGCAGATGCACCTCTTTACCCTGACCTTTGACAGTTAAGATATTTTGTTTTGAGGGCCCAACCTCGTTTGAAACGGGGAGGGTTTCACTTTTTTTTTTATTTGTATCTGTTTTATCTGCTTTCATAACTGTGTATTATATTGTAACCCACACTGGGGACCTGAAGGTGAAGGGCGGGTAAGAAATCTAATAGACAGGGCAGATTTCAATGGGTCCAAAAGCCATTCAGAGAAGCAGAATCTGCCTGCTATTGTGTACTTCTCATTCATCGGAATGGGGCTTGTGCGGGAGAGCTCCAGGGTAACTGGTACTGAAAAATAACAAGGCAAAAAACTTTTCTTGTGGAATCTCTCTCTCTCTCTCTCTCTCTCTCTCACATACACACACACACACACACACAACTAATTGAAACGTTCCTGTGCTGCTGCACTCTGACAAGGGTGGCACCCTTTGTCATAAAATCAATGGCCTTATCCTTCCCCCTCCCTCGCAGACTCTTCTGTGACTATAGGGTCTGATTTTCCCACTCAAGCCTTCCTCCGATCATCGAGGTTAAGTGATCTTTTCATACCGCCTGGTTGGACTGTCAAAAGGCGTTGAGTAGCTTTTGAAAATGAGCCATGCTAAGTGGACTTGATGGAGGTTACAGCCACCATTATTGCTATCACCACCATAATAAAATGGAGAAGTAATGATGGGGAAGGTACTTATCGCCGGTTTTCTCTCTCTTTTTTTCAGATCACTCAAGATAGTTTTGGTCCGGTGCTTTTTGCCGGAGATAAATGGGATGTATACAAGATAAACGGTACCCGTCGTGTTTGCGTGTGCATGAAGTTTTCTAGGTGAGATGCGGAGTGGAGGAGGGCAACCCCATCCACGAGCTGAAAGCACAACCTTTTGTTCAATTGGACACAACTTCTTTGTGTTCACACACAGCGGCTATGCTCAGACATACAGGATCACACTGAAGAGAAACTGGCTCTGTTCATTTTCAGCAGGTGATGGCTTTGCACATGCCTTTGTGACATTGAAAAGCCACCCTCCCAGAATTCACCGGAGCAGTTTTTCGAGCAAAATAAAATAAAATTTAAAGATGCTGGACAAACATGTCACCAAATAGGTTTATAAGATGTGTGGAGAGCTTGGTTAAACGTGGGTGGGGAGAAGGAAGAGGAATTCGTTGCTGAATTTCAAGGCAAGCATGTACAGTGGTGCCTCGCAAGACGAAATTAATTTGTTCTGCGAGTTTTGTCGTCTTGCGAGTTTTTTCGTCTTGCGAAGCACGGTCCCTGCGAAGCGCTAGATGGCGCTGTTTCCCATAGAAATGCATTGAAGCGCGGTTTCCCATAGGAATGCATTGGGAACTCGCAAGACGTTTTCGTCTTGCGAAGCAAGCCCATAGGGAAATTCGTCTTGCGAAGCAACTCAAAAAATGAAAAACTCTTTCGTCTTGCGAGTTTTTCGTTTTGCGAGGCATTCGTCTTGCGGGGTACCACTGTATGTTGTCCCTACTGCAGCGGTCACCCGGTTGTGCGCAGCCTCTGGAGCGCAGGGTGGCGAGGCTACTTGGTGCCATTGCACCGCCCTCGCGGCATCCCTTATTTTCAAATCCGAAAGTTTGGGGGAAATCCCTTATTTTCAAATCTGAAAGTTGACAGCTATGCCAGAAGGTGATTTTTGTAAAAGAAAGGAAGGAAGGAAGGAAGGAAGGAAGGAAGGAAGGAAGGAAGGAAGAAGAAAGAAAGAAAGAAAGAAAGAAAGAAAGAAAGAAAGAAAGAAAGAAAGAAAGAAAGAAAGAAAGAAAGAAAGAAAGAAAGAAAGAAAGAAAGAAAGAAAGAAAGAAAGAAAGAAAGAAAGAAAGAAGTCAAAGTTATTTCTGGCTGCATTTGGGGAGTCCCTACTCAATACATCTTGGTTACTCACAGAAGATGCTTATTAATAAGCGAGGAAGGCACAGTTAGTTCAGCAGGCTTCGGGGTCGCCCAGTTAGGGGATAATTTACTTTGCAAACGCAGTACCGTATTGGATTCCTGTAACTCTGCAGACACCAGACAGCTGGCACCCTGGCAACAAGCTCTGTGCCTCACACACATGAAGAAACAGGAGGAAAGCAGCTTTGTGCTACCTCCAGGCTTCCTGTAATTAATCAGCAGCCTAAAGAAGTCAGTGCAGGAGGTGGAGGGGCTAAGCGAAAAAGTTGCAAGGCTAGTGAAGATAAGAAGGATGTGTCTCTCCTCCAGGGTAGGGGACCGGGGAAGGGAGGAGGAGGATGCAAGCAGGGTGACCCGTTTGTTGGACCTGGCGAATGCTAGCTAGCGCATCCAGCCTTGACTCACCGCGGGACGGATCGCTGGCCTACAGTGGTGGTGTAAGGAGGCAGAGGGAGGATTTTATTTATACATACATACATACATACATACAGTGATCCCTCAACTTACGAATGCCCCGACTTCCGTATTTTCCGAGTTACGAGGGATCAAAGCGGCCGCCGCTTCCGAATTTTTTCGACTTCCGATCGGAAGCCGCGGCCACTTTAGATAGGGTTTTTTCGACTTGCGAAGGTTTTTTCGAGGTACGAATGCGTTCTCCAATGCATTCCCATGGGGACTCGACTTACGATTTTTTCGAGTTCCGATGCTCCTGTCGG
This sequence comes from Darevskia nairensis, assembly GCA_034642065.1. Classification (NCBI taxonomy): domain Eukaryota; kingdom Metazoa; phylum Chordata; class Lepidosauria; order Squamata; family Lacertidae; genus Darevskia; species Darevskia nairensis. The sequence goes on from JAWWNI010000964.1 coordinate 1,572,440, forward strand.
AACGGATTACATTCATAAGTCGAGGGTCCACTGTACATACATACCCTGCCCATCTGCCTGAGTTTCCCCAGCCTCTCTGGGCAGCTCACAGCAGAATATTAAAAACATGATAAAACATCAAACATTTAAAAACTTCCCGATACAGGGCTGCCTTCAGATGTGTTCTAAAAATCAGATAGTTGTTTATTTCCTTGACATCTGGTGGGAGGGTGTCCCACAGGGCGGGCACCACCACTGAGAAGGCCCTCTGCCTGGTTCCCTATAACCTCACTTCTCGCAGTGAGGGAACCACCAGAAGGCCCTCGGTGCTGGACCTCAGTGTCCGGGCTGAACGATGGGGGTGGAGACGCTCCTTCAGGTATACTGGGCCGAGGGCTTTAAAGGTCAGCACCAACACTTTGAATTGTGTTTGGAAACGTACTGGAAGCCAATGTAGGTCTTTCAGGACCATATTGCCCCACAGGATACTCTTGTCAAGGAACCCGAGTTTGAATCAGACACAAGCCCTCCTCGGGTACATGAGGACACAACAAACTGTTGTATACCAAAGCAGGACATTGGTCCGCCTAGTTCGGCCATCACCGTCATGTGATGGGCAGTGGTTCTCTCCACTGCTAAGTTGGTCAATACGTCAAGCAAAGTGCAGAAGCGATGCTCTTGGGCCCTTGGAACAAAGGCACACTGACGGTTGCATTCCATGAAGTGAGGCAATCACTCAGACACTGCTGCAGGCAGAGATTGCAACTACCCACAGAGCTGCAATACGACTTATCAAAGCCCCTTCCACCTGTGAGATCAGGCAGCTATGTGCACTTGCCCAGCAACTGCAATAATAATAATTATTTATTATTTATTATTTATTATTTATTATTTATTATTTATTATTTATTATTTATTATTTATGCTTTTGAATTATGGTGCTGGAGGAGACTCTTGAGAGTCCCATGGACTGCAAGAAGATCAAACCTATCCATTCTGAGGTCCAGTGCCGAGGGCCTTCTGGTGGTTCCCTCATTGCGAGAAGCAAAGCTACAGGGAACCAGGCAGAAGGCCTTCTCGGTAGTGGCGCCCACCCTGTGGAACGCCCTCCCAGCAGAAGTCAAAGGTACTAACAACTATCTGACATTTAGAAGATGCCTGAAGACAGCCCTGTTCAGGGAAGTTTTTAATCTGTAACATGTGTATGTATTTTAATGTATGCTGGAGGCCGCCTAAAGTGGCCGGGGAGGCCCGACCAGATGGGCGGGATATAAATGATAAATTATTATTATTTATATTATTATAATATAATATTTATATTATATTATATTATTATTATTATTCCCCAGCCACTCTGGGCGGCTTCCAACAAAATATTACAATACAATAATCCATCAAACATTAAAAGCTTCCCTAAAGAGGGCTGCCTTCAGATGTCTTCTAAAACTCTGGTAGTTGTTGTTCTCTTTGACATCTGGTGGGAGGGTGTTCCACAGGGCGGGTGCCACTACCGAGAAGGCCCTCTGCCTGGTTACCTGTAACCTCACTTCTCGCAGGGAGGGAACCGCCAGAAGGCCTTCGGTGCTGGACCTCAGTGACTGGGTAGATCAATGTGGGTGGAGACGCTCCTTCAGATATACTGGACCAAGGCCATTTAGGGCTTTAAAGGTCAGCACCAACAGTTCAAATTGTGCTCGGAAACTGCAATGGCATCGGCAGAATAAAATCTCAGCTGAAAATATGAATATATTCTGACTCCCACCTCAGTAAAGAGTTGCTGAGCCGTTGAATTTTCTGACTGGAATACTTTTCTTTTTAATTCTAGGAAATAATCTTACAATGCATTAATAAAATGCCACTGAGAACACATGTGTAAATGTATAATTAAGCAGCAGTGGAAGTAGGGTACATTTATGGTAAATAAATAATTATTTTTCTTCAAAAAATACATATTACTTTTATTTATTATTATTTTGTACCCCCTTGGCTCTGTACCACCTTAAATCCAGTGCAGACTTACCCTATATACTCGAGTATAAGCCTAGTTTTTCAGCACATTTTTTGTGCTGAAAAAGCCGCCCTCGGCTTATACTCGAGTGAGGCAGGCAGTGGCTCCTATGAAGCTTTCCCAGGTTTTTTGTGGTAAAATTGGGTGCCTCGGCTTATATTCGGGTCGGCTTATACTCGAGTATATAGGTAGTTTACATAAACTGTAATTTTTGTGATACAACTTCTTCTGGACTCGAGTTGGGTGAGTGGCATGATTTAATGTTCCTTCGAAGTGTAGGATAGCCTCGTATAACCAACATACTTAAGTCTTGTTAATGCATGAAGGGGTTAACGCCATAGAGCTGACCTGTCAGGCTTAGCTAAATCATTCTCCTTCCCTTTGGGAGGAAGGTAATCAAGCCTATTGTTCCCCTTCAATCTGAGGTGGCTCCAAGCTCAGATCGCATGGCTCTGACAAGTCTTTCTTATGTTCCTATACAGGGGTACCTCTAGTTATGGACTCGATCTGTTCCGGGTTGCCATTTGCACCCCGAAAAGTCCGTAACTAGAGCGCCGCTTCTGCACATGTGTGCGAAGTGTGGAGAACGCTTCTGCGCACACATGTGCGGCGAAACCCGGAAGTATACACTTCCGGGTTTGCCGAGTTTGCAAGCCGAAAAGACGCAACGTGAACCTAACACAACACGAGGTATGACTGTACCAATAATTTAGGAACTTCTACCACTGTAATCAAGCTATGCTTTACTGCCTGTGTTTTCTGGCTATGAAAAAGCACATGAATCTGACCTTTGGAGAGTTTGTAAGTAAGCCATTTCTTAACGTACCAAAGATGAGATCCTTTTCTACGCTAGGTGAAGAGGGGAACTTGGGAAGGAACCTAGAAGGGCATATTTTAAAGGTCCAACAACCTATATTTCCATTATTTACCTTGCTGCATATTTTGTGATTTTAAATCTCTGCTGGGGTTCTTTTGCCAAAGAGTAATCGCCCCAAACCTGGATCTTCGAATCCATGAATTCTCCTTTTGTATCCCGCCCCCCGCCGTGCCACCAATGCAAAATAGAAGGCTACACAGACATCTCCCTCGTATTTTCTTTTTTTTAAATTATATTTATTGGGTTTTTAACATAAAAACAAAAATTTAACATCATTACACTCTACATAGTAAAAATACAAAACACACATTACAAAAACACAAACATACATCTTATTTTCCCTTTCATCATGTCTAATCATGTTGGGGTGACTTCCTCACGTCCCCCCCCCACTGCGTTTCATTATCAATCATCTTTAGTAATTTCTTAACATCTTTAAATATTATTTATTATTACCACTTATGTCCTTTTCTTATATAGGTCATAACCTAAAATCATACGTCTATACAACTTAACCTAAATCTCTACACTGAATGCTATCATTTCTTCCAACTTTTTCCAATCTTTAAATCTTACAATAATTTTTTTAATATACTTTAAATTTTTTCCAATCTTTCTCCACCATCTCCTTCCTCTGGTCACGGATTTTCCCGGTCATTTCGGCGAGCTCCATAAAGTCCATCATCTTCATCTGCCATTCAACTATCGTTGGTAGTTCCTGTGTCTTTCAGTTTCTTGCAAACATCTCCCTCGTATTTTCAGTCCCCTATGTAATTCCTGCTCTCGAAGCTACTAGCATGAGTTTGGCCAAACTGCGAGAGGCAGTGGAGGATAGGTGTGCCTGGCGTGCCTTGGTCCATGGGGTCACGAAGAGTCGGACACGACTGAACGACTGAACAACAACAACATGTAATTCCTGCATCTAGACTCCGAAGTACCAACACCACTGGGGTTGTGTGTGTGTGTGTGTGTGTGTGTGTGTGTGTGTGTGTGTGTGTGTGTGTGTGTGTGTGTGCAAATGGAGCCTAAAACGTCATACGGTTTCACTTTAGGGATTGACAGTGTGGGCAGCAATGGCTGTGAGCAAAGGACGCAAGTTTCTTACAGCCGGAGAGAAACAAACAAGCTTGGCAGGCGTAGTTTTGTGCAAGATCCAATTCCTGACTTCAGCGCTTGCGTAGGGACAGAAATAATAACCAAAAAAAGCTCGTTTCTGGTGTGAGCTTGCTTTGTTTGTTGGCAACTACACCTCAAACCTGCCCTCTCGTCTAATGCTTCCAACTCTTCCCCCCCCCACCCCACCCCCTAAAATAAGACCTCGGATTTTCATATGGTGATGGAAAATGAGTAATTTAAAACAATTAAGCAGGAGCTAATTAAAATCAGCTTGGTGTCCCTGAATGGCAGCTGGCCAGGTACCCAGCACTTGCTTTTGACTGCGGGGGCTTTCTTCAGCCAAGCAGACCTCCCCCATTTTTCCTGGGTGCATGGAGAGCTTCTGATCTGCTTCACAGCACCTGGCCTGTTCTGCTTACTCTTTCTTGCCTAGCTCAGAACGGCACCTACCTGAAACGCCCGGCTGTGCTTTATGGAGTCTGAAATTTTCTGGAGGTTGTGTCTTTCCGTGCAAACTCATTAGGCACTATTTATACCCAGTGCAGCTGTGAAGAGAGAGGTTCTGAACTCTGGCTTTTGACGGTAGGCTTTGTTTCTCATTTACATTTGCATATTAAAGTGTTTGCCTGAAATAGGCTATTGAAATTAATTCAGGATTAATTGGTGTCTTTATCTCATTAGGACAATCTAATTTAAGGATGATGAAATTGTTTAGCCTCCCGTTTGTATAATTAGATTGCTTTGAATTGCTGTCATTATTGGCTCTTTAGCATCATCTGTAGGCCTCAGACAGACAAGAGCTCCAACCTCATAAAGACCAATCATGTGTTACAGCAGAGTACCATTAACCCTTCTGAGTCCAAACTCAAACAAGGGAAGGCACAATGGAAGATACTTGTCTGCACATGGCGAAAACTCCCTTGTCTGCTTGGACTCTTCTGCTGCTTATTGCCTGAAACAGAATCTGCCATGACAATGGCAAGGCGCATGGTTTGTTAAGAGGAACAAAGTGACAACTGTGGCCATTTGCACAGAGAAGCAAAGAGAGGGGCAGTGAGGTCAGGAGAGTTCGGTCCCCCACTTTGCTGGCCTCCTCTTGGTGGTGGTGATACAGAAAACCCCACTGATGAAGCCTCTATGGTTTGGAACAGCTGGTGCTCCTATTGAAGCCCTAGGCCAGTGATGGCTAACCTTGACACTCCAGATGTTTTGGGACTACAACTCCCATCATCCCTGACCACTGATCCTGTTAGCTAGGGATGATGAGAGTTGTAGTTCCAAAACATCTGGGGTGTCAAGGTTAGCCATCACTGCCCTAGGGACTCAGTGGGATACGGAGCTGACAAAGCGTGTTCTCCTTCATGGTGTTGCAGTGGGAGCCAGCAAATCACCCCTCTGGTGCTGGGCAGGATCAGATAGATGGCCACAGCTCCGATTGGGTCCTGGGTTGTATGGGAATGTTTGGAATGTGGATGAGGATATATTGCTTAAGATATCCTTATCCTAACTTGTGTTTACAAGTTCCAACTAAGTCAGCAGAGTTACATTCCCCTTTTTAAATCACACAGCAGAAGGTTGCTCAGGTTTGTTTAAACTTCTGTAAAATAGTTTCCTGGTATTACCCCTTTATCCCTCTTCAAAATAAGACACTACACAAGTCTTCTATAAAAGCATGTAAAAACATTTACTCACAGAATCAAATGGTCACAATAAGATCCCAGATGAAGGCAGACTTAAGCTTAGAAAATATATGTACATGTGGAGACTCTCCATGTGGGAGAAGGCTCCATTTGGGCCCTCTTGGCTGGAAGCCAAGAGCCCATCTCTGCTCTAAGGTGTTGCTTGCTTGAAGTCCTGATCCAAGAGAGGGAAAATGGCCACTGACCTGTGGTTTTGTCCTAACCTGACCAGGTGAAGCCACTCCCACTTTCAGTTACTTAGTGGAAGTTGTCTCAGTCCAGGTAAACAGGAAGTTACGGCTGGAGGACTGAGACACCTTCATGTCCACTCTAGCAGTGTTATATTTGACTGCTCTGTGTTTTTACATCCCACAGGTTGTTGTTGGGGAGATTTAGTTGTTGCAATTTGTGATGGACAGCCTAGCGGGTATATAACCCTTGGCACGCCCTGTGATGTTCCTCTTTGCTGCATGCAACGGATCTCCCGCCCTTCCTCTCCCTTTTATTAGGCCTCTGTGTTGACCTTGCTATGCCTGCCATGGGGTCGTCTGCTTTTGGGGCAGGGGCCTGGTAGGAATTTTTCCAGTTGGCTGATTGGCTGGTGCCTTCTGGTTTTCGCCTACTGCGTAGCAAATAGTCACAACTTATAAGGTTTGTGGTTAGGCATTGGCTATTGTGTTCATTGGTGGAGGGGTAAAGATTGGCTGTGTCTGCCCCTCCAATGCTGCTCCAATTCCGTTAAAGAAATCTAGGAGCTCGCCATGCTTTTGTCCATATCCCCCGGTCGGGGGCCAGGGCCACACAAGAGCCTCTGGGAGCATTTGGGGAGAGACGTTGGGTCTGACCCCCGACCTCCTTTTTCTCTCCCCTCAGTGTTTTCCCTTTACTGACGGTCGTCAGTTCTGTCCTCAGTGGGACAGATAGTCTAAACCAATGCCTATGCAACCACTCACACGGTTTGTATTTCAATAAAGTTATGGCCAAAATTATGCCAAAAACCAAAACCTAAATTACCGTCTGAGGTGTGAGTCATTTGAAGGGTGGTTTGGGGACCTCGACACACAACTGTAGACAGGATTGTTTCTATGCACTCTCTAGATTCAGCTTGGTTACAAATACCAACAGTTACAAATACCAGAGTTTAGGCCAGTTTAGCTCCCCTGAGAATGGAGATTTTTGCCAGAGGAGTTGAGATTCCTGCATTGCGGAGGGTTGGATGAGATGACCCCCCCTCCCCCAGGATTCCTTCCAACTCTACAATACTATGATGCTGATGATTTATTGACTTTATATACCGCCCTATACCCAGAGGCCTCAGGGGGTTCAAAGAAAAGATCAACATAAAAACCACAATAGAGTGATACCTCGGTTTTCGAACGTCTCCATTGACAAACGTTTCGGAACTAGAATGCTGTAAATGAATGCTTCAGTTTTTGAACACTTTTGGGAAGTCGGAACACTGCTTCCGTTTTGAGTTTCCCTATTGCATTGAGGCTTCCGCATTGAGTTTTCGGTTTTTGAACGTTTCGGAACTCGAACGGTCTTCTGTAATGGATTACGTTCGAAAATCAAGGTATTACTGTATATATAATCAAAATTAAATCAACAACCCAATAACAACCCCCCCCCAAGAAAATGTGTATATGTGTATATATCTTTATTGTCATTGTACAAGTACAACGAAATTGGATTTAAAATAATTGTTGTTGTTGTTCAGTCGTTCAGTCGTGTCCGACTCTATATATACTCTTTGTCAAAGTATATATTTAAAGTAGATGAATAAATGAGCAAATTAAGTTAATTTGGAATATGCAGAAAACATATATAAAAAAACAAATTCAAGGAACCCCAGAAAGAGGGGGAAGGAAGTCAAGTTTTGAAATGTTGAAATGATTGTAAAATTATTGAAATGGATAAAACTGAAAATAATAAGTAAAATAATAATAAAAAGGAAAAGCGGGACATTCTGGGATCAAATCAGAAACTGGGAGGACTTCTATAAATCTGGGACTGTCCCTGGAAAATGGGGACACTTGGAGGGTCTGAATGAGGTCCCAAAAAGAACAGGGGGCGGCAGTGGTTTAATGGGTGAACAGGGAGTGGTGACTGCATTAACCACCTAGTTTGGAAGCAGCCAAATAAAACTTAAGAAGATCATTGTGGTTTTTTTCTTCTAGAAGATTGCAAGCCTGGCTGAAATGCTGCATCAGGCCACAAAGCTACCTCCCCAGGCTTACAGATGTCCCCTTAGAGCTTTGGTCCATGATTTCTGAGCCAGGGAGGTCACTGGTCTCATCCTCCAAATCATAGCTGTCAACCCTCCCTTTTTTTGTGGGAAACTCCCTTATTCCAATGCTGTTTCCCCGCTGCTATCCTGGATTGTTGATATCCCTTAAATTTCCCGGATTTCAAAGGAAGCAGCTCCTCTCCCTCCCTGCCGGCCAGGGAGGCTCCTCAGCTGCGTTGCTCGGCTGCCAATAAGGAGTCTGAGACTGACTGGGGGCGGAGCTTGCATGCCTTGTGCAGCCAGACCCTCACGCCCAACCAGACAGACAGCCTGCCTGCCATCTATGCGCTCGCTCTTTCGCTCACCCGTTCGCGCGCAGCCTCTGGAGTGCAGGGTGGCGAGGCTACTTGGTGCCATTGCACCGCCCTCGCGGCATCCCTTATTTTCAAATCCGAAAGTGGACAGCTATGCTCCGAATCCCAGTCCGGTTCCCCCCTCAACCAGTATGGAAGAGATACAGCTTGAACGATGAAGTTATAACAGTTGACGGTGCCATCCCTGTTCCTATAATCCAGCAGCACTTTGCAATAAGTGACAGGCCCTCACTAATTCCTTTTGCCTTTGCTCCATGGGCAGTGGCGGCAGGAGCAATGTTAATCATGTGCAATGAACTTCGCATATTCACGGGGTTGTAATAGGCACTTCCCTGGGACTGACACTGTAATTTAGCTATAACCTAATGGCCACTGATTGTAACAATAAGTAATTATGTCAGCTAAATGCAGTGTTGATGGCAATTGATGATAGCGGTCAAAGCCAACTGAGCTTGGAGTAGCCATTTCTACAAGGCAAGGATGACTGAGAAGCGTTAACAGTGTGCTCCGAATATCTTCTCCTGTCAGCTTCTTTACAGAGCATGGCGGCCCATTTCACCGGAAAGGTCTCCCGGGTGAGCTCCATTGAAATGAATGGGAACAGTGCAAGACTACAGCCCCTGAACTACAGGCCTCCACCAACCACCCAACTCTTCTTCCACCAGTGACTCAACTGATCATGAGTTTGTGGTTACTGGTTGTGAAACATGACACCAATGGAGTTTTAGTTTCTGGGTTTTTTTATGCTGCCTCTTTTGGGATGTAAACACACAGAGCAGTCAAATATAGCACTGCTAGAGTGTACATGAAGGTGTCTCAGTCCTCCAGCCGTAACTTCCTGTTTACCTGGACTGAGACAACTTCCAGTAAGTAACTGAAAGTGGGCGTGGCTTCACCTGGGCAGGTTAGGACAAAACCACAGGTCAGTGGCCATTTTCCCTCTCTTGGATTGGGACTTCAAGCAAGCAACATCTTAGAGCAGAGATGGGCTCTTGGCTTCCAGCCAAGAGGGCCCAAATGGAGCCTTCTCCCACATGGAGAGTCTCCACATGTATATATATTTTCTAAGCTTAAGTCTTCCTTCATCTGGGATCTTATTGTGACCATTTGATTCTGTGAGTAAACGTTTTTACATGCTTTTATAGAAGACTTGTGTAGTGTCTTATTTTGAAGAGGGATAAAGGGGTAATACCAGGAAAATATTTTACAGAGGTTTAAACAAACCTGAGCAACCTTCTGCTGTGTGATTAAAAGGGGAATGTAACTCTGCTGATTTAGTTGGAACTTGTAAACACAAGTTAGGATAAGGATATCTTAAGCAATATATCCTCATCCACATTCCAAACATTCCCACACCTCTGTGCTCATCTACAAGGTAACTCTGTGGCTGGCTGGCAATCCTTGGGGTCCTTTGCATTGTCCACGTAAGTCCTCAGTTTTGCATTATGTGTAGTAGTAGTAGAAGAGGAAGAGGAGGAGGAGGAGGAGGAGTTTGGATTTGATATCCCGCTTTATCACTACCCGAAGGAGTCTCAAAGTGGCTCACAATCTCCTTTCCCTTCCTCCCCCACAACAAACACTCTGTGGGGTGAGTGGGGCTGGGAGACTTCAGAGAAGTGTGACTAGCCCAAGGTCACCCAGCAGCTGCATGTGGAGGAGCGGATACACGAACCCGGTTCCCCAGATTATGAGTCTACTGCTCTTAACCACAACACCACACTGGCTCTCTGGTGTAGGAAAGTGTGTTTTGACAACACCGGCTTGCGCTCATCCATTATGATTTAGTTTATTTATTTATTTTTTTAAAAAAAATTATTTGGTTTTTCAAATTAAAATTTTACAGAGGAGAAATGCACGCTAAAATTAATTTTAACTCTGTTGTATTTGCTGAGCTGGTTGGACACTGCTGTCAGATGAATGAGGTCCCTGAAGTTTGATCCAGGGCTGAGCCTGGTGAGCTTTGCTGGTATCTTTAAGAAAAATGGCAACACACCAATTTTCACATTCTGTAAAAAAATCTTCTGAAACTTGCTTGGTTTGGATCATTGGTCATCACCAGCGTCCACATAACAATTAAGCTACATATTTAGAGCACCCTCTTGGGAATCTTCCTTGGCACAAAGACTGACTAGCTTGTTTCAAAAGCCTCCAATATGAATCTTCCATATGAAGACAATAATAATAATAATAATAATAATAATTATTATTATTATTATTATTTATACCCCGCCCTTCCCGTCCGAAACCGGGCTCAGGGTGGCTAACACCAATAAAATTACAATAAAATATAAAATAAAGAAAACCCGTTAATTAAAATACAGGTTAAAATACAATTTGAAATTTAAATGCAGCTTCATTTATCGCCCATAATCACTTCATTTCCCACATTTTGACTCCGGTAGGATTGCAGCCTTCAACACGTTAATTTGTTTCCGTTACTTTAAAAGCTGTCAAGAGATTGCAGTGTAAAGTCCTTACAAACTTGAGAAAGTTATTGAATTTTAAAGTTCAGTGATGCGGCAAAATGTCTCAGTAGGTGTTCAACGGGATTTACTTGCAATTAGGTGTGCGCTGTGGGTTAAACCACAGAGCCCAGGGCTTGCCGATCAGAAGGTCGGCGGTTCGAATCCCTGCGACGGGGTGAGCTCCCGTTGTTCAGTCCCTGCTGCTGGCAACCTATGCTGGCCACATGACCCGAAAGCTGTACGCCAGCTCCCTCGGCCAGTAAAGCGAGATGAGCGCCACAACCCCAGAGTTGTCTGCAACTGGACCTAACGGTCAAGTGTCCCTTTACCTTTACCTTTAGGTCTGCATAGGGTGATTGATTGATTGATTGAATTTATATACTGCCCTATACCCGGATGGATCATGGTGATTCACAGAACAAGATCATCATAAAAAACACAATATATATAATCAATATAAACAACAACAACCCAGTAACACTGCCCCCCCCCAAGAGAGCCACATTTTAAACGGGCATAGGATGTTGATCAGGTCTACCAAAGGCCTGGTTAAAAAGGAATGTTTTTGCCTGGCACCTAAAGGTGTATAATGAAGGCGCCAGGCGAACTTCCCTGGGGAGAGCATTCCACAGATGGGGAGCCACTGCAGAGAAGGCCCTGCTCTCATGTTGCCACCCTTTGGACCGCTCAAGGAGGAGGCACATGAAGGAGGGCCTCAGAAGATGATCTCAGGGTCTGGGTAGGTTCAAATGGAAAGAGGAGGTCCTTGAGGTATTGCAGTCCTGAGTCATTTAAGGCTTTATAGGTCAAAACCAGCACTTTGAGTAGCCAGTGCAGTCGGACCAGGATCGGTGTAATATGCTGAAACCGTCTTGCTCCAATGAGCAATCTGGTCGCAGAATTCTGCACTAGCTGATGTTTCTGTACCGTCTTCAGAAGCAGCCCTACATATAACGCAGTGCAGTAATCTAACCTTGAGGTTACCAGAGCATAGACAACAGTAGTTAGGCTATCCCTGTCCAGATAGGGGCGTAGCTGGGCCATCAGCCGAAGCTGATGGAAGGCACTCTGGGCCACTGAGGCTATACTGAGCCCAGTCTCTCACCTCCAAGGTAGGACCATTTGTAGTTAGGACCTGAGGCCACCTGGCTAAGTCTCTCCCCCAGCCTTCATCTTCACGAATCATCAACTTGGAAGGAGAAGCAGGGTCTTCTCCTCTGCTGCACTGAATCCTTGGACTGAATTTCACATCAGCACAGGGACCATCTTTCTCTATGAGTGGCTCACGGGACAAGTAGAGAACTACTGTTGTTGCGCCTCTATCTTCACCATGTTTTAAATGCACATTTCAGTTCAGGAGAAAAGAGCACCCAATTTAATGATAGCAAAGGAATGGCCGGGGCAACCCAGTCAGGTGGGCAGGGTACAAATAGTAAAATTATTATTATTATTATTATGGCCAATATGAAATCAAATGGTGCATTGACAAACACACAAAACACACTGCAACAGTGCGACATTTTCTCCTTTTCCTCTGAAAGCAATTGCCAACACTCAGCGGCGTAGGTAGTGGGGGGCGGGGGGGGCGGATCGCCCCAGGTTCCATCATGGAAGGGGTGACAAATTATCAAGGAACAATTACCGGTACTGCCCTACTAGGGCGGTTCATAAAAAACGTGTTGTTGTTTTTTTAAAAAAATGCCTGCTCCAAAGGTCTTACCTTACTACACTAGGGATTATATAGCTATATATGAAATTTCATGCATATCAGTTAATATCTTGACCCTCCTCCACGAAAATAGCTGTTTACTTGGCCGTTTTCCTATGTCGTGAAGGCTGAAATTTCAATTCAGTGGAGCACTTACTGTGCCCAACCCTAACCCTGCGGAAAGCCATCTAATTAGACTTTAATTTGATTTTGACATGTTTTTAGGAGGCAATTTAATTATTGTTTGATTTTATACCAATGTTATGTGATGATAGCCGCCCTGAGCGCCACTTTGGCCAGGGAGGGCAGGATATAAATAAATTATTATTAATAATATTAATTTATTTAATTTATTATTATTATTAAATTATTATTATTATTATTATTTTATTATTATTATTATTATTATTATTATTATTATTATTATTATTCCTTTGTAAGAAAATATGAAATAACGTAAAACCATTTTTCCAGGCAAAAAATAAAATAAAAAAATAATCAGTGTGTGTGTGTGTGTGTGTGTGTGTGTGTGGAGGGGGGGGTGACAAGAAATTTTCCGCACCGGGTACCACCTGACCTTCCTACGCCTCTGCCAACACTGGAGAAATAACACTGCCTTTAACTTCCAGGTTTCTCAGCTTGTCAATTCCCCTCTTTTGGCAGTACTGCGTTCCCTTTCGATATTTCCAAATACAGGTGGCAAGGGAGACAACAATCGGCGAAAGATGCTGCATTTGCATTTTTGAAATTCCTTGTTTTCCGTTGCCAGCCAGCATGTCCAACAATTGACAGAACTCCTCATGAGAGCAGACATTGCAGAGGTTTCAAATGAGGACTGTTTTTGTTTTTTTGAGCACCAGACACTGTTAAAGACCACGTGCACGAAACCTACCAGGAGAGAGAAGGCACCTGGAAAACTTGAGAAATGTCTCCCATTATTTGCAGAGTGACATAGGAAAACTTCTCAGACTGAAACAAGAAAGGCAATTAGTCTCCTCTATGAAAACAAAGAGACATCTGGGCCAAGTCTGCTAACATATACTCAGGGGGCAGGTATTGTACATGAGGAATATCCTCCTGCTGCAAATCCGCCCCCAAATTCTCAAGTTAATCTCAAGTACCACAGTTCTCAGCAATCCTCTTTAAAGCAGCCAGATGCTGTAATGACTCATTCCCCACCCTTCTCAGAAACAGGTTTCTGTTTAACTCCCGAAGCACTGAATCAGGGCTAAGTGGCTCTGGTAAATGCTGTGCGGTAGCCCAGGAGTGAAAGTGCAAAATTCAAATTAAGGCTCTCGAGGGACAAATTGGGCTGTCACTCACGGCTGGGGCTCAGAGAGCATAGCTGTCAGCAGAAGGCTTGACAGCAGATGTATATCTAAAAAAAAAAAATGTAGTATAAACACCAACAACTGGGAAACACTGGCCTGCGAGCGCTCCAATTGGAGAACAACCTTCACAAAAGGTGCCATGGACTCTGAAGGTGCTCGAACTCGGGACGGAAGGGAGAAACGTGCTAAGAGGAAGGCACGCTTGGCAAACCCTCACCGTGATCAACTCCCGCCTAGAAACCAATGTCCCCACTGTGGAAGGACGTGTGGATCCAGAATTGGCCTCCACAGTCACTGTTAAGCATAGCTGTCAACTTTCAGATTTGAAAATAAGGGATCAGCAGCCTCACCTGTCTCAGGGACAGTCTACAGTTCTCGGGGACAGTCCACGCCGCGGTAATCCCCCCAGGCTACAAATTAATTTACACCAGGCTACACACCATCATCTTTCCCCACCTCAGGGTCTCTTTTCCAGGGAGTCATCTCTTCTCATGCGATGCTTCAGGATCTGTCCTTCTGGTGAGCAGCCAGGGCCGATGTCCTTCAGAATGGATTGGTTTGCTCTTCTTGCAGTCCACAGGACTCCAGCACCACAATTCAAAAGCGTCAATTCTTCATGGGGGGGATTGATCAGGTTCACTCTTTTGGCTCTCTGGCATCCATTAATGACTTATTATACAAACGTGTTGCAGACTTTGCATCCTTTAACACTCTTTTGGAAGGAGTGTATTTGTGGGCTGGGCCAGAGTGGTTGATTTTACATGCAAGCAAAGCACAAACAGTGCTGTTGTCTAATGACATCCTATTCTCTGTAACTATTGGTGAGCAACGCAGCTGAGCAACGCAGCTGAGGAGCCTCCCTGGCCGGCAGGGAGGGAGAGGAGCTGCTTCCTTTGAAATCCGGGAAATTTACGGGATATCTAACAATCCAGGATAGCAGCGGGAAACGGCGCTGGAATATGGGAATTTCCCGCCAAAAAAGGGAAACAGCGCAAACCGGCGCTGGAATAAGGGAATTTCCCACCAAGAAAGGGAAGGTTGACAGCTATGTCTGGGATCGGTTCAACCCAGATGGAATGTTTTTTTCTGCATGGAGGGAAACAGACAGACCCTGAATTCCACATGTTCTTCTTTTTGGCCAACCGGTGTGTGAAAATGTGGCCAACTCCCATCCGGCTTTCTGGTGAGAGCGGTGGACTGGAGGGTGGGCCCTGCTTTGCACCTCCCTCACTCCTGTTTTCCGGAGAAGAAAGGCTCCTGCCCGTGACACACACCGCAGGGGAGCTACGGGCCCCTGCCTTCTCGTTCTCTTGCACATCTCGTCTCCACTTGTTCAGTGTTAATATCGCCTGGCTCACCTCCTCCAATAAAGCAAACACAGCCAGGAGCTTTTACAGGCGTCCAAGGGGTTTGCTGAGCAGCTGCCATTGAATTTCTGTCATGGCTGGTTCCCTTGAGGTCCTTAGCAATCTCCGCCTGCAGTCTCATCGAGTGTCTCTCTTGCAGAACCAAAGATTGCTCTTTCCTTTCTTTTCTTGTTCTCTGACCTGCTTTTCCTGCCTCTGGTCTAGTAGCTCATAGACCCACAAACTAGCCTTTCCTTTAATATCATAGCTGTCAACCCTCCCTTTTTTGACGGGAAACTCCCTTATTCCAATGCCGTTTCCCGCTGCTATCCCGGATTGTTGATATCCCTTAAATTTCCCGGATTTCAAAGGAAGCAGCTCCTCTCCCTCCCTGCCGGCCAGGGAGGCTCCTCAGCTGCGTTGCTCGGCTGCCAATAAGGAGTCTGAGACCGACTGGGGGCGGAGCTTGCATGCCTTGTGCAGCCAGACCCTCACGCCCAACCAGACAGACAGCCTGCCATCTATGCGCTCGCTCTTTCGCTCACCCGTTCGTGCGCAGCCTCTGGAGCGCAGGGTGGCGAGGCTACTTGGTGCCATTGCACCGCCCTCGCGGCATCCCTTATTTTCAAATCCGAAAGCTTGGAAAAAATCCCTTATTTTCAAATCTGAAAGTTGACAGCTATGATATATATATAGAAGAGAAGAGTTTTGGATTTGATATCCCGCTTTATCACTACCCTAAGGAGTCTTAAAGCGGCTAACAATCTCCTTTCCCCTCCTCCATAGCAGTCAACTTTCCCCTTTTTTGGCGGGAAATTCCCTTATTCCAAATTGGATTCCTCGCGAGAAAAGGGAAAGGTTGACAGCTATGCCCTCCTCCCCCACAACAAACACTGTGAGGTGAGTGGGGCTGAGAGACTTCAAAGAAGTGTGACTAGCCCAAGGTCACCCAGCAGCTGCATGTGGAGGAGAGGGGAATAGAACCCGGTTCACCAGATTACGAGTCCACCGCTCTTAACCACTACACCACACTGTCCCCAAATCATCCACAGCTGCAGATGAGTTGCACAAAGGGCAGGAACCATGTCTGCTCCCAGGTAAAGGAAGAGTGGGGCGATAGCTTAGGATCGCCATATTTCAAAAAGTGAAAATCTGGATACAAATGTTGTTGAGGGTTTTGGGCTGATTTCCTTCAGAATGGATTGGTGTGATGTTCTTGCAGTCCATGGGACTCTCAAGAGTCTCATCCAGCACCATAATTCAAAAGCATTCATTCTTCGGCGATCAGTCTTCTTAATGGTCCCGCTCTCACTTCCATACATCACTACTCCCCACATTATAGTTAAAATGAATATGAAACCCCCTCCCCACTTTTCTCTCTCAGACCCCACCGCCCCGTTTGCCCAGCTCCAGGGGCGGCAGCCTCTCTTTTCCGCCTCCGCTCTTTCCCGCCTCGTCGCCATATGGTTGACGGGGAGCAGCTGGCGGGTGCAGGGAAAGGGGAGGCCACCGGCAAAGCCGTGCAGCTCCCCCACTCGCTGCAGCGCCCCTGAGAGGCTGGCACCCTGGTGCAATGCACCACTAAGTCCTATGGGAAAGACGGCCCTGGGAACAGTAAGTGCTCCACTGAATTGAAATTTCAGCCTTCACGACATAGGAAAACGGCCAAGTAAACAGCTATTTTCGTGTAGGAGGGTCAAGATATTAACTGATATGCATGAAATTTCATATATAGCTATATAATCCCTAGTGTAGTAAGATAAGATCTTTGGAGCAGGCATTTTCAAAAAAGAAAAAGTTTTTTATGAACCACCCTAGTAGGGCAGTAATTGTTCCTTGATAATTTGTCACCCCCTCCATGATGGAACCTGGGGCGGACCGCCGCCCTCCGTCCCCCACTTCCTACGCCCCTGCCCCTGATGTCACTAGGCTTTGGTTCGGGCCTTCAAACAATGGTGGATATTCTCCGAAATAGTAAGTTTAATTGCTCACACACCGGCAACCCCTTAGAAGCAGACTTGTTCAAAATGCCATTATTTCTGAATTTCTAGTACACAAGACATTCTGAAGCACAATACATGGCATGTTACACAGTGCAGTGCATTAGCAAAAACCTAATGGAAGATAGTCTCTCAAGCAGTTCGGAATAAAGCCCATTATAAAATCAACGCTTTCGCTAGAATAAAGTGTGCATTTGCTTAACACAAGAGCTGCACTTTAAAAGCATGTTAGGAGCAATTGCTCTTCAGAATACATAAAAATGGAGGCAACTGGCTATTAAACTGCTACCATACTCTGTCCCCCACTCAAGTTCACTTACAAAAGCAATAAGATAGTTTTTCTAAAATGAGGGGAAGAGATAATGAAACAGTTGGATTCAGAATCGTAGACTCTAAGACATGGGTAGGCAAACTAAGGCCTGGGTGCCGGATCCAGCCATAGCTGTCAACCCTCCCTTTTTTGGGCGGGAAACTCCCTTATTCCAATGCCGTTTCCCGCTGCTATCCTGGATTGTTGATATCCCTTAAATTTCCCGGATTTCAAAGGAAGCAGCTCCTCTCCCTCCCTGCCGGCCAGGGAGGCTCCTCAGCTGCGTTGCTCGGCTGCCAATAAGGAGTCTGAGACCGACTGGGGGCGGAGCTTGCATGCCTTGTGCAGCCAGACCCTCACGCCCAAACAGACAGCCTGACTGCCATCTACGCGCTCGCTCTTTCGCTCACCCGTTCACTCGCAGCCTCTGGAGCGCAGGGTGGCGAGGCTACTTGGTATTTGATTTGAATTATTTTATTATTTTTATTTTTATGTAAGTAGAACTTTTAATGAGGGTGAAAGAGGAGAGCGCAAAATATGGTCTGAAGCTCAAGTAGCCATTGCACCGCCCTCGCGGCATCCCTTATTTTCAAATCCGAAAGTTTGGGAAAATCCCTTATTTTCAAATCCGAAAGTTGACAGCTATGGGAGGGGTGTGGCTCATGAAAGGATGAATGAAGGAATGTAATCCTGTGGAAGGCAGGACAAATCTAAAATAAGGAAGAACGTGGACACAAAATATCCATCTCCATTTGGACCAATTCTCTGTGTCTCATTGGTAAAACAAAAGCAGGTTTTATATTATAATACCAAGAACCTCAGCTTTCCTTTCTGTTTTTCCCCCTCCCAAGGAAGTTCATAGCTCTCATTGTCATGGAAATACAGTTGAGAACATGCGATATCTGTCAAGGCTGCAGTGTTTAGAAGCCAGGGGGCAAAAAATGCAATTTATTTCTCTCAACATACTCCCATTACTAATTCAGAATGTTCAAGAGGCCTCGTTTCAGGTATGACATTGGAATATCTTTTGCATCTTTCCTCCAATTGCCTTTAAAACATGTGATTGAGCCAAGATGGAATTCGAGTGGAGGGTTTACACATCAAGATTCCTTGCGATAGCTCAGGGCTCAAGGGTGGTACCACATTACATCACCCCCCACACACTACTGTGGCCTTGAAATATGTGGTGACTGAGTGGCTGTGCCCACTTGAAATGTAGAACCACGTCCTGAACTTGTGATCCAAATTCCTTTCTGCCGCTTCCGTTTGCATGAGAGATCTTGGGCCACTTCAGATTATGTCTGGGCTGATCCTGCCTATTGTGAGGGGCACCTGTCCTCCCAATGGATCTTGGGTGCCCCCAACTTCTACCAGTCTTGCATATTCATGTTAAGATGACACATTCCAAGTTAGACTAGGAATGTAAAATCCAGTGTATGTGGGCCTCTCTAGCTCTCTCTTGCCATTCCTGGATTTGATTTGAATTATTTTATTATTTTTATTTTTATGTAAGCAGAACTTTTAATGAGGGTGAAAGAGGAGAGCGCAAAATATGGTCTGAAGCTCAACATCAAAAAAACTAAGATCATGGCCATGTTCCATGATCACTGCAGATGGTGACAGCAGTCACGAAATTAGAAGACGGCTGCTTCTTGGGAGAAAAGCAATGACAAACCTAGACAACATCTTAAAAAGCAGAGACATCACTTTGCCGACAAAGGTCCGTATAGTTAAAGCTATGGTTTCCCCAGTAGTAATGTACGGAAGTGAGAGCTGGACCATAAAGAAGGCTGATCGCTGAAGAATTGATGCTTTTGAATTATGGTGCTGGAGGAGACTCTTGAGAGTCCCATGGACTGCAATAAGATCAAACCTCTCCATTCTGAAGGAAATCAGCCCTGAGTGCTCACTGGAAGGACAAATCCTGAAGCTGAGGCTCCAAGACTTTGGCCACCTCATGAGAAGAGAAGACTCCCTGGAAAAGACCCTGGTGTTGGGAAAGATGGAGGGCACAAGGAGAAGGGGGCGACAGAGGACGAGATGGTTGGACAGTGTTCTCAAAGCTACCAACATGAATCTGACCAAACTGTGGGAGGCAGTGGAAGACAGAAGTGCCTGGCGTGCTCTGGTCCATGGGGTCATAGAATAGAATAGAATCATAGAGTTGGAAGAGACCACAAGGGCCATCCAGTCCAACCCCCTGCCAAGCAGGAACACCATCAAAGCATTCTTGACAGATGGCTGTCAAACCTCTGCTTAAAGACCTCCGAAGAAGGAGACTCCACCACACTCCTTGGCAGCAAATTCCACTGTCGAACAGCTCTTACTGTCAGGAAGTTCTTCCGAATGTTTAGGTGGAATCTTCTTTCTTGTAGTTTGAATCCATTGCTCCATGTCCGCTTCTCTGGAGCAGCAGAAAACAACCTTTCTCCCTCCTCTATATGACATCCTTTTATATATTTGAACATGGCTATCATATCACCCCTTAACCTTCTCTTCTCCAGGCTAAACATACCCAGCTCCCTAAGCCGTTCCTCATAAGGCATCGTTTCCAGGCCTTTGACCATTTTGGTTGCCCTCCTCTGGACATGTTCCAGCTTGTCAGTATCCTTCTTGAACTGTGGTGCCCAGAACTGGACACAGTATTCCAGGTGGGGTCTGACCAGAGCGGAATACAGTGGTACTATTACTTCCCTTGATCTAGATGCTATACTCCTATTGATGCAGCCCAGAATTGCATTGGCTTTTCATGAAGAGTCGGACACGACTAACCGACTAAACAACAACAACAGAATTCACATAAGTGATGCCTGTACCTCAAGGACTGCCTCTCCCCATATGAACCGACCCGGACCCTGTGATCATCATCTGAGATCCTTCTTTGCATGGTCCCTTGTTGGATATTCTCTCTCTCTCTGTGAGAATCATTTGGTCCAGAAACAAGAGAAGAACAGAGAAGAAGTTTCAAGAAGCAGCAGAAGGCTGAGATTGTTTTGTCTATGCAAGGACATTTTCTGTGGGAACAGTTCTTTGGACATGCGCCGTAGGACAGGAAGTACTGATAACAAGAGTTCTGTGCAATTTGTTGTAACTAGTGAGTCTCTTGCTTGCGCCTTGCGGTGAGAGAAGCAGACAGAGAGTCTTGGACTCTTGTTGGACTCTAAGCATGCCTTGACCACAGCAGTGGCGAATGTCTGTATAGATTTGCTACCAATGTGCTCTTATGCCTATCAAGTAAACTTCTACACTTTACTGAATCTTTATGGTACCCATGAGTGTTTATTGCCTACTGTGTGTACAGTCATAACTCATGTTGCGCTCGCTGCAGGCTGTGCATTTTCAGGATATGAACACGCCGAACCCGAAAGTACCGGAATGGGTTACTTCCGGGTTTCAGCACTCGCGCAGGCGCAGAAGCACTAAATCGCGCTAAATCCTGAAGAGCCTCAGTCTGCTCAGGTTCCCCTGCAACAAGCACCAGCTGGGCTGAGTCAGGGGCCTGAGCCTGTCCTGGATCCAGGTGCTGAGGATACCTCTTTGCCGTCAGCTGGGCCATCAGAGACCAAGGCGCCCCCTGGGTCTAGTAACCCTCCGGTGTCTCCTGAGCTGCAGAGACTCAGGGCTGAGAGAAGGAGGGATCTGAGAACTTGCAGGGGGAGTGCTCACCTTCAGGCGAGGCAGGGTAGTGAGTCATCGGGGGATCAGGACCGGCCATTACCTCGGCAGAGGTAAAAGGGCGGTCAGATCCCGCCCCAGGTTGCGGGAACAACATTGCTGCTTGCCAGATCTTGCCTGTGTTCCTGTTCCTGACCCTGCCTGGATTCCTGCCCTGCACCCTGCCTTGACTTCATCAGACTGACCCTTCGTCGACTCCTTTGACTTTGGACCGGACTTGGACCTCGCCTCTTGCATCACCCTCGGGACCAGCACAGTGGGCCTCAATGTCATAGTTTATTAACATTTGTTGGTAATATCATCAACACCTCACGCTATTGGAAACCACAGTGAACTTACCTTTGTTGATATCTTCAGGAATTTATTTAAAGGAAATCTAAAGACTGAGTTTAACAACTGGAAGACATACTAGAATTAGATATTGAGATGGTATCAAACATTTGAAAATATACATTATTATTAGATATCAGCAGTCTGTTTTCACATTTATCAGGTTATAAGTCCTTGTGGCTTTTGTATAAGACTCTATATATTTTTCTCAGAACTTTGGTGACTAATATATGATAAAGAATGTATAATTGACTTGGAGATTATTGTGCGCTGCCAGCGTGTTGCATATGTTATTATAGTTGGTTCCCTGGCTATTTTTCATGCTGATGGCCACATGGTTGAGGACTATGGACTTGTAAATAATAATAATTGTTTTTGCGTGGAGTGCCCAATCTGGGTGGATGGAGCAGCCAAGTAATTTTGTTGTCCCCGAAGGGGACAATGACAATAAAATATATTCTATTCTATTCTAAAAAGGGAAAGGGACCCAGGACCATTAGGTCCAGTCATGACCGACTCTGGGGTTGTGGCGCTCATCTCGCTTTATTGGCCGAGGGAGCCAGCGTACAGCTTCCAGGTCATGTGGCCAGCATGACTAAGCCGCTTCTGGCGAACCAGAACAGCACACGGAAACGCCGTTTACCTTCCCGCCGTAGTGGTTCCTATTTATCTACTTGCACTTTGACGTGCTTTCGAACTGCTAGGTGGGCAGGAGCTGGGACAGAGCAACGGGAGCTCACCCCGTCACGGGGATTCGAACCGCCGACCTTCTGATCGGCAAGCCCTAGGCTCTGTGGTTTAACCCACAGCGCCACCTGGGTCCCTTCTTACGGACTTGTAGGATTGTACAAATGTAGGATATCCCATGGCAGTAGAAATGGAAAGGACGGGTGTGCCCTTATTCTGCTCTATGCGTTGTGCCAGATTGGCGCAAGGGTACCACCCAAATTGATGCATTGTCCCTGATTTGTGCCTTGGAGTTGTGCTTGCTTCTGTGCACAACACAACACCATCTCTCCTGAGCCAGGGGATGTGGCAAAAGCTTGCCGGGGATAACTTTCTAAGCTAAGAGGAGCCATGTGATGTTGAAAATACTCCTTTGCCCTTTCCCCCCACCCAATAATAATTGCCTTTCTCTTAGACTTCAGAGGTTCCCTTTTGTGTTTACGATAAGAGAGGGATGCTTTATTGCGTTTCACCAGGCCTGTTGTCATGGTGACCAGCAGTTGCTGTGCACTGTAAAAATAACCTCCTTCCTTGATAGATTTCACTTGAGTGAAAATAACCCTTAAAATAGGTTGAAATTTACATACAAACTCTTTCGAGAGGAGAAGAGAAAGGGTGAATTATAACACACCCCGGCAGTGTCATGGCAAGCAACATACGTGGCGGGTTTCTGACAGGCTCCGCCAGCCGCAGCTCTCGCAGCCTCCCTCACAAGCTCAGGGGATGGAGTTTCGAGATCCGTTTCCAAGGTAGTCGCTAGGCTCCCTTGCAAGGTGCGACTTCAAAAAAAATAAGAGGAAAAACGGGGGCTTCTTAATCATCAACCAAAAATTCTACTACTCTGTCACCATGCCCAGGATGCCTATAAAACATTAGCATCAAAAGCAGAGAACTTGAATAAGAATAGTGTGTTGTTGTTGTTTTTTACATTACTTAAATAGCTGTTTTTAACTGCTTTTATTCATAATCAAAACAAAATAAAAAAATTTTTTAAAAATCCTTCCAGTAGCACCTCAGAGACCAACGAAGTTTGTTCTAAGGGACCCAGGTGGCGCTGTGGGTTAAACCACAAAGCCTAGGGCTTGCTGATCAGAAGGTCAGCGGTTCGAATCCCCAAGACAGGGTGAGCTCCCATTGCTCAGTCCCAGCTCCTGCCCACCTAGCAGTTCGAAAGCACATCAAAGTGCAAGTAGATAAGTAGGAACCGCTCTGGCGGGAAGGTAAACGGCGTTTCCGTGCGCTGCTCTGGTTCACCAGAAGCGGCTTAGTCATGCTGGCCACATGACCTGGAAGCTGTACACCGGCTCTCTGCCAATAAAGCGAGATGAGCGCCGCAACCCCAGAGTCAGACACGACTGGACCTAATGGTCAGGGGTCCCTTTACCTTTAAGTTTGTTCTTGGTATTTGGTGAGGTTGATGGACTTCCATTTCATGCGGCTCAATGTGGTGGTCTCTAAGGTGCTACTGGAAGGAATTTTTTTTATTTTTTATTTTGTTTTGACTATGGCAGACCAACACGGCTACTGGATTTATTCATAATGTTATTCTTTTATTCTTTTTGTAAACCTCTTTGAGTTTTTTCCTTTACAATCAAAACACACACACACACACACACACACACTGAACAATTGTTTCCTTAAGTTGTTCCTTGCTGCCTTTTAGCACCCTGACAGGCTCACGGTCAGTCCTGTGCTGAGCCTATTGCCCTTCCTACCTTGCGCGTTGTTCTGACTCGGTTAATGTTTCAGGCTGCTGCTGGCTGAAAACGCTCGATAGAAATTGCTAGCTTGTACCGATGCAAATAGAGGGCAGCAGCAGACATCTTAGCTGGGCCAGAAGGCTAACACTAATGCGGAAGAAGAAAAGAAACCTGGAAGATTTCATCGCAGAGATGCTTGTGAAGAAGAGAAGGCATCCTGCACCGTGAGCAACCTTGATTGCAAGCACCTTGGCTTTCTGCCTCTGAGCTTCTGGAATCTTCACAGCTTTCCCACAGAGAAACGCCAAATTCCCAGTGTGGGAACAGCTTGCACATTTCCCTGGCGTGTGTGCAGGGCCGGCGCGTCCATTAAGGCAAACTAGGCAGTTGCCTAGGGTGCCAAATTGGAGGGGGCGCTGGCCAGCCTGCCCCCCGCCCCGCCCCCCGCCCCCCGGTGCTGCCCCAACCAGCGGCGGAGCAAGCAGCTTGGGGTGAAAACCGCGGCGGCTGGGGCGCCAAAATGGAGGGGGCGCTAGCCAGCCTGCCCCTCGTGCCCACCGCCGCCCCAACCAGCGGCGAAAACTGCGGTGGCGCAGGGCGCCCGGCCAGGCAGGGGGCGGGGCACCATACGTCATGCGCAATGACGTCACGTGGCCCGCCCCCTCGCCTAGGGCGCCAAAATCCCTAGCACCGGTCCTGCGTGTGTGTGTACTGTATTTGTGCGGGTGTATGCAGGTGGCGCTGTGGGTTAAACCACAGAGCGTAGGGCTTGCCGATCAGAAGTCGGTGGTTCGAATCCCCGCGACGGAGTGAGCTCCTGTTGCTTGGTCCCTGCTCCTGCCCACCTAGCAGTTCAAAAGCACGTCAAAATGCAAGTAGATAAATAGGTACCGCTGCAGCGGGAAGGTAAACGGCGTTTCCGTGCGCTGCTCTGGTTCGCCAGAAGCGGCTTAGTCATGCTGGCCACTTGACCCGGAAGCTGTACGCCGGCTCCCTCGCCCAATAAAGCGAGATGAGCGCCACAACCCCAGAGTCGGTCACGACTGGACCTAATGGCCAGGGGTCCCTTTACCTTTACCTATGCCTTGCACATGCACACAAAGGTTGCAACGATGCAGTGCTGTGGAGATGGAAATCGCAAGGCACATGCTTCCTGTTCCCCTCCTATTTCTGTCGTGTCCAAGGTTCTCATAACTAGCTGAAGAACAAGGAGGCATGAGCTACAATCTGACACGGGTGGTGTGGAGGATTCTCAGATTTTCTTAGGCTATATTCGGGCGAGTGATGGAAAGAAAGCTACACGTACATGAAACTATATCTGGGAGTGTTGACAACTACATCCGGCAACAATCCAGCAGCCTGAGTTTTCTTTCAGTTTCTGTAACCAGAGACGTGCAATTTGCTTTTACTTTGAATACCCACAGCAAAGCCGTTGTTTAGACAAAGCAGAACATGGCTCAGAAGGGCTGTGCTCCACTGGGCAAGAGATTTGGGGCATAATAGCCACTTTTCAGATTGGGAAAGGTTATGGAAAACTGATTTGAATTTCTCAGCATGTTGTACGTTGAAAGAAAATTATATGAAAATGATGTAAGGTAAAGGTAAAGGGACCCCTGACCATTAGGTCCAGTCGTGTCCGACTCTCGGGTTGCGGCGCTCATCTTGCTTTACTGGCCGAGGGAGCCGGCGTACAGCTTCTGGGTCATGTGGCCAGCATGACCAAGCCACTTCTGGCGAACCAGAGCAGCGCACGGAAACGCCGTTTACCTTCCCGCCAGAGTGGTACCTATTTATCTACTTGAAACTTTGAAGTGCTTTCAAACTGCTAGGTGGGCAGGAGCTGGGACCGAGCAACAGGAGCTCACCCCGAGGCAGGGATTCGAACCGCCGACCTTGTGATCGGCAAGCCCTAGGCTCTGTGGTTTAACCCACAGCGCCACCTGGGTCCCCATGAAAATGATGTACCGGTGGTATTTGACCCCTAGTAAGTTAGCAAAAAAAAAAAAAAGGGACGCGGGTGGCGCTGTGGGTTAAGCCACTGAGCACAAGGCTTGCCGATCAGAAGGTTGGCGGTTCGAATCCCAGCGACGGGGTGAACTCCCATTGCTTGGTCCCTGCTCCTACCCACCTAGCAGTTCTAAAGCATGTCAAAGTGCAAGTAGATTAATAGGTACCGCTGCAGTGGGATGGTAAACGGTGTTTCCGTGGGCTGCTCTGTTACGCCAGAAGCGGCTTAGTCATGCTGGCCACATGACCTGGAAGCTGTACGCTGGCTCCATCGGCCAATAAAGCGAGATGAGCGCCACAACCCCACAGTCGGTCACGACTGGACCTAATGGTCAGGGGTCCCTTTACCTTTTAAGTTAGCAAAAATGTATAAAACAAGTACAAATATCTGCTGGAAATGTAACGAAAAAGAAGGCACCTTTTATCATATGTGGTGGATGTGCAAAGTGATTAAAGCATTCTGGGAAATGATATATAATGAACTGGGGAAAAAATGTTTAAAATAAGAGAAACTTTTTTATTAAGAATTGTAGGTACCAAGATTCCAAAGGAGCAGAATTTTTTTTTTATGTACTGTATGTGACAACAGCCACACAGATGCTACTAGCCCAGAGATGGAAAGAAGACAAAGTCCCTACCAGAAAGGAACGGCAAACTCAGCTGTTGCAGTATGCCAAAATGCCAAAACTGACCGGAAAGCTCAGGAACCAAGAAGACAAAAACTTTAATAAAGAATGGGGGGGGGGAATATGATTTATCTAGGAGACCACTGTAAGCAGATGGAAACATTAGCAGGATTGCAATGTAGGAAATATCATGGACAAAATGGAGAGGTAGAAAATGTGGATTACTGAATAATAGGCAATTGAAAAGGTTGACAATGGAGGGGAAGGTGGGAAGTCCAGAAATTCAGAGAAATCTCTATATATTTTGTATTGTTATAACTGTAAAATCAAATAAAAAAAATTTCAGAAGGAGGAGGAGGGGGAGGAGGAGGGGGGAGGAGGAGGAGGAGGAGGAAGAAGAAGAAGAAGAAGAAGAAGAAGAAGAAGAAGAAGAAGAGGAAGAAGGTTGTGTTCAACCACTTGCATATGGAACCAGTAGAGAAATTGGGCACCTTTCAGGCACCTTTCAAAGCAGGAATTATAGGCACTTAAGAGCTGTGAACTGTGGGTAATAACGG
This sequence comes from Darevskia nairensis, assembly GCA_034642065.1. Lineage (NCBI taxonomy): Eukaryota > Metazoa > Chordata > Lepidosauria > Squamata > Lacertidae > Darevskia > Darevskia nairensis. The sequence goes on from JAWWNI010000964.1 coordinate 1,599,481, forward strand.
AAAGGTCAGATTGATGAAAGCGGCTGCAGAGATGCAGTTTCCACGACAGCTTGATGGATACTACACTATCAAGGTATACTTTTAATCATAATCTTATTACTTCACTTCTTATTGTTTGACTCTCCTAGTCCTGTCAGATGTGCCTCATCTGCCTTTGAAGAGGGGAGAGAAGGGATTGCCTCAGAGCCAGGCCACTGGGGAGAGAAAGGTAAGGAGCAATTTAAAGTTTCTTTTTAAATAAATAAATAACTAGCCTCTAACTTTAAAAAAAAATAAAATCTGTCATGATTGGATGCAAATTGCAGGCACAGTCATCCTTTCTGAAGGGACAAAGTCTGCCAAATTTCAGAAAGATACCGGTAATTCCTTGTGATTGACAGGTAGACTTTTAATCAGAATGAAGACAACAGTGGTTAGTAGTCTATCCCTGACCAGATAGGGGCGTAGCTGGGCCACCAGCTGAAGCTGATGGAAAGCAATCTGGGCTACTGAGGCCACCTGAGCCTCGAGCGACAGCAAAGGATCCAGGAGTACCCCCAAGCTATGAACCTGCTACTTCAGAGGAAGTGTAACCCCATCAAGGGCAGGTGACCTCCTACCCATCTGGTCTAGGGAACCACCCACTAACGGTGCCTCAGTTTTATCTGGATTGAGCTTCAGTTTGTTGGTCCCATCCAGTCCATTACCGAGGCAAGACCAAGGTAAGGGATGCTTTGATGGGGGGATGGCACATAGCTGTCAACCCTCCCCCCTTTTTTGCGGGAAACTCCCTTATTCCAATGCTGTTTCCCGCTGCTATCCCGGATTGTTGATATCCCTTAAATTTCCTGGATTTCAAAGGAAGCAGCTCCTCTCCCTCCCTGCCAGCCAGGGAGGCTCCTCAGCTGCGTTGCTCGGCTGCCAATAAGGAGTCTGAGACCGACTGGGGGCGGAGCTTGCATGCCTTGTGCAGCCAGACCCTCATGCCCAACCAGACAGACAGCCTGCCTGTCGCTCTTTCGCTCACCCATTCACGCGCAGCCTCTGGAGCGCAGGGTGGCGAGGCTACTTGGTGCCATTGCACCACCCTCGCAGCATCCCTTATTTTCAAATCCGAAACTTTGGAAAAAATCCCTTATTTTCAAATCCGAAAGTTGACAGCTATGGGATGGCACAGCGGGGCAGCCCCGCCCCTGGGGAGGGAGCACGCTTAACCCAGGTGCAAAATATCACGGTTTGTTTGCCAGGAAAACAAGTTTTCTGCAAGAGAGGCTGAAATATACTCGGAGTCGAGTGTGGATTTCATGCTCTTTATTCAGCTCATAGTGAAGGAATGCAAGTTCCCCCAGAACGTCTGCTTTATATACATTATTTACACAATGGGCCCCATGTGATTGGCTAATTCCGGGATACTCCTGTAGGCCAATCAGGTTGCGGATTCACTTCCACCTGGAGCTGGATTGGGTGGCTCCTGCGGACCAATCAGACTGCTGCATTCTGGATCCCATTGTTCTAGGACCAATCAGACTGCTGCATTTTGGATCCTATTCAACTCAGTACATAACAGAGGAACAACCTTGGCAGATGACCTTCAGATGTTGAAATCCAAGCGGGAGAGAAATGCACATTGAACTTTGTGTAGCAAGTGGGTGGCGCAGGAATGGCGTCGTTTTTCACTTGGCCTGGAAGGCTGGCTCATCTCTAAACCTCAACAGCACCGCTAGCAGGTAGGATTGACACGGAGCAGATCTTTGGCAATGTGGACTCCTTCCGTGACCCTCTTGGCTCTGATTAGAACCACGCATCCCACAGAGGTGGCTCAATAGAGCTCTGCGGCTCACCTGATGCTGTATACATAATTGCAGCATAATGTTTTCTTCAGAGCTGTTGCCTCGTAATGGATTTAAGGCACAGAGTAGCATTTTCTCAGAGTGATAAACAAGCATTGGCAAAGAGGGGGTTACAGTTAATTTTCAGATTTACCAGGAGGACTTATGCCTTACTGAAAAATATACAATTCACCTGTCAGGCATAGCTGTTTATTTAAATGTTATTGCTACCTCGTAGCTCCCAGCGGAGCGTGTCCCCCACATTTAAACACTGCATAACTTTGAGTGCTACCCATACAGATTTAACACAATGAAACCATTCATTTTGTACAAACAATCCTGGAAATTTTTGTCGATAATGGATGCAAGCAGCTCACTAGCAATGCCATGCAAGAAGCTTTGCAGTTCCCACATATTGAGATGTGCCGTCCACATGCGGGTTTTCAGAAGGCAAAAATTGGGAGCCAGTTTTCCGGCATGCCAAGGAATGCTGCAGGCATCTGGCTGTGGCGGTTTCAGTGGGAGCGATTGAGGTTTCGGCACTCAAGTCAGCCAAGCTCATGGGGCCACTTGCTGATTACTGGGAAATCAGATAAAGCAGCTCAGTTCCAAGTAATTGACAACGAGAGTGAGGATTTTCCTCCCCAAAATAGTTTCAGTGCTACTAAGATTACTGAAGTGTCAGAGAAGTTGAACCTCTTTATTCCTGATTATGTCGAAGGACTTGCAATGTTACGCAAGTGTACTTTGGAATTGCAGTGGTACCTTGGTTCTCAAACTTAATCCGTTCCGGATGTCTGTTCCAAAACCAAAGCATTCCAAAACCAAGGCGTGCTTTCCCATATAAAGTAATGCAAAACGGATTAATCCGTTCCAGACTTTTTAAAACAACCCCTAAAACAGCAATTTAACATGAATTTTACTATCTAGCGAGACCATTGGTCCACAAAATGAAAGCAATAATCAATGTACTGTACTATAAAATAAATAAGACAGTATTGTAGATGATAAAAATAAAAATTAATTTTTTTTCTTACCTGCACTGATGATAGTCATTGTTTGGATGGGGGGGGGGGCTTTATCCATTTCCACAGTCACACAATCAGTCAATCAATCAATCAATCAGTAGCTGAACTGGGTTCCACACAGTCACAAAAACAAATTAACAAAAACCCAAAATAAATAGCAAAAACAAAAGCACCAAACTTAATCCATTCTGGAAGTCCGTTTGACTTCCGAAATGTTCGAAAACCAAAGCGCAGCTTCTGATTGGTGCAGGCTCCCCGGAAACAATAGCCAACAGCCGCATCGGACGTTCAGCTTCTGGAAAATGTTTGAAAACCGGAACACTTACTTCCAGATTTTCAGCATTTGGGAACCAAGGCATTTGAGTACCAAGGTACCACTGTAAAAGGAAATCAATATGATGTTTGGCAAGAACTCTTCCCCCCCCCTCCTCCCCACCCTTCTCTCCTGTACAGTGGTACCTCAGGTTACAGAGGCTTCAGGTTACAGACGCTTCAGTTTACAGACCTATTTCTAGCCCAGAAATAGTACCTCGAGTTAAGAACTTTGCTTCAGGATGAGAACAGAAATTGTGCGGTGGCAGCGGGAGGCCCCATTAGCTAAAGTGGTACCTCAGGTTAAGAACAGTTTCAGGTTAAGAACGGACCTCCGGAACGAATTAAGTTCTTAACCCGTGGTACCACTGTATTCCAGTTTCATTTTCTCTTACTTACACCAGTCTGCTTGCTGTCTTTCCCCCATTTCTCTGTTGGGTGGGTTATGGAGCTCTAAGGTCAGTGGGTGTGTGGGTTATGGAGCTATCTCAAATATTATTTGATTGTGTAAATGTTTATGCAAACCAATAAAAATCTTAGTCAGGAAACATGAAGCTCATCAAAGATCTTATGGAAATGGTAACTCATACAACAGAAGGTTTAGAACTGATATAAAGAGATGTAAATGTTCTGTTGTGAGTTGGAGGGGTGGAAGGGTTGGCTCTAAATTGCTCAGGACGTCTTTTTTGGCTGAAATAAAATGGGGATATTGGCTGGAATAAAAGTGCTTCAAATTAATATTAATAGTAATAAAATAATAAAACTAAATCAAAACAAAGCTCAAACCATTCTTGATTTATTTTCCTTGATCTTTGTTTCAAACCCGTCCTCAAGAAGCTGTGGCAATCTGACGCTTTCCCCTCGCACCCTGTTGTGTCAAGCTGGCTTTCCTCGTTCTCTGCTCTTTTAGAACTGAGAGCCTGCAGACGGGGACTTGCTTTCCCATTTTTGCACAGTGATTAGTATTTATGCTGAGATACTGACGCTTAGTAGTTATCATTTATATTCAATTTTTGCAAAATGGCTACTGTTATTAACTGCATCTGGATCATAATGCCTGTGTAATTGCCACCCTGTCTAGATTGTGTGCTGCTTACGGTAGGCCTTGCCGCGGAGCACTTTTGCATCTACAGCTTGGCCTCCACTCCAGCTTCATTTTGCGATGCTATTTATTATTCAAATGCGGAACAAATTCACTACCACTTCATGAATTGCTATCATTAATTATTCACTGGGATTAAGGAATCAGTTAAAACCCTATCTCCCCATAATCCTACTTTATTAATTTTATATTCTTGGCAGAAAAGGCCTCTTTACAAATGGATCATGTGGTTTTCTGTTGGGACCCTAAGAACGAAACAACCCTGGTGTTCAGAGAATGCTGTACTTTTTAATTTGATAAAATAAATTAGCAGAGGATTAGCTAGGATATTAGCATGCAACGTGGTGCCATTGCTGTTACCACCATCTTAAGGGAGCTTTTAAAATGATTAGGCTATGTCTCGCTTGGTTCTTTTCTTCCAGAGGTCTCTTGGGTAGCGGAAGGCAACATGGTGGTACAGTGCTCAGCGAGAGAGTGGTATATGTGCATTAAATGAATTGGACAGCATTAATCGTGCCACCTTCCTGGGCTTGCATCTAGAGCAAGGTCAGAGCTTCCAATTGTGAAGAAGAAGAAGAAGAAGAAGAAGAAGAGGAGGAGGAGGAGGAGTTTGGATTTGATATCCCGCTTTATCACTACCCAAAGGGAGTCTCAAAGCGGCTCACATTCTCCTTTCCCTTCCTCCCCCACAACAAACACTCTGTGAGGTGAGTGGGGCTGAGAGACTTCAGAGAAGTGGGACTAGCCCAAGGTCACCCAGCAGCTGCATGTGGAGGAGCAGGGAATCTAACCCGGTTCACCAGATTACAAGTCCACTGCTCTTAACCACTACACCACACTGGCTCTCAGTGTGGCTCTCAGAAGCTACTTTATATCAAGTCCAGCCATTGGTCCATGGAACTCAGGGTGTTTGACCCACTGACAAGTCCACTCACCTTTTCCCGGTGGACGGCATTGCGGCCAGGCAGCTGGGTCACAACAGTATGCCAGCTTAGGGGGCGGAGGGTTGCCGCCTCTTCCCTGTGTCATGCCACCCCGCTTTATTGTTGCTGGGGTTCTGCCCCTGGGGGACAGCCCCAGCCAATCAGCTCTCAGTGTGGGTGTGGCTGCAGGCGATTTAACCACGGTGCGGCTGTCCGGTGTGGTGTAGTGGTTAAGAGCAGTAGACTCGTAATCTGGTGAACCAGGTTCGCGTCTCCACTCCTCCACATGCAGCTGCTGGGTGACCTTGGGCAAGTCACACTTCTTTGAAGTCTCTCAGCCCCACTCACCTCACAGAGTGTTTGTTGTTGGGGAGGAAGGGAAAGGAGAATGTTAGCCGCTTTGAGACTCCTTCGGGAGGGAGAGGAACTGTTTCCTTTGAAATCCAGGAAATTTACGGGATATCTAACAATCCGGGATAGCAGCGGGAAACTGCGCTGGAATAAGGGAATTTCCCGCAAAAAAGGGGAAGGTTGACAGCTGTGGTCTGGGATGCTTTCTAACGACAACATTTCAGCCGGGTGTTGTTCCGGCTGTCCCATGATTTCCCAACTTTTCCCCTCATCTGCCTCTGAGCTGCGACCTCCCTCAAACCCCTGTTGTAAATCTATACTGTCTTCCTCTTCCTCCTCCCTGGAAGGGTAAGGATGGGGAGGCCGTCTCCACCATTCCTCCTCTGCCTGACACTCGGAGCGCATGGGGTCCTGTTTATGCGACTGAGACCTTATGCTGAGTCTGCTCATTGTATTTTGATTGTACAAATTCACTGATTTCTCAGACAACTTTTTGTGTCTTGGTCACAACTTCAGTATGGAAAAAATGGGCCAGTCTGCATGAAGTGTCATGCCAGCTTCGCTTTTGTATAGTGATGGTGGGTATTGTGCTGGGACTGCATCCTAAGTGACCCTTCTTCTTATGGGAAGTGTTTTAGAGCAGGGGTAGGCAACCTAAGGCCTGTGGGCCGGATGTGGCCCAATCGCCTTCTCAATCTGGCCCACGGACGGTCCCGGAATCAGCATGTTTTTACATGAGTAGAATGTGTCCTTTTATTTAAAATGCATCTCTGGGTTATTTGTGAGGCATAGGAATTCATTCATTTCCCCCCCCCCAAAAAAATATAGTCTGGCCCCCCACATGGTCTGAGGGATGGTGGACCGGCCCACGGCTGAAAAAGATTGCTGACCCCTGCTTTAAAGTGCAAGAACTACCTTGATACAGCAAAATCAGGTGTAGGCAACCTAAGTCCCGAGGGCCGGATGCGGCCCAATCGCCTACTCAATCCGGCATGTTTTTACATGTGTAGAATGTGTTCTTTTATTTAAAATGCATCTCTGGGTTATTTGTGAGGCATAGGAATTCATTCATCCCCCCCCCCCAAAAAAAATATAGTCCGGCCCCCCACATGGTCTGAGGGATGGTGGACCGGCCCACGGCTGAAAAAGTTTGCTGACCCCTGTTTTAGAGGGTAGTTTTATAGTAGTTTCTCAACAACCGCCAAGTGTGTAGTTAAGGAAAAGCCAGTATTTAGGCAGTTACTTGTGGATCAGGTTGCTTAATCTCAGCATCTGCAAGGTCATAGCTGTCAACCCTCCCTTTTTTTGTGGGAAACTCCCTTATTCCAATGCCGTTTCCTGCTGCTATCCCGGATTGTTGATATCCCTTAAATTTCCCGGATTTCAAAGGAAGCAGCTCCTCTCCCTCCCTGCCGGCCAGGGAGGCTCCTCAGCTGCGTTGCTCGGCTGCCAATAAGGAGTCTGAGACCGACTGGGGGCGGAGCTTGCATGCCTTGTGCAGCCAGACCCTCACGCCCAACCAGACAGACAGCCTGCCTGCCGTCTACGCGCTCGCTCTTTCGCTCACCCGTTCGCACGCAGCCTCTGGAGCGCAGGGTGGCAAGGCTACTTGGTGCCATTGCACCGCCCTTGCGGCATCCCTTATTTTCAAATCCGAAAGTTTGGAAAAATCCCTTATTTTCAAATCTGAAAGTTGACAGCTATGTGCAAGGCTGAGCCGATTTTGTTTATTGTTCTGCGAATCAACCCTTTTCCCATGCCGCTTGGAGAATTTCTAAAAGTACTTTCAGAATTGGTGCATTCGCAGTTTGCTGCAGCTTTCAGATCACACATGCGGATGGATTAGGTCAGTACGAGAAGCAAATGACCTGAGCATTTGATCAAAATTCCTTTTGGCTCTGTGGTTCAATTACTAAACATTTGTGTGCATCTGTAGTAGTCTAAATAATGTTTAGAAATCAATCAACCAATCAATCAATCAATCAATCAATCCAACCGAAGAATTACGCATTGCTAGAGCATTGCTGCCACTTCATTAACTTGGTAATGCCAGAATTTGGGGGTTAGGTCAGACAGGGAGCATTTTGTAAGCTTCCCTAGTTCCCTGATGCAAAAGTGGCCCTTTGATTCCTTCTTTGCCACCCAATCTGGATGTCAGAGGCTCATTCGAGACTTTGAACTCTTTCCTGATGACATGATTAGTGATTGTCATGCACACCATTTATTCCTCGTCCGCTTTTTGATTCTCTCCTTCTCTAGCAGTGCCAAGCTAGGTGATCATAACAAGCGAAAGCCCTAATGCTTTATTAACATTAATCAGAGAGAACCTTTCTCTTATTGCTGCAGCCTGAGCATGTTTGCGATGGCAGAATGCCACTGACATTTCTTAGACAGGCTGTTCCCCTTTAATCTGGGTTAGCAGCTTCTTGGGCAAACAGAGGAAATCGGAAAGCTGATTAAATAGCAGAGCTGGCCTGTAATGAAAGCAAAGCCCAGTGCAAACATGTGTTGATTGCTTTACATGAAAATACGCAAGGTGGGTTTCAGGTGATGCCATGCTGGCTTTTCTCCTAATCCCGCCTAAGGCTGCATTATAGCTTTTAATGTCGTATTCCTTTTATCCCTGAATCCACACGGTCTCTCCTGGTGGGAAGGCAGGTCCAGGCCCTGAGGTGGCCCTAACCTTAGGCAAGAGGAGGTGTATGACTTTGGGCGGCAGGGGGGGAGCAGATTTTGCTTACCATTAAAGGATGCCTTCTTCAGCTCGTTTTTTTGAAAAGAATGTGAATAATATATACCGTATTTTTCGCTCTATAACGCGCACTTTTTCCCTCCTAAAAAGGAAGGGGGAAAGTCTGTGCGCGTTATGGAGCGAAGGCACTGGCCGGCAGCGGGATCCCTCGGCTGCCACAGCAGTCGTAAGCAGAGGGTTGCCTCTGCCACCAGAGCCATGGCTCCAGGCGGGGCGGGAGAGGAACGGACAGCCCAAAAGCAGCGCTTTCGGGATGTCCGTTCCTTTCCGCCCCCGCCCCCTTTTGCGCTGTCAAGGCGGGCGCGGAGGAGTGGAGGCGAAACGAACGGACAGCCCCAAAGCAGCGCTTTGGGGCAGTCCGTTCGTTTCCCCCTCCACCCCTCCGCGCCTGCCCCCTTTCTCTCCGTCAGGGCACAAGGAGGGAGGGAGATGCTTCCCTCCTCTCCTTCCATCCTTCCTTCCTTCTCTCTCTCTCTCTCCTCCCTCCCTCTCTTCCTTCTTCTTTCCCTCTTCCTTCCTCTCTCTCTCTTCCTTCTCTCTCTCTTCCCTCCCTCCCAACCTTTTAGAGGAGGAAAACCAGGAAAAAAATTTTTTTCTGCTTTTCCTCCTCTAAAAACGAGGTGCGCATTATGGTCCGGTGCGCATTATGGAGCGAAAAATACGGTAATTTCTGTTTCTTTTGAATCTTTGGTAGATGTAGCGTCTTAGATAAGTGGATCAATGAGTATCCAAGTTTTCCTGTGTTTTTCTATGTGTTTCCCCTCCAAGTTTTCCTGTGTTTTTCTATGCGAAAAACACAGGAAAACTTGGATACACATTGATCCACTTATCTAAGACGCTACATCTACCAAAATTCTAAAGAAACAACAAAAACGAGCTGAAGAAGGCATCTGCTCCGAAACAGGGCCCTGTCCTGGTTTCCAGTTTTCGCATCACACATCTGACTCACATCTCAGAAGCCCTTGCTTCAACCTCCAAAAGACTTTTCATTGTGAAACTATTATTTTCGTTTAAGACTGTAATTCCTAACAGGATTGATATGATATTTGAATTTACTCATGAGTAAACTTATTCTTTTGTTAAAACTTGTGGCCAGAGTTCTTGGTAACATTTATTCTAGTGTATTTTGCAACAAGAACTCCAACTTTTTTACCATTAAAGGAGGCAGCACACAGAGAGACCAAAATGGATGGAGGTTTGTGAGTTTTGAGCGGATTGGGGCCTGCGTATATGGGTGACTGGGTGAGTGCCATTTGAATTTCCTGGTTAAGAATTTTGGAGAAGTAGCGGGCTTTAAATTGAATACCACCAAAACAAAATTATTGGTCAAAAATATATCTCTCCAGGATAAAGAAGATCAGAGCGGTACCTATTTATCTACTTGCACTTTGACGTGCTTGGCAGGAGCAGGGACCGAGCAACGGGAGCTCACCCCGTCGTGGGGATACGAACCGCCGACCTTCTGATCGGCAAGCCCTAGGCTCTGTGGTTTAACCCACAGCGCCACCCGCGTCCCGAGTTTGAAGAAGCCTGATGTAAATAATGAAAGTTTATTGTGTCCCCTAACTCCCCACTTTTTTCTCTTTCTTTATATGTCTCTCTCTCTCTCTCTCTCTCTCTCTCTCTCTCTCTCTCACACACACACACACACACACACACACACACACACACCACTACTCTTTCCCCCTCAACCTCATTTTGCCTACAACGAAAATATCTCAAACTGACTGCCGCTGACCTGCATGAAGGATTCCGCAATTTGAAAACAGAGCAACTGAATGTACTTTTGTTACAGAAAACCTTTTAATAAAAACATATTGAAAAAATAAAATAAACCACCAGCTGCAATCCTATACCCACTTAGCTGGCTGGGAGCGAGCCCCATTAAATTCAACGGGACTTGCTTCTGAGGATTGCCCTGTTGGTCCTGCAGTTATGCCTTTGCTAAGGCTCCGTTGAAACAGCTCACTGTGGCTACCGCTGGCAACGTGGAAAGGAGATGGAGATTGGCCTGGCAGATCTTCCTCGCTTCAGTCCTGATCTCACCCCGGGGCCGGGGACACGGCAAATACTTGGTGGAGTGGAACCAGCTCATTTGCGTGTCAAGAGGGTAAGAGCAGAGTGGACCCCAGCCCTATTAAACTTGTACCTTACACATGTCAGGGAGTTCCTGTGCAACAAGCATCTGTCTCCATGGTCCTGCCATTCTCCATCCACCCTTCCCTGGCACAGATTGATCTGTCTTCCTTCCTCCATCTGCCCATCCAACTCCCTTCATCCCTGCGGGGCTCCTCTTTCCAGAACCTGACCTGAACTTCCCGGGCTAATAATGCTCATTCCCACTGGCTTGCCAACTTCCCATAAAGCTCTCGACACACTTCTAATGGGTATTGAAACGGATTGATAAGCATTTATTTATTCTAAGGTGCACATTTAATTATGTAAATGCAATTTCTTTTTTCATGTAGGTTTAAAAAAATTCAGATTAACCTGGCGACGGGATGGAATGGACTTTGGGGTGAACCTATGCAAAACTGACACACTCTGAAGACAGGCTGATTCACCCAGCCCATAGCTGTCAACTTTCGGATTTGAAAATACGGGATTTTTTCAAACTTTCGGATTTGAAAATAAGGGATGCCGTGAGGGCGGTGCAATGGCACCAAGTAGCCTCGCCACCCTGCGCTCCAGAGGCTGCGCGCGAACGGGTGAGCGAAAGAGCGAGCGCATAGACGGCAGGCAGGCTGGCTGTCTGGTTGGGCGTGAGGGTCTGGCTGCACAAGGCATGCAAGCTCCGCCCCCAGTCGGTCTCAGACTCCTTATTGGCAGCTGAGGAGCCTCCCTGGCCGGCAGGGAGGGAGAGGAGCTGCTTCCTTTGAAATCCGGGAAATTTAAGGGATATCAACAATCCGGGATAGCAGCGGGAAACAGCATTGGAATAAGGGAGTTTCCCACCAAAAAAAGGGAGGGTTGACAGCTATGGTCATACCTTGCATTCCACATTCAAGAGATGCCACTTTTAGAAGCTGTAAACGTAAAGGTAAAGGGACCCCTAACCATTAGGTCCAGTCGTGTCCGACTCTGGGGTTGCGGCGCTCATCTCGCTTTATTGGCCGAGTGCCGGCGTACAGCTTCCAGGTCATGTGGCCAGCATGACAAAGTCGCTTCTGGCGAACCAGAGCAGCGCACGGAAACGCCGTTTACCTTCCTGCCAGAGCAGTACCTATTTATCTACTTGCACTTTGACGTGTTTTCGAACTGCTAGGTTGGCAGGAGCAGGGACCGAACAACGGGAGCTCATTCCATCGTGGGGATTCGAACCGCCGACCTTCTGATCAGCAAGCCCTAGGCTCTGTGGTTTAACCCACAGCAGATAGGGCTAAAAAAAACACCCCCATTTAACCCCTGAACAGTATTCTCTCTCTCCAGCCCCTCCTCCCTCTCCTTCTCAAAACAAATAGACTTTCATTGAGATCAACATATCTCTCTGAATCGAAGAGGTTTTCATGGGACCAATAAATTTCTTCAAAACAATGCATTTTTATTACAGCATATTTTTGTTCAAACCAATACTTTTTGACAACCAGATATTAATGATCTGGCCGAGGTTATAAATTTACTCCAAACTATGTGGTTTTTCTCATAGAAGAAAATAAGTTTTTTACAAATATATTTTATTTGAATCAATCCTTGCCCCCACCACATCAGAATTGTTTGTTCGTTTTTTGCTTGAATTGGATAGGGAATGTAAAAGCTCTTTTCTTGTGCGGAAAAGAGAGGAAGGAAGGGGTTTAAATAGGTCCAAATCAGATCATCTTACAACGGTTATTATGTAAGTATGCAATGCCTTCCAGTTCAAAAACAGAACTGCTTTAATCTCTGCTAACAGAGCATGCAAAAAATAAACGAATCTGTGTAGGTGCTGCAGTAATAATGATTTGGGGAGCCATGTACTCCTTGTGATCTGGGCCATCTTTTTCACAATCCGGCGCTATAGCTGCAACCCGTTCACAGAAGGCCGGGGGGAAATCCCCCCACTTCTCTCTAGCAAGGCCTTTCCTTGGCAGAAACGGGAAGCCACTTAATACAGCCTTCCGTGTACAGCCAGAGTGTGACAACAGGACCTCTAGTGGTTCCGCATAAAAACTGGCACTGAAAGTACTTTGGAAATCTTCTGCAGATTGGTGAAGGGGCAGTAGGGCCATGCTTTTTCTCCAGCTGTATGAGACGGAGAACAGGTCTGCTGTCTGTCGTAGAGGAGTGCTGTTGCCTTCACTTTCACATTAGGAGCACTTTACCAATAAAGAATTAAAAACCCGGCGGCTTTTTCGTCACTGGTCTGGATGGGCGCGAGGCAATTTTATTTAGTATTTATTTATTTGTAAAAGTATTTCTAGACCGCTACATAATTTAAAAAATAATAATAATCAAAGCAGCATGCAACAATATTGGTTCTTGTAACCATTTGTATTTTAATGTTTGTATTGTTTTATTCCTTTTTAGCCTTTTCTATATACAGTACTGGTAGTACATTAGTAGCAGTATTTGTGGGACGCGGGTGGTGCTGTGGGTTAAACCACAGAGCCTAGGGCTTGCCGATCAGAAGGTCGGTGGTTTGAATCCCCGCGGCGGGGTGAGCTCCCGTTGCTCGGTCCCAGCTCCTGCCCACCTAGCAGTTCGAAAGCATGTCAAAGTACAAGTAGATAAATAGGGACCGCTCCAGCGGGAAGGTAAACGGTGTTTTCGTGCACTGCTCTGGTTCTCTAGAAGCGGCTTAGTCATGCTGGCCACAGCACCCGGAAGCTGTACACCGGCTCCCTCGGCCTATAGAGCGAGATGAGCGCCCCAACCCCAGAGTCGTCCGCAACTGGACCTAATGGTCAGGGGTCCCTTTACCTTTACCTTTACTTAAAGTTGGGCGGCTGCCAAATTTTGTCCTCGCTCAGGATAACTGCATTACCAAATTCTGCCCTGGCCCTGAATTGTCCCGTTTGGGAGGAAGCAACATTTGTAGCGCCATTTCCCCCAAACGCACGAAGTTGCCCTGATGAACGATGGGTTCCTGTTCCGCCGGCGTTCTGTTGCCACCCATGCTCACCCCAGAGAATGAGCTACCGCTCTGCGAGGTCCTGTCTGTGGGGGGTTCAGGCCCGGCTTGACGAGGTTAAAGCATTTTTTGCTCCGAGGAAAGTGCAGGCGCAGGAGGCAGAGATGGGGAAAGTTCGATATCAGGGAACCAGCAGCTGTTTGGCGAAGATTGTGGCTGCTCTCTCTTTGGAGGTGACATGTTCTCTGTGACGGCAGTGTGGTGATTAATCACTTGTGTCAGAGCCCCTAATCCCATTCAGTGGAAGACAAACACAGTGGCACCCAGCCACCCCTTTTGCTCAAGCAATTAGCAAATTTACATGAGCCAAGCACATGATGACAAAGGTTGGCCTGCAGGGCCCTAGAAAAAGAAACTCCAGCAGTCAGTCTCTGGTGATGTTTTGTCCTTGAATACTTGGCTTCTCAGCAGCCTTGAAGACGCCCTTGTTCCTCTGCCCAGGAGACAATATGCTACCTTTGATGAGGTCCCTGACACAGGCACTGTCTTCTTGCCTTCCGTGTACTGCAGGTCCACTCACACACTGCCCATTGACTAGTTCTGTTATTGCCTCATCCTGTCATTCTGCTCCCTCCCCCCCCATAATTGCCTTGTTGACCTCAGAAACCCAGAAGAAGCCACAACTCCCAATAATAATAATAATAATAATAATAGTTCCAGTTACAGGTAGGTAGCCATGTTGGTCTGTCATAGTCAAAACAAAATAAAAAATAAAAAAAATCATTCCAGTAGCACCTTAGAGACCAACTACAGTGGTACCTCGACTTACAACGATAATGCGTTCCGACGCGATTTTCATAAGTCGAAAAAATTCGTAAGTTGAATCCCCATAGGAATGCATGGGGGGGGAATTCATAATTCGAAACATCCGGGTCAAAAATTCGTAAGTCGAAAAAATCCTATTAAAAGCGGCCGCGACATCTTTTCGTAAGTTGAAAAAAATTCGGATGCGGCGGCCATTTTGTTTTACCGGAAGTCACTCGTAACTCGAAAATAACGTAAGTCGAGTTACTCGTAAGTCGAGGTACCACTGTAAGTTTGTTCTTGGTATGAGCTTTCGTGTGCATGCACACTTCTTCAGATACACTGAAACAGAAGTCACCAGACCAAGAACAAACTTAGTTGGTCTCTAAGGTGCTACTGGAAGGAACTTCTTTATTTTTTATTTTGTTTTAAATAATAATAATAATAATTTATTATTTATACCCCGCCCATCTAACTGGGTTTCCCCAGCCGCTCTGGGCGGCTTCCAACAGAATATTAAAAACACGATAAAACATCAAACATTAAAAACTTCCCTAAACAGGGCTGCCTTCAGATGTCTTCTAAAAGTCAGATAGTTGTTTATTTCCTTGACATCTGATGGGAGGGTGTTCCACAGGGCAGGTGCCACTACTGAGAAGGCCCTCTGCCTGGTTCCCTGTAACCTCACTTCTCGCAGTGAGGGAACCGCCAGAAGGCCCTCGGTGCTGGATCTCAGTGTCCGGGCTGAACGATGGGGGTGGAGATGCTCCTTCAGGCATATTGGGCCGAGGCTGTTTAGGGCTTTAAAGGTGAGCACCAACACTTTGAATTGTGCTCGGAAATGCACTGGGAGCCAATGTAGATCTTTCAGGACTGGTGTTACATGGTCTCGGCCACTCCCAGTCACCCAGTCATCTTGGCACCTGCTCAAGCTTTCAGGACAAGGACTGAGACTGAGTAGGGTTTATATTTTCTTCTATTGCTTGTACATCAGGTTGGCACAAGAGAAGTGGTTGTTTAACCTGCTGTGTACTGTTACATGGAAGGTATCGGCAGCTAGTGGGTCAAGGACCCGTGGACAGTTAAGTCCAGTCCAAGGCGACTGTGGGGTGTGGCGCTCATCTCACTTTTCAGGCCAAGGGAGATGGCGTTTGTCCGCAGACGGCTAATGTGTAGTGGGCACCTAACTAGTAGAAGCAGATTTTGAGCAGAATTTCTGAGGAGCCCCTGGAAGTGTTACGACGGTGAAAGGGGTTTCCCTAGATAATATTTTGGGGCCCACAAGCAGGGGAAGAACCTTCTTGGGGGCTTGCTTGGGGCTTGAGATTGTGGGGTGGCAATGACTCAACAATGAAAGGTGTCACCAGACAGACGCACTCTGTAAGGCTGCTACAACCTCAGAGGAGGGTTAGACAGACTTTGCCATGCCTTAAAGCATCCATGTAGCTGTCTTATGTTATAGTTCAATAAAATTGCGTTCTAAGTTAACTTAACAAACATCCTCCAAACTTCTCTGGATGTGTGAACTTGTTTTGAGCATGGATCAGCCTTTAAAATTATATTTTAAATTACTTTTTACAAGGAACCAGGCAGAGGGCCTTCTCGGTAGGGGCACCTGCCCTGTAGAACACCCTACCATCAGATGTCAAGGGAAAAAACAACTATCTTTTAGAAACATCTGAAGACAACCCTGTATTCAGCCTTGGTGAAGAGTTGACAGTTTCTTCCCCAAATAGTTTTGATTTGAGTTCTCCTGAAATGAGGCTGCACTTTAATGTTGTTTTAATCTTGTTTTTAAGTTGTATTTTAATCAATTGTTTTATACTTGGTGTTAGCCGCCCTGAGCCCGGTCTTGGCTGGGGAGGGCGGGGTATAAATAAAATTTGTTATTGTTATTATTATTATTATTGGGAATTTTTCAATGTCTAGTGTTTTACCATTTTTTATGTGGTGTAAGCTGCCCAGAGTGGCTGGGGAAACCCAGTCAGATGAGCGGGGTTTAAATAATAATAATAACAACAATAACAATAACAACAATATAATTATCATCATCATCAACAACAACAACAACATCATCATCATCTGTTTTTAATGATAATTTTAACATTTCTTGTAAGTGATTTAGCTGGTCCTGCCCTAAGGGAATTGGCCGCATCCACCCTTATTTTCTTGCGGGGGGAAGAACCAAGATCAAACCTATCGATGGCTGTTACCTGAGACACCTAGAACTGTCTGCCTCCATCTTTTCCAGAACAGCAGCTTTTATGTTCCAATTCTTTGATTTGTACAGTTTCATCCAACTGAACCATGATGAATCTGCAGCAGGTACAGGTACAGACATTAAAAAGCAGGACATCAAGCTTTTCCAGTATGCAGTGACTGCGGCGAGAATGTTAATAGCACAGAAATGGAAACAGGAACAAACACCGACAATAGAAGAATGGAGAATGAAACTATTGGACTATGCAGAAATGGATAAAATGATGGGGAGAATCCAAGAACAGCGGGACCAGAAGTTCATCAAAGATTGGACTAAATATACAGACTATTTAAAGGAAATTACTGAACTGAACACGTTGGTAGGATTACAAGAGGCATTGTAGATTAAGAAGGAAATATTGTTGCTAAATATGAATTTTACAGTTATAAGTTTTGAGTGAGATGTTAAAAAGCAATGGTAGAAATAAGAAATATAAGTTGAAATAGAGAAAGCATAAAGTCGTTTGGAAGGACTGAAGGAAGCCAAGGCTGTAAAAAGTCAAAAAGGTACAAGATGTGGAAAATATGTGAATGTTATTGTTATATAAATGTTTTGAAAATAAATAAAAATGATATTAAAAAAAAAGCAAAAATCACAATGTGGGAAAAACCATGAAAAAAAAAGAAAGAATCTGCAGCACCAAAAGAACCAACTAAATCCAAAAAAAACTTTCATTTTGCTCCCGCGTCCGTTTGTTTTTTATTTCCACATATCCTTGTATTGGTAGGCAATCTTTCGATTTATACGTACTTATTTTTTGCATGTGAACTTCGCTTTCACTTTTAAGGTATGCCACCCAGAGCCTTTCCAAAGTAGGCAGGATTCAACAGATAAAACAAGTGAATGTCTGTCGCTCACCAAGTTCACGGCTGCGTTGCGGCAGCTGCGAGAGACAAGGTAGACCCAGAAAGGAAGTTGCTCCAGCTTTTCTTTACGAACTGTTAATAGAATCATTGTCTGCTCCTGACCCCGAGAGGGAGAGGAAACCAAATTGTATGCAGACACCACATCCTGCATGGTGTCCTTTGTATGTTGAACTTCACATATACTGAGCATTCTTGCTAAACTTTAAAAACTGAACATTTCTGCCAACAGGCTTTGCTTGGCAGGGGTCAGGGGAACCTGCTGGGTCAGGGAAAGGGCACACCGGGACAATGATTCTTCAACATCCACTTCGTTGGACTGGTCATGTTGTGCGGATGCCTGATTATCGTCTTCCACTACTCTATTCCGAACTTAAAAACGGAAAGCGTAATGCTGGTGGTCAACAAGAGAGGTTTAAAGACTTTCTCAAGGCAAAAAAATGTAGTATAAACACCGACAATTGGGAAACACTGGCCTGCGAGTGCTTCAATTGGAGAACAGCCTTTACCAAAGGTGTCATGGACTTTGTTTTTTTGTTTTTTTAATAAATCTTTATTGGTTTCAAGACCAAAATACATATATCTACATACACCAGATCAAAGATAAGAAAAAGAAAGAAAATAAGAATAACGAGAAATCAGAATAGAAAAAGTAAAGAAGAAAGTAAAGAAAGTAAAGAATAAAGAATTTTAGATGACAACGAAAGAACATCAAGCACATTATTTCACAAAAATCCATTTTTCAATATTATACAATCATAAATAAAAGCAACTTCCAGTTTTTCACATTGTATTTGTACAGTGATCCCTCGACTTAGGAGTTTTTCGAGTTACAAGGGATCAAAGTGGCCACGCGCTTCTGAATTCTTTCGACTTCCGATAGGGTTTCCTCGACCTACGAAGTTTAGATAGGGTTTTTTCCGACCTACGAATTTTTTCTCCCCAATGCATTCCTATGGGGACGATTTTTTCGACATCCGACGGTCCCGTCGGAACGGATTACCTTCGTAAGTCGAGGGTCCACTGTATTGTCTTTTTTTGGTTAAATTTATCGCACATTCTTTTATTACTGCTTTTAATCCTTTTACATTCTTGTCTTAAACTTATTGTATATTCCTTTTTCTTTTGCAAGTATCAACCCAGTTCCGCTAAAAGGTTATTATTTGGATAATATGTATTTAAGTATTTTTTGAATATATTCCATTCTTTATATACCTTCTGGTTTGTAAGCCCTCTCAAGGTGTCATGGACTTTGAAGACACTCAAACTCAGGACGAAAGGGAGAAATGTGCTAAGAGGAAGGTACACTTGGCAAACCCTCACCGTGACCAACTCCCACCCGGAAACCTATGTGAAAGGACTTGTGGATCCAGAATTGGCCTCCACAGTCACTTACGGACTCATTGTTAAGACTGCGTTCATGGAAGACAATCTTACTTGGCTACGAGTGATCATCAAAGAAGAAAAAGAAGACGGCACTGGGACCATATTCCACAACAATAGCATTGGGAATGCACAAGAAAAAACAAAGCTTATGTCTGTGAATATGGGGATGAGGTACCAGTAATAATTTTGGGGATGAGGTACCGGTAATAATTTTCAGCGAACCATGAGTGCCAGTGTGGTGTAGTGGTCAAGAGCGGTAGTCTCGTAATCCAGTGAACCGGGTTCGTGTCTCCGCTTCTCCACATGCAGCTGCTGGGTGACCTTGGGTTAGTCACACTTCTCTGAAGTCTCTCAGCCCCTCTCACCTCACAGAGTGTTTGCTTTCAGCTTAAGAACGGACCTCCGGAACGAATTAAGTTCGTAACCAGAGGTACCACTGTACTGCGTTTACAGAAACTGCACGGTGCGCAGGGCCTGCTTCCTAAGGAAACTGCAAGCCCAGGAATGCTTTGCTCTGTGTTAGCCCAGCCTACGGGCTTGGCACCCTGTTGCTGCTTGCTCACAACCTGTGAAAAGCTACCGGAAATCTGCCGCCGTCCTGTAAATCCAGCTACATGGGGCACGTGTGGTACTTGTGCTGAGGGAAAGGTATTCTGCAGTTGTTTGAGGCGCTCTCACTTAGTGTTTCAAGGCCGGGCCTTGGTATTACAATTCATGCACATCCCGAGGCCGTTACCACGTGAGCTCTGCTTTATATTAAGCTTTGGAAATGGCTACCCTCCCGTAATGTGAATTTATTATTTCCATCTGGCAAGCGGCATTTGATATGTGTGCAGGGTTTCTTTGTTTTGGTTCCTTTGCATCGGGTCTTGGCTTTTTCCTCTCTAATTGCCTAACAGCTCAGCTACTCAGAATAACTCGCAAGCGCTATTTTTAAGCACGGAGAGGGTCGTGGGTTTGGCGGGACCTAGCTTCCCTCTAGGGTTGCCAGGTCTGCTTCCAAAAAATAGCGGACAAGCGGGGGTTGTAATTAAATTAAATTAAATTATATATTTTCTTACAAACATTTTAACACGTATTAAAATAATCACTTCAAAACTTTACTTAAAATTCAAAACATCAAATATATTATAATAATATATAAAATATTAAATTACATTTTACTTTGCTGTCGTGTGTATTTTTTATTTGACTTAATCTTAATTTTATCTTAATTTTATCATCTTAATCTTAGGGTCATGGGTTCGAGCTCCCATGGGTCCGATTCCTGCATTGCAGGGGGGTTGGACTAGAATCAGTGGTGGCTAACCTTGGCACTCCAGATGTTTTGGGACTACAACTCCCATCATCCCTGACCACTGGTCCTGTTAGCTAGGGATGATGGGAGTTGTAGTTCCAAAACATCTGGAGTGCCAAAGTTAGCCATCACTGGACT
Organism: Darevskia nairensis; assembly: GCA_034642065.1. Lineage (NCBI taxonomy): Eukaryota > Metazoa > Chordata > Lepidosauria > Squamata > Lacertidae > Darevskia > Darevskia nairensis. Next base: position 1,619,552 of record JAWWNI010000964.1, read on the forward strand.
AGATCAGTGTTTCCCAACCAGTGTGCCTCCAGATGTTTTGGGACTACAATTCCCATCATCCCTGACCACTGGTATTGCTAGCGAGGGATGATGGGAGTTGTAGTTCCAAAACATCTGGAGTGCCAAGGTTAGCCACCACTGGACTAGATGATCCTCGTGGTCCCTTCCAACAACTCTACAATTCTATGTTTCTATGCTTGCTTCTTAGGGATCCTTGGGGCAAAGCTACCCAAGTTCCCAACAGGGGTTCCTTCTTACCGTTCCTGTATTAGGGAGGCGATCCTTGGGGCAAGGATCTCGCTCCCTCAGGTCGTCGGGCAAGTCTCCTCCAAGCCCGCCTCCCCCCCCCCGCGCCTCTACCGGTAGCTGGTTTGCTGCTGCTCCTGCGCGTCAGGAACAGGAAGAGGAGGCGTCTTTTTCTTTCGCGCCTCTCCCTTTTTGTTATCCCCGCGAGTCAGGAACAGGCGGGGCAGAACTCCGGCAAGAGGCGCCTCCCCCCCCCCCCATTTTTTAAATATCTTGTGAAACAATTGAGTATGATTAATAATTCTTTCGGAGAATCGAGTTCAATGGATATTCGATCTTTGTCTCATTCTTACTTACGAAAAAAAGACAAAACACGATTCTCCTATCCTTATTCTCTTAGACTGTACAGCTTTAGATTACGTACCATCCTATATAATAAAGTTGCTGTGTCCCTGCGTCCGTTCTGTGTGTCACGGAAGTGCGCTACTGCACATGTCCGGGACCCACACGGACGCAGGGATTGGAGCGGGCGGAGAGGGGGCATGTCCGCGAGGCAGCGGCGGCGCACGCGTGTTCTCAGTTGCGCCAGCGCCGCTGCCTCGCACGGACGCAGAGGGCCACCCCGTCCTCACCGCCGCTACAGCCGCCCCCGGGGAAAACGAACAAGGGGGAGGGAGCCCCTCTCCACCCCCCCAGCGGCCGCTGTTCTGCCTCCTCCTGCCTCCGCCTCCTCTAGCGCCCGTTATGTAACGTGCTAACTTCAACTAGTTTCATCATAAAGCTTTTGAATAAAAAAAAATGTCCACTATTTTGTGGAAAAAAATAGTGAACATAATGTGAAAAAAGCGGACTGTCCGCTCAAATAGTGGACACCTGGCAACCCTACTTCCCTCTCTGCCCCTGAGCCTCCTGCAGGAGGAAATAGGGATCCATAGCTTGCTGAAGGTTGCAGCCTTCCGAAGTGAGCCATTGCCTTGACCTTGTGGAAGGAGCGCTGGAGGCAGGATCACCCCCCCTCCCTGCTGGTGCCTCGTGCAACATGCTGTCACTCAGACAAGCAACATTCTTAATGGGTTTGTGGGAAAGGCCTGTCCAGCCTTTCCATCTGCTGGCTCTCGTCACAAAGCACCGGCTCAACAGACGACATTGCCTTGAATTATTTAGCTAGCTAAATCTTCCTGCATCTCACATCTTGGGTCCATCTGTTAGCTGGGACCTTGCCTTTCTGTAGGAAACTGTCCTTTATGCATGCCGGCATCTGTCAGCGGTGCAGTTGCCTCTTTTATTCATGATCTTCTCTGGGAGATGGTACAAGCTGCAGCAATGCCGCGTTCCTGGTATGCATTTCATTTTAATGGAAGATTACATGACTGGGGGCCCGCTTTATTACCTCTCGCCCTGAACGTCCATCCATCACGGCCCCATTCGCTGAGCTTGCACTGGGACGTTGGCCCTCAGCAGCTACTGCCGAGTCCTTTCGTGCAACCCTCCCCCTCCCCCTGCGAGCCAGGAAGAAAATGCATTGCCTGTAAAAGGGAAAGAGCCGAAAGGGAGGAAGGAGAATGGAGTTGGGGGTTGGGAGAGAGAGAGAGAGAGAGAGAGAGATTGGATCAGACTACAGGGAAAGGAATATGTCTCCAACTCAGCCAAAACAGAACCAAGAGGAATTTGTCCTGGCTACCTAGCATGTGGGAAAGTGGCCAGCGTCAAAGCGGTGCGCCAATCGCAACGAGGAACAGGCGAATCTGACAATTTCTGTTTCTCATTCTCAGATCTTCAGTTCAGTTCTCCACATTTCTGCATCTTGCTCTGCTATTTTTTTAAAGTGCTCATGAAAATTCTGTGGAGGCCTCTAGGCAGTTGAAATTTCATAGGGGGGCCCCCTCAAAATTATCTCCTTAATATGTTTTTGTCATTTTCTTTCAAAGTCAAATCGACACTATTTTTTTTATATAATCATTTTTTATTGGTTTTATATAAATACAACAATAAATTCGCACATTTATCTTCACATCTTATACCGTTTTGGCTTTTTATGGCCGTGACTTCCGTCAAACCTTCCTTATGATATTCTAGTATCTATTCCTTATATCTATATTTCCAAAGTCAATCATTGTTTTATATTATTATTTTCTAAAATTAATCGCTATATCTTCGTACAAACAACAATATTTCTTCCTTACTCTACAAAGCCTCTTGCAATCCTACCAACGTATTCAATTGAATACAATTTTCCTTTAAATAGTCTGTAAATTTAGCCCAGTCTTTGATGAACTTCTGGTCCCGCTGTTCGCGGATTCTCCCCGTCATCTTGTCCAATTCTGCATACTCTGTTAGTAAATCGACACTATTTTGATCAGTTGTTGCGGGGCCCTTAAAAGGCCCAGAGGTAGTCCAGCATTGCTCCCTGGGGAAGCCAGACTGTCTCCCTCCTTGCTGCCCCCCACCCAGCAGGTGAAAACAGGCTTTTGGCAACTAACTGCTTTTAATGAAAGGGCTGGTGCCATGTTGCCTTTATTGTAACTATCTGCATGTTGTGCGTCCGTGTGTGTTTATATTTTAATTCTTTAATGTTTACTTGTTTCTTAATCATTTGTCCACACCCCCCCCCATGTTTCTAGCTGTTTCTATTTTATCTGCAAGCCCTACCCAGCCCCGCCTGCCCCCCCCCCCGCGGCTGCCCCACTGCCTAGCGATGCAGCCAGTGGGGAGTCCATGCATGGCTTCCCAGGTAACTCTTGCGCTGCCGTGTAGCCCAGAGACACTGGCGATGCATTCTTAATGCGTGTTTGAAAAGGTACAGTGTGGTGTAATAGTTAAGAGTGGTAGACTCGTAATCTGGTGAACCGGGTTCGCGTCTCTGCTCCTCCACATGCAGCTGCTGGATGACCTTGGGCTAGTCACACTTCTCTGAAGTCTCTCAGCCCCACTCACCTCACAGAGTGTTTGTTGTGGGGGAGGAAGGGAAAGGAGAATGTTAGCTGCTTTGAGACTCCTTCGGGTAGTGATCAAGCAGGATACATAGCTGTCAACCCTCCCCTTTTTTGCGGGAAACTCCCTTATTCCAATGCCATTTCCCGCTGCTATCCCGGATTGTTGATATCCCTTAAATTTCCCGGATTTCAAAGGAAGCAGCTCCTCTCCCTCCCTGCCGGCCAGAGAGGCTCCTCAGCTGCGTTGCTCGGCTGCCAATAAGGAGTCTGAGACCGACTGGGGGCGGAGCTTGCATGCCTTGTGCAGCCAGACCCTCATGCCCAACCAGACAGACAGCCTGCCTGCCATCTACACGCTCACTCTTTCGCTCACCCGTTCGCGCGCAGCCTCTGGAGCGCAGGGTGGCGAGGCTACTTGGTGCCATTGCACCGCCCTCGTGGCATCCCTTATTTTCAAATCCGAAAGTTGACAGCTATGGCGGGATATCAAATCCAAACTCTTCTTCTTCTTCTTCTACCTTCAGGAGTAACTATTTGAAGATGACGGCTCTAAATCCATTTGACCCCTGTCACAAAAATATCGTGCGGGTACAATGTGCCCTTTGAAAGATGATCTGAACGATAACTGGCAATGTATATGAACCCAAGGGAAGCCGTGAGAGAAAAACCGAACTCATCGTCTATTCGCCTCCCGTGCATCAAAGCATCGCCTATTTGCATGCAAACTTCAAAGCCTCGATCTGTGCCCCCATCGTGTGGCTCTGTACAAGCAACAGACTTCTTTTTGATCCAGTCTTCCTGTCAAACAGGGATGCAAACAAATTGCTGGGGAATAAGGCAGCTTTGGTTAAAAAGCCATCTCCTTTTCTTGAAACTTGCCTAAGTCCCAAATTGGACCTGCCCTCCCATTTCCCATGGTTCCTGCATATTTGCTATGATACACTGCAGGACTTGTTGTAAGTCAAGGCTGCAGCAAAAGTTTACCATCTGGAGTGTTCTTCTTTCATGTGACATCCAGCCACACCAGGATGCGAAATTCCTCCTCCGACCCTCCCCACAGACACTTAGCATTGAGCATGTTCTCAGGTGCCTTTTTAGGACGGTATTTTTGTACTCCTGCAAACTTGGGGGGGGGGGTTCCTGGCATCAGGGGCGTAGCAACGGGGGTGGGGGGCGGGCCGCCCCGGGTTCCACCCCAGAGGGGGGGGGGTGACACGTTTTTTTAAAAAAAAAATTTAATTTTTTTTAAATTTTAACGTCATTGAAAAAAGAGATAATAGACACACACACACAACCCCCCACATCTCACAAAGTGGCACCATCAGAGGGGGGTGACACTTTTTATTTTTATTTTTAATTTTTATCATTTTTTTAACTTTATTGAAAAAAAAGAGATAATAGACACACACACACACACACACACACACACACACACACAACCCCCACACCTCACAAAGTGGCACCATCAGAGGGGGGTGACACTTTTTAATTTTTTTAATTTTTTTTAAATTTTTATTATTTTTATTATTATTTTATTTTATTTTAACTTTATTGAAAAAAAAAGAGGTAATAGACACATGCACACACAAAACCCCCACACCTCGCAAAGTGGCACCATCAGAGTGGGGTGACACTTTTTATTTTTTTTTAATTTTTTAAAAATTAAAGTAGGGGGGGGTGACAAAAAAAATTCCGCCCCGGGTACCACCTGGGCTTGCTACGCCTCTGCCTGGCATGCTTTTGGATGCCTTACCTTTCATTACATAGGGAGCGGACTGGATCGCAGGGTCTTTTCCCGGAGCTGTGCTGGACTTTCTTTATCTTTTAAGCTAAGCATGTACCAGGCAACTCCTTATCTCCGGAGAACCTGCTGTTTTGCAAAAGCGTATGCGAATTCATCCACATGCATTTGGTGTGGCATCGCTCTGTAATGCATTTCTCGCAAGCCCAACCTGCCCTACCCTGAGCCATTAGTAGTAACAGGACATTAATAAGGAGGGGTCTTTGGTATCTTGCACAGAGGCCGACCTCCTTCGGGAAAAGCAGGGCACCCATTACAGTGCAATGATCAATCACAGCCTCTCACTTCCTTCCCGTCTCGCATGCACTTCCTTGACTGAATACAGAGAAAGCAAGAATCGCGTACCTTTGCCCAAGTAGATCAGCCTGGTTATCAAAATAATAATAATAATAATTTATTATTTGTATCCCGCCCATCTGGCTGGGTCCCTCCAGCCACTCTGGGCGGCCTCCAACAGATATTAAAATACATTAAAATATCACAGGTTGAAAACTTCCCTAAACAAGGCTGCCTTCAGGTATTTTCTGAATGTCAGATAGTTGTTTTTCTCTTTGACATCTGGTGGGAGGGCGTTCCACAGGGCGGGCGCCACTACCGAGAAGGCCCTCTGCCTGGTTCCCTGTAGTTTTGCTTCTCGCAGTGAGGGAACCGCCAGAAGGCCCTCGGCGCTGGATCTCAGTGTCCGGGCAGAACGATGGGGGTGGAGACGCTCCTTCAGGTATACTGGGCCGAGGCTGTTTAGGGCTTTAAAGGTCAGCACCAACACTTTGAATTGTGCTCAGAAACGTACTGGGAACCAATGTAGATCTCTCAGGACCGGTGTTATGTGGTCCCAGCGGCCACTCCCAGTCACCAGTCTAGCTGCCGCATTCTGGATTAATTGCAGTTTCCGGGTCACCTTCAAAGGTAGCCCCACGTAGAGCGCATTGCTAGTAGTCCAAGCGGGAGATAACTAGAGCATGCACCACGCTGGTGAGACAGTCTGCGGGCAGGTAGGGTCTCAGCCTGCATACCGGATGGAGCTGGTAGACAGCCGCCCTGGACACAGAGTTAACCTGCGCCTCCATGGACAGCTGTGAGTCCAAAATGACTCCCAGGCTGCGCACCTGGTCCTTCAGTGGCACAGTTACCCCATTCAGGACCAGGGAATCCCCCACACCCGCTCGCACCCTGTCCCCCAAAAACAGTACTTCTGTCTTGTCAGGATTCAACCTCAATCTGGTTCGCGGGCTGACAGAGATTAGCACATTTCCGTTGACATATTTTGTTTGTTGATTTATATCGATCAAATGGTTCCCAGGACAGCTCCTAACAAGATAAACAACAATATAAAATCATGATTTCGAAAATAGAAAATTGATATACAAGTTTCCCTTAAGACACTCAAAGTAGGTTACAAGGAGGAGAGGGATTCGCATTAATCTTCTATTCAAGCATGGATCAGGCCCACAACTTGCTAGGTCATTTTAGGTAGGCTCCTCCCTCCCCCTGGACAGCCCAGATTTGTGGCTGATTCATAAACTGTCCGGAGGACATCTGCAGTCTAGGATTACTCTTGGGTTCCACTTTGTTTGTTTGTTTGTTTTTTAATATGATTTTTATTAAATTTCCTGTTTTACAATTTCAGATAAACATTTTACAGACTTAAGATATCAATGACTTCCCTTCTTCTCTTTCCATGATTCATTTTACACCGCCAGAAGGCCCTCGGAGCCGGAACTCAGGCAGAACAATGGAGGTGGAGACGCTCCTTCAGGTATACTGGGCCGAGCCGTTAAGGGCTTTAAAGGTCAACACCAAGACTTTGAATTGTGCTTGGAAACTTACTGGGAGCCAGTAAAGATCCTTTAGGACCAGTGTTATATGGTCTCGGCGGCTACTCCCAGTCACCAGTCTAGCTGCCGCATTCTGGATTTGTTGTAGTTTCCGGGTCACCTTCAAAGGTAGCCCCACGTCCTTACCTGCACACCCGAAAATGCAATGTGGGAAGGTGACCATATTTGCTTACCTTAGAAGCCAGCAGTGTGGTGGAACTGGGGTATTGCTATATGTGTCCAGTTCTGGGCACCACAGTTCAAGAAGGATACTGACAAGCTGGAACGTGTCCAGTGGAGGGCAACCAAAATGGTCAAAGGCTTGGAAACGATGCCTTATGAGGAACACCTTAGGGAGCTGGGTATGTTTAGCCTGGAGAAGAAAAGGTTAAGTGGTGATATGATAGCCATGTTCAAATATATAAAAGGATGTCATATAGAGGAAGGAGAAAAGTTGTTTTCTGCTGCTCCAGAGAAGCGGACACGGAGCAATGGATTCAAACTACAAGGAAGAAGATTCCACCTAAACATTAGAAAGAACTTCCTGACAGTAAGAGCTGTTGGACAGTGGAATTTGCTGCCAAGGAGTGTGGTGGAGTCTCCTCCTTTGGAGGTCTTTAAGCAGAGGCTTGACAGCCACCTGTCAGGAATGCTTTGATGGTGTTTCCTGCTTGGCAGGGGGTTGGACTGGATGGCCCTTGTGGTCTCTTCCAACTCTATGATTCTATATCTTGAAGGCGAGACATCTGGGATGTTTTGATCATTTCCTAAGACTATGAGAGGTCATTTTAGTCACCAGGTGGCCACTGTGACAAGTGAAGAAGGTACAGTTAGCCTCCTTCATGCCAATTTCTCTTTTTCCTTTCTGCAGAAGGTCCCAGTAAGACCAAACAAAACAGAACAAAAAACCACAACTACCAGCAGCCCCTTTCAAGAGGGGCATTAGCTCCTTTCACACTTAATGAAGCTAGAGAAATAGTGACAGGTACAGCTGGCGCCATTTAATAGGGATGTTCACAGGGAAGACACAGCTGGGGGATTATTTCCTGCCATACGCTGCGCGGGTCTTAAAATCATTTTTATTGGGACATGTCTGGGACTTGGTACTAGTTTTAGAAGCTGGTTTATGTACCGTAAGCATTGTAAGCAAATTGTGAAGTTGAATGAAAACACATGATGGAAGATATTCTTCATTACATGTTTTATCCTAATATATTCAGGTAGGTAGCCGTGTTGGTCTGACGCAGTCGAGATACAAATAATAAATTTAAAAAATTGTCCTGTAGCAACTAAGTTTGTTCTTGGTATAAGCTTTCGTGAGCATGCACTCTTCTTCAGATACGATATATATGATCACAAACACACGCCCAACAGAACAACGGTATATTTCACCTGCCATCAATTTTACAAACAGTGAAAGTAACAAAGAAATCACTCAAACGGTGACTATATTTTTTCTTTCAGCTGCTGCAAAGGTCAAAATCGTCATTATTATTATTTTTGCCCTTGTTGTGACTTGGACACCTGAAATATTGAAATAGTATTGAAAAATCAGTGCATGTGAGCTTTGGGTTTCTGTTTTGCTCCGCAGTTCCATCATATGGGTCCAGAGGGTGACAACATGAGAAAGGTCCAGCTCCGAGGGCCTTCTGGCGGTTCCCTCACTGCGAGAAGCCAAGTTACAGGAAACCAGGCAGAGGGCCTTCTCAGTGGTGGCGCCCGCCCTGTGGAACGCCCTCCCACCAGATGTCAAAGAGAACAACAACTACCAGACTTTTAGAAGACATCTAAAGGCAGCCCTGTTTAGGGAAGCTTTTAATGTTTAATACATTATTGTATTTTAATATTCTGTTGGAAGCCGCCCAGAGTGGCTGGGGAAGTCCAGCCAGATGGGCGGGGTATAAATAATAAATTATTATTATTATTGTTATTATTATTATTATTATTGGCCTTTTCTGTGGTGGCTCCCCATTTGTGGAGTACTCTCCCCAGGGGGGCTCAGCTGGTGCCCTCATCACATATCTTTAGGCACCAGGCAAAAACATTCCTCTTCTCCCAGGCCTTTGGCTAATTAAACAATCTATGGTCTTTTATCTCATCCCTAAAATGTCATAGATTGTTTAATTAGCCAAAGGCCTAACTTTTACTTTTGGTGTGTGTGTGTGTGTGTGTGTGTGTGTGTGTGTGTGTGTGTGTGTGTGTGTGTAAACAATTATGGTGTTTAGACTGTGGGGGGTGGGCAGGCTTATTGTTTTTGTTTGTTATTATGCAATATATTTTTGTGTTTTTCTGTTGTGATCTTTGGATGAAGGGCCATGTAGAAATTAAATTAATAATAACAGTAATGATTTGCTTTTACCATTAGCACAGGCATGGAGCAATACAGATCAGAGAAATTATGAAAGAGTAACGATGACCAAGTTTAAAGTCCTCAAGAAAAGCCAAAATCAACTGTAAAGATACATTTTTTGCTCATTGGGCCTCAGCACCTTCAATCAATTAGGATGTTACCTTTCTGTCTTATTATTTATGTGTGTCTAACATCAATTAAGCATAAAAAGGTAAAGGTAAAGGGACCCCTGACCATTAGGTCCAGTCGCGAACGACTCTGGGGTTGCGGTGCTCATCTCGCTTTACTGGCCGAGGGAGCCGGCGTACAGCTTCCAGGTCATGTGGCCAGCATGACTAAGCCGCTTGGCGAACCAGAGCAGCGCACGGAAACGCCGTTTACCTTCCCGCCGGAGCGATACCTATTTATCTACTTGCACTTTGACGTGCTTTCGAACTGTTAGGTTGGCAGGAGCTGGACCAGAGCAATGGGGGCTCACCCCGTGGCAGGATTCGAAACCGCTGACCTTCAGATCGGCAGGCTCTAGGCTCTGTGGTTTAACCCACAGCGCCACCCGCGTCCCTTTCAATTAAGTATGCCCAGTAATAATTAAGTAATAATTAAGCACTGGCCTGCTTCCAAACTGCTAGTTTGGCAGGAGCTGGGACAGAGCAACGGGAACTCACTCTGTTGCGGGGATTCAAACCGCTGACCTTCTGATCGGCAAGCCCAAGAGGCTCAGTGGTTCAGACGCACAGCGCCACCTGCTTCCCAGTATTACACAAAAATGGACGTGTGTGTGTGTGTGTGTGTGTTCGTTCAGAGGAGGATTTGCCCGTAGCATTCTGTGTGAGATAGGTGGACCAATGAACCCACCATTCCTGGCATTGGCCTTACTGCAACTTACCTGGATGTGGGGCAGGGTGGTCTTGAGGTCTGGGCTCTACAAACACCATCTTCAGAACCAACATAGGGTTCTTGCACATGTGCAGCACCTACTGCCCTTCCTGCCCCAAGCCTGTCCAGGTGTCATGGACCATAGCTGTCAACTTTCGGATTTGAAAATAAGGGATGCCGCGAGGGCACCAAGTAGCCTCGCCACCCTGCACTCCAGAGGCAGCGCTGCGAACGGGTGAGCGAAAGAGCGAGCACGTAGACGGCAGGCAGGCTGGCTGTCTGGTTGGGCGTGAGGGTCTGGCTGCACAAGGCATGCAAGCTCCACCCCAGTCGGTCTCAGACTCCTTATTGGCAGCCGAGCAACGCAGCTGAGGAGCCTCCCTGGCCGGCAGGGAGGGAGAGGAGCTGCTTCCTTTGAAATCTGGGAAATTTAAGGGATATCAACAATCCGGGATAGCAGTGGGAAACGGCATTGGAATAAGGGAGTTTCCCGCCAAAAGAAAGGGAGGGTTGACAGCTATGTCATGGACTGGCCTGGACGCAGAGGGATGGTGGCAGGAACCAGCTGTGGGACCCTCACAGAGTGGTGGTGGGGCCAAGAACCATTTTTGAGGGGATGAGACCATCTTTATCACCTACATCCACCTGTCAGAGTTGGCCTATGAGGGTGTGGGATATAGCAGTCGACTAGGATTGAACTCACTTTCTGCTCTTGTAGTAAGGCTTACTGGAAAATGATATGTAATGAAATGAAAAGGATGTTTAAAATAACGTTCGTTAAAAAAACAAACCCAGAAGCTTTTCTCATGAGAATTATAGGGACAGAAACTACCTAAACTGTATAGAAACTTATGCATGTATTTTACTACAATGGCAAGAATGTTACTTGCCCCAAAATGGAAAGAAGCAGAAGTCGCAGCAAAGGAAGAATGGATGCAGAAATGGCGAAACTTACCGGAAGAATAAGAAATCAAGATAACAAACTTTTTATAAAAGAATGGTTTATTGAATATTTTCAGATAAATTGTAAACAGATAGAAACATTGGAGGATTATTGTAACAACCTGCAGTTTCATAAGAGTATATATTTAAAGAAGATGACTAAATGAGCAAATTAAGTTAATTTGGAATATGCAGAAGATATTAAAAATAAATTTAAGGAACCGCAGAAAGTGGGGGAAGGAAGTCAAGTTTTGAAATGTCAAAATGATTGTAAAATCAATGAAATGTATAAATCTGAAAAGTATATATATTTTTTTAAAAAATGAACTCAGCTTCTGGGCAGGGGGTTGAATGCTGGTTTCTGCCCCGTCTCTATCTGTTCCACACCTGACATCACCTACGACAGGTGAGCACGGCATGGGTCAAATAGGCTCACAGACCAAATGAGGAGGCTGGGGGTTCCTTGCCCTTGCTCTAAGTCAGATATTTATATAGTGCCGTGTTCATTAAATTTAGATTTCCGTCCTTGCCTAAAAGCTGAAGACACAGAGCGCTAAGGCATTATAGCTGCAAGGAATAAATCCCATTGCCCTAAATGGAACTTGATTCTGACTAGAATGCGAGTCAAAATATGAGGATTAGCTTTTCCCCATGAACATTCGAATCAGCTTTTTGTTGATGAATTATGAGTTGGTTAATTATGTCACTGGAGGACTAATATAATGGCCTCATCAGTAAAAATGAAAGTTAAGTAAGAAATGAGGAAGGCATTACCCCCTCGATTCCACCAGCCTCGGGGAATTTTCATTGCTATCTGCCTCCATCCAGCTGCAAACCATATAACTCGAGGTGCCAATACTTCTGGGTGGTCATACAAATCGTGCTTTATGGACGCATGCTAAGAAATTATTATGATGAGCTGTATAGGAGAGCTTTCAGCCTAGTTCCCAGTCAGGTTAATCCAAAACAAGGTTCTGGATTTGTATCACTGGGGAACAATTTTTTTTTTTCATTTTCTGTTGCATGAGATTTTTCAACTGTTCTTATATGTTCTTTCAATGCTGATTTCAAATCTGAAGTCGGTTTTGTTCTGTAAGCTCTAGGGGTGGGTTTGGTTTTTTGGCAATTCATGTTTTTCACTTTTCACCATAATCTTCGTTTTTCACAATGCAAGGATTCAATATTTGATTAAACACATAGCCAAAGTAGTACAATATGAGTATAAATGTAAGTGACTTATATAGCATTGCACATGACATGTATAGCATTGAAAATGACATGTATATCTATGTACAGTTGGAGGTATGCAAAAAAAAATGTACCGGTATTCCCTTGGGATACACAGTATCTGCAAGCTGTTGTTATTCAGGTAAGAATTTGCACTTGTAGCTCTTGCGTTTCTGGACTTGCACAGGGGATTCTCATCTGACGGTCCAACAGTAGTCTGACATCATAGTTTTAGCCCATCGCCCTTGATAACGCTCTTCCATTGTCTTCAGGTCTTGATAGAAGCACTCTCCCTATTCATCACTGACTGCCCCAAGATTTTCAGGGAATTGATCTAGGTGACTGTTCAGGAAATGGAGCTTCACACTCCAGATTTTTTTCAATGAATCTGGGGACACTTTTAACTTAAATGGATTTTGTATGGGGACTGATTTGTAAATCTGGGGACTGTCCACCGGAAACAGGGACATCTGGTAACCTTACTTTAAGATGTACACAGACTGCAACATGTCACCAGATGGGCTTCCTCATGTCCCAATCCCCAACCCTACATTCTGAAGAAGTTACAGTCCCAGGAGTGCAGGGCTATTTCTTCTTACGTAAGGAGCAAGTAAAATCTTCTTGTTTGGGGGCTTCTGGTTAATTTCCTTTTGCCCAGGTACCAAAGAACTTCCACCCATTGGGATGAATGGACAGGGTGTCAGCCTAGCCTCCAGCTCCAGCCTCAAAGAAACAACCCAAAGGTTGATAAAGATTTAGAACTCTGTGAGTTCATCAACGAAATATTGCCTTCTGGTTTGTCAATGTGAGGCATTGGCTGCATTTAGATGTAACACTAAACTATGGTTTGTCCCCAACATTATCGAGGGGTTTCAAGGCAGCTTACAAATCTTTACTGGAAGGCTTTATCTCAAGTTTGCATGCTCCTCCTCTCCACAGGCACAGCCCCAGGGAGGAGACTGGAAGCTCTCGTTTGCATTTCAATTTACTACCATTTACTGTTATGCAATGTCAAACCTGTTATGTACCGAGTATATTTCAAAACCCTTAACTGTAGTTAATTTTAACGATGGCTTACTATCGTTAACTACAGAAAAGGGAGTGTGCAAGCCCAAGGCTTGCCTTGGCTCATTTTGAAACAATATATCATAGCTTATTGTTATATCCAATTTCAGGCACTGTCTGCAATTCTCCCAACGGAAATATTAAATGATATGGTTTTGACTTAGAAGTGGCACCTCTATTGGCAGTACCCAGTGCTTTTTTTCTGGGGGTACGCAGGGGTACGCATACCCCTAAACATTTTGTGCATCTCTCTACTTTTGTCCATTTACTGTATTTATTTTCCCTGATTTGAACTATAAAATGGTGGTTTTCTGGAGTCAAAATGAGAGTACCCCTAAACATTTTTAAAGAAAAAAAGCACTGGTAGTACCCCTTGCACGTACTACATGTGAAAAGGATCAAGGAGCCTTAATAGACTGCAAACCTAACATGAGCCAACAGTGTGATGCAGCAGCAAAAAAAGCTAACGCTATTCTAGGCATCATCAACAAAAGTCTAGTGTCCCGATCAAGGGAAGTAATAGTACCGCTCTATTCTGCCTTGGTCAGAGCACACCTGGAATACTGTGTCCAGTTCTGGGCACCACAATTTAAGAAGGATATTGACAAACTGGAAGGTGTGCAGAGGAGGGCAACCAAGATGATCAAGGGTCTGGAAACCATGCCTTATGAAGGAGTTGGGGATGTTTAGCCTGGATAAGAGGAGACTGAAAGGAGGAGGAGGAGGAGGAGGAGGAGGAGGAGGAGGAGGAGGAGAGGAAGAAGAGGAGGAGTTTGGATTTGATATCCCGCTTTATCACTACCCGAAGGAGTCTCAAAGCGGCTCACATTCTCCTTTCCCTTCCTCCCCCACAACAAACACTCTGTGAGGTGAGTGGGGCTGAGAGACTTCAAAGAAGTGTGACTAGCCCAAGGTCACCCAGCAGCTGCATGTGGAGGAGAGGAGACGCGAACCCAGTTCCCCAGATTACGAGTCTACCGCTCTTAACCACGACACCACACTGGCTCTCTCAAGGTATGATAGCCATCTTCAAATATCTAAAGGGCTGTCACATGGAAGATGGACCCAAACCAATGGCTTTATAAGAAAAGATGTATGGCTTTATTAATAATAATAATAATTTTTTTTTTATTTGTACCCCGCCCATCTGGCCGGGTCTCCCCAGCCACTCTGGGCGGCCTCCAACAGACATTAAAATACATTAAAATATCACAAGTTAAAAACTTCCCTAAATAGGGCTGCCTTGAGGTATTTTCTGAATGTCAGATAGTTGTTTATCGCTTTGACATCTGAAGGGAGGGCGTTCCACAGGGCGGGCGCCACTACCGAGAAGGCCCTCTGCCTGGTTCCCTGTAGCTTTGCTTCTCGCAGTGAGGGAACCGCCAGAAGGCCCTCGGCGCTGGATCTCAGTGTCCGGGCTGAACGGTGGGGGTGGAGACGCTCCTTCAGGTATACAGGTATATAATGGGTTTATAAGAAAATGGATTCTGAGTAAAAGTCAGGAAGAACTTTCTCACTGTAAGAGTTGTTTGACAGTAGAACAGACTCCCACGAGAAGTGGTGGACTCTCCTTCCTTGGAGGTTTATAAGGAGAGGTTGGATGGCCCACCTGTCATGGATGCTTTAGTTGAGATTCCTGCATTGCAGGCGGTTGGACTAGATGACCCTTGGGGTCCCTTCCAACTCCATGATTCTACGCTAAAAATATATCGGGACATTAGTAACCGCAACTACCAAGCTCATTGTAGTGATGTCTGCCTGGAGTCCGAGGGGAACCAATGTTCCATGTGGCCACCAGAGGGACCGACGACACGGCCTTCATTCGAAGGAGGTCCAAGGTGGCGCGATGTGTGAACGCAACTGTGGGGTGTTAGCTCTTCAGAGCATGGGCTACAGTGTTGTCTTGGGAGTCTAGCGCTAGGGCAGCAGGCTTGAAAATAGCAAAAAGCTGTCACATACAAAAGGCACGGAGGAGAAATGTGCTGTCAGAAAACGTAATCTCTTCCAAGTGCAGAAATCCAACAGTGGGAGGATTTACGGGAGTTCAGATCCAGGGGACGCCAGGAAAGACAGCTAAATAAACACATAGATCATGCATCTTGAAAGCTGATGTCAGGCCCATAAAAAATCAACTTGATTATAGGAGCAGACAGGTGGTGATTGGTGCAACCCCTGCGCATTTTGTCCTAGAGCCTTTGGCTGGCCTTGTCCAGTGGAAACATCACTGAGCAGATGTTTTCCTGATTGCAAATGTTGTGAAATTTATAATCCACATCCTCCTTCTCAAACAATCTTAGAGCCGTTTGGAAGAGGAAAGTGCATGTTCATCCAATTTGCGCACTGCCAAAACTACAGTGTTACCGGAGATGTGGGAGGAAATCCATCTCGGACAGAGAACTGAAGAACAAGTATTCAAAGCCCACAGTCCTTCAGTGCATTTGCAGAGGCTTAGTGGTTCTGCTGGATTCAGGGAAAGCCTACAGTTATGAATTGGGACGGTTAGCTGTCTGCCTCTGTTTGGGTTGCTGCAAGTTCTGAAAAATAGATATCAGATTGTGTTGCATTAAATTAATAATAATAATAATAATAATAATAATAATAATAATAATAATTTATTTATATCCCACCCATCTGGCTGGGTTTCCCCAGCCACTCTGAGCAGCTTCCAACAGAATATTAAAATACAATAATCTATTAAACATTAAAAGCTTCCCTAAACAGGGCTGCCTTCAGATGTCTTCTAAAAGTCTGGTAGTTGTTTTTCTCTTTGACATCTGGTGGGAGGCCATTCCACAGGGCTGGCGCCACTACCGAGAAGGCCCTCTGCCTGGTTCCCTGTAACTTGGCTTCTCGCAGTGAGGGAACCGCCAGAAGGCCCTCGGCGCTGGACCTCAGTGTCCGGGCAGAACGATGCGGGTGGAGACGCTCCTTCAGGTATTAAAAGAAAGGTGGCTGGCTTTTATTGCTTTTATTGGCTGAAATGTTTAATTTGTCTAGAATTAAGAGGTCTTCTTAAAGTTTTGCAGAGATTCAACATCCATTGTCTTCAGAATTTGAGCTAGCCAACAACTGGGAGCGGCCACCAATACCATATAACACCAGTCCTGAAAGACCTACATTGGCTCCCAGTGCGTTTCCAAGCACAATTCAAAGTGTTGGTGCTGACCTTTAAAGCCCCAAACAGCCTCAGCCCAGTATACCTGAAGGAGCGTCTCCACCCCCATCGTTCAGCTCAGACACTGAGGTCCAGCTCCGAGGGCCTTCTGGTGGTTCCCTCACTGCGAGAAGTGCTATCAGCTGGGAAGGCAGAAAGGGCCTTAGAGCAGCTGGTTTGGATGAGGAAAGGTTTCGGTCGGGGAACACACCGGCATGCCTCTCCTGGATACTCTGCACCCTGTTAGAGCAAAGTTCCTTCTGCCAGCCCCACTTTATACGTGAATTTTGCAAATACATGGATGACAGCTGCAGCCCATCCACTTCTGCTTTTACTGGCAATGGGTCTCTGGAGCCTGTCTCTCTCCCTGCTCTATTACCAGAAATCTTTTTTAAACAGGAAATGCCAAGGCCTGAGCCATTGCACTATGCATGGCCCCTTCTAGGCTTTTGTTTTGCATGTGGTTGAAATGGCCCTTGCCATAAATAAGGAACGCAAATTGTCACTAGCCCTATGGCAAGCTGAATGCCCGCTGGCCATAGCTGTCAATCCTCCCTTTTTTTGCAGGAAACTCCCTTATTCCAATGCCGTTTCCCGCTGCTATCCCGGATTGTTGATATCCCTTAAATTTCCCGGATTTCAAAGGAAGCAGCTCCTCTCCCTCCCTGCCGGCCAGGGAGGCTCCTCAGCTGCGTTGCTCGGCTGCCAATAAGGAGTCTGAGACCGACTGGGGGCGGAGCTTGCATGCCTTGTGCAGCCAGACCCTCACGCCCAACCAGACAGACAGCCTGCCTGCCGTCTACGCGCTCGCTCTTTCGCTCACCCGTTCGCACGCAGCCATTGCACCGCCCTCACGGCATCCCTTATTTTCAAATCCGAAAGTTGACAGCTATGCCGCTGGCAGCTCCTTAGCGACACACAAGGTCACTACAGTCCCTTATCTTGGCAGGCGCACCCGCCATGGTTTATCCCAAGGAAAGAGAGACATCCTAGCCTACACCAAGAAGCTTCTCCCACGTCCAATCTCGCCGCACGCAGAGACGGCACCTGCACATCGACATCAGTCACCTTGAGCCGATTGCAGCCTCTCCTACCTACCTCGCAGGAGTGTTGAAAAGGAAAAAAATGTATGAGGGAAGGGATTGTGTGCAAACACCTTCCGCAGATAAATGGAATGAAATAAAATTGTAGCTGTAAGCTGCCTTGAGTCCCTGTTATGGAAAAAGGCAGGATATCCTTTTTTCCCCCTTCAATTTTTTTTATTGATTTTAACAATTTTAAGCACATAACAATACCGTTAAATTTTCATCCTCCCCCCCTTTCACTGAGGGAAGCACCCCCTCTCTCACCGGGAAAACAGTAAACATTATACATTTAACGTAGCTAACATATTGAATATCATTGCTTAGGCCTGGCCCATTTCTGTGGGCCAGGTATTCCTCCTTTCCTCAATTTCATATTTCGGTTGATTCCTCAAGTCCCCCTCTGTTGAATTCATTTTCTATCCTCTTTATCAGTTTTCCAAAAAAGGCGGGATATACTAATACTAATACTAATAAATACTAATACTAATACTAATACTAATATTGGAAACTGTGAGAATGATCCGGAAAATACCACAGAGTACCGGTAAATCCTGTTGAACTCAGTGGGATTTAGTTCTGAGTCAAAATGCTTTGAATTGCAGTGTTTAATTTTTTAATTTTCTTTTATAATTTTAACTTCACCAAGTATTCTCCACAGAGATAATATAATTCTTTAACCCCCCCCCCCCAAAGGAGAATATAAATAAACCTTATCCATGACACATTATAAAGGTTCTCTTTAACCTCCTAACTTCCCTCCATTTCCTTTTCTGGTTCGTCAAATAAGTATGTTTCCTGCATAACTGTAAAACCTCTTTTTCTTAGTTTCCTCATATTATCAGTATTTAACTAATCACCATCATACCTTAATATTTCAAATTGCCTATGTTAGACCTTATCTCATTATTTAACACTTGCAAATGTTTAATCAGTCTTTACCCAGTTACCCGGGAGTAAACTCCATTGAATTCAGTGGGACTTACTTCTGAGGAGACAGTGTAAGGCTCCATTTACAATAAAGGAATAAAGACTCCCTGTGTTTCCTAAGAAATCGCTGGCTGCGGAAGCTTTGCAATTAAATAATTTAAAGCGGATTCGGGACATTTTCCTTCAGAATTATAGGAAGGGTTTTCCTTTATTTGGTGCAGGTATTCCCCCCCCCAATAGAAACAGGACTCCGTTTTTGCACCTACACCCCCCCCCACTTTTAATTGTTTTCCAAGACATGGCAGGGAGCAAAAAGGAAAACCAGGATATTCTGGGATCAAATCAGAAACTGGGGTGGCTTCTGTAATTCCGGGACTGTCCCTCGAAAATTGGGACACTTGGAGGATATGGCTATAATGCAAAAAGGGTTACATGACTTGGCCTTCAGGCTGACAGCTGCTTCAACTGACTTTAACACCTTCTTGCTTTTTATTAATTATTATTAAATTAAATTAAATCCTGCTCTTCCTCCCAAAGGAGCGCAAGGTGGCAAACACATCCACTACGTACATAATTTTAATTGTATGCCACCTTTCCATAGCTAGGACCATGCTCAAAGGCGACTTACAACGTGAAAATAATTACATAATTGCAAACATAACAAAAGCGGCCACAAATAAAGCATCAAAAAGTACACAACCAATAAAGATACCAAAAAGAGATATCCAAAACAGCAACAATGCCACCCTCAACAAAATCAAACAATGCCCCATTATTCTAAAACAGTCAAAACATTCTAGAAACAGTGACAAAACAGGGATCTCCAGGTTGCCAGGATACAGGGATCCTGCAGTTCCTTGTCTTATTGCAATCTTCTTCTAATGGAAGAACTCCTTTCCGTATGGCCTGAGTCTACTCAAGCACCTTGTTGTTGTTGTTGTTGTTGTTGTTGTTTAGTCGTGTCCAACTCTTCGTGACCCTGACCAGAGCATGCCAGGCACTCCTGTCTTCCACTGCCTCCCGTAGTTTGGTCAGACTCATGTTGGTAGCTTCGAGAACACTGTCCAACCATATTGTCCTCTGTCGTCCCCTTCTCCTTGTGCCCTCCATCTTTCCCAACATCAGGGTCTTTTCCAGCGAGTCTTCTCTTCTCATGAGGTGGCCAAAGTATTGGAGCCTCAGCTTCAGGATCTGTCCTTCCAGTGAGCACTCAGGAATGATTTCTTTAAGAATTGATATGTTTGATCTTCTTGCAGTCCATGGGACTCTCAAGAGTCTCCTCCAGCACCATAATTCAAAAGCATCAATTCTTCATGGCTCAGCCTTCTTTATGCTCTCACTTCCATACATCACTACTGGGAAAACCATAGCTTTAACTATACGGACCTTTGTCAGCAAGGTGTTGTCTCTGCTTTTTAAGATGCTGTCTAGGTTTGCCATTGCTTTTCTCCCAAGAAGCAGGCGTCTTTTAATTTTGTGACTGCTGTCACCATCTGCAGTGATCATGGAGTCTAAGAAAGTAAAATCTCTCACTGCCTCCATTTCTTCCCCTTCTATTTGCCAGGAGGTGATGGGTGTTGTTGTTGTTCAGTCGTTCAGTCGTGTCCGACTCTTCGTGACCCCATGGACCAGAGCACGCCAGGCACGCCTATCCTTCACTGCCTCTCGCAGTTTGGCCAAACTCATGTTAGTAGCTTCGAGAACACTGTCCAACCATCTCATCTTCTGTCGTCCCCTTCTCCTTGTGCCCTCAATCTTTCCCAACATCAGGGTCTTTTCTAGGGAGTCTTCTCTTCTCGTGAGGTGGCCAAAGTACTGGAGTCTCAACTTCAGGATCTGTCCTTCCACTGAGCACTCAGGGCTGATTTCTTTAAGAATGGATAGGTTTGATCTTCTTGCAGTCCATGGGACTCTCAAGAGTCTCCTCCAGCACCATAATTCAAAAGCATCAATTATTTGGCGATCAACCTTCTTTGTGATCCAGTCTCACTTCCATACATCACTACTGGGAAAACCATAGCTTTAACTATACAGACCTTTGTCGGCAAGGTGATGTCTCTGCTTTTTAAGATGCTGTCTAGGTTTGTCATTGCTTTTCTCCTAAGAAGCAGGCATATTTTAATTTCGTAACTGCTGTCACCATCTGCAGTGATCATGGAACCCAAGAAAGTGAAATCTCTCACTGCCTCCATTTCTTCCCCTTCTATTTGCTAGGAGATGATGGGACCAGTGGCCATGATCTTAGTTTTTTTGATGTTGAGCTTCAGACCATATTTTGCGCTCTCCTCTTTCATCCTCATTAAAAGGTTCTTTAATTCCTCCTCACTTTCTGCCATCAAGGTTGTGTCATCAGCATATCTGAGGTTGTTGATATTTCTTCCGGCAATCTTAATTCCGGCTTGGGATTCATCCAGTCCAGCCTTTTGCATGATGAATTCTGCATATTGATCTGCAAAATGCACATTAACCACCCCGGTGTATCAGTCTGAACTCATTCTTATTTTTCAAACACAGCAATAACCACGCAGATAAAGAGAGACAAATTGAAGTCTCTGAAGTGTGAGTTCTGCCACTTACATCATGTTCTTGAGAAGTTTGTGCTCCATTCGTCCCATAATAAGCAAAATTATTTTAGCTGTTTTGCCCTACAATGAAGGAACACCTGGCACTTCTATTGAGATCCTTCGGAGACTCCAGGCTTAAGTAAATCTTAAACGGCCAGGTTGAGGTGTCCACCTGTATCTAGCAACCATCTCAGGCATGACCAAAAACAGAATCCAGGAGACTGTCTATGCAGATACATGCATGCTTGATGATAAATAGTTGGGAAGGCACTTAGTTCTGTTAGTGGGATGTTCCCTAGACCAGATGGGTGGGAGGTCACCTGCTTTTGATGGAGTTACACTTCCCCTCGAAGGAGCAGGTTCGTAGTTTGGGGGTACTCCTGGATCCTTTGCTGTCACTCAAGGCTCAGGTGGCCTCAGTGGCCCAGAGTGCTTTCCATCAGCTTCAGTTGCACCCCCCCTATCTGGACAGGGATAGACTAACTACTGTTGCCTATGCTCTGGTAACCTCAAGGTTAGATTACTGCAATGTGTTATACGTAGGGCTGTCTCTGAAGACAGTTCGGAAACTTCAGCTGGTGCAGAATTCAGCGGCCAGGTTGCTCACCGGAGCAAGATGCTTTGAGCACATTACACCAATCCTGGTGCTCCGATCAGAAGGTCGGCGGTTCGAATCCCCGCAACGGGGTGAGCTCCCGTTGCTCAGTCCCAGCTCCTGCCAACCTAGCAGTTCAAAAGCAAATCAAAGTGCAAGTAGATAAATAGGTACTGCTCCGGCGGGAAGGTAAACGGCGTTTCCGTGCACTGCTCTGGTTCGCCATAAGCAGCTTTGTCATGCTGGCCACATGACCCAGAAGCTGTACGCCGGCTCCCTCAGCCAGTAAAGCAAGATGAGCACCGCAACCCCAGAGTCGTCCGCGACTGGACCTAACGGTCAGGGATCCCGTTACCTTTAAGCTGTCCAGGGGTCCATTACCTTTACCTTTCACTTTTACAGCTGTTTGGAAAAGGCATCATATTTATTTGCATCTTTTTAATGTTTTTGCTGTTGCTCAGTCAAAAAGCAGATATTTATGGCAGATTTGGTTTTGTCAGCCCTATTTCGATCTCTAGGCAAAACTGCTTGATAAAGTGAAGGGGCCGTGGTCTCTGAGACCAAGATGTACCAAAATGCACTGACACACCCCATCTCAGCAAGGCAGCAGTATCTTTTTCACGTATCACCCAGTCAGCATTTTGTAGCGCAGGCATGTGACTCCCAACAGCTGGAGCATCTCTTAGAGGCAGAGTCTCCTATACCGCAAAGCCCCACGTATCTCTCTCAAAAGACAAATGCGCGCACACACAAAATCTCCCCCGTCTCCCTCCCCCAAGATCTTGTGAACAGCAAAGCCACTGATAGAGATCTCTGCTAGCCCATTAATAATGTGTTGCTGCTTTTGCATCTGGACCGTTTTCAAATTGTTCCTTGTATATTAATCATGTATGTTTTATATTATAAATCCTGCATGTAGCCACAATCTAGGACACCCATATTCCCCAATGGAAATCTTAATGACTCCGCAATGCTAACAAAGCACACTGCGTCCTTTAGGGAAGCTTCCATCTGAGTCCATCCTGCAGTGAGGTCTTCTGGAGGTAATAAAACACCGAAGGAGATGCTATCTGGTAGGTCTGGACTGTTTTGTTCCCTTGAAAGTCAAGCAGGCAGCTGATTTAAAGTTTCCAGCTAGGTCATACAAAAGTCAGGAGCAGCTGCATCCAGCCGGGTTCAGAGTTTGAATATTTATGGTGTCAATCTGAAATCCAGATAACTACAAATAACCTAAAGCCATTAACTCCCTGGCCACAAGAGAAAGCTCTCTGGCTGTTAATGTAGAGGCTGCTTGGAGTTATAAACGGGGTAAAAGAAGAAAAAAAAAAAGACCCTTCTGCAGAGGTTGTTATATGCTCCGAAAGCAGCCGTCGGTTCCCGCCACAGCAGACTTCCTTCCAGGAAAAGCTATTACGAGTGTCACGTGATCAACGGCAACATTTGGGAGCACCGAGATGCTCAAGCGTTCAGGTCAAACCGAGACCACCGAGAGCAGAGCCTGATAAATCAGTCATCAGCAGACTGCATTGCAGAAGTAATAATTCTGCCCACTTAAGTCAAATGGCTCGTGGCGCAAGAGCAGGACTCTCATTTCTCCAGGGCCATTTTGATAGCGAAAAGGGCTGCCACTGACGGGTTAACTAAGGGTACATTCCTTCGGACACGAGGAAGACTGCACTCGCTTCCCTAATTATAACGCATGGGCTTCTGTCCTGTTTTCCTGTGGTGTTTTCACACTGCTCCATTGTGGAACTGTGACGGTGGGCATGGTGGGCATGATTCAGATGCCCCACCCCTTCCACAGTCGCCTGTTTCTGCTCCCCTGTGACTCACCCATGAAAATGGTATGAAAGAACTGTGTGCTAGGATAGCACCCCCACAATTTTCTGCTGCTAATGGTAAGCACTGGATTTGAAGAAATCCTGAACAGAAGCTTTGGGGTTTGGGGTTTGTCTGAAGCAAGATCTCCACAAAACATAGCTGTCAACTTTTGGATTTGAAAATAAGGGATTTTTTCAAACTTTCGGATTTGAAAATAAGGGATGCCGCGAGGGCGGTGCAATGGCACCAAGTAGCCTCGCCACCCTGCGCTCCAGAGGCTGCGCGCGAATGGGTGAGCGAAAGAGCGAGCCCATAGACGGCAGGCAGGCTGTCTGTCTGGTTGGGCATGAGGGTGGATGCACAAGGCATGCAAGCTCCGCCCCCAGTCGGTCTCAGACTCCTTATTGGCAGCTGAGCAACGCAGCTGAGGAGCCTCCCTGGCCGGCAGGGAGGGAGAGGAGCTGCTTCCTTTGAAATCCGGGAAATTTAAGGGATATCAACAATCCAGGATAGCAGCGGGAAACGGCATTGGAATAAGGGAATTTCCCGCAAAAAAAGGGAGGGTTGACAGCTATGCCACAAAGCACCCTGAACTGAAGCAGGGACCTCTGTAGCGACTCAGAGTGATCTGTAGGTTCAAAATTTAAAAATGGAAATGGAAAACGCCGGACATTTTTCTGCGTCTGTGCCATGTGCCAACATCCACGCTCTCAGTTCAGCTTTGCACTTAGGTGGAATCTAAACGGTAAAGGTAAAGGGACCCCTGACAGTTAAGTCCAGTCACGGATGATTCTGGGGTTGCGACGCACATCTCGCTCTATAGGCCGAGGGAGCTGGCGTTTGTCTGAAGACAGCTTCCGGGTCATGTGGCCAGCATGACTAAGCTGCTTCTGGCGAACCAGAGCAGCACACGGAAATGCCGTTTACCTTCCCGCCGGAGTGGTACCTATTTATCTACTTGAACTTTGACGTGCTTTTGAACTGCTAGGTGGGCAGGAGCTGGGACCGAACAACGGGAGCTCACCCCGTCACAGGGATTCGAACCACCTACCTTCTGATCAGCAAGCCCTAGGCGCTGTGTTTTATAACACTTGTAATGTAACAAATACTATGGACAATATGGACAGAGACAAAATATAGATTATGAAATACTATGCAGTTGAAAAATGTTAACAGTAGAACCCATGGAGAGAATGGTGGGAAGTCTCAAGATTCAGAGAAATCTCTATCTATGGATATGTATTTGGTATTGTTACAACTTTACATTTGTAAAATCAAATAAAAACATTTATTAAAAAAAAAAAAACCAAAACCTACCTCTGCACTTGACCACTTTGTTTGGGAGCCGCTGTCTATATCTCCACAGCCATGGGGCCAAGAAACATGTAGCTTGCAAGAATAAAAGCAGAGATTTTCAGGAGCCAAAATCCAGCTTTGGGCAGAAGATTGCATTTGGATTTGAAGCAGAGGTGCCATTCTGCGTTGAGGCGTTCTGCGGCGAGTGTGTGCCATGCGCTTACCGGTTTACATTAATCATTGATCAGTGTCTGCCATCTTAGAAATCCCTCAAGCTAGCAGGGAGAGATGGTCACTTCACCTTCAGTCTCGCAGTGCTGCCGTCATTTACGGAGCAGGTACTGACAAACCCATGAACCGTGTGTCATGTCATCCATCATCAGAAATGAAGCCAACAAGGCGTGAAGAGACAGGAGTAGGAGGCAACTCTGACTGTCAGTTACTTTGCTATATGGGAAATGCCTACAGCTGGGACGCAGCACAAACTGCAACCGGTGGAAGCTGGTGGGTGCAGGATCCCAGAGAGCAATCGCTAGTTATTTCAGTGGGACTCACGCGGGAGACCCATAGGATGGCCATGTAGGTGCAACACCAGAAAAGAATTGCATAAAAAGTTCCAGAACATTATTTAAGGTAAAGGTAAAGGACCCCTGGACGGTTAAGTCCAGCCAAAGGCAACTATGGGGTTGCAGCCCTCATCCCTCATGTTTAGGGAAGCTTTTAATGTTTGATGAATTATTGTGTTTTAATATTTTGTTGGAAGCCGCCCAGAGTGGCTGAGGAAGCCCAGCCAGATGGGCGGGGTATAAATTATTATTATTATTATTATTATTATTATTATTATTATTATTATTATCTTGCTTTCAGGCCAAGGGAGCCGGTGTTTGTCCACAGACAGCTTTCCAGGTCATGTGTCCGGCATGACTAAACCGCTTCTGGCGCAACAGAACACTGTAATGGATACCAGAGCATACAGAAATGCTGTTTACCTTCCCACTGCAGTGGTACCTATTTATATACTTGCACTTGTGTGCTTTCGAACTGTTAGGTTCGCAGGATCTGGGACAGAGCAACGGGAGCTCACCCCATCACGGGGATTCGAACCGCCAACCTTCTGATTGGCAAGCCCAAGAGGCTCAGTGGTTTAGACCACAGCGCCACCCATCACAGTGTTCCAGGTCAAAAAGGGGGTGGGGTTCTGATCCCAGAGACCCCATCTTCCCCATCTGGAAGGGGCCATGGAAGACCAAGGGAAAGGGTGGGTGTATGGAAGATAAGCTGCAAGGAAGCTCAATTTGTGACATTCTACAACAGAAAAAATAGGAGAGATTAGCAGAAAGGTGCTGAAGAACTTTCCCGAGGATTCTTTTTTTTCCTAAAAAAATAAAAATAAATCACAAATTGCTGCATAAATGTGGAGGACTGAATTGAAGATTTTTATTTTATTTTTTAATGAGAAACGGAGAGAATTAAAATTGTAAGATCCAACCCTGGAATACACTGTTTTTGATCAATTTCCTCAGTAAAGTGTTATCAGACAGGTGTTCTCTCTCTCTCTCTCTCTCTCTCTCTCTCTCTCGACTCTTGTTTTGTTTCAGTGGGTTTGCAAACCCATCCCAGTAATGTTGACTGAATCAGAGGGTCAAGGTAAGCCAACCTCAGAAAAACTTCCTTCTCTGGGGCAGCTTGTGGCCTAGGTTGGATCTCCACATTTGGGGGGGGGCACACTATAAATAAGTCAGAAATTAAATTGTTATAACGGGGGGGAAACGCTATGTAAAAAATCACATGGGTATTTTTTTGCTCTCCGGCGCCATCTGGTGTTGCATGTTTAAAGGTAAAGGTAAAGGGACCCCTGACCATTAGGTCCAGTCGTGTCCGACTCTGGGGTTGCGGCGCTCATCTCGCTTTATTGGCCGAGAGCCGGCGTACAGCTTCCGGGTCATGTGGCCAGCATGACTAAGCTGCTTCTGGCGAACCAGAGCAGCGCACGGAAACACAGTTTACCTTCCCGCCAGAGCGGTTCCTATTTATCTACTTGCACTTTGACGTGCTTTCGAACTGCTAGGTGGGCAGGAGCTGGGACCGAGCAACGGGAGCTCACCCCATCGCAGGGATTCAAACTGCCAACCTTCCGATCAGCGAGCCCTAGGCTCTGTGGTTTAACCCACAGCGCCACCTGGGTTGCATGTTTATAAGGCATTAAAAACATTTTTTTTTTACTAATGTAGCTGAGTCCCTAGTCTAGGGGAGGCCAATCTGAGGGGAATTAGAGATTTGGACACATAATGTTTCAGGAAGGAAATTGTAGAGAAAAGTTTCTATCATCTGATCGATGCTTTTGGCTTTTATAAAAACTATCAAATAAAAATTTGCAACCCCTGGCTGTATTTCCACCCAGAAGCCCTGGCTATGAGCTGAGGGGTTGCTGTTGTTTTTCAGCTGAAACCAACTTTAGATTCATCTAGTTCAAAAGGTGATCAGCACCTGTACTGGCTGTTTCTGTCTTTCCCTAAAATAATGTTTTCAGCAAAACCCACATTTGTCAGAAACTGGCTGCTCAGCATGATTTTCTACATTTCAACATAAAATAGTCCTCACAGCTGTGGAATAATTCAAGTGCAGCCACAGACCTACGGTGGATTTTTGAATGAAAAGTGAGGTGGTTGTTCTTCCTCCACTGACAAACATTCATCTATTACAATAAAAGTAACCAACGTTTTTCTAAGTGTGCCCAAACCAGTAAGGTCTACAGTGCGCTCAGTTGCACCAACCAAAGACCCACAGATGAAAACTATTGATTCTTATAAAACACACTTATTTGTTTCAACCAGTAGTGATCAGTTTATCAAACAACTTGCCCAGGATGGAGCTTCTAGCAGGGAGAGCCAACTGGCTTCTTTCTACGGAGATGAAAAATGTTATGTTATTCTATAGAAGAAGAAGAAGAGTTTGGATTTGATATCCCGCTTTATCACTACCCGAAGGAGTCTCAAAGCGGCTCACATTCTCCTTTCCCTTCCTCCCCCACAACAAACACTCTGTGAGGTGAGTGGGGCTGAGAGACTTCAGAGAAGTGTGACTAGCCCAAGGTCACCCAGCAGCTGCATGTGGAGGAGCAGAGACGCGAACCCGGTTCACCAGATTACGAGTCTACCGCTCTTAACATAGTAAGAGAGAGGCAGTTATTTGTCCTCTTTCAAGCACCGTTTTATGTTTCCATCAGCAGTAAATGGTGGCATCACAGACTTTGTAAAAAGGGCTGACAAATCAGAGACACCCAAGCGGAGGGAACAGAATGATAAAATAATAGAATTGGGGGATGCTCTGGTTCTGAATGGGTTAACTGTGCCCCTGAAGGACCAGGTGCGCAGCCTGGGAGTCATTTTGGACTCACAGCTGTCCATAGAGGCGCAGGTCAATTCTGTGTCCAGGGCGGCTGTCTACCAGCTCCATCTGGTAAGCAGGCTGAGACCCTACCTGCCCGCAGACTGTCTCGCCAGAGTGGTGCATGCTCTAGTTATCTCCCACTTGGACTACCGCAATGCGCTCTATGTGGGGTTACCTTTGAAGGTGACTCAGAAACTACAACTAATCCAGAATGCGGCAGATAGACTGGTGACTGGGAGTGGCCGCCAGGACTATATAACACCTGTCCTAAAGGATCTTCATTGGCTCCCAGTATGTTTCCAAGCACAATTCAAAGTGTTGGTGCTGACCTTTAAAGCCCTAAACGGCCTCGGTCCTGTATACCTGAAGGAGCGTCTCCACCCCTATCGTTCAGCCCGGACACTGAGGTCCAGCACCAAGGGCCTTCTAGCAGTTCACTCACTGCAAAAATTGAGGCTACAGGGAACCAGGCAGAGGGCCTTCTTGGTAGTTGTTGTTGTTGTTGTTGTTGTTGTTGTTGGAAGGGATCATGAGGGTCATCTAGTCAAATCCCCAGCAATGCATGACTTTTAATCTCAGGCTTGAACCCACAACCCTGAGATTAAGATTTTCATGCTCTACCGACTAAGCTAAGTGAGGTTATCTGCCACTTTTTCTGTTTAAAACAACAACATTACTCAAAGTGACCTAAAGTGTCAGAGGTTAAAAACAACCGATCAACAAGCATGCTAAAAACCAAGTAATTAAAAGAATGGAGTTGATGCAATTAAAAAGAATAGGGACAGCTTATTTTAAAATCACTAAAATTCCAGGGAGCTTACAAGCAGTTAGCAATAGGGCAGATACAGGGCCGTCTTAAGCATATCCGGCGCCGTGGTGCAAAGATCCCTCCGGCGCCCCCCACCCGGCAATAGCAAAACAAGGGAGGGGGCCAGGAAGCAGGAGGAGGACAACGACCGGGAGCAAGCCCATCTTTAGCAGATGCAGAGGCTGGGGGGCGGTATCTGCGCACAACTTCCATCCTAAGTCTCTGCGGGGATCGCTCTCCTCCTGCGGAGCTTGGGAAGGAAGCTGCACGCCCACCAGCCATATAGTTGGCGGGGCGCAGCTGACGGGTGCAGGGGAAAGGGAGGCTGCTGGCAAAGCCGCGCAGCTCCCCCACTCGCTAGGGCGCCCCTGAGAGGCCGGTGCCCTGGCACAACGAACCGCTAACAACAATAGGAAAGACGACTCTGGGCAGACACCTCTCGGAATAAAAATATATTCACAAGGTGACAGAAGAACACCAGGGAATGGGAAAGGCAAGTCTACCTTTGCAGAGAGTTCCACAGCCTGGATGTGGGAAGGACAGTCTCTCTAGCAGATGGCAATGAGTGAGCAGGCTGTTTAGTGGTTTGGGTAATACAACCAGTTCTTTGAATTAGCCATGGAAGCTTTGAGAAAAATTGCTTGATAGCGTGGTTATGCTCCATGCTGCCTCCATTGCATCTTCATTGTGTCATTCACCTGAAGGAGCGTCTCCACCCCCATCGTTCTGCCCGGACACTGAGGTCCAGCGCCGAGGGCCTTCTGGCGGTTCCCTCACTGCGAGAAGCAAAGCTACAGGGAACCAGGCAGAGGGCCTTCTCGGTAGTGGCACCCGCCCTGTGGAACGCCCTCCCTTCAGATGTCAAAGAGAACAACAACTACCAGACCTTTAGAAGACATCTGAAGGCAGCCCTGTTTAGGGAGGCTTTTAATGTTTAATAGATTATTGTATTTTAATGTTCTGTTGGAAGCCGCCCAGAGTGGCTGGGGAAACCCACCCAGATGGACGGGGTATAAATAATAATAAATTATTATTATTATTATTATTATTATTATTATTATTATTATCCAGCAGAGCTTTTCCGGGTTGTACGGGGCCTTTTACAGGCTGGCCCAACGGATGTGGTAGAACCTGGCTGTGACTTGTTTGCAAAGCATTTTGAGGATAAAATCGCTTGCATCCACTGAGATTTTTGACTTCGCTGTTGGAGCAGATGAATCTCATGGGGTGTCCAGAGCGCTGTCTAGTCATGGTGTGTTGGATGAGTTTCAGACAGAAAAGCTTGAGGATGTGGACAAGGTGTTCGGATCGGTCAGGGGGACCACTTGCGCTCTAGAGCCTTGCCCCTCTTGGCTGATAAAAACCAGCATGGAGGGAACAACTGGCTGGGCCAGGGACGTGATCAATGCCTCTTTACGAGAGGGGGGTGCTCCTTGCCTGCTTGAAGGAGGCAGTGCTAAAACCACTCCTTAAGAAACCTTCCCTGGATTACAAAAATCTAACTAACCACCGGCCAGTTGCTAATCTTCCTTTCCTGGGCAATGTTCTAGAGCAGTTGGTCACAGACCAGATCCAGGCAATCTCTTGGAGGAAACTGATTTTCCAGATCTATTTCAATTGGGGTTTAGGCACAGAAATTGCTTTGGTCACCTTGTATGATGACCCCTGTCAAGAGAGAGGGGAAATGTGTCCCTGCTAATTATCCTTGTTAAATTTGCTGCCTAGTGTCTAGTCTTTGACTGCAATAAAGATTGGTTGATTGATTGGAGTGTTTTTCAGCCCCGTGATGCCTTCAGTGTGGGGTTCCGCGGTGTTTGATTCTATCCCCTATGCTGTTTAACATCTACATGAAACCACTGAGTTGGATTATCCAGAGGTTTGGAGTACGATGTCAGCAATATGCTGATACAACAAAACAAATATGCTGATGACACACAGGTCTACCTCTCCTTTACATCTGCAAGTGAGCAGGTGAATGTGCTGGGCCGTTGTCTTGCCTTAGGGACACGGGTGGCGCTGTGGTCTAAACCACTGAGCCTCTTGGGCTTGCCAATAAGAAGGTCGGCGGTTTGAGTCCCCATGATCGGGTGAGCTTTGTTTCTGTGTGCTCTGGCTTCCATCATGGTGTCCCATTGTGCCAGAAGCGGTTTAGTCCTGCTGGCCACATGACTTGGAAAGCTGTCTGCGGACAAACGCCAGCTCCCTCGTCCTGAAAAGCAAGATGAGTGCTGCAACCCCATAGTCACCTTTGACTGGACTTAACCATCCAGGGACCCAGGTGGCGCTGTGGGTTAAACCACAGAGTCTAGGGCTTGCTGATCAGAAGGTTGGCGGTTTGAATCCTTGCGACGGGGTGAGCTCCCGTTGCTCGGTCCCAGCTCCTGCCCACCTAGCAGTTCGAAATCACGTCAAAGTGCAAGTAGATAAATAGGTACCGCTCCGGCGGGAAGGTAAACGGCGTTTCCGTGCGCTGCTCTGGTTCGCCAGAAGCGGCTTTGTCATGCTGGCCACATGACCTGGAAGCTGTACGCCGGCTCTCGGCCAATAAAGCGAGATGAGCGCCGCAACCTTAGAGTCGGACACGACTGGACCTAATTAATGGTCAAGGGTCCCTTTACCTTTAACCATCCAGGGGTCCTTTACCTTTTTACCTTTTTTATATAGAAAGGCCATGCGCCCAGCTGCTCCAACCAAACCATTCTCAACAGCAATAGGCAGATATTGTGGGCCTGGCTGCAAAGGAACCTAATTAAAATGCATCGCTTAAAGCAGAGTGGCTAGACGAATCAAAATACTATGCCAAAAGAACAGAAAATAAAAAGAAAGGGGGCCATATAACTTGAAAAGGAGTGACATGTTTTCTGCTTAGCTGAACATGCAGCCTTGGAAGCCCATGTTTGCCATAGGTCTATTATGCAGTCACTGCAGAACATCCCATTGTTTCCCCAGCTGCACCAGCTCCATCCATCCTATTATTATGTCTTTATTAAACAGCCAGCATGGCTATTATTATCATGGAGCCTGCATGATTAGAACAGCACGGAAGATTTGCTTGTTACTTCCTAAAATGGAAGCTGCCAACACCCGCCTTCCCTGCCCAAAACACAGGGGAAGTTGCAGCTGTAGGTGAATTCTTTGAGTTTATTTTGTCCTGCACTGAGAGGGGTGGGTTGGTGGGCACCCAGTTCAGCTGCATGATGGGAAAGAATGAAGGAAACCAAGCCCAAGACCATCCTTTTCTTTACTTTAGAAATGTTATGCTGAAATAGATAACAGTGTTCTTCAGAGCAGCTTATGAGTCACGGTGAAAGGGCCTCTTAACCAACAGAAGCAAAAAAGCGGGGGGTGAGTTTTACTAATTGTATCTCTTTTGAGAGAGAACCCAGTGGCCTTGCATAAATATTTGCAGAGTTCTTTAAAATGGCCCATTTATTAGTACGTTGCACATTGAATTAATCATAGAATCATAGTTGGAAGAGACCCCAAGGGCCATCCAGTCCAACCCCCTGCCAAGCAGGAAACACCATCAAAGCATTCCTGACAGGTGGCTGTCAAGCCTCTGCTTAAAGACCTCCAAAGAAGGAGACTCCACCACACTCCTTGGCAGCAAATTCCACTGTCGAACAGCTCTTACTGTCAGGAAGTTCTTCCGAATGTTTAGGTGGAATCTTCTTTCTTGTAGTTTGAATCCATTGCTCCGTGTCCACTTCTCTGGAGCAGCAGAAAACAACCTTTCTCCCTCCTCTATATGACATCCTTTTATATATTTGAACATGGCTATCATATCACCCCTTAACCTTCTCTTCTCCAGGCTAAACATACCCAGCTCCCTAAGCCGTTCCTCATAAGGCATCGTTTCCAAGCCTTTGACCATTTTGGTTGCCCTCTTCTGGACACGTTCCAGCTTGTCAGTATCCTTCTTGAACTGTGGTGCCCAGAATTGGACACAGTATTCCAGGTGGGGTCTGACCAGAGCGGAATACAGTGGTACTATTACTTCCCTTGATCTAGATGCTATACTCCTATTGATGCAGCCCAGAATTGCATTGGCTTTTTTAGCTGCTGCATCACACTGTTGACTCATGTCAAGTTTGTGGTCTACCAAGACTCCTAGATCCTTTTCACACGTACTGCTCTCAAGCCAGGTGTCACCCATCCTGTATTTGTGCCTGTCAGAAGGCGTGGGGTCCCTTCTCCAGCCGGCCGCTCAAAGAAACACTCTGAATCATTAAGCTTTAAAGCTTTAATCTTGACTAATTACTTTACAACGCGGAGTGCATCATAAAAACGTCTACTCAATCACTTTCAGTTTCCGAAAATGCGCCAGATCTGTCCCGGCGCCAATTACAAAATCGGGGGAAGCGGAAACTACGTCTCCCTCTCTTCCCTTTCCCCCTCTGCACGTCGCAAGGTCTCTGCCTGTTTGTTTCAACCCCTAGCACCACTTCCTTTTCCCCGCTGCTACTGGAAGACAATGATGAAGAGGGATCCGTTGTGAGAATGGGGCCAGGCTCTCTGTAACAGGTTAACGCTGGGCTGTTGGGGGGGGGCAGCCCCCTGACAGTGCCTTTCATTTTTTTATTTTTTTTGCCCAAGTGTAGTACTTTACATTTCTCCCTGTTAAAATTCATCTTGTTTGCTTTGGCCCAATTCTCTAATCTGTTAAGGTCGCTTTAATAGTGGTGCATCTACCTCTGAGCACACACAGACACGACACAGCAGGGGATGATCAATAGCACACGGTCGGTCAGGGTAGGACCTCACAGCACATGAGCAGAGGTGGACCTGCGGTGGCTTCTCTGGCGATGTCTAGCAGTCAGGAGACCGCAGAAGGTCTTTGGGTTTCATGCCGGTGGGCTCTTCATCAGAGGTGTCACCCTGGCTCAGACAGAAGGTAAAGGTAAAGGTAAAAGATCCCTGGACAGTTAAGTCCAGTCAAAGATGCTTTGGGGTTGCAGCTCTCTACCCCCCCCCCCCCGGAAGCCGCCCGTCATGGCTCTCTACCCCACCCCCACCCCACCCAGGATGCTGCCTGTCATGGGCAGCTCGCTCACCCATGGGCTGGTCCACATGATTACTCTTTGATTAGATGCATAAAGTCACAGGTTTAGATTCCTGCCATCATTCAGTATAAATGCACTCAAGGCAGCTCACAATAATAAGAAAAACGCAACCATGAAAACACAACGGATTGTGTTCACAGGAACCTCAAGTCCAAGATTCTGGGAGGTGTAAACAGGCCACATTTGGAGAATTGCATCCAGCCTCTCCCTTCCTCCTGGTTCCTGCACCCACAAAATTCCAGACAGGCCTTGCACTTTGGCTGACATTCAAAGCTATCACCTCTTTGTGCAAATTAACTTCAAGGGCTCTGTCATCCCTCATATTTAAAATGCTATTACGGGGAATCAGCACAGCTTGGCAAAGGCAGCTTAAGGGGCTCGCTGTGGCTGAATTCATGGACGGTGTACCTTGCCGTATGCCCACAAGGTCCTCAATGTTTCTATAATGGACACACCACGCTGAGGCCACTGCCAATCTACCCTAGCCAGGTGGGAGCCTGCACAGACTTTGCCTTGCTCCAGAGAAGGCAAAACTCACCCTACTAAATCCTCTGGTTGTTCTTGTTGTCTTAAAATATTTTTTATTTGATTATACAAGCACGGAGTTACCGGTATAACAATACCAAGTAAATATCCACATTTAGAGATTTCTCTGAATCTCCAGACTTCCCACCATCCCCTCCATGGGTCCTATAGTCAACATTTTCAACTGCATATTATTTCATAATCCATATTTTGTATCTGTCTATATTGTCCATGGTGATAGTTACATTACAAGTGAGATTAAAATCCTGCTAGTGTTTTCATCTGTTTACAGCGGTCTCCTAAATAAATTATAATTCCCCCCCCAATTCTTTCTTAAAGTTTTTGTCTTCTTGGTTCCTGAGCTTTGCGGTCAGTTTTGCCATTTCGGCATGATCCAACAGCTTGGTTTGCCATTTCTTTCTGGTAGGGACTTTGTCTTGTTTCCATCTCTGGGCTAGTAGCATCTGTGTGGCTGTTGTCGTATACATAAAAAGTTTTTTCTGCTCCTTTGGGATATCGGTACCTACAATTCCTAATAAGAAAGCTTCTGGGTTGTTGTTTTTTTAAAATAAAAGTTATTTTAAACTTTTTTTTCAATTCATTATGTATCATTTCCCAGAATTCTTTTATTACTTTACACAACCACCACATATGATAAAAGGTACCTTCTTTTTCTTTACATTTCCAGCAAGTTTTTGTACTTGTCTTATACATCTTTGCTAACTTAAAAGGTAAAGGTAAAGGGACCCCTGACCATTAGGTGCAGTCACGGACGACTCTGGGGTTGCGGTGCTCATCTCGCTTTATTGGCCGAGGGAGCCGGCGTACAGCTTCCGGGTCATGTGGCCAGCATGACTAAGCCGCTTCTGGCGAACCAGAGCAGTGCACGGAAACACCATTTACCTTCCCGCCACAGCGGTACTTATTTATCTACTTGCACTTTGATGTGCTTTCAAACTGCTAGGTTGACAGGAGCTGGGACTGAACAACGGGAGCTCACCCCGTCGCAGGGATTCGAACCGCCGACCTTCTGATCGACAAGCGGAATCAAATACCACCTGTATTTTCATATAGTTTTCTTTCAACGTGCAACATGCCTAGAATTTCATATCAGTTTTCCATAAGCTTTCCCAATCTAAAAGTTGACTATTGTGCCCCAGTGAATCCCCTGTTTTACCCTAGGGGAAATTTGTTGGGAGTTAGGGTCATCTCCCACCTGACCTGCTCCTTTACTTTGGGCAAATACAGGAAGACCTTTCTGCCCTGGAAATATGGTAGCTGGCCCTGTCTTTATTTGAAACTGGCAAAATGCATGTCATTATTATGTAAAACACTTAGAATTTTGGTTCGGGACCCCCAAAGGGTCTGCTAGGGTAGGAGAAGACAGGTGATGTCCAACCAAGGAGAGAAAGAAGCAAGCGGCTTTTTAAGAGCAAAGATCATGGGTAGGCAAACTAAGGCCCGGGGGCCGGATCTGGCCCAATCGCCTTCTAAATCCGGCCCACAGATGGTCTGGGAATCAGCGTGTTTTTACATGGGTAGAATGTGTGCTTTTATTTAAAATGCATCTCTGGGTTATTTGTGGGGCATAGGAATTCGTTCATTCCCCCCCCCCAAAATAAATATAGTCCGGCCCCCTACAAGGTCCGAGGGACAGTGGACCGGCCCCCTGCTGAAAAAGTTTGCTGACCCCAAAGATCCTCTATTCGGTTGCAACCGGGTTTCCTACGCAAAGGTGACAAAAGGTATGAGGAACCCCGTCCAAAGGTAAGTCCAGAATTTTATACAGTTGCGATTTTTGGGTGGTCTTACTCATCACAGGTTTGTCAATTTACAAGGGGGAGGTACATGGGTGCAGGGTGCAAAAGGGAGGTTCGGGTGCAAGATACAAGGTGGGGTGCAAATCCTAATCTACATCAGTAACGTAATGCCTAGAAATCCAGGAGGGGTGGGCAAATGAGATGGATCTCGTTGTCTGGCACTTTACGAAAGAAGGAAGGGGAGCTGAGTGGAAGAGATTAGGTTGAGGCTAAAAATAACATACTTTCATAGTTACAATAAAGTGATGCAATTTGAATACTGTACATGGGTTCCATTTCTTGTTTTCCTGAAAGTAGTTACAATCATTGAGAAGTTGAACAAACGCTGATAAGGCTTATAAGGATACGCAGGGGTCAATGCCATTTGCAAAGGTACCAAATTTAGCAATTGCATAAGGGTGACAGTAAGGATTCACATTTACAAGGAGTAAAGACACCATTACAAGAGAAAGAACAAAAACAAAACTAGATACAATTGAAAATTACCTGGATACAATTATAAAAAACACTTGGTTACAATTACAAAAGAATACTTGGATACAATTATAAAAATAGGGTAAACTGAGGAAGTAGAGTAATGGGCAGTGCAGGGAGGAAAGAAAAAATGCTTTATTTGACAGAAAGGAAAGAAAGGATTTGAAGAAGGGGAATAATGGGAGAAGCGAATTAAAAAGAGAGCAGACTAAAGGCAAAATTGAGGGAAAGGTTTATATATATCTCTTAGGTTGTCTTCATTTGGTTTATTTGGTCTTGGTTTTCAGCTTCTTTAGCTATTTTTCTACATCAGTTATGACAGGCAACAAGTGCGGTGGTTGAGAGCTGGGCTGGGGTTATTGATTTGGTTTCTTCTAGTTTTTATTATATATTTTGTGTTTTTTATCTTGTATTTTTATGTTGTGAACTACCCTGAGATCAACAGATGAAGGTGATATACAAATATAATAATAATAATAATAATAATAATAATAATAATAATAATATTAATAAGTGGTTATTGCTGCCCTTTTAAATGCTATTTTCTTTGTGAATTTGTGCAGCTTCCGCAGAATATCAGGCCATGCCCTTTGCCTGTAGCGATCAAAGGTGTGGCTGTTTGGGGATGTGTTACAAAG
Organism: Darevskia nairensis; assembly: GCA_034642065.1. Lineage (NCBI taxonomy): Eukaryota > Metazoa > Chordata > Lepidosauria > Squamata > Lacertidae > Darevskia > Darevskia nairensis. Next base: position 1,656,966 of record JAWWNI010000964.1, read on the forward strand.
TCTCATCCGTAGCTAAAGGTAAAGGTAAAAAGACCCCTGACCGTTAGGTCCAGTCGCGGACGACTCTGGGGTTGCGGCGCTCATCTTGCTTTATTGGCCGAGAGCCGGCGTACAGCTTCCGGGTCATGTGGCCAGCATGACTAAGCCACTTCTGGCGAACCAGAGCAGCGCATGGAAATGCCGTTTACCTTCCCACCGGAGCGGTACCTATTTATCTACTTGCACTTTGACGTGCTCTCAAACTGCTAGGTTGGCAGGAGCAGGGACCGAGCAACGGGAGCTCACCCCGTCACGGGGATTCGAACTGCTGACCTTCTGATCGGCAAGCCCTAAGTTCTGTGGTTTAACCCACAGCGCCACCCACTACTCAGCCCATATTAATAAAGTCTAGAACAGGGGTCCCCAACCTGCAGTCCATGGGCCGGAAGCAGCCCACGGAGGCCGTTTAACCGGCCCACGAGCCGCCCCCGAACCAAGCCGCCCGCTTGGCAAGTCCCTGTGCGCTGCACTAAACCGGCACAGTGCGGCGTGGGGACTGTCTTCCACGATGCTGGAAAACGCTTCTGCACGTGCCCAGATGACGGAAATCGCTTCTGCGCATGCCCAGATGATGGAAATCGCTTCTGCGCATGCCCAGATGACGGAAATCACTTCTGCGCAGGCATGATTTCCAGAGTCTGGGCATGCGCAGAAGCTATTTCTGGCACTGCGGACATGCACAGATGCGATTTCCAGCATCGCACTGCGCTGGCCCGGCCCATGGAGGATCTCCGCAGGAGTGATCCGGCCCATGCCCGGTAAGTCTTGCCGACCCCTGGTCTAGAAACTTGCTCTCCTTGACCATACTTCACTTTCAGCTTCAATAAAGCATGAATGGTTTGTGCAAAAAGCCTCAGTGCATTCGACCAAATCTGAGAACATGTTCCAATGGGGAAATATATGCACACCAGAGAGAATGTTTGAACACCGCCAGTGCACTTTTCGCACCTCTTTGCTGGCCGGATAAATAAATCATTGCAAATTATTCCACTAATTTTTGAAGTAACTGTTCAAATACATTGGAGAGAAGATTCCAGGATGAATGAATGAGAATCTTCCAGTTTTTAGGCGGCCCGTATTTTGTTAGCCCAAAAATGGGAAAACGAGTGAGGTTGCAACTAAAGAAGAGTGGCAACTTAAATTGATGGAATATGTGCAGCTTGCAGACTTAACATATAGAATAAGGGAACAAGAAGAACATACGTTTAGAGAAGATTGGAAAACGTTTATTGAATATATGGGAAATAATTGTGTACAGCTGAAAACGCTGGCAGCATTAAGACAAATTCAACAGTGGAAATAAGTTTTGATGGATGCAATAATGGAATATGGAATAGTTTTTGTAAAATACGCAGCGATTTATGATACCGGTATATAAAATGAACCGCTTTTTAAATAAATAAATAGTGCAATGCGCTCTACGTGGGGCTACCTTTGAAGGTGACCCGGAAACTGCAATTAATCCAGAATGCGGCAGCTAGACTGGTGACTGGGAGTGGCCGCCGGGACCACATAACACTGAGAGATCTATATTGGCTCCCAATACGTTTCCGAGCACAATTCAAAGTGTTGGTGCTGACCTTTAAAGCCCTAAATGGCCTCGGTCCTGTATACCTGAAGGAGCGTCTCCACCCCCATCGTTCTGCCCGGACACTGAGGTCCAGCGCCGAGGGCCTTCTGGCGGTTCCCTCACTGCGAGAAGCAAAGCTACAGGGAACCAGGCAGAGGGCCTTCTCGGTAGTGGTGCCCGCCCTGTGGAACGCCCTCCCAGCAGAGGTCAAAGAGATAAACAACTATCTGACATTCAGAAAATACCTCAAGGCAGCCCTGTTTAGGGAAGTTTTTAACCTGTGATATTTTAATGTATTTTAATATTTGTTGGAGGCCGCCCAGAGTGGCTGGGGGGACCCAGCCAGTTGGGCGGGGTAGAAATAAATAATAATAATAATAATAATAATAATTATTATTATTATTATTATTATTATTATTATTACCGTGGAAAGAGAAGAAGGGAAGTCATTGTTATCTTAAGGATGCAAAATGAGTATTTTAAATTGTAAAACAGAAAACTTAATAAAATTATATACAAAAAAAGAAGAGAATCTTCCCGTTTTTGTGCATGTGTAATGCGCGCCAAATCAGGGGAGATTCTCTGGCCATGTAAGAGCCAGGATGAGGCAGGGTTGTTTTTCCCCCTTGCTGGTGGCTGCAACGCCCAGTCAGCCTTGGGTTGAAGTTCACTCAGACTTCTCCAAACCTCAAGAGTTTACCCTACTTGCACAGGCACAGAGGCATAGTTCAAGGGTCTGTTAAAACGTTTGGGCTCGTGGTGAAAGCCTCTAGCAAAAAAAAAAAAGGTTTTCTGAAAATCCTGACCTTTTCTTACACATGAGGAAAAGGAAGAGGGGGCTCTCCTCCCTGTTTCGGATCCGCAGTGCACGAGGTGAAGAGTCACGCGAAGGGCACACTGACTGATGGGTTCTGGGTTGTGAGGTCAGCACAAGGCGTCATGATGTGGGCTCAGACAGAGCTATTTCCTCTGCGATTTCTATCTTTTGTCTGTTCACACATCGAGCCACCTGGATTTAATTCCCAAATAGCTGAAACCTACCCCCCCCACAACACACTTACCTTAACCCTTTCCCTTCCTTGCTTTGAAGAAGGAGAGCTGCAAGGCCCGGCAGCTTGCAAGCAAAGCCCATTTGTGGGTTTTCTGCCTGGCGACCAGAGGTTTCCCTTTATGGGGGACTGTAAATAACGCAACAAGTCACCTTTTTATTACCTCAGACAAGTACAAGTAGCAACTTTCTCTCTCTTTGCTCAGCCTTTGGCCTCAGTTATGATTTAGCTGTAACATTCTCATTTTTTGACTAGTTGTGAAAGTAGCCACTGGAGCTTTATGGCTTTCTGGGGCCTTTACGCCTTCCCAGTTGCCTTTAGGCTTCCAGCTGTTCCCTCATAATTCTAGATTGGCCCCCCGGGGTTGGGGTGCAAAGGCAGGGCCAATCGCCTCACTGAATATCCAGCTACTAAAGAAATGTATCCCAAGAGGTTCCCCACTTTTTTTTCGCTTTGGGGTTTTCTGTGCTTTCAACTGCTGCATGGCAGGCAGAAATTCAACAGGTGCAGTATCCCCCCCCCCCCAAAAAAAGGTCAATATCTACATGCTAAGAGAAAGTTGTTTGTTGGTAATTTATTTTACTTTGGTAAACATAAAAATAAATTTAATGAAGAATGGAGGAATGTTATTTAAAATGAATGTCGTCTAAAATGAAGGTGTTACACCTACATGGAACATTGGTTGGATTAACTCTTGCAATAAGAATATATAGGGCTCTTAGAAGAAGTGTCAATGTCTATAACTTATCTTTCTTTAGTTATAATTATGTACATTGCTAGTGGAGAGTGGTAATAGGGAAGTCAGCTACATATATATAATGTTTGTAACTCAGTTTCTTTTTCCAAAAGGAACAGTTAATGAAATTTTGATAATATTAGGATATATATTACTAATCTTAATTTGTCTATGAAATTATAAATTTATGTGTGAAGATTATATTGTGAAAACTATAAGAATGACGTATTTTATTCTTAGTCTGTAGGTCTGTGTATTAGTTTGTATGTTTGTATGTCTGTATGTTTGTGTGTTTATTTTTCTTTATGTATGCAAAAAGAAAGAAAGAAAGAAAGAAAAAGAAATGTATCCCAAGAGGTTCCCCACTTCTTTTTCGTTTTGGAGTTTTCTATGCTTTCAACTGCTGCATGGCAGGCAGAAATTCAACAGGTGCAGTATCCCCTCTCTTCCCCCCCCCCCAAAAAAAGGTCCATATCTACATGCTAAGAGAAAGTTGCTTGCTGGTACAGGGCCCCTATGGGAAAAGATGGGGAAATGGCTGCGTAATGATAATAAACCACCTGTTTGCATATTGAAATGACTCCTAGGCTCAAGGCAGTTTCTGTGGGTGTGGTAAAAAGACCTCATATTTGGCTCTGCTTTTGCAGCAGCGGCTGTGACATGCCCCCCCCCCCCAGCTAGAGTGTGGTTGTGGGGCAAATCCGCCGCTTCCTTCCCCCGCCCCCCAAATATGCAGCCTGCTCCACACAGCCATGCTTTTATAATAACAATAACAACAATAACAATAACAACAATAACAATAACAATAACAATAACAATAACAATAACTTAGTATTTGTATCCCGCCCATCTGGCTGGGTCTCCCCAGCCACTCTGGGTGACTTCCAGCAAACATTTTATCTGTTTCCTAAGATGGCGGCTCATATTTGGAATACACAAGGCTCCTGTTTGTTTGTTTGTTTGTTTGTTTGTTTGTTTTTGTTTGCAATTTTATTACTTGAACAAGAAGACGCCCAATAAGATTAGCAGCAGCGCTTTCGATCAATTTGCAAAGAGCCGTCTTGCCTGTCGATCAGTGACTTCTGAGCCTCAGTCACTCAAAAAAAACAAGACACAGCTTAAAAGAAGTCTAGAAACGAATCACATTACCTATAAGGCAGGATCCCTCCTACACGGGAAAATCATCTCTAATACTTTACATTGTCAGAGCCCAGCAGTGGTAGATAGATAGATAGATAGATAACTTTATTGCAGCTATAAGCTCAAACGCCCAGCAGTGAATTTCAGTGAGCAAAGTTCTCGCAGTGAGGGAACCGCCAGAAGGCCCTTGGCGCTGGATCTCAGTGTCCGGGCTGAACGGTGGGGGTGGAGACGCTCCTTCAGGTATATAAATAGACGTAATAAATAAATGAGACCAACGAAGCATTATGCCACCGTAAAGGCGATCATTTTTTTTATGAACTTCATGCATCTGGTAACAAAAATTTCCACAAAAAAGCAAAAATGTCCACTTCATGCATCTGGTAACAAAAATTGCTAGCCTTTAAGTTGCCACAAAACATTTTACTGATTTTGCTGCAACAAACACAGCTACTCCAGTGGATACCTGAAATAAATTAATATATATTTTTAAATCAATGTGTGGAACTTAAAACATGCAAAATGCTTTAGAATAACATTTGTGCTCCTTCCAGTAAAGCTTATGAGATAGGTTCTTGTTTATTTCTTGATCATTTAGTGTGACAGAATATTCTTTGGAACTCCCTGCCTATTGATATCAAGCAGATGCCTTCACTGTGTTCTTTTCAGCATCTTCTAAAAACATTCATGTTTAGACAAGCCAACCCAGATGCTTAGAAAGTTGATGTGAATCACGCTAGCAGGTGTGCAAGAAGTTTTGTAAGGAGGATTGTATGAAATATTATAGAGAAAATTTAGGAAAATGATAACTGGTTATAGATTATTAAAAGTAATAGTGAAATTATGGAAATACATGATTCAGTTATGAAAAATGGAAATCTCTAGACATGGTTGATGGAAGCTCCCCAAAAATATTGTATAAGATATGAAGGAATGTTAAATGATGTTTGGAAAATTTATGTGAAAAAAACTAATAAAAATATTTTTTTAAAAAATAGAAAGTTGACATGAATTTTAATCTGTTTCAGTATTTTGACTTTTTACATGTTTTGAAGTGTTAGTATTTTGTTCTTGATTTTACCATTTTATCTTTGGGTAAAATTTGGCAGCCTTCTTTCCCTCCCCCCAGAAGAAGCGGCCATGTCTACACGTTCATCCCATTCTGACAAAGAATAAAGAAGTTATTGGTGTTTCCTTTATCTGAAAAAACAACAACCAGACATTAAATGTGCCCTGCTTTAAAACACTTGGGTGGATCCACCTACAATTGGGTCGGCTTAATCCACTCTGGAGGAGCTTGTTGTGCTTGCAGATTGTGAAAATGGCAAAATACTTCTGTGAAAATGGCAAAATGCTATAGTTGTTTATATATTCCCCATTGTAGTGAATGGAGGGGAACAGCGCTTCATCTTTAACAGATGTAATTTGGTTCTGATTAACAAGTCAAACTGGAAAGACACAAAGCAGCTCTGAAACAGATTGTGCTGCCTCTGAAAAGTGTGGATACAAATTGAACCTCGAGGCAGGTGCAAACCCCTCATTTTTAATATTGTGGTTCTCTTATAGGTGTGGGATGTAAACACTAGAGCAGTCAAGTACAACAATGCTAGAAGGTATCTCAGTCCTCCAGCCACAACTTCCTGGTCACCTGGATTGAGATAACTTCCTTTTGCAAGCTACAAGTGGGAGTGGCTTCACCTGGGAAGGTATGAACAAAAGCCACTGGTCAAAAGCCATTCTCTCTCCTTGCTCTCTTGCCTCTCTGGTCTCTCTCTCGCTTGGACTGCGAGGAGGATGCTCAGTTGGCTTCCAGCCAACTGGGGCCTAATGCAGTGTTTTTCAACCACTGTGCCGCGAGATGTTGCCTGGTGTGCCGTGGGTTTTTGACCCCACCCTCGGCCAGCAGGGGCGCCGATTGGCGCTCCTCAGGGGAACACCCTCCACTTAGGCTTAGGAGACCGTGCAACTTTTACTCCGAAGGAAGCGCTAAGGGAAGCAGCTCCCGCCGCCGCTGCTGCTGCTTCTTCGGCCCTTCGACCCATTTTATGGACTTGTGTTTGGTTTACCTTGCAGCGCCTCTTTGAGCTCCCGCTTGGAGCGTTTACCGAGTTCCTCGAGATTTCAGTGGGACTCGGCTCCCTCCTAAAATAAAAAATGGCTAGGCAGCACAAGCGTGTGCCTGCATGAGATCGGCCGCGTTTGGGACTGCAGCAGCTCTTCTTGGTGTTGAAAAAATGGGGAAAGAGAGTAGTATGTTGCAATCCTAAGCCCAAGGCTGCTGCCATTCACAGTTATCTGGGAATAAGTCCCTTTGAACACAATGGGGCATGAGGCAAAGTGAGGTGATTGCGGGTGGTGGGGGGCGGCGGACAGGATTCCCAGGGTTAGCAGATCCGGTCGCCTAAGCCTTTATATATAGTCAATATAGGCACAGAGTTAAATTTTTTAACATTTTCTAATGGTGGTGTGCCTCGTGATTTTTTTCATGAAACAAGTGTGCCTTTGCCCAAAAAAGGTTGAAAAACACTGGCCTAATGGACTTCTCTCCCACATAGGGAGATTCCAATTGTATATATCTTTACTAAGAATAAGCCTGCCTTCATTTGGGATCTTGGGATCTTCAATTGAATGTCCGTGAGTAAACGTTTTATATCTTTTTATAGAAGACGTGTGTTGTGTCTTATTTGTAAGAGGGACAAAGGGGAAATATATAGTGACAAACCAGGAAACTAGATTAAGTTGATTCTAGCGAATCAAAGCAACTTCCGCTGTGTGTATTTTAAAAGGGAATGTTACTCTGCTAGTTGAACTTGCAAGCGCAAGTTAGGATGAGATATATTAAATTATAAATCATCATCCACGTTCCCAAACATTCCCACAATAGGCTGGTAAAAGAACAAGACACAGAGAGTAGGAATAAACGGACAGTTCTCACAATGGAGGAATGTAATCAGTGCTTTTTAGCTTGAACTGGAATCAGGGGAGAGCAGTGAGGCTGCTAAGTTTGCAGATGACACCATATTATTTAGGGTGATTAAAACAACAAGAGATAGCCAGGAGCTCTCTCAACTGGGCGAACGGGCAGTAAAATGGCAAATGTAGTTTGTGGCAGACCTGCCCTAAGTTAAGGGATTCTATTACACTTCATGTTTGAGTGGCAGCTCACTCAGGGGAGGCGGGACATTCTGCACTTTAAAAGGGAGCAGCCGTTGGTGAGAGGAGAAGAGGGAGGGAGGGAGTGAGTGGTGACTGGAAGAAGAGGGAGTGGGACCAGGATAGTGGTGGGTAGGATAGGTAGGAACGGATAGGATGAAGATCAGTTTGTTAAACTGAAAGTATGCTTATGGTTGGAGACTAAGCGGATGAACTAATAAAGATCTGAGAAGTTACGTTATGTGAAGAATAAAAACTTGTTTTCGTTGAGCCAAGGAGTTATCGTCGTTTATGGTTGGGTCCAGCGATATATGAATGCTTATGAGGGAAGGAAATCAGGGAAGAGACAAAACACACCTGCAGGGAGATAGTTTGTGAGTGTAGGGCACCCAGCCACTCCCACCAATAATTCACACTGGAGACATAATTTTGGTTTGGGTTTTTGGGCATATTTTGGCCACAACTTTATTGAATACAAATCACGTGAGTGGTTGCGTAGGCATTGGTTCACGCTGTCCAACGGGACAGAGCTGACCTAGTCAGTGAGACTAGCTGTCCAGCGGGACAGAGCTGACCACTTGTCAGCGAAGGGAAACCATTAGCTGGGGAGAGTTAACGGGGCCGGATCACACAGAGCCTCCCCCTCCCCAGGGGTCCACAGGGACTCCTGCATGGCCCTGCACCCACCGGGTTTGGACAACAATGTTGAGTCCCTGGATTCCTTTGCGGAATTCCCATTACCAACATCACTTCTTGGGGGGCACCGCCCACCCATACCACAGAACCAATGCCTAACCGCCAACCTTACAAGTTGTGACTATTTGCTATGTAGTAGGCAAAAACCAAGTGGCACGGCCAATTCGCCAAATGGACAAAATTCCTACCAGGCCCCTCCTAAGTAGAGGTGACCCCATGACAGGCACAGCAAGGTCAACGCCAACCTATACCAAGGAAGGGGGGGTGGGAGATCCGAAGCTCCGAAAAGAGTGAACCCAGATCCACGTGGGGATCTATTTAAGGACGCTGGGCTGTCCTACGAAATTGCAACATGCCAAACTGCCTAACAACAGGCAGGTCCTGAAAGCTGTGGCCACAAGCCCTTCCCCCAAACCAGAGGGAGTGACTTCTTGCCCACCTCGCAACGGCAGCTCTCTGCGAGAACTCACTTTGTGTCTCAGGGTTTCTCTCAAAAGGGGCAAGAGGGTAGAGGCCTTGGTAAAGCTACACAGTTGCTAAAGGAGTTAGCTAACTGACGCAGTGAGGGATCTGAAGGGACAGAGGCCCCAGTACTGCAAGCTGAGAGGCAGGTTAACCCCAGGAGCCCAGAGCATTGGGAATATATATATCTACCGCGGTCACGGCAGCTGGACAAAAGAAACCCCTGTTACTAAGATATCCCAGGTTACAAAAAAAAGGGATTACAACTCAGACGGACCTCAAAGGATAGAGGTGGGGTGAAAAGGAATTAGAACCCAGAACACCTCAGTGATAAACACACTTAGTAACAGTCAAAGGGGTCAAGCAGGAAGCTTGAGGGGAGGTTCATCGCATAGTTCAACACAAAAAAGTATAAAGTGATGCATATTGAGGCATGAAATCCCAACTTCACGAGTACATTTATTGGGCCTGAAGTGGAAGTGACTGACTAGGAAAGAGATCTCAGGGTCATGGTGAATGAAAAGGTTGCCAGCATCATAAAGCCCTGATACATGATACAACCTATGGTGCTACTCCACTTGGAATACAGTGGTACCCTGGTTCTCAATTGCCTTGGTTCTCAAACGCCGAAAACCCGGAAGGAAGTGTTCTGGTTTTCAAACGTTTTTCGGAAGCCGAATGTCCGATACGGCTGTCGGCTATTGTTTCCGGGGCACCTGCACCAATCAGAAGCTGCGCCTTGGTTTTCGAACATTTCGGAAGTCAAACGGACTTCCGGAACGGATTAAGTTTGGTGCTTTTGTTTTTGCTATTTATTTTGCATTTTTGTTTTTGAGGCTTTTTCGGTTAATTTGTTTTTGTGACTGTGTGGAACCCAGTTCAGCTTGACTGTGTGACTGCGGAAATGGATAAAAGCCCCCCATCCAAACAATGACTATCATCAGTGCAGATAAGTTTTTTATATATATATATATATATATATATATATATATATATATATATATATATATATATCATCTACAATACCGTCTTATTTATTTTATAGCACAGTACACTGATTATTGCTTTCATTTTATGGATCAATGGTCTCATTAGATACTAAAATTCATGTTAAATTGCTGTTTTAGGGATTGCTTTTAAAAGTCTGGACTGGATTAATCCGTTTTGCATTACTTTCTATGGGAAAGCGTGCCTTGGTTTTGGAACGCTTTGGTTTTGGAACGGACTTCCAGAACAGATTAAGTTTGGGAACCAAGGTACCACTGTACTGTGTACAATTCCAGTCACTGGATATTGTGGGCAGCTGAGGGGGGAGAATTTCAAAACTACCTAACTGCAAACTGGAATACAGCCATTGTTCAAAAGTTGTACTTATTCAAATTTTACCCTGCAGTTGTCCAACTACTCAATCTGTACAAAATGTATATAAGGGGAGGTGTGTGTAGACATGCACACGTTGTTTATTTATTTCATAAAATCTACGAGATTTTACTTGATTGTAGCAAAAAATCTGTCAATTTTTTTGGTGTGAAAACGGCATACAAAAATGCATTGCATTAGGGAAACCTGGTTGCAAAAATGTGTAAATTAGTCAAAACTGCATACAAAATTGTGTTTATTTGAAGAAATTCACCAACTCACAGAAATCGCGCTTCATGCAAGCGTCTGGTTACGTGAACAACAGAATGGCAGAGCAGTAGCAAACTCATCAGATGAGATCACAGCTCCTCTTCCTTCAACTGGGGGGGGGGGATGTTTCCAGTTTATGAAACCAGTGTCGCAATCTCCACTTTGTGGCTTGAATGTGTCTGTGCTCTTTGCTGGTGCAAAGAGACTGCAGTGTTAGTGAGCAAGTAGCTGAACATGGAAACTTACAGCTTCATAATAAGCGACACACAAATGACTCCTGGACAGGCTTGTGACTTTCAGAAGTCCAGATGTATGATATTCAGCTGGGGCAGCGGACAGAAATAGACAATTTGCAAGTAAGAATTTGTCCCAGCAGATCTTTCTAGCGTTCCAGCTTTTGTTGGCATAGATGTGCTGGATATTTAAGTATGTAGCTTAACCTCAGCTGGAGACTAATTGTGAAATACTGTACAGGTACTGTAAAGGTAAAGGTAAAGGTTAGGTCCAGTCGCGGATGACTCTGGGGTTGCGGCGCTCATCTCGCTCTATAGGCCGAGGGAGCCAGGGTTTGTCCACAGACAGCTTCCGGGTCATGTGGCCAGCATGACTAAGCCGCTTCTGATGAACCAGAGCAGCACACGGAAACACCGTTTACCTTCCCGCCAGAGTGGTACCTATTTATCTACTTGCACTTTGACGTGCTTACGAACTGCTAAGTGGGCAGGAGCAGTCACCAAGCAACGGGAGCTCACCCCATCACGGGGATTCGAACCGTCAACCTTCTGATCAGCAAGCCTTAGGCTCAGTGGTTTAGACCACAGCGCCACCTGTGTCCCTGTACAGGTACTGTAAGAAAGGGCAATTCCAGTGATAATGGCATCACTTAAATAGTGGGGAAATCCATGATTCATTCCTTTGCAACTCATCAAGAAGCAAAAACCCAGCAAGTTCCACAAATCAGTATGCAATTATTTCCTAATCAATTACTTGTCGTGCCGCAGATATGCAAAGCAAAATGAAAGGCTGACAGGCCTGAATGGCATCTCACTGGATGAGAAGGGACGCAGACTGGGGAGCAAAGAGTTCACAGGAAAACGGTTAGCTGGACCGCAGAGCATCCGAACTACTGAAAGCATCATCAAAGATGAGGCTACACTCCAATGACAGCAAGGGCTGCTTTACCAAATGAATAATGGAAAGCGGTCAGGGGCTCTGAGCGGCAAATTCCTCAGGTAGCAGCCGCGTCTCCTCTCTCATTCTCTTTCTCTCTCTCTTTTGGCACCGAGATACTTGCTGAATGTTAAACGAAACTCTGGTACATAAAAGCAGTAATGGGTTAAGAGCGGAGGACCGGAAGGTGTATGGGCCCGCACTACTGTGTGGTGTAGTGGTTAAGAACGGTAGACTCGTAATCTGGTGAACCGGGTTCGCGTCTCCGCTCCTCCACATGCAGCTGCTGGGTGACCTTGGGCTAGTCACACTTCTTTGAAGTCTCTCAGCCCCACTCACCTCACAGAGTGTTTGTTGTGGGGGAGGAAGGGAAAGGAGAATGTGAGCCGCTTTGAGACTCCTTCGGGTAGTGAGAAAGCGGGATATCAAATCCAAACTCTTCTTCTTCTTCTTCTTCTTTCAACCATGTAAAAACAGTATTAAAAATGGATCCACAGTTCAATAGGCAGGGAAACTAGGGAAGCCATAATTGCTAAAATTCTCGAAATAATTCAACAGGTGCTCATATATAAATATGTATGAAATGCGAGGGTTGAGTAAAAAACTTAAGTAGCCTTGTTTTTAGAGCTCCTCGTTCAAATCCCTTTTCTTCCTCTCCCTTCTCCCCTGTAAACCAAACACTCAACAAGCAGCTTTTGTCCTACCTACTTCCGAAGATATATGCATAGGTGTCAACTTTCGGATTTGAAAATAAGGGATGCCATGAGGGCGGTGCAATGACACCAAGTAGCCTCGCCACCCTGTGCTCCAGAGGCTGCGCACGAATGGGTGAGTGAAAGAGCGAGCGCATAGACGGCAGGCAGGCTGGCTGGCTGGTTGGGCGTGAGGGTCTGGCTGCACAAGGAATGCAAGCTCCACCCCCAGTCAGTCTCAGACTCCTTATTGGCAGCCGAGCAACGCAGCTGAGGAGCCTCCCTGGCCGGCAGGGAGGGAGAGGAGCTGCTTCCTTTGAAATCTGGGAAATTTAAGGGATATCAACAATCCGGGATAGCAGCGGGAAACGGCATTGGAATAAGGGAGTTTCCCGCAAAAAAAGGGAGGGTTGATAGCTATGGATATATGGGAGGTTGAATCTCAAGACTAAAAATAAGGCATTTAAGGATGCAGGCCTCTATCTACTTACCTGGGAGTAAGCCCCATTAAACGGGACTTACTTCAGAGTGAACATACAGGCAATTGCCTTGTAGTAGTTCCTTTTTTGTTTTGTTGTATTCTGAGGCCAACTGAACGTCATAGTCACATTTAAGGTCTAGATAGAATATCAATTTTCTAGAAGGCCAGTTGGCAGCAGGCTGACTTTTGTCTGATCTAGTTAATGCCCAGAATAGTGGTGGAGGCAAGGGGGGTGCCCTGTTGATAAATCATGGGGCTGAATAATGGACACCAACCCCTGGGTGGAATCAGAAGCACCTTCATGCCAGGTGGCCCCCGGTTAGGACTATTGCTTGTCGAGGTCCCAAGACACCCCTCCCAATAAATTCACACATCACACAGCAAATTAAGTTTAAGGTCTTTGGCATTAATTTTGGCCACAACTTTATTTAAATACAACCAATGTGAGTGGTTGCTTAGGCATTGGTTCCGACTATCTGTCCCCCGCCCTGGGACAGAACTGACATCCGCTAGCCAGCGAAGTCAGTCAGGGTAAACACTTTTAAGGGGGAGAGAATGGAACTGGGTGTCAGGCCCTCATCTCTCCCCAAATGCTCCCAGGGGCTCTTGCGTGGCCCTAGCCCCTTGCTGGGGGTACGGACAAGAGCATGTCGAGCCCCTGGATTCCTTTAACGGAATACCCTTGCAGCAGCAGCATTGGAGGGGCCGGCACAGCCAACCATACCCCCTCCACCAACCAATTTTAACCAATGCCTAACCGCAACCTTACAAGTTGTGACGATTTGCTACACAGTAGGCAAAAACCGTTGCTCGGTCCCAGCTCCTGCCCACCTAGCAGTTCGAAAGCAAGTCAAAGTGCAAGTAGATAAATAGGAACCGCTCTGGCGGGAAGGTAAATGGCGTTTCCGTGCGCTGCTCTGGTTCGCCAGAAGCGGCTTTGTCATGCTGGCCACATGACCCGGAAGCTGTACGCCGGCTCTAGGCCAATAAAGCGAGATGAGCGCCGCAACCCCAGAGTTGGACACGACTGGACCTAATGGTCAGGGGTCCCTTTACCTTTTTACCTTTAGGCAAAAACCAAATGGCACCAGCCAATCAGCCAAATGGACAAAATTCCTACCAGGCCCCTGCCCCAAAGCAGGCGACCCCATGACAGGCATAGCAAGGTGAACGCAAAAGGCCCTGAAAACAGGGAGGGAGGGAGGGAGATCCAATGCACAAAGCGAAAGAGAAAGCTCCACACAGCGTGCAGGGAATTTAAGGTGCTATGGCTGTCAATCATCAACTTTGCAACATCAAACTCCCCCCAGCAACATGAGGAGCCCAATCACACGCGTGGCCATCCAAACTGACCCGCCCAGCAACAAGGGAGTTGTCTTGTTAACCCTTCCGCAACACAAGCTCTCTATGATGGAGAACTCGCTCTAAGGCAACACCCGCCACCAACGAGACAAACACATCCCTTGCCACCCCCAGCATCGTAACATCTAACTGCCCTTGTTCTCCGGTCCCTCCATCCCAATCCTGTTTATTGCTGGCCGTTCCCATCAGTGGCACAGATTCATGTGGGTATCATTAAAGAGACACATGGTTTATTTACTCATTAGCATATCCAGCTGTTAGCTTTCCTTCTCCCAATATTTCAGACTAACTAGCACTTTGACATAAATAACACCCATTCAACTAGATGCCGAAGGATATTAAAAAACAGAGAACTCTTAAGCTACTGTTGCTCTTTTTTTAAGTGCTCCAGGCGATCTCTGGTTATATGGTGGGGAGACAGGATGGCAAGCTAAAGACGGGCAGGAAGACCTAGCGCTTTTTCTTAAACAGGCCTGTTAAAATGAGTGAAATGTCACTTTATTACGCCGACGACATGACATCAGGAACGATGAATCCTAAGTTTCCTTTCACTACTACAGTCGTATGCAACCCTTTGAACGTTAATCATTCGCATCATATTCCCAACAGCCATCAGGTGCCTGGACTCTGTGGTTGATTGAATTAAGATGAGCCAGCTGGGGAATGGTTGACTCCTCTTCCCCGGAGGCTGTGGAGCAGCGGTCAAGGGGAGGTAACAGGAGCTCTTGCCAAAAACAGTCACTCAAATGCCTTCAATGGACTTCATTGATATTCTGCAGGGCTGCCAAGCGGTCTGAGAGTGACCTCCTTGCAAACTGTTGCTGGATTTGCCCCACCAGGGGCCAGCAGGTCTGCTCTTTAAAAAAAATCCCCACCTGCCATTTAATTAATGTTATTTAACATGTCTAAGGCAAACAGCAGAGACCCAGGTGGCGCTGTGGGTTAAACCACAGAGCCTAGGGCTTGCTGATCAGAAGGTCAGCGGTTCGAATCCCTGTGATGGGGTGAGCTCCCATTGCTCGGTCCCAGCTCCTGCCCACCTAACAGTTCGAAAGCACGTCAAAGTGCAAGTAGATAAATAGGAACCGCTCTGGCGGGAAGGTAAACGGCGTTTCCGTGCGCTGCTCTGGTTCGCCAGAAGCGGCTTTGTCATGCTGGCCACATGACCCGGAAGCTGTACGCCAGCTCTCGGCCAATAAAGCGAGATGAGCACCGCAACCCCAGAGTCGGACACGACTGGACCTAATGGTCAGGGGTCCCTTTACCTTTACCTTTAAGGCAAACAGCATGTTTGGCCGTTTTTAGCTCATTCAGCTGCTGAGCACACAGTTAACGGTCTCATTTCAGATGAGAATCTGAGGCCTTTTTCACATATGAATATTATATACAGTGGTACCTCGGGTTAAGTACTTAATTCGTTCCGGAGGTCCGTTCTTAACCTGAAACTGTTCTTAACCTGAAGCACCACTTTAGCTAATGGGACCTCCTGCTGCCGCTGCGCCGCCAGAGCACGATTTCTGTTCTTAGTGGAGTTCTTAACCTGAAGCGTACTTAACCTGAAGCGTCCAAGGTACCACTGGATTTGCAAACCTGGCCTCTGTAAATTAAACAACAACAACAACCCCTAATTTACACTGAGCTTGTTGTACGTTTGCTTCCAAAACGGCTACCTTCCATGTCCGATACCAAACTACCATGCCACATATTTGTCATGAATGGCTAAAATTAGTATCATGTTTTAAAAAACCCCAAAGCCTTAGAGATGATTTTTAAAAAATAATAATAATTTATTATTTATACCCCACCCATCTGGCTGGGTTTCCCCAGCCACTCTGGGTGGCTTCCAGCAAAATATTAAAATGCAATAATTCATCAAATATTAAAAGCTTCCCTAAAGAGGGCTGCCTTCAGATGTCTTCTAAAAGTCTGGTAGTTGTTGTTCTCTTTGACATCTGGTGGGAGGCCATTCCACAGGGCGGGTGCCACCACTGAGAAGGCCCTCTGCCTGGTTCCCTGTAACTTGGCTTCTTGTAGTGAGGGAACCGCTAGAAGGCCCTCGGCGCTGGATCTCAGTGTCCGGGCAGAACTATGGGGGGTGGAGACGCTCCTTCAGGTATACTGGGCTGAGGCCGTTTAGGGCTTTAAAGGTCAGCACCAACACTTTGAATTGTGCCCGGAAACGTACTGGGAGCCAATGTAGGTCTTTCAGGACCGGTGTTATTGGCTACTAAGAGAGGAAATTGCTGAGCCAAGATCTGAACTTCTGCTTCTCAATTCACAGACCAAGAAGCTAAAAACTGAAGCTGCAATCCTCAGTTTGAATCCATTAAATTCCATACAGCCATTAAATTCAACAGACCTTATTTTGCATGGTTAGGATTGCATTGCAAACCACAGTATGTTTCTAACTTAATTAGTAATATAATCACAGCTTGGAATTCAGGTACCTTAAGGACCCTTCTCTAAATGCATGCATGCATTCATAAATCTACAATTCTGTGCTGGAAAAAACTCAGAGGAGCATTTAGCAAAATTGTCTTTTTTAGACCTGCTGAACAGAGAAGGCTGGGCAAAATTGTTGCAATCATTTGATGCCAAGTTATTCAGTTTCCTCTGTGATGTCACCTCAGTCAGGACATTTCAAACCACAAGATCAGTGATGTAATTCTTGCTCAAGTTGCCAAAATGTCCATTTTGGAATTTATATATACAAAAAACCCTGTTTTTTCTCAGTTGGTATATTAGAATTAAATCCAGCCACAAAAGGGCGGCTTATATGTGTGAATTGGTTTTCTCCCTGTTATAGACATGCGTTTACTCAGCTTAGGTTTCAAACTGTGACCAGAGAATATCTAACTGGTAAATTCCGTCTGTGGATCAGGCCAGGCTATGTGCTATACAGTATTCTGTACTGCTCTCTTTATAACTCACCGGAGGAAAGATTCTTCTCTAGTCACTTTGGAATTTGTCTAGAAAGTAAGCCAGATGACTTCAAAATTATATGGTTGCCTTATGTAGTCATGCCCGTCACCGATAGCTTTGCACACACTAACAGCAATAAATGGTTTTTTAAATAATAATAATAATAATAAATCTGCATGCAGAATCATAAATAAGGGCAAATCCACACTTCTGTTTGTGCCCCGATTTCTAGGCAAAGGTCTGGGACGTGTAGGCATGCATCCTAGATTCTGTTGTCGTTGTTCCTCCACTTTCCCCAGGAAAACCCGCTGTTTACTGCTGAACTGGAACAAATGTCAATTGGGTTTTCCTCAGATTGACATTTGCTCTGATTCAGTAGTAAACAGCAGGTTCCTCTGAGGAATGTGGCAGGACAAAAAAACCAACCTCTTGGACCCATTCTTACAATCACGGACCCATGCAAAAATGTGGATGAGCCCAAAATGTGCATTTTAAATGCATTGTCTCTCAAAATGCATTTAATCTCAGAAATATACATTGTGAAACACATTTTGATATATATATATTTGAGGCACGGAGGGCATTGTAGCACTCAAATAAATGAGAAACCCAGTGGATAGCTATGTTCTGATCCACATATCAGCCTGGAAGATACGGATCAGTACAGTCATTACAGGAATTTGAAAAACTGAATATGCTATAGCATGGGTAGGCAAACTAAGGCCCGGGGGCCAGATGCGGCCCAATCGCCTTCTCAATCCGGCCCGCGGACGGTCCAGGAACCAGTGTGTTTTTACATGAGTAGAATGTGTCCTTTTATTTAAAATGCATCTCTGGGTTATTTGTAGGGCCTGCCTGGTGTTTTTATATGAGTAGAATGTGTGCTTTTATTTAAAATGCATCTCTGGGTTATTTGTGGGGCCTGCCTGGTGTTTTTATATGAGTAGAGTGTGTGCTTTTATTTCAAACTAGTGGAATTCAGCCCGTTGATAACGGGCTCTAGCGGGGGCGAGCGGGACCCGAGGCGCGGAGGCGGCCAGCGGCGGCGGCCGGGGCGAGGAGGTTGCAGGGCAGCGTCCTCGTCCTCCTCGCCGCCGCTGCCTCCAGGCCGGGCCGGCCGTCCTCCTCCTCCTCCTCGGGGCTCCTCCGTGGAGGTGGCGGCGGCAGCGGAGGAGGAGGGCGAGCTGCTGAACTGTGGGCGCGCGCAGCAGCAGCAGCACTCCTCGGCCTCGGCGCCTCCGGCGCCAACGGTTCTCCCCGCTGCCGGCTGGCGCTGCCCCCGCCCCCTCCTCTTCCCTCCCTCCCTCCCTCTCTCGCTCCCTCCCCCCTCCCTCGCCCGCCTCAGCCAGGATCCACGGCGGTGCGCTCCCTCACAGCCCCGCTCGCCGCTTCCCCCGCGCTTTGGCGAGGCTGGTGTGCGGGCGAGCGCGCCGGAGCGCAAAACGGGGGAGGAGGCGGCGGCGGCGGCAGCCTAGGCGCGCACTTTGCGCCCACAATCACCGGCTCCTCGCACTGCTGCTCGGAGGAAGAGGCGGATGCCGCTGCTCCTCCTCCTCGGGAGGCAGGTTCCCAGCAGCCAGACGCGCCTCGGATCCTTCCGGCGGCGGGAGCCTCCAGGAACGGGAGGCTCGGCTGGAGGTGTGCAGCCGGCGGCGCTTTGGCGAGGCTGGAGGAGGAGGTGGAGGAGGCTCCGTGCACGACGGCGGCGCGGCCCCAAGTGACACCGCGCATGCGCCGCCGCTGACTTCCGGCCTGCGTCCCTGTTGGGGGGGGACAGTAGAGCTGTCCAATCCCTGCGTCCCCGTGTGACATGCGCAGAACACACTTCCGTGACACACGGAAAAGCAGGGACACTTCAAGATTATTATATAGGATGCATCTCTGGGGAATTTGTTCACTCCCCCCCCCAAAAAAATAGTCTGGCCCCCCACAAGGTCTGAGGGACAGTGGACCGGCCCACTGCTGAAAAAGTTTGCTGACCCCTGTGCTATAGCTTCCCTAGATGGGAATTAAGTTGTTAATTTAAATCTCACTCCAACCACAAACTCACGACATGGCAAGCCACTCTTAGCTCCTTCTGCAACATGAATATATTTCTTTTTATATTTGCCCTCCTTAAAGGGCCATTGTGGAACAGCAGGGAGGGGCAGCCTACGTCTCTGGTTGGAAGAATTACTGAGATAATGAATGCAGCGCAAGCCTTGAGGGGGAAATGAGTGCTTAGCGTTTGCCAAACGCTGTCAAATATCAACTGTCAAATACCGCTAAATTTCAAATATTGAAATCCAATCTCGGTAAGTAATCACATATTGCAGAGAGTCAAAAACCAATATCGCTGAATATTCTGCAAATATTCGCAGAACATTTGACCTCAAAATCTTCTTTATAACACTTTGCTTAAACTCTTGCTTGCAAAATAGCATAGAAGGAATTAAACCCTACGTGGCAGAAATGAAAGTGGGAGGGGGCACCATCGGGATTGAGACAAAACCATCCCGTTGCCCGACACTGCCATAGCTGTCAACTTTCGGATTTGAAAATAAGGGATTTTTTCTAAGTTTCGGATTTGAAAATATGGGATGCCGTGAGGGCGGTGCAAAGGCACCAAGTAGCCTCGCCACCCTGCGCTCCAGAGGCTGCGCGCGAACGGGTGAGCGAAAGAGCCAGCGTGTAGATGGCAGGCAGGCAGGCTGGCTGTCTGGTTGGGCATGAGGGTCTGGATGCACAAGGCATGCAAGCTCCGCCCCCAGTCGGTCTCAGACTCCTTATTGGCAGCTGAGCAACACAGCTGAGGAGCCTCCCTGGCCAGCAGGGAGGGAGAGGAGCTGCTTCCTTTGAAATCCGGGAAATTTAAGGGATATCAACAATCCAGGATAGCAGCGGGAAACGGCATTGGAATAGGGGAGTTTTCCTGCGAAAAAAGGGAGGGTTGACAGCTATGTGCTAAACCCAGTATCAGAACCTGCAGTAGAACAGATTTCGCCTCCGACTACCGAAAGAGCGTTTTGCTTTGTGTTGCGGAAGTGAATGACTGCCATCCATTTCCACGGCAGAAACTCTCTGGTGCAGATAATAAAACAGAAGTGTGCCAACAGGACAGGAGAATGGATGGCACTGGAAGTGCTGCATAACTGACAAAATAAAAAACCACAATGAAATATCACAAGCAAGAAGGGGTGGGGGGAACTTCTGCCCCTCCTATTCCACCCATAGCTGTCAACTTTCGGATTTGAAAATAAGGGATCAGCAGCCTCACCTGTCCCGGGGACAGTCTACGGTTCTCGGGGTCAGTCCACGCCGCGGTAATCCCCCCAGGCTACAAATTAATTTCCACCAGGCTACACACCATCATCTTTCCCCACCTCTGGGTCTCTTTTCCAGGGAGTCTTCTCTTCTCATGAGATGCTTCAGGATCTGTCCTTCCGGTGAGCAGCCAGGGCCGATGTCCTTCAGAATGGATCGGTTTGATCTTCTTGCAGTCCACGGGACTCCAGCACCACAATTCAAAAGCGTCAATTCTTCATGGGGGGATTGATCAGGTTCACGCTTTTGGTTCTCTGGCATCCATTAATGACTTATTATACAAACGTGTTGCAGACTTTGCATCCTTTAACACTCTTTTGGAAGGAGTGTATTTGTGGGCTGGGTCAGAGTGGTTGATTTTACATGCAAGCAAAGCACAAACAGTGCTGTTGTCTAATGACATCCTATTCTCTGTATCTATTGGTGAGCAACGCAGCCGAGCAACGCAGCTGAGGAGCCTCCCTGGCCGGCAGGGAGGGAGGGAGAGGAGCTGCTTCCTTTGAAATCCGGGAAATTTAAGGGATATCAACAATCCGGGATAGCAATGGGAAACGGCATTGGAATAAGGGAGTTTCCCACCAAAAAAGGGAAACAGCGGGAAACAGTGCTGGAATAAGGGAATTTCCCACCAAAAAAGGAAAGGTTGACAGCTATGATTCCACCCCACCCTTAAGGCTTCTCTCCCACCCTCTGGCTTTTAACTTCTGTCCTTTCCAGCAATCCTCAGCTCCTTTGACTGCCTGAGAAAGCCACAGAAGAGAAGCCTTGCGAGATGCTAGCTAAGAGATACAAGTGATATTGCTGGAGCATCCTTGCAAGGTAAAAAAAAGGGGGGATAAAGGACCCCTAGAGGGTTAAGAAGAAGAAGAAGAAGAAGAAGAAGAAGAAGAAGAAGAAGAAGAAGAGTTTGGATTTGATATCCCGCTTTATCACTACCTGAAGGAGTCTCAAAGCAGCTCACAATCTCCTTTCCCTCCCTCCCCCACAACAAACACTCTGTGAGGTGAGTGGGGCTGAGAGACTTCAAAGAAGTGTGACTAGCCCAAGGTCACCCAGCAGCTGCATGTGGAGGAGCGGGGAATCGAACCCGGTTCACCAGATTACAAGTCTGCCGCTCTTAACCACTACACCACACTGGTCTAGTCCAAGGCGACTATGGGGTTGCGGCGCTCATCTCGCTTTCAGGCCGAGGGAGCCGGCGTTTGTCCACAGACAGCTTTTCGGCAAGCCCTAGGCTCTGTGGTTTAAACCACAGCGCCACCCGCGTCCCAAGTTGTGGTTTATTTATCAATAAAGTTGTGGCCAAAATTTAATGCCAAAAACCTTAAACTAAAATCTGTGTCTAT
The DNA here is from genome assembly GCA_034642065.1 of Darevskia nairensis. Classification (NCBI taxonomy): domain Eukaryota; kingdom Metazoa; phylum Chordata; class Lepidosauria; order Squamata; family Lacertidae; genus Darevskia; species Darevskia nairensis. The sequence goes on from JAWWNI010000964.1 coordinate 1,678,716, forward strand.
TGTGTCTTCATTTGGGGGTGGTTTTGGGGAGTCTTCACAGGCAAATCCACTTGCTCCTCTCCAGCTAACGGTTGCAACCGCACAGGTTTATGCGATGTTTCCTCGTGGATTTTACCTCACGCAGCCACAAGACGAAATGTGTACACACTGCAGAGCCACACCTGAAACTAAACAAGTGAATAGGCCCAGTGAAGAGGCTATACCCAGATCAATTATGTGTCTACAAGCGCAGAGAGGAAACCGGAGGGAAAGGCAGGGATGCTGTGCTGGGGAGTCGGTAATCATTTCTGAAAATACTCTGCGTTAATCTTCATGGCCCAGTTTTAATTGCACATGCATGCATACATCAGCCTTCTTATTTGCTACACCTGTCATGGCTGACACTTGGTTTTGTGCGCTTGTCATTGTGAGGACTAATTAGAGAGGTTTCAAGTTGTTGGGGAGGTTGTCTTGTTGCGTATGGTTTTCAATTTTTAAAAAATTCTTCTCAAGTCCAGATGAACAGAATAGTAAAACTGCCAATTAGGACAGCGTTCTTCTCAAAATAAGGTTTTTGTTGGGCCTTGCAGGCAGATTTCAAAAGGTTGAAGGGCCAGTTAATTAGGTAGCCCTAGAATATTAAGGGGAAAAATATTTATAAGTATTTTAATAATTTGATTCCTGGTTTTTAAGCTTCAGAACTAGAGTTGGCCAGTTGGCCAGAAGAAAACCTGGCCTAGCCTCATCCTGAGACTTTGAAAGGGGCATGAGATGCAGAAATCAGCAGGTGGCCATTTTCATGGCATGAAGCAAAAGATTATCAGCTGCTAATTGCTTCCATTGAAGGCAGGGAAATAGGCACTGTTTAGAAGCTGGGAATTTTATTCAAAGCTATCTGCTTAATATTGGGTTGGAAATTTAATTGTCCTCTTAATGATGAATCTATGGTTTTACACACACACACACACACACACACACAGAGAGAGAGAGAGAGAGAGAGAGAGAGAGAGAGAGAGAGAGAGAGAGAGAGAGAGAAACCCAGAGTCCAAGTCTCATCAGGAAATGAGCAACCCTGGAAGTGGTGGCTAAAAAGGCCATTTTCTGGAGCATCATCAGAATGATACCCACTGTATTCTGCTCATAGCTGTCAACCCTCCCTTTTTTTGCGGGAAACTCCCTTATTCCAATGCCGTTTCCTGCTGCTACCCCAGATTGTTGATATCCTTTAAATTTCCCGGATTTCAAAGGAAGCAGCTCCTCTCCCTCCCTGCCTGGCCAGGGAGGCTCCTCAGCTGCTTTCCTTGACTGCCAATAAGGAGTCTGAGACCGACTGGATGGAGACTGGACTGACTGCACAAGGAGACTGGACCGACTGCACAAGCTTGCATGCCTTGTGCTGCCAGATCCTCACGCCCAACCAGACAGACAGCCTGCCTGCCGTCTACGCGCTCGCTCTTTCACTCTCCCGTTTGCGCGCAGCCTCTGGAGCGCAGGGTGGCGAGGCTACTTGGTGCCATTGCACGGCCCTCTTGGCATCCCTTATTTTCAAATCCAAAACTTCGGAAAAATCCCTTATTTCAAATCCGAAAGTTGACAGCTATGATTCTGCTTTGGTCAGACTTCACCTGTATGGGATAACCAGCCTCATATAAACAACATGCTTAAGTCTAATTAATTAAGTCTAATAGGATAAACTGTCCTGCTAGGCTTACATCACTTTGGGAGAGACCAGGTTCCCTTTCAGTCTACCTGAGAAGCTCAGCGTGTGGAGAGGCTAAGCTGGTTGCTGCAGCTCAGCCGCATGGCTCTCACAAGCCACTCTTGAATTCCCATCCCAATAATTTAGGAATTTTCATTTTGTTGTACTGCCTGTGCAACTTTTCTGACTGGCACGTGGGGAAAGCACATGAACCTGACCTTGGGAGAGTTTGTAAGTAAACCATTTTTAACTTACCAAATGTGTGGTTTTTTCTATGCTGGGTGAAGAGCAGGACTTGGGTAGGAACTCGGGGCATATTTTTAAAGGTCTAACAGCCTGCATTTCCACACTTTACTTTGCTGCATATGTGATTTTAAATCTCTGCTGGGGTCTCTCGCGAAAGAGTACTTGCCCCAGACTTGAATCTTGGCATCCAGGAATTCTCCCTTTATAGACCTCCCCCCCCCCCTTGCACCAGCAACCTGGAGTACAGAACAGTTCCAGGTACTGCAGTTTAAGAAGAATATTGACAAACTGTAAACTGTTTCCCTGTACTTCTCCCATGGAATATAAATGGTTCTCTCTTTTCTCAAACAACTGTATCTCTGCCCCTCGATCTGACGTCCCTGCTTGGCCCAGTCACCACAAACGGCACGTAAACCTTCCCCTGCAAGCTTCTGAAATCAGCCTGGCCTTGTGTTTGCCTCATGTAGCTTTACATTTTACAAATACCCTGGGGGTATACCATAGACTAGAGGCTCTATCTAAATTCTAGACCAGGCTGCGCCTGCCAATTGTTGGCTGTTGGTGTTTGCTTTTTTTTTTTTTTTATCTTATTCAGAAAACAAGAACATGGAAATCAATTTTTCCCCCATCTCAGTTATGGCTCTGAACCCATCACTTTCAGCTCAGCTACAGGATTAATCTATTGAAGAGTTTGCAGGAGTTTTGCTGACATGTAAGCATTTTCAGAATATATTACGTTGCTCCCCCTCCCCTACTGCACTACTTTATAAAAACTGGTCTGTCTTTGTCCTGGCGCTTGGCAAGGAGGAGGCAGCAGGGGAAGGAGAGAGGAGAAAAGGGGTGTCGGTACATATGCATGCCGGCCTACATGCGCATTGCGCATGCATGCTTTCCTGTGCTAAAAAAAAAAGATTAAAAAAAAGATAAAGGGACCCTGAACGGTTAAGTCCAGTCAAAAGCGACTATGGGGTTGCGGCGCTCATCTCGCTTTCAGGCCGAGGGAGACGGCGTTTGTCCGCAGACAGCTTTCCAGATCATGTGGCCAGCAGGACTAAAACACTTCTGGTGCAACGGAACACTGTGACGGAAACCAGAGCGCACGGAAATGCTGTTTGCGTGTCAAGGTCCCAAACCACCCCTCAGGCATGAATTTTGGTTTTGGTTTTTGGCATGAATTTGGCCACAACTTTATTAAATTACAAGATATGTGAGTGGTTGCGTAGGCATTGGTTCAGACTATCTGTCCCCTAAGGACAGAACTGACATTTGTCAGTAAAGGGGGAAAACCATCCAGGTAGAGAAAGGGGGCCAGATGGGTCTGACCCTCCCCTCTTCCCACAGGCTCCCAGGGGCTCTTGCGTGGCCCTGGCCCCCGACCGGGGGATATGGACAAAAGCATGTCGAGCCCCTGGATTCCTTTAACGGAATTCCCACACACCACCATCAATAGGAGGGGCAAATGGAGTCAACAGTCCCCTCCTCCAACCAACATAATAATAACCAATGCCTAACCGCCAACCTGACAAGTTGTGACTATTTGCTACGCAGTAGGCGAAAACCAGATGGCACCAGCCAATCAGCCAAATGGAAAAATTCCTACCAGGCCCCTGTCCCAAAAGCAGACGACCCCATGACAGGCATAGCAAGGTCAACCCAGAGGCCTAAAATATAGGGAGGGAGGGCGGTGATTCAAAGCACGCAGCCAAAGAGGGAGATCACACTGCGTGCAAACCATTTATAAATGCTGGGCTGTCCATCATAAATGGCAACATATAATTCTCCCCAGCAACACCCCAGGGTCCAATCACAGAAGTAGCCATCCAAACAAACCCGCCCAGCAACTAAGGGGTAGTTTGCTAGCCCCCACCGCAACACGTGCTCTCCATGATGGAGAACCTGCTTTACCTTCCCGCCGGAGCGGTACCTATTTATCTATTTGCACTGACATGCTTTCGAACTGCTAGGTTGGCAGGAGCTAGGACAGAGCAGCGGGAGCTCACCCCATCGCGGGGATTCCGAACCGCCGACCTTCTGATCGGCAAGCACAAGAGGCTCAGTGGTTTAGACCACAGCACCACCCATGTATTTTTAGTTTGTTGTAGACATCCATTGCATGATACGATACACTTCTGCATGCAGAAGGTGTCTTCCGCTCATGGAAGGACTGTTGAACACTCCATGCTAGGGCAATGCATGAAAAAAGTAAGAAGCTCTGCTGATTGTGCATCAGGATAATTTGTTTTGAGGGGGGAATGCTAGGCACAAGACAGTTCCATTGGGGCTTCAGTGTGTGAAGAAAAGACATTGCAACCTTCCTTTCCTGGCCACAATCTGATGGTAAAGGTAAAGGTAAAGGTAAAGGACCCCTGGACAGTTAAGTCCAGTCCAAGGCGACTATGGGGTTGCGGCGCTCATCTCGCTTTCAAGCCGAGGGAGACGGCGTTTGTCCACAGACAGCTTTCTGGGTCATGTGGCCAGCAGGACTAAACTGGTTCTGGCGCAACAGGACACCGTGACGGAAACCAGAGTGCACAGAAACACCGTTTACCTTCCTGCCGCAGTGAATCCCAATGATGGGGTGAGCTCCCGTTGTTCGGTCCCAGCTCCCGCCAACCTAGCAGTTCGAAAGCATACCAGTGCAAGGAGATAAATAGGTACCACTGAAACAATGAGGTAAATGGTGTTTCCATGGGCTCTGGTTTCCCTCACGGTGTTCCATTGCACCAGAAGTGGTTTAGTCCTGCTGGACACATGACCCAGAAAGCTGTCTGTGGACAAACGCTGGCTCCCTCGGCCTGAAAGTGAGATGAGCGCCACAACCCCAACTGCCTTTGGACATGGACTTAACCATCCAGGAGTCGTTTAGCTTTACCTTTAACTGAACATGTATCAATGGGGATTTGCCCGTGCATAACATAGATTTAATTTAAATATTGGGAAAGCTTCCCAGTTATAAGAGCAGCAACAACAGCATCAAATTCTCTTGGTGCAATTCAGGACCATTCATAGAATGCGATCATGTACACGGACCCTATGTCTAAATTAGCATAGCTGTCAACTTTCGGATTTGAAAATAAGGGATTTTTTCAAACTTCCGGATTGAAAATAAGGGATGCCGCGAGGGCAGTGCAATGGCACCAAGTAGCCTCGCCACCCTGCGCTCCAGAGGCTGCGCCGCGAACGGGAGAGCGAAAGAGCGAGTGCGTAGACGGCAGGCAGGCTGTCTGTCTGGTTGGGCGTGAGGGTCTCGCTGCACAAGGCATGCAAGCTCCGCCCCCAGTCGGTCTCAGACTCCTTATTGGCAGCTGAGCAACGCAGCTGAGGAGCCTCCCTGGCCGGCAGGGATAGAGAGGAGCTGCTTCCTTTGAAATCCGGGAAATGTAAGGGATATCAACAATCCAGGATAGCAGCGGAAAACGGCATTGGAATAAGGGAGTTTCCCGCAAAAAAAAGGGGAGGGTTGACAACTATGTGTCTAAACTAAGCAAGTTTCATCAAGAGAAACATCAAGGTGTGCTTTCTCTCACTCTCTAAAGTGGGACCAAACTTTCTTTATTGTTGTTTCATGAATTAAGCACTGGAGGGTCTCGATTCGGTTTTCTCATCTAGGCTTGGAAAAAGAGCCATAGCAACTGAATAATCAATTAATTACCCAGCTGAGCTCTATTTACATAATGAAAAATACAACCACCTGCTATTTTGCAGAGGCTGCTTTCATTTGCCAAGGCTGCAAATATGTTCACCTTCTCTTGCTGAGCTACTGTATTCCTATTCATGGAAGTGAATCGCTACCGGGTGTTTGTGAGTATTTTGCTGGTGTTTCTGTTTAAGTTCACGAGATGGGTTCATATGTTTATTCTAAGTCAGTGATGGCTAACCTTGACACTCCAGATGTTTTGGGACTACAACTCCATCATCCCTGACCACTGACCCTGTTAGCTAGGGATGATGGGAGTTGTAGTTCCAAAACATCTGGAGTGTCAAGGTTAGCCATCACTGTTCTAAGTTGTAACCTGCTGTGTATCCTTGGCTTAAACTGGGTTAAAACATTTTAAAACAAGATTAAAAGTTCTTGAAGATAGCACAAAACCCTGTTTTTGTTCAATCTCTGTCTGCACTAATCATAACTATTTCCCCAGGTCTGTTTCCTACATTATCACAATGATGTGGTTGGCACCGGGAAGTTAAATCTCGCCACCAAATAGTTAACCCTTTGTATTTTACCCTTTGTATACTGGCTTCGGTCCTGTATACCTGAAGGAGCGTCTCCACCCCCATCATTCTGCCCGAACACTGAGGTCCAGTGCTGAGGGCCTTCTGGCGGTTCCCTCACTACGAGAAGCCAAGTTACAGGGAACCAGGCAGAGGGCCTTCTCGGTAGTGGCACCCGCCCTGTGGAACACCCTCCCTTCAGATGTCAAAGAGAACAACAACTACCAGACCTTTAGAAGACATCTGAAGGCAGCCCTGTTTAGGGAGGCTTTTAATGTTTAATAGATTGTTGTATTTTAATGTTCTGTTGGAAGCCGCCCAGAGTGGCTGGGGAAACCCAGCCAGATGGGTGGGGTATAAATAAGTTGTTGTTGTTGTTGTTTTGTTTGTTTGTTTGTTTCCTCAACTGGCAAATCTTCCAACTTTTCACCAAGAGAAATGGAAACAGCTAGAACATTTTTATCTGAAGCGAGAAAGTGAAGCCACCCAAACTCTTAACTGATCAGTCTGTAAATCAAATGTAACATGTTCGTAACTCCCATAAGTGACTTTGATTTCACCATTAAAGGAAATGTTTGTTACTAGTCATTTTTTCCTGCATCTGTGGGGTGCGTGTAGTTGACCTGATTCTACTCAAGGCGGAGTGTGAAGTGCAGACCACACTTAAAAATGCAAGTGGTCACTTTGGGGTGGCACTCTGCAACTATGCAGATGACTTAAAGGCACAACTCTGCAGCAACTCGCCACCACACTGCAGAGATCAGGGTGTTCCTACAAGCTGAAATATCACTCTCTAAATGGTGGTGTGCTTCTGCGAAAAGTGCAGGGCAATTGCTGGGGGTTTTGTTTTAGGATAATAATAATAATAATAATAATAATAATAATAATAATTTATTTATTTATTTGTACCCCGCCCATCTGGCCGGGTCTCCCCAGCCACTCTGGGCGGCTTCCAACAAATATCAAAATACATTAAAATATTACAGATTAAAAACTTCCCTAAATAGGGCTGCCTTCAGGTATTTTCTAAATGTCAGGTAGTTGTTTATCACTTTGACCTCTGCTGGGAGGGCGTTCCACAGGGCGGGCGCCACTACTGAGAAGGCCCTCTGCCTGGTTCCCTGTAGCTTTGCTTCTCGCAGTGAGGGAACTGCCAGAAACAACAGTGACTTGCAGCTCACCCCCAGGTGCATTACGCACCAGCGATATATCTACAATGGGACAGTCACTGCCATGCCTGAAGTTCTTTGAAAAAGGTTTGAAGAAGACACTACACTGAAGATGACAGGGAACTGGGGCTGTCTTCCCACAAGCTGAAGACTGTCTTTCTAGCACAACTACAGACCATCAGACATATCAAGGCAATTCAGGGCAACCTTGTCTAAAGGACTGCTAGCCTTCTTGATACAAGGTTCTGACTATATGTGATGGAAATGTCATGTGGAAATGATGTTGATGGACACCTGACTGGTTTTGGAATTGAGCTTCCAGACTGCAACAGGGGCAGTTCACCCATCACCCCTGACAATAGTGAAGGTTCGCAAATGGAAGCAAGGTAAAGGTAAAGGGACCCCTAACCATTAGGTCCAGTCGTGTCCGACTCTGGGGTTGCGGCGCTCATCTCGCTTTATTGGCCGAGAGCCGGCATACAGCTTCCAGGTAATGTGGCCAGCATGACAAAGCTGCTTCTGGCGAACCAGAGCAGCGCACGGAAACACCATTTGCCTTCCCGCCAGAGCGGTACCTATTTATGTACTTGCACTTTGACGTGCTTTCGAACTGCTAGGTTGGCAGGAGCAGGGACCGAGCAACGGGAGCTCACCCCTTCGCAGGGATTCGAACCACCGACCTTCTGATCAGCAAGCCCTAGGCTCTGTGGTTTAACCCACAGCAAGATAGATTCTAAAAGGCAGTTGGCTTTTCAGCAGAAATCAGCTGCTCAAAGCTACTGTGGTTTCATGCATGCCAGTTTGTGCCTTTTCTTTCACCCGTACAAACCTGCAAATTCCCTTAGCAGCTGTCATGCTTTCCTTAAAGGAAACCAAATGTCTACTTGACCCTTCTCAATACTTCTCATTCTTGCATTAAGATCAACAGTGCTTACATTCGGCCTATATGTTCTTTCTTTGTGGACCAGGAATCTAAATCAGTGCCATATTTCAAGAACGTGCTACTTCAAAAGCTTTTTCCTGGTTGGTTTTGTAGACATTATTATTATTATTATTATTATTTATTATTATATTTATTATTTATACCCCGCCCATCTGGCTGGGTTTTCCCAGCCACTCTGGGCAGCTTCCAGCCGAATATTAAAAACAATACAGCATCAAACTTTAAAAACTTCCCTAAATAGGGCCGCCTTCAGTTGTCTCCTAAAAGTAAAATAGCTGCTTGTTGCCTTGACATCTGCTAGGAGGGCATTCCACAGGGCAGGCGCCACTACCAAGAAGGCCCTCTGCCTGGTTCCCTGTAACCTCACTTCTCGCAGCGAGGGAACTGCCAGAAGGCCCTCGGCGCTGGACCTCAGTGTCCGGGCTGGATGATGGGGGTGGAGACGCTCCTTCAGGTATACAGGAGTAAATTTGTAACTGAAAAAGGGGGGTTGTTCCCACAATCCTTTTGCATGCACCCAAATTGTCCTTGATTTCCTCCAGCACCCATTTGCTATGAGAGAGAGGCGGGATTGTGGCTCTAATTAATGTAATAGGGATGAGCAAATGCGTCCCAATCAATTATGGTTACATTTGCTTTCATCACACTTGCCTGTGGTTGGTGAATTCTCTGACAGTTTGAGTGCGACGTTTTCAGATGCCTTTAGTGAATCAATAATAAGTGACGTTCATAAATATGCACATTCTGCAAAGCCCTCTGCATGGATTGGTTTAGGAGGCAGGGAGGTACAGGAGAAAATCTCAAGAGGCCTTTGGAGTTGAGAATTTATGCAATCCAGGTATGGAGGTGTGGGGAAGGCAAGAAATGGCAACACAAACTTCAGTGAGCCAGGATGGATGACAACACACAGCCTTATCCAAAATAGCTGGAACACTGTGGCTGACAAGGGACTGGAAGCAAGGATCTGGTTGATGCCTGCTATCCAAAGAACCAAAGGGCATTGCTGCGTCAGAGATTTGAGATGCTTTATTCCCCCTCCTCTCAGGGACCCAGGTGGCACTGTGGGTTAAACCACAGAGCCTAGGGCTTGCTGATCAGAAGGTCGGCGGTTCGAATCCCTGCGACGGGGTGAGCTCCCGTCGCTCGGTCCCAGCTCCTGCCCACCTAGCAGTTCGAAAGCACATTAAAGTGCAAGTAGATAAATAGGTACCGCTCCGGCGGGAAGGTAAACGGCATTTCCGTGCGCTGCTCTGGTTCGCCAGAAGCGGCTTAGTCATGCTGGCCACATGACGCGGAAGCTGTATGCCGGCTCTCGGCCAATAAAGCGAGATGAGCGCTGCAACCCCAGAGTCGGACACGACTGGACCTAATGGTCAGAGGTCCCTTTACCTTTACCTTTATTCCCCCTCCTCTTACCCAAAGGGACCATAGATCAATACAGCACAGCTGAGGGGTCTCTAACAGAACTCTCGGCACTGGCACTGAGCTATAGTTCCTAGGATACTTCGCAGGAAGCCAAGGCAATTAAATCGGTTATAAAGTTTGCTGGGCAAATTCGCTCAAGCCACAAGTGCCATTTCGATGCCATGTTGAAAAACTGCAAAAGCCTAAACAATATGCTTATGGGTATTTGCAGATAGTGTGTTTGTGTGTGTTATATGGGGGTTAGAAGAATTTTAGTGTTCACTTCTGGAATAATCAGGAGAGGTGAAATATAAAGACCCCTCCCACTGCCTTAACCAGGGCTTGAGCTATTTTTGCTGTGCTAAGCAGCACTGTGGGTTAAACCACAGAGCCTAGGGCTTGCCGATCAGAAGGTCGGCGGTTCGAATCCTTGCGACGGGGTGAGCTCCCGTTGCTCGGTCCCAGCTCCTGCCAACCTAGCAGTTCGAAAGCACGTCAAAGTGCAACTAGATCAATAGGAACCGCTCTGGCGGGAAGGTAAACGGCGTTTCCGTGCACTGCTCTGCTTTGCCAGAAGCGGCTTTGTCATGCTGGCCACATGACCCGGAAGCTGTACTCCAGCTCTCGGCCAATAAAGCGAGATGAGCGCCGCAACCCCAGAGTTGGACACGACTGGACCTAATGGTCAGGGGTCCTTTACCTTTACCTTTAAGCAGCGCTGGGGGGGGGTCCTTACATGACTGGAGACTGTGCACTTGAGAACTGGAGAAGATTCTGGAGCTCATTTGCAGGTTTGCTTGTTTACCAGCGTACAACATACAAATAGGGAGCTGACCTTACATTTCCATGCTTCGTCTTCTGCATTGCAGAATGGGGAGGGCAGAGGGGAGCCAAAACCCTCGCCTGGTTCCAATGTTCTTTTACTGAAATCTGTGTCCTGCCCTGCCCCTGAGCCTCTTTCAAATACGTGGTATAATGCTTGCCTTGTGCCAAAAAGTCTCGGGTGATGCAAGAAAAGCACCTAAACACGGGTCAGGGCATTTTCCTTCCTTCGCCCTCCATGGACTGGGGAGCATGTGCATTGCCTTGCGGGATGAGGCCCTGCGGTATTCTGTTTCTCACAGCAGCCGGCCAGATGCTTCTTTTCTTTGTTTCCTTTGGAAAGCAAAGCTTTGCTTCCTCCTCTCCAAGGAACATCCTCTTTTCTTTACACGGAACAGCCTCGATTCTCCTCCGCCTTCTAGTTTTACATCGGCGCGGCCAAGAGCAGGCCTGCGCGATGCGTCTGGCTTTTGTTCGCGATAACAGATGCACCTTGCATCTCCCTTAAATTGGCATATCATTTTCTTTTGCTCTTTCTCTTCTTCTTTGTAGCTGCATTTGCATATGGATGTCAGGGCCCATTCATACATCTCATCTCCATAAACAAAAAGAAAAAACATCTGCTTCCTGTTTTAACTCTCGTTGGGAGATGGCTTTTGTGGCATTAGATCGGGATGTGAGGGCTTCTGTGGTTGCAGAGCCACCTCCCGGCTGCGGGGAGAACAGGCCACCCTGGTTTTTTTGTGGTTTTGTTTTTGAAATCATTTTTATTTGATTTTACAAATGCAATGTTATAAAAATCCAAATATAAGTCCATATACAGAGATCCCTCCGAATCTCGCAACTTCCCCCCACCCCCTCCATGGAGTCCCATTTTAAACATTTACAACTGCATATTCTTCCATACTCTAACTTTTATATCAATCCATATTGTCCATGGTACAGTGCTACCTCGGGTTAAGTACCCTGTTTCCCCCTTTTTAATACGTAGTCATAAAGTAAGCCATGGCAGGGTTTTTTTACCTTTGTGAGAAGTAAGACGTACCCCAAAAGTAAGCCGTGGTGCCGCCATTGTTCCCGTCGCCTCCTCAGCCCCTCCTGCGTGCGCAGGGAGCCAGCGAACCAGTGAGAGGCACGGGGTAAAACGTGCCTCTTGCAGAGTTCTGCCCCGCCTGCTCAGTGCGCAGGGAGAGGCACGGGGGGGGAGACGCCTCTTCCTGCCCTGCCTGTTCCCCGTGCGCAGGGAGCCAGCGAACCAGCAAGAGGCGCAGGGGAAAAACGCGCCTCTTGCGGAGTTCTGCCCTGCCTGCTCAGTGCGCAGGGGAGGCTGTACCGTACCATACTGACGTAATAAAAATAAGACATCCTCCCGAAAATAAGCCACCCTGTGTTTTTTTGAGGGGAAAAAATTATAAGACGGTGTCTTAAAAAGGGGGAAAGACGGTACGCTTCAGGTTAAGAACTCCGCTAAGAACAGAAATCGTGCTCTGGCGGCGCGGCGGCAGCAGGAGGTCCCATTAGCTAAAGTGGTGCTTCAGGTTAAGTACGCTTCAGGTTAAGAATGGACCTCCGAATGAATTAAGTACTTAACACGAGTACCACTGTATAAAAAAAGCAAAAAGCAAAGACATCACCTTGCCAACAAAGGTCCGTATAGTTAAAGCTATGGTTTTCCCAGTAGTAATGTACGGAAGTGAGAGCTGGACCATCAAGAAGGCTGATCGCCGAAGAATTGATGCTTTTGAATTCTGGTGCTGGAGGAGACTCTTGAGAGTCCCATGGACTGCAAGAAGATCAAACCTATCCATTCTTAAGAAATCAGCCCTGAGTGCTCACTAGAAGGACAGATCCTGAGGTTAAGGCTCCAATACTTTGGCCACCTCATGAGAAGAGAAGACTCCCTAGAAAAGACCCTGATGTTGGGAAAGATGGAGGGCACAAGGAGAAGGGGACGGCAGAGGATGAGATGGTTGGACAGTGTTCTCGAAGCTACTAACATGAGTTTGGCCAAACTGCGAGAGGCAGTGAAGGATAGGCGTGCCTGGCGTGCTCTGGTCCATGGGGTCACGAAGAGTCGGACATGACTGAACGACTGAACAACAACAACAACAACCACTGTATTTGTTAGACTACAAGTGGCATCAAAATCTTGCCAATGTTTCCATCTGCTTACAGTAGTCTCCTAAATAACTTATAATTTTTTCCCATTCTTTTATAAAGCTTTTGTCCTCTTGGTTTCTGAGTTTCCCAGTCAGTTTTGCCATTTTGGCATAGTCCATCAGCTTGGTTTGCCATTCCTCTGATAGGGACCTTGTCTTCTTTCCATCTCTGGGCTGGTAAAATCCAGGCGGGGAACAGGCCACTCTGAAATCTCCTTGTGCTGTAGGATAAAGGTTTTCTGGGAAAAGATTTATAATGAAATGAAAAAAGTGTTGAAACCACATTTACTAAAAAACCAGAGGCCTTTTTACTTGGAATGGTGAACCAAGAAATACCTAAGGAGGATCGCACTTTTTTTATGTATGCCACAACAGCAGCTAGGATTTTGATTGCAAGAAACTGGAAGACACAGGATTTACCAACGATAGAAGAATGGCAGATGAAATTGATAGACTATGTGGAACTCACTGAACTGACCGGAAAACTCCGTGACCAGAGGGAGGAGACGGTGGAAAAAGACTGGAAAAAATTTAAAGTATACTTAAAGAAATATTGTAAGATTTAATGACTGAAAAAAGTCGGAAGAAATGGCAGCTTACAGAATAGAAAATTAGGTTTAAGTAATGCAGACTTTTGATTTTAGGTAAGACTAATATAAGAAAAGGATATAAGTGATAACAACAAATAATATTTAAAGATGTCAAGAAATTACTAAAGATGATTGATAATGAAACACAGTAGGGGAGACATGAGGAAGTCACCCCAACATGATTAGATATAATGAAAGGGAAATTATGATGTATGTTTGTGTTTCTGTATTATGTACTTTGTATTTGTATTATGTTTGATGTTAAGGTTTTTTTTGTTTATGTTTAAAACCATATATATATATATATATATATATATATATATATATATATATATATATATATATATATATTAAATGAAATCTCCTTGTGCTGTGGGCTGGGTTGTCTTCACTGGCTGTGCAGAATCTCCTCAGACTTTTCTTTCCATCACTGAAAATCTCCAATATTTTCCTGTTAGTGCTGTGATGGGAGGCTATAGCACGAGCGGAATAATATTGAATGGTATTCAATATTATTTTGAAGGCAGAGGAGAGAAGGAAACCACACTCTGATTTTCTGCTTGTGAGGTTATCCTGGGGGGGGGGGGGTCCCTTGGAAAACTTACTGGGTGTGGTGGCAGCAGTCTCAGACTCTATGAAGGAGCAGGAGTGGACCATCTTCGCCTGGAGACAACACACTGCTCAGGAACATTCAAGCAACATCCTTAGGAACGTCGTACATAGTTGCCCTTTGGAAGAAGACTGGCTTTTCCAGATATAGTGGTACCTCGGGTTAAGTACGCTTCAGGTTAAGTACGCTTCAGGTTAAGAACTCTGCTAAGAACAGAAATCGTGCTCTGGCGGCGCAGCGGCAGCAGGAGGTCCCATTAGCTAAAGTGGTGCTTCAGGTTAAGTACGCTTCAGGTTAAGAACGGACCTCCGGAAAGAATTAAGTACTTAACCCGAGGTACCACTGTACATTTATTTATTTTTAAATCATATAATGGAAGTCTGTATCTATGATATCCCATTTATGTAGGAAATTGCATTTGAAAGATCTGTGCTTTTGCGCCGGAAACTCAGAATGCAACCTTAAGAGATGTAAATACGCAAAAAGGAAAGAAAAAAAAACATGTCTGTGGAAGAAGGATGGCTCAGGTGTGGGGCATGTGCTCCGTATTCACAAAGTCCCAGCTTCAGACTCTGGGGTCTCCAGATAAAGGACCTGAAAAGGGGAATTGGAGGCCTTCATTTTACTTTAAAGGTAAAGGGGCCCCTGAGCATTAGAAGAAGAGTTTGGATTTGATATCCCTCTTTATCACTACCCGAAGGAGTATCAAAGCGGCTAACATTCTCCTTTCCCTTCCTCCCCCACAACAAACACTCTGTGAGGTGAGTGAGGCTGAGAGACTTCAAAGAAGTGTGACTAGCCCAAGGTCACCCAGCAGCTGCATGTGGAGGAGCGGGGACGCGAACCCGGTTCCCCAGATTACGAGTCCACCGCTCTTAACCACTACACCACACTGACTCCAGTCGTGACTGACTCTGGGGTTGCGGCGCTCATCTCGCTTTACTGGCCGATGGAGCCGGCGTACAGCTTCCAGGTCATGTGGCCAGCATGACTAAGCCACTTCTGGCAAACCAGAGCAGCGCACAGAAACGCCGTTTACCTTCCCACCAGAGCGGTACCTATTTATGTACTTTGACGTGCTTTTGAACTGCTAGGTTGGCAGGAGTTGGGACCGAGCAACGGGAGCTCACCCCGTTGCAGGGATTTGAACCGCCGACCTTCTGATCGGCAAGCCCTAGGCTCTGTGGTTTAACCCACAGCGCCACCCGCGTCCCCTTCATTTTACTTTAGTCTAATTTTTAAAAAAGCAAAAACATGCATCCACACAAAAGGCAAGTTGAATTAAAAATAAGCATAAATAGTCAAGGCAAAACAAAAGCAAAACAATCAGCAAGTTTTTCCATCTCTCTCTTTTGCAATTAAACAACAGAGAAAATAAACAATAATAAAATGCACATAAATAGTAATTTCTCCAATCTTATATATCTCCCAATAACACCTAAGGGTTCAAGGCATTGTGGGTTTTTTCATGCAGATAAGACATAAATAGGCTACATTTTTCAATAAAACTGTTGTTTCTTTGCCTACTTTTTCTAACCCAAGTACATTAGTAAACTTTATCATCTGCACCACATTTCAAAGTTTAGTTAAGTTTCTAAGTGAGGCGGCTCTGAATTGTTCCTACATATGACATAAAATCATTTCTTTTCAGACAGATAAATGACCACCTCGAACTGCTTTTTTATGTATATGTAATTTTATATCATCTTATTTTTGTGTTGAGTTTTTAAAATTTTGTAATTGGTGTCTTTGTCTTGATACTGGTCCTTGACCATAATAAAATGATTTGATTAGATTTAATATGGGCTGTCATCAGAAGACGAATAATTTTTTTTTTGATCCTCTTAGACAACACATCTTTGATGTAACCAATAATATTATTAAAGAGTCTCTTGGCAAGTCATAACCCAAAATCTTCCTTATTTCAATTATTACTGAATTTGCCCCCAAAAAGTATTATTTGGCGTTATATCCAGAATATGTGGGAAATATAGACTCACAGATTTTTACACCACTTTGCTTTTACATACAGAGAACCAAAGTTTAAAACACAGGATCACAAGTTAGGAACAGGCCTGGCAGAAGACCTAAATATCTTGACATTAATGAGAGCCAGTAGTTTGAAACCCATAAGGTCAAGACAGGAGGTGTTTGCTCAGATGTTGCCCTGAATAGGTAGGGTTCAAACTGTTCTGGATGGGGTTGCTCCCCAGTAAAGGAGTGAATCCACTATTGTCACTGGTGTCACAAGTCACTTCAGTGATGCAGAGTAGGTTCCATAATCTTAAGCTGCTGCTGCTGTTGTTGTTGTTGTTGCTTCTGCTGCTATTTATTGAATTTATATACCACCCTATACCCGGAGGTTTCAGGGCAGTTCTGTTGGCCCAGCTACAACCATATCTGGCCAGGAATCATCTAGTTTCAGACCCTGCAGACTGGAGATGGGCAAATGTTGTCCTCATCTTCCAAAGAGGGGGGGGAGTAGGGGGAGTTTGATATTGATACCAGGAAAGATCCAGATAATTCAACAGTTGGTCTGTGAGCACTTAGAAAAGAATGCTGTGATTACTAGGACTCGGCATGGGTTTCTCAAAAACAAGTCATGCCAGATGTATCTCATTTTGATTGGTGGAGTTATAAGCTTGGTGGATCAGGGGGATGCTGTGGACATAGTGTATCCTGACTTCGGTGATGCTTTTGACAAAGTCCCCCATTACATACTTGCAGATCAGTTGGTAAAATATGGGCTGGATGAGGTATCTGTTAGGTGGATTTGTAGCTGCTTGACTGACCGAACCCAAAGAGTACTCATTAATGGTTCCTCGTCATACTGGGAATAAGTGACAAGTGGGGCGCCGCAGGGTTTTGTCCTGGGCCCATTGTTATTCAGCGTCTTTATAAATGACTTGGAATTGAGGGGATGCTCATCAAATTTGGGGGTGACACCCAACTGGCAGGTGTAGCTAATGCCACAGAAGACAGAATCAGGATTCAAGATGACCTTAACAGATTGGAGAACTGGGCCTAAACTGACAAAATGAATGCAAATAGGGACAAATGTAAAGTCATCCACTTGCGCAGCTGCACAAATAATAACACAGGGGACACCTGGCCTAGTACTACTACATGTGAAAAGGATCTAGGGGTCTTAGTAAACCAGAAGCTTAACATGAGTCAACAGTGTGATACAGCAGCAGCTGCAAAAAAAAAGCAACAGCTTTGCTAATAATAATAATAATAATAATAATAATAATAATATTTTTTTGTACCCCGCCCATCTGGCTGGGTCTCCCCAGCCACTCTGGGTGGTCTCCAACAGATATTAAAATACATTAAAATATCA
This sequence comes from Darevskia nairensis, assembly GCA_034642065.1. Classification (NCBI taxonomy): domain Eukaryota; kingdom Metazoa; phylum Chordata; class Lepidosauria; order Squamata; family Lacertidae; genus Darevskia; species Darevskia nairensis. The sequence continues at coordinate 1,695,892 of JAWWNI010000964.1, forward strand.
CAGGTTAAAAACTTCCCTAAACAGGGCTGCCTTGAGGTATCTTCTGAATGTCAGATAGTTGTTCATCTCCTTAACCTCTGCTGGGAGGGCGTTCCACAGGGCGGGTGCCACTACCGAGAAGGCCCTCTGCCTGGTTCCCTGTAGCTTTGCTTCTTGCAGTGAGGGAACCGCCAGAAGGCCCTCGGCGCTGGATCTCAGTGTCCGGGCTGAATGGTGGGGGTGGAGAATCTCCTTCAGGTATACAGAACCGAGGCCGTTTAGGTACATCTTGATGGTTGTGGTCTCTCTTTTTTTGCATCAGAATCACAAACTTCTTTTTTCATTCACTTGCCCATGAAATCTTCAAATAATGAAGTTTAGTACTTTAATCACAATTTAATCCAACTAGCCCTAAAAAAAAAAAAACCAAAGCATTAATAGGTACTTGCCTTTCAAAACTGGAACCAGTGTGGTATAGTGGTTAGGAGCGGTAGACTTGTAATCTGGTGAACCGGGTTCGCGTCTCCGCTCCTCCACGGGTGGCGCTGTGGTCTAAACCAGTGTTTCCCAACCAGTGTGCCTCCAGATGTTTTGGGACTACAAATCCCATCATCCCTCGCTAGCAATACCAGTGGTCAGGGATGATGGGAATTGTAGTCCCAAAACATCTGGAGGCACACTGGTTGGGAAACACTGATCTAAACCACTGAGACACTTGGGCTTGCCGATCAGAAGGTCGGTGGTTCGAATCCCCGTGACGGGGTGAGCTCCTGTTGCTTGGTCCCAGCTCCTGCCAACCTAGCAGTTCGAAAGCACGCCAGTACAAGTAGATAAATAGGTACCACTGTGGCGGGAAGGTAAACGGTGTTTCGGTGCACTCTGGTTTCCGTCACGGTGTCCTGTTGCACCAGAAGCGGTTAAGTCATGCTGGCCACATGACCCGGAAAGCTGTCTGTGGACAAACGTCGGCTCCCTCGGCCTGAAAGCGAGATGAGTGCTGCAGCCCCATAGTCACCTTGGACTGGGCCAGTGTGGTGTAGTGGTTCAGAGCGGTAGACTCATAATCTGGTGAACCGGGTTCGCGTCCCCGCTCCTCCACATGCAGCTGCTGGGTGACCTTGGGCTAGTCACACTTCTCTGAAGTCTCTCAGCCCCACTCACCTCACAGAGTGTTTGTTGTGGGGGAGGAAGGGAAAGGAGAATGTGAGCCGCTTTGAGACTCCTTCGGACAAAGTGGGATATCAAATCCAAACTCCTCCTCCTCCTCCTCCTCCTCCTCTTCTTCTTCTTCTTCTTCTTCTTCTTCTTCTTCTTCTTCTTTCAGGCAATAATAATAATGATAATAATAATAATAATAGGGACTGTGACCAAGACCCCTAAAATTGTTTTTAATTGTCCCCCGCCCCCTGACAATTCACACGAAGCATAGAGTTTGAAATTACACCACATGTCACAGCTGCAACATTTTGATTTAACACTATTCGGCACACTCTGCAGCTTCACAAATACTGAACCAATTTTCTCAGTACAGGATCTATTTGGTTCTCCGCCCCCGCCCCCCCCCCCCGCCCGCAACATCACCTTCAGGATGACAATAGAAGCCCTGTGATGTAAACTTCCATCTTACACTGCAGCATGTTGACTTGACAATGTGCCACCACAATTTTAACAATATGGCTCTAAAAACCTTTCTTCCTGTCAAGAAATATTTGAACTTGAAGTGAAGTCAGCAGCTGAGGAGAACAGAATGGAAAGGTAATTACCCACGATCTCCTCCAGGAGATGACAGAAAGCACATTGCGACTTGGTTGCTCCTGGACTGAGCGTGGGCTTATTACGGCTACCCTTCCGATGCAGCAGCAGCTGCTAGTTGCCGCAGAACATTTTGAACTGCACATTTCGGATGTTCAACCACAGCAGCAACGGAGGCACATAGAACCCGTCCGTTCTCAAATTGCTGCAGTGTGATCACAGACGACATCACGACAGCATTCAGAACCAAGGATCTTCCCATAGCTTTGTCGGGGTCAACCATGAGAGAGTTAGTTTAGGACATTGGTGCTTCAACTGGGTGTGCTGCTTGTATGCAAATAGGTGAGTAAGGAAAAGTGAACTAATCTCACTAAATCACCACTTAGAATCTGTCTTTAAATTACATAAAAAAATTCCTTCCAGTAGCACCTTAGAGACCAACTAAGTTTGTTCTTGGTATGAGCTTTCGTGTGCATGCACACTTCTTCAGATACACTGAAACAGAAGTCACCAGACCCTTATATATAGTGAGAGGGTGGGAGGGGTATTACTCAGATGGTGGGAATGGGGGATAGGCTGATAGCTGTGGTAAACCTGTTGATGACTGTTAACGACTGCAATTAGTCTTACAGGAAAAAGCAAGGGGTGAGAAGGTTAAAAAAGCTTTGCCATGTATAATGAGATAAGAATCCAATGTCTTTATTCAGACCAGGTCTCTCCATGGTTTTAAGCTTGGTAATGAGTTGCAATTCAGCAACTTCTCTTTCCAGTCTATTTCTGAAATTCCTTTGCAATAAGACAACTACTTTGAGATCTTGTATAGAGTGTCCTGGGAGATTGAAGTGTTCTCCTACTGGTTTCTCTGTCTTGTGATTCCTGATGTCAGATTTATGTCCATTTATCCTTTGGCGTAGGGTTTGGCCTGTGTGTCCAATATAGAGAGCTGAAGGGCACTGTTGGCATTTGATGGCATACACAATGTTAGACGATGAGCAATTAAATAGTCCTGAGATGGTATGTTTGATGTTGTTGGGGCCAGTCATGGTGTTGTCCGGGTGTATGTGGCAGCAAAGTTGGCATCTGGGTTTATTGCAGGCTCTGGTGCCAGTGTCTGTGTTAAGTCTGGTTGTAGTATTATTGTGGGTGAGGAGTTGTTTAAGATTGGGTGGCTGTCTGTAGGCGATGAAAGGTATTCCTCTTAGAGCTTGAGAAAGAGAACATCTTTAAATTATGTCAGGAGTAGAGAGGACGATCCATGTTTCAGACTCTGCCCTTCAACACAATGGAGGGTTACAAGTATAGCTGGTTTTGACCTATAAAGCCTGAAACGGCTCAGGACCGCAATACCTCAAGGACCGCCTCTTTCCTTATGAACCTACTTGAGGTCATATTCTGAGGCCCTCCTTTGTGTGCCTCCTCCTCGAGAGGTCCAAAGGGTGAAAACACGAGAACGGGGCCTTCTCTGCAGTGGCTCCCCATCTGTGGAATGCTCTCCCTGGGGAAGTTCACCCGGCACCTTCATTATACACAGTTAGGCACCAGGCAAAAACGTTCCTTTTTAATCAGGCCTTTGGTTGAGCTGTTTGGCATCCTATGCTCTTGTAAAATGTGGCTATTTTCAGGGGTGTGTGTTATTGGGTTGTTGTTTTTATTCTGATTATATATGTTGTGATCTTTTCTGTGAACCGCCCTGAGACCTCTGGGTATAGGGCAGTATATAAACTCAATTAATAATAATAATAATAATAATAGCGGGGAGGAGTCCACCCATCCTTACTCATCTCGTGTGCATTTGCACATGAGAACTTCAATTGTCTGGCAAGTTTGGCATGTGGTGGAGAATTAATTAGCATGTTCCAGAGTTGAGCTTTTTTTTGGTCATACCTCAAAATATTTTTTGTGGGATTGGATTGCTTCAAGGGAGGGAGTGGGGTGAAGAAAAAATTTATTTGATTTGGATTATTATTCTGGCTTTTTGAAATGATGATACGGAAATGGTGATGGGCATAGTGAATATAGATGATTAATAAAGTAAAATGATTAGAAAAAGGAAGAATATGGCTAAAAACTTTGAGACCAAGGGGAGGGAGGGGGGAAGTGTTATTTGAATTTATTAAAAAAATATTAGTGTATAGTAGGATAGAGGATAAGAATTTAAGGAAAGAGCAGAAGTATAAGAATGCCTAGGTTTGAATGTAGGAGTAAGGAGATATATTTTTTATTTATAAGATGTTATAAAAATAGTTGTATCAATCTGTGTAAGAGGATTTAAAATGAATTTCAATAGAGGGGGACTTGAGGAAGTCACTTAAAAATATGTAAAGGTGAAAGACAGATTCTGGCCCAGGAATGGGGCCAGACTTAAGCAATGTTATGAAAAATGAAAGTATGGTTAAATGTACAATGAATATATTTGCCCCTGTGAGAGGGGGGGATGGATTTTGGCTTCCCATGGTGAGAGGGGGGGCAGTATGAAAATTTAACCAATATGTATGTTTTGTGCTTTAAAAACTGTAAAACCCAATAAATTTTTTTGGGAAAAAAAAACAAAATATTTTTTGTAGGTGGCTCTTTCTTTTGGGGCCCCTCAAGTCCTACGCTGATGGCTGGGGCTGGTGGGAACTAGAGTCCCATTTAGAGAGACGCAACCTTGGTCTAATGAATTTGCATCCTTGATAGAACCCAAAAGATAACTTACCGGAGATCTCCATAATGAGCAATAAGAAATCTTTCTAAAATAAGTCTCTGAGGAAAACGTTCTGTTGAAATGCACTGGGACTTCTGTTTAATTAAGCTATTTCCTCGACTTGCTAAAACAATTCTTTTCACGTATTAGAAAAAAATTGCCATTGAATAAAATAAATTGCCCCCGGTGAGAATTAGTTGTATGGATGTGTTTGTGTTCCTGCTGTTGTCACTTCAAGGAGAGGTTGGGGGGAAGGCCGAGGCAGGAGCAGCCGGGAGAGATGCGGGGTGGGGAAAAGTCAGTGCAGAAAGTATGAACTTAAATTTTAAACCTTAAGAGGCTGAAATATGGTTTTAAATGTAAGCATCGATTTTGTGAATTGGCCCGTATTTTTATCTCTATTTGTAAGATAATACAACTTACACTATTACATTTTATACAAATTGCTTCTGGTCTTGGACCGCAATAAAGATATTTGATTTGAGTCAGTGCAGAAAAGTGAGGCAAAAGACTGAAGGAGTGGTGTACAATTTTCCTCTCATCCCTCCTTCCAAACCTTCCTTTTGCCATATCTCTGGAAGTGTTGGCATGAATAGCAGGGTCTCTGATGGGAGAAAATGTGAGGAAATCCTTTAAAAACCCCTCAAAGATACCCAAGGCAGTTTAAAGTGGGTTGGATGCATCTATTGTATACATGTGGCTTCCAAGTGGCAGCCCAGACTTTAAACCCATGTACTTCAGATTTTCCTGATCTGTTGACAATGTGGTAAGTGGGCAAAATCCAACATAATAATAATAATAATAATAATAATAATAATAATTTTTATACCCCGCCCTCCCCAGCCAAGACCAGGCTCAGGGCGGCTAACACCAAGTATAAAAACAATTGATTAGAATACAACTTAAAAACAAGATTAAAATACATTAAAGTGCAGCCTCATTTCAGTAGAAACTCAAATCAAAAACTATTTGGGGAAGAAACCGTCAAATCTTCACCAAGGCCGACTATCCAGACTGGTCCTACATGGACCATAAAAAAGCCAGGGAAGTCCCCAAATAGGAGTTCCATCTCAGGAGGAAAAAAGGAAAGAGGGGGGAGGGGATCAAGTTGATTCCAAGCCAAAGGCCAGGCGGAACAGCTCTGTCTTACAGGCCCTGCGGAAAGAAATCAGACCCTGCAGGGCCCTGGTCTCATGAGACAGGGCGTTCCACCAGGTTGGAGCCAGTGTTGAGAAGGCCCTGGCTCTGGTTGAGGCTAATCTGACTTCCTTAGGGCCTGGGACCCTTAAACTATTGTTATTCATGAACCTTAAGGTCCTCTGTGGGGCATACCAGGAGAGGCGGTCTCATGAAGTCTCATGTTACCCAACTGCAGTGCATTGCGTGTGCAGTAGAGAGGGAAGGATCTGTCAGTTTTTTGTTGTCACATTTTCTCATTTTTCCACATTTCTGCAGCAATTTAAGTTTGCTTGCTTGTTGTTGTTTTTTTAAATGCTTAATGAACGTTCTCCAGAATTTGTGTATGAATTTCTCCCAAGAAACCCATTTTAGTATACATGTTTGCCTGATGTACACATTTTTTGCAAGCCATTTCCCTGACATAATGCATTTTTGTATGTTATCTTCACAAACATATTCATCCTCATGTACGCGTTCCCTTGATACATGCATTTTGTAAACATTGTTTGGGTGGAGAATCGAACCGCAAAATTCGAATAAGCGTGAATTTCAAAGTAGGGCTGCATTTTGTTTTCCGGAACTGTGAATTTGTTAGATTGGCTTCGAATTATAACCCACTAGAACTTCTTGAAACTTTTCAGATGCAACATCACATCTGGTAAAGGACCCCTGGACGGTTAAGTCCTGTCAAAGGTGAATATGGGGTTGCAACACTGGACAGAGGCAGTTTAGGGCTTTAAAGGTCAGCACCAACACTTTGAATTGTGCCCGGAAACATACTAAGTGCAAGAAATTCAGGTTTGTGAGTTCCCACCTACAGTCTGAATGGTACCGTCCAGAAAGAGGTTTATCTCCTCCATGGGAACAAGGCCAGAACACCTTTCCAACTCTCTCTCTCTCTCTCTCTCTCTCTCTCTCTCTCTATATATATATATATATATATAAATATATAATCCCTGAACCCCTGGAGATTTTCTCCAAATGCTTTCAGAAGACTTGAGATGCATGTTCACTAAGGTCTGGTACACCCTCAACTCTCAGTCTCTAAGCGCTGCGTCTCCGAAGTGTCAGTATTGTCAGTCACAGAAGTTCTCTCTTTATCCACATCTCAGACTGCGGGGAAGACAGCCCTGCTCAAAGCTTCCAAGCGCTACTTCAGTAATGGCCTTAACCCTGACCTTTGCAGATCGGGCGGTCTCCAGGGAGGGCAAGGTAATTCAGAATCCATTTTCATTCCGTCCAGAGCAGTGGCTGCCAGTCTGGCAGAGATGCGTCTACGTGGGGAGATTGTGAAAATCCTGAGATGAACGGCTGTCCACTGGTGGCAAAACTATCTGGTGCACGGACCCCTCGTGGCCAACTTCAGGGGGCGAGTGGGTGGGAATGGAAAACGCTGTTCATGCTGCAGCAGATATATGGGGGGCATGTTTATACATGGAGGGGGCCCACAACACCGTGGCAGGTGAATGCATCATGTTTTGCAGAATGGCATCTCCTTCTGTTTCAATTTTTGGCTCAGGCAGGGGGGCTGAAACATTTCCCCCCATAACTGTTAAAATCTTCTGGTTTGGGATCCTGCAATGCCTTCCGTTTCCCTCTCTGCTACTATAATGATGCTATTTTTCCTTCTTATTTCGATGTCATCTTCAGCATCAATTAATTTACATGGGACGCCCCAGGTAACTGGAGATCACATTGTGGAATGTGGATGGCGCTGTGGTCTAAACCAGTGCTCCCCAACCTTTTTATCGCCGCAGACCGGTCAACGTTTGATAATTTTACCGCGGCCCGCTGAGGGGGGGACATTGATTGTTTATATTTTAGATTGTTTTGATGTAATAATTTTAATTTAATTGTATTTAAACATGCCTTCAAAATAAAATACAGTTACACCAAAAAATGAATATAAAGTGATTTAACATTTTAACACCACAGTAAATAAAATGGAAATAATTTAATGTTCCTTGGGCGGCCCGGTACCATTTAATTCACGGACCGGTACCGGGCCACGGACCGGGGGTTGAGGACCTGGTCTAAACCACTGAGCCTCTTGGGCTTGCCGATCGGGAGATCGGCGGTTCGGATCCCCGCAACAAGGTGAGCTCCCGTTTCTCTGTCCCAGCTCCTGCCAAACCCTAGCAGTTTGAAAGCACACCAGTGCAAGTAGATAAATAGGTACCACTGCAGCAGGAAGGTAAATGGCATTTCCGTGCACTCTGGCTTCCGTCACGGTGTTCTGTTGCGCCAGAAGCGGTTTAGTCATTCTGGCCACATGACACGGAAAGCTTTCTTGTTGGGACAGGCATGCCATGGAGATTCACAACCTCCAAACCGGGTGACTGTAATACATTACATGTCGGGCTGCTCTCCAAGGTGCCTGGGGTCTTCAGTTAGGAGAGAAGGCTGCTGCCACACTTTTGACTGGCACAACCAGCATTGGGTCACCTATTCTGAAAAAAGCAGATGGGCTGACTCTTCCCTTCCAAGCCCAATTCACAGTGCTGGTGCTTACCTTTTGATACAATAAATATCTGGGCTTGGCTCTTACAGCTCAATTACCCATCAAGGGATTCAGAGCCCCCTGTCCATTATTTATCAAAGGAGAACGGGTGTAGGCAGGAACCCATCAAAGCAAGGCAGGTCATTATTTTTCTGTTGCAATAGAGTCCCCTCCTCTTCCCCGTCTTGCATGGAAGCTTCATGGGGGAGATGGCAGCAAACACCCCCCCCTAAAGAGCAGAAAGAAACAGAGCACACAGCTCAGCTAGAAGCTCTGTTATTAGTGTCAACACAAGCACACAAAGGCTGAATGTAGACACATCAAAAAAGTGAATGTGGCCAAATATTCACCGTGTGCGGCTTCCTTTTTCCATCAGGGGCCATACAGATGCTTCTGAGAAGCCAACATGAAAGCAATGCATTTCTTGCTCTGTCCTGAATCTGCTGCCAATCAGTTTCACTGGGTGACCCAGAGTTCTAATATCATGAGTGTCACTTTTTCTCCACACCAGACGTAGCCAAGGCAATGCCTCTGAGACATTGCTGACTGCAGCTCCCATCAGGGGGCGGGCAGGTGTGAGGGACTCCCTGGTCCTGAATGGGATAACTGTGCCCCTGAAGGACCAGGTGCGCAGCCTGGGAGTCATTTTGGACTCACAGCTGTCCATGGAGGCGCAAGTCAATTCTGTGTCCAGGGCAGCTATTTACCCGCTCCATCTGGTACGCAGGCTGAGACCCTACCTGCCCGCAGACTGTCTTGCCAGAGTGGTGCATGCTCTAGTTATCGCCCACTTGGACTACTGCAATGTGCTCTATGTGGGGCTACCTTTGAAGGTGACCCGGAAACTGCAATTAATCCAGAATGCGGCAGCTAGACTGGTGACTGGGAGCGGCCACCGAGATCACGTGACACCGGTCCTGAAAGACCTACATTGGCTCCCAGTACGTTTTCAAGCACAATTCAAAGTGTTGGTGCTGACCTTTAAAGCCCTAAAGGGGCTTTAAATATCGGTATTTATTTTATAGTACAGTACATTGAATATTGCTCTCATTTTATGTTTTTAAGAGTCTGGAACAAATTAATCCGTTTTGCATTACTTTCTATGGGAAAGCGTGCCTTGGTTTTGGAACGCTTTGGTTTTGGAACGGACTTCCAGAACGGATTAAGTTTGAGAACCAAGCTACCACTGTCTCTTGCAATTTGCTTAGGTTTTCAGCATCCTGGGAAATGTGTTGTCTTTCACAAAAGTGGCCTTCTCCTTTGCTACCTCCTGCTTTGAAGACCAATGCAAAAAATTAATTCAGTTTCTCTGCCATCTCCCTATCCTCCTTCAGCAATCCTTTCACTTCTGAGCCATGTAAGAACCCAGCAGCATCCCGGTTGATTTCCTGCTTCTGTTGTTGTTAAATAAGTTTACATTCTTTGTATTTGTATTTTCAGCAATGGGCTGAGTAAATAAATAATAATAATACCTTTATTGTCAATCTACAACCTGTGTACAAGGATATTAACCTTGCCTGATGGTTCCTGTATTGCTGATTTGCATTGGTTCTTCCATAATTCGTGCTCTTTTGTATTTTTCTCACGTGGCCAGGCCTTCTGTGTTTTAAAGGAAGCCTCCTCACTTTTTAATGCTTCCTCGATTCTGTCAGCATCCTCTTAGACTTTCTTCTTCCTCTTTGTATCTCCCATAATCTAATTCATACATTCTACTTGAGCTTCTATTATTGTGGCTGCAACCTCCAAGCATCCTTGAAGACACTCAATCCTATTGACCCTCCCTTTCAATTGCCGTTTAACTAATCCCCTTATCTTTGAGAAGTTTCCTCTTTCGAAGTTGTAGGTGACAGTGCTGGATCTTCTTAGCTCTCAGATAAATGTTGAGTTTGACAGCGGCGTGCATTGTCACTGTTCCGGAGTCATTTAACAACTCTGACGGTGCACGAGATCCTGGGCGCGACATTGCCTTCCCCCGTTTTTGATTTCATGACCCTTTTTCTGTCACCGCATGAATCTCTTGTCAAGATTGGACATTCAATAGGACAGTTGAAACCACCCGTTATTACACCATTTCCCTGATCTCTTTCTTCATCCCAAGATTATCCCCAGAAGATTGTTCAAGGTAGCGGTAATATGCTCCCAATGCTTTTTGTATCTTAAATTTCCACCACCAGAGATTCCATGGAGTTTATTCTTCTTTGTAATGATCTTGGACCAGGAATTCTCACCTACAGCACAACCCGACCCCCCAGGAGTAGATGAGTCTTCCCATGTTGATCTGCTGACACCAGAGCTCACATCATATCCCCTGAACTTCAGGAAGTCACCTCTGTCACCTGAATTGGCTAACTGGAGCACAAGCTGGAAGATGGGCAAAGACCTGAGGAGCTTCTCTCTCTCTCTCTCTCTCTCTCTCTCTCTCTCTCTCTCTCTCTCTCTCTCTCTCTCTCTCTCTCTCATAGTATTTTTATTTATATTTGTCCAAAGATATACAAAAATTCATACTCACAACGTATCTTTTTAATACACTGAAATATTGAGAGCCCGTGCAGTGTAGTGGTTAAGAGCGGTAGACTCGTAATCTGGTGAACCGGGTTCGCTTCCCTGCTCCTCCACATGCAGCTGCTGGGTGACCTTGGACTAGTCACACTTCTCTGAAGTCTCTCAGCCCCACTCACCTCACAGAGTGTTTGTTGTGGGGGAGGAAGGGAAAGGAGACTGTTGGCCGCTTTGAGACTCCTTCGGGTAGTGATAAAGCGGGATATCAAATCCAAACTCTTCTTCTTCTACTTAATACTTAATCTAAAGAAGAACAGAGGCAAAAAGAATAGGAAGGAAGGAAGGAAGGAAGGAAGGAAGGAAGGAAGGAAGGAAGGAAGGAAGGAAGGAAAAGAGAGAAAAGGATAAAGAAATTTAAGACTTCTGGTTCTCTGTCCTGCAGCTATACATAGTATCTCACTCCCTGGATCATCACAATCTTACTCGGCCATGAGTGATCTCAAAAGAGATCACTCATTAACATCCAACCATTCTATCTTCTATCAAACAGTATTTTTTCAATCTTCAAATCCAGATATTATCAGTTCATTTTCTCTTTCATGCAAAAAGTCCTTAAGTTGTTTCCAGTCCTAAATAAATGTTCTTTGACTTCTGAGGTTTCTTCCCACCTGTTTGCCATATCACCAGCCAAAAGGAATAGGGCAAGAGGCCTGTCGCATTTCTCTATGAAGTTTTACTAACGAGTGTTGTACTTTATTTTACAATAGGAGTGACTGAACGGTGAGTGATGCTCAAGGGATGTTAAGACTGAAGAGGACTTGTTCCCTTTGGGAAGACAACAGTCTCACTAAATTTAAGCCTGACCAAATCTACAGTTTTCTATAACTGCACTGCAGGGATCAGCTGAAATTAAAAGTCAGCTGAAGACCAAACCTACTCTTCGGTTTCTAAGCAGCTAAGTTTGCATTGTGTCCTTTGGTTGGGAACTACCCAAACTGCATAGAAATTTATTCATGTATGCAACTACAGTGGCAAGAATGTTACTTGCCCAAAAATGGAAAGAAGAAAATGTCCCAGCAAAAGAAGAATGGGTACAAAAACCTATGCAGAAATGGTGAAACTTACCAGAAAAATAAGAAATCAAGACAACAAACTTTTTATAAAAGAATGGAAATGGTTCCTTGAATATTTACCAGTGTGGTGTAGTGGTTAAGAGTGGTGGAGTCGTAATCTGGTGAACCGGGTTTGCGTCTCCGCTCCTCCACATGCAGCTGCTGGGTGACCTTGGACTAGTCACACTTCTCTGAAGTCTCTCAGCCCTACTCACCTCACAGAGTGTTTGTTGTGGGGGAGGAAGGGAAAGGAGAATGTTAGCCTTCGGGTAGTGAGAAAGCGGGATATCAAATCCAAACTCTTCTTCTTCTTCTTCTATTTACAAACAAACTGTAAACAGATAAGAACATTGGCAGGATTATTGTAATAACCTGCAGTTTTATAAGGGTATATACTTAAAGTAGATAAATAAATGAGCAAGTTAAGTTAATTTGGATATGCAGAAAATATTAAAAATAAATTTAAGGAACTGCAGAAAAAGGGAGGAAGGAAGTCAAGTTTTGAAATGTTAAAATGATCGTAAAACTATTGAAATGTATAAAATTGAAAATCATAAATAAACCTAGCTTACCCTCTGTACCAGGGGTGCCAACTTAAATAAAATATTGGTGGGGGGAGGTAAGCCCCACCCCGCATAATCGATCACAAAATGCAGTCCACACACACCATTTGAATGGCAACCGGGGGAGGGGGGCTAGCCCCTCAAATATTTTATGGGGGGACAAAGAGACCTCAGCCCCTAGGAGTTGGCTCCGATGCTGTGGACTACTAGAAGGAAGGGTTAACAGGCCTTGGATGAACAACACAGAAACAAAAGATTTTTGCCTTAGCAAATGCAAATAAGCACATTTTGGCGTTAACAATCAAACTCGGGGGGGGGGGATGTCTCTGCTCTGCTCCAAGCACCCTGATTTCTCCATGCGCTTCTTCTTGCAAACAACATCTCTTGCCGTGTGCGCAGCGAGGGGCGAGGGAGGAAGGGGGGAGGGTGGTAGGCTCTCCGTTGTTCAGGAGAGCAGAGCAAGGAGAAGATTGATGATCCTCTCTGGGTGTAAGATCTCCTCCTTGTGAAGGCTGCTTATGAGGCCTGATAGACTTGTCATCTCTTAATAAACATCTCTGATATGTTGGAGAGGAGAGCGTGGGAGCAAGGGAGGGACACTCGGAAGGTGGCTAACAATTTAGTCACTAGCAGACTCCTCCCAGCTGCTTCCATGGGGGGGGGGGGCGGACAGAAGAAAGAAAGAAAGAAACCTTCTGCTTAATTTAGTTCTTTGATCCTTTCCTACTTTTGGGGAGGGAAGGAGCCCTGGAGACTCGTTATTTCTTTTTAATACTTCTTTTATTTGCAAATAAAGCAAAGCATAGTGGAAACATACCGGGAAGGAAAATGAATTTGGAAACAAAGCAGCAGCTCCCCCTGGTTTTGCACATCCTTGCTACAGGAGAGTAGCGGTGGGCCTGCCCCTCCGTGTTTTGCTAGGGTGGAGGAGAATGACAGAGTGAGAGTTTGGGGTTTGCAGGTGGAAGTGGCTGAAAGAACAGAAGCACTCTGGAGGTGCGCAATGACTCTTCAGGAATCTGCCACAAACGTCTTTCTGGTTCCACTACGCAGTTTGAAAGCACGTCAAAGTGCAAGTAGATAAACAGGTACTGCTCTGGCAGGAAGGTAAACGGCGTTTCCGTGCGCTGCTCTGGTTCGCCAGAAGCGGCTTAGTCATGCTGGCCACATGACCCAGAAGCTGTACGCCGGCTCCATCGGCCAATAAAGCGAGATGAGCGCCGCAACCCCAGAGTCGTCCGCGACTGGACCTAATGGTCAGGGGTCCCTTTGCCTTTACACCAGGGGTAGGCAAACTAAGGCCCGGGGGCCGGATGCGGCCCAATCACCTTCTCAATCCAACCCGTGGATGGTCCAGGAATCAGGGTTTTTTTACATGAGCAGAATGTGTCCTTTTATTTAAAATGCATCTCTGGGTTATTTGTGGGGCATAGGAATTAGTTCATCCCCCCCCCCAAAAAATATAGTCCGGCCCACCACATGGTCTGAGGGACAGTGGACAGGCCCATGGCTGAAAAAGGTTGCTGACCCCTGCTGTAGACTTTCCCCTAGTTAATGCGAGTTGCGACTGTTAAGCTTCTTTTTTTGAGACCAGGCAGAACAGAGCCAGTGTGACAATAAAGGTAAAGGTAAAGGGACCCCTGACCATTAGGTGCAGTCGTGACTAACTCTGCGGTTGCGGTGCTCATCTCACTTTATTGGCCGAGAGCCGGCGTACAGCTTCCGGGTCATGTGGCCAGCATGACTAAGCCGCTTCTGCTGAACCAGAGCAGCGCACAGAAACGCCGTTTACCTTCCCGCCAGAGCGGTTCCTATTTATCTACTTGCACTTTGACGTGCTTTTGAACTGCTAAGTGGGCAGGAGCTGGGACCGAGCAACGGGACCTCACCCCATCACAGTGATTCGAACCGCCGACCTTCTGATCAGCAAGCCCTAGGCTCTGTGGTTTAACCCACAGCGCCACCTGGGTCCAGAGTGACAATACTGCCCTGCAATCGGGAGACCCAGATTCAAATCCCTCTTCAGAGATGAAGTGAGCTTGGATATCTCTCTCTCTCTCTCTCTCTCTCTCTCTCTCTCTCTCTCTCTCTCTCTCTCTCTCTCCAGGGTTTGGATTGCAGGCCAGGGGAGAGGGAACCTTGCCAAATAATACACCAGCGTTAGCTTGCCCTGTTGCACATTGCAATTAAAAATGTGTGAAACTTTCAGCGGGAAAGAAGCATTGGGGCAAAAGCAGCCCTGATCGAATGCGAACAACCTGTATATTGTATGCAACCAGGGTACCCTGTGCTCTGCCTCTGGCAACCCCACAGAGCAAGAAGAGGGGGAGACGGCCAGGCATATAAGCATGGAAGGAGGGAAAGGAAGAGTTCAGATTGGGAGCCAGCCCCCCCCCCCCGGGACTGCCATTGTCAGCTGGAGAAATCAAGGCACAGCTGCTGCCTCCTTAACAATTTGGACTGGGATTTCAGCAAACACATCCAGATCTTCTGGGTTTTCAGCTCACTCGTCTTTAGAGGAATCCAAGAGTGTTACAGGCAAGAAGTTTGTGCGCGGAGGTAAGAAATGGTACTTCTGCAAGGAATCCTTACCCCTGCCTTGTGCCTGCATCCACTATTAATTTGTGCATATTTTGTTGTTGTTGTTGTTTAGTCGTTTAGTCGTGTCCGACTCTTTGTGACCCCATGAACCAGAGCACGCCAGGCACTCCTGTCTTCCACTGCCTCCCGCAGTTTGGTCAGACTCATGTTGGTAGCTTCGAGAACAATGTCCCACCATCTCGTCCTTCTCCTAGTGCCCTCCATCTTTCCCAACATCAGGGTCTTTTCCAGGGAGTCTTCTCTTCTCATGAGGTGGCCAAAGTCTTGGAGCCTCAGCTTCAGGATCTGTCCTTCCAGTGAGCACTCCGGGCTGATTTCCTTAAGAATTGATAGGTTTGATCTTCTTGCAGTCCATGGGACTCTCAAGAGTCTCAATTTGTGCATATGGAGGATGAAATATTTTAGATTTTCCAGTAAAGAGGCCAAATGCCACAGAAGCTGTACACTCATAAGTTGCTGAATTGCAACTCATTACCAAGCTTAAAACCATGGAGAGACCTGTTCTGAACAAAGACATTGGATTCTTATCTCATTATACATGACAAAGCTTTTTTAACCTTCTCACCCCTTGCTTTTTCCTGTAACACTAATTGCAGTCATTAACAGTCGTCAACAGGTTTACCACAGCTATCAGCCTTTCACCCATTCCCACCACCCCTCTGAGTAATACCCCTCCCCACCCTCTCACCTGGTGACTTCTGTTTCAGTGTATCTGAAGAAGTGTGCATGCACACGAAAGCTCATACCAAGAACAAACTTAGTTGGTCTCTAAGGTGCTACTGGAAGGATTTTTTTTATTTTGTTTTGACTATGACAGACCAACACGGCTATCTACCTGTAACTCATCTACCCCATCCTTATATAAAGCAGAGAGTATTGCGGAGTGCTTTTTGGATCGAAACTGGTGCACAGGTGAGAGAACCTCCCCCTCCCACCATGCTTCACATTACCCCAGGTGCTTTTCTTCCAAGCCAACTACTGCCAGGGGCGTAGGAAGTGGAGAGCAGGGGGGGAGGTCCGCCCCAGGTTTCATCATGGAGGGGGTGACAAATTATCAAGGAACAATTACTGCCCTACTAGGGTGGTTCATAAAAAAAACTTTTTTTAAAAAAAAATGCCTGCTCCAAAGGTCTTATCTTACTACACTAGGGATTATATAGCTATATATGAAATTTCATGCATATCAGTTAATATCTTGACCCTCCTCCACGAAAGTAGCTGTTTACTTGGCCGTTTTCCTATGTCATGAAGGCTGAAATTTCAATTCAGTGGAGCACTTACTGTTCCCAACCCTAACCCTGCGGAAAGCCATCTAATTAGACTTTAATTTGATTTCGACATGTTTTTAGGAGGTAATTTAATTATTGTTTGATTTTATATGAATGTCATTTATCTGACATTCGGCCGTGGAGGGCGAGATATAAATAAAAGTTTGTTTTTACTTATTATTATTCCTTTGTAAGAAAATATGAAATAACGTAAAACCATTTTTGCAGGCAAAAAAACCAAAAAAACAATGTGTGTGTGGGGGGGGGGGGTGACAAGAATTTTTTTGCACCGGGTACCACCTGACCTTCCTACGCCTCTGACTACTGCAAGCCGAATGTGTCAAAGATGCAATGACCACAAACTTAGATGGCTGTAAGAAAGGGTTAGTAGCTTATCAAGGCATAAACCTATCAGTAGGGGGCAGCTATGAAAGTTAAGTGATTCAGAAAAAACAGAGTCCTTTCTGTTCAGGCTGAAATTCCCAGGTGTCAAAAAAGGTTATTTATTTATGCCACTACTGCGGCTGGTGTTTCGTTAGCTCAAAAATGGAAAATGAGCGAGGTCCCAACCAAAGAAGACTGGCAACTTAAGTTGACAGAATATGCACAGCTTGCAGACTTAACATATAGAATAAGAGGACAAGAAGAACATACATTTAGAGAAGATTGGAAAACGTTTGTTGAATATATGGGAAATAACTGTGTACAGCTGAAAACGTTGGCAGCGTTAAGATAAATTCAACAGTGTTAATACGTTTAGATGGACGTAATAATGGATTACTGATTGGTATAGTTTTTGTAAAATATGCAGGGATTTATGACATGCAAAATAATTAAACCATGGAAAGAGAAGAAGGGAAGTCATTGATATCTGTGGATTGTCACACCTCCACCTGGAGTCCATGACGTATAATCAAGCTAGAACTGCAATCTCCCGGAGATTGAGCGATATTGCCAGACAAGAGGACATAGCTCAAGTGAAACCAGGGATATTCCTAGGGGACCAGATTTATCAAATGACACCAGCCCCCTATCTCGCGGAAATCCACTATGTGGAATACCGCAGACTTCTTACAGCGGCTAGACTAAACACCCTTGATTCCGCGGTATTGTGGGGAAGGTACAAGGGAGTTCCATACACCCAGAGAACCTGTCATTGTACTATGGACGTGGTTGAGTCTACCAAACATATCCTTCTGTCTTGTCCTCTCTATGCAGAACTTAGGCAAAATCTTATAACTCCACTTTTACGTCAATCTAGCTTTCTACCCAGAGAAAGACAGGTTTTATATTTACTGAATAATATTACTAGAAATACAGCCTTCCTGGTGGCTAGATTTCTTTTTTTAGCTTCTAAGCATCACAAGATTTTAATTAATTGTATCGATATGGGGCTATTTGTTTAGTTCCATTCTATTGTGGACTATGTTTCATTTTTTCAAAGTTCTCAGATGTTTTTAATTCTGTAAAAATGTATTCTTCTGACTGACGGTCGAATAAAAGAATGATGATGATGATATCTTAAGGATGTAAAATGAGTATTTAAAATTGTAAAACAGAAAATTTAATAAAAGTTATATATATATATATATATATATGAAAACTAAGTGATTCAGAGGAGATTAGCTTCTACATATCAGAATGCTGGGTACAAACATGGGGCCATCACCTCCACGGTCCTGCTCCTGTCCTTCCTGGCTGGTGGGAAACCAAAAGGCAGCTGAGCCTTTCCTTTGATCCAGGCAGACAATTCTGGCCATCTTACTGAAAGTGAGCAGATGGATAGACTCCCCTATAGCTGTAGTATCAGATAGGATGCGGGTGGCGCTGTGGTCTCTAGACCACTGAGCCTCTAGGGCTTGCCACTCGGAAGGTCGGTGGTTCGAATCCCTGCGATGGGGTGAGCTCCTGTTGCTCAGCCCCAGCTCCTGCCAAGCTGGCAGTTTGGAAGCATGCCAGTGCAAGTAAATACACTTGACCTGTATGACTGGTATCAGAGAGAGGCATTGGAGAACAGCAGTCCGACTTCTGGGCAGTTGTGCTGGGAGGTATTGAAGGGTTTCAGCTTGTCCCAGTGCCGGATTTACGTATAAGCTAAACAAGCTCTAGCTTAGGGCCCCACTCTCTTGGGGCCCCCCAAAAAAATTAAAGGGGAAAAAACTGGATGTACATTTCCAAAATATAAGGTAAGTTCAACAATGACTTTGATAAAATACATATTTTGTTATGTGCAAATGGCTTTAGGTACCTATTAGGTCGATAAATTACCATATAGCAGGCATGTCCAACTTTCAAGAGACTGAGATCTACTCCCACTATTAAAAAAACTGGCAGTGATCTACCAAAGTTGTTGAGCTTTTGGGGGGCATGAGGGGGTCCCCGCGATCTACCACAGACCCCTCACAATCTACCGGTAGATCACGATCTACCTATTGGACATCCCTGCCATATAACATATGGATTTATAGCATGCCGGATTTACATACAAGCTAAATAAGCTATAGCTTAGGGCCCCACTCTCTTGGGGGCCCAAAAAAATTTAAAGAAAAAAACACCTGGATGTACATTTCCAAAACATAAGATAAAAAACAAATAAAATAAAACCTACGCACAGCAACAGTGTTTTGTGTTGTGTGGGCTCCTATGATGTAAGTAATGGGCTTGCCTGCTAGCCTGCTCCCTAAAATATCACTGGTTTGCTCATTTCTATATATAGGGTGGGACCCAGGTGGCGCTGTGGGTTAAACCACAGAGCCTAGGGATTGCTGATCAGAAGGTCGCCGGTTCGAATCCCTGCGACGGGGTGAGCTCCCGTTGCTCGGTCCCAGCTCCTGCCCACCTAGCAGTTCGAAAGCACAAATTGCAAGTAGATAAATAGGTACCGCTCCGGCGGGAAGATAAACGGCGTTTCCATGCGCTGCTCTGGTTCACTAGAAGCAGCTTTGTCATGCTGGCCACATGACCCGGAAGCTATACGCCGGCTCTCGGCCAATAAAGCGAGATGAGCGCCGCAACCCCAGAGTCGGACACGACTGGACCTAATGGTCAGGGGTCCCTTTACCTTTACCTATATATAGGGTGCCTACATTCTGCATGTGCAAAAGGTTTTAGATACCTATTGGGTCCATAAATTACCGTATAGCATATATTCAACACAAAAAAACAGTGACGATTTGTTGTTGACAAAGGACAGCTGGACATATAAAGGGCCCCATTTCTTTCAGTAGCTTAGGGCCTCATCAAACCTAAATCCAGCCCTGGCTCCCCACCCCACCCCCTGCTTTTTAACATCACTACCAATGTAGTGTGCTGTTTCAGGGATTTGTAGCACAATGCACCCAGTATGTGGATGACAACCATGTTCTACCCCCCCCCCCGAATCATCTCAGTCAGATGGAGCTCTGCAGATGACTAACATCTGCCCTTCTGTGATTCTGCCTAAAACCGGGAGGCTACCACAAGACATCCGGAGCAAATGTCTGCAGTTAGTTTGAGGAAAGCAGAGCAGCGGCACTCCTTGCCACAAGAAAAGTGGATGGGCAAAGAATTTAGCTATTTCTAAGGACGGGTGGCGCTGTGGGTTAAACCACAGAGCCTAGGGCTTGCCGATCAGAAGGTTGGCGGTTCGAATCCCCGCGACGAGGTGAGCTCCCGTTGCTCGGTCCCAGCTCCTGCCCACCTAGCAGTTCAAAAGCACGTCAAAGTGCAAGTAGATAAATAGGTACCGTTCCGGCGGGAAGGTAAACTGGATTTCCGTGCGCTGCTCTGGTTCGCCAGAAGTGGCTTAGTCATGCTGGCCACATGACCTGGAAGCTGTTTGCAGACACATGACGGCTCTCTCGGCCTATAGAGCAAGATGAATGCCGTAACCCCAGAGTCATCCGCGACTGGACCTAATGGTCAGGGGTACCTTTAAGGATGGACAGGACCGGTGCCAGGGTTTTTGGTGCCCTAGGCGAGGGAGCAGGCCACGTGACGCCATTACGCATGACGCACGGTGCCCCGCCCCCTGCCCGCCGGGCGCCCCGCGCCACCACGATTTTCGCCGCTGGTTGGGGCGGCACCGGGCGACGGTGGGGGGCAAGGGGCAGGCAGGCCAGCGCCCCTCCATTTTGGCGCTCTAGGCAACTGCCTAGTTCGCCTAAATGGACGTGCCGGGCCTGAGGATGGATGAGATGTCGGAAGACAATTATGTCAAACTCTTGCACCGCTTTGTGACTGGCTCTGTTTGGCACCACCACTTTGTCTCTGGTGGGCCACATCGTTCTTTCACCATCCCAAGAGGAAAGTTTGAGACCCACTGGCAAAATGGGACCCTCTGCCCATTTAAGCAAGGCCTTGTGAATTTCACCTATGCTTAAATAGGGAGGGGAAGCCCCCCCCCCACCTCAGCTGTAATCAACCCGTCAGGACGCCTCACATGTGCAGAAGAACGGAAAATGTGCGACAGCAAACAAATGCAACCCAAGAAATAATTCACTACAAGCTGAATTACATTTCCTAGGCCAGCCAAGCTCATTGGAAACTGAAGCCGGTTACGGGAAAAGGCTAGTCCGCTACAGAATATGTCATCCGGGAGGGTGGAGGGTGTCCATTAATCATATTTCTCAGCTGTTTTTAGCCTCGAGGGAGCAAGAATTTTCCAACGTGCGACCAACCTCATCTCTAGCGGATAGATGCAAAAGAAGCAATTTGTACCTTCCATCCCACCTCTCAGCTCATCCTCGCACGGATTTTAATCTCTCACCAAAACACAAGAATAACGACCAACATTCTCTGAAGAATTGCCAAGGGTGGGCGAGGGGAAACCCCCCCCACACACACTCAAGAATGTTGCACCCCCGGCAGAGCGGTCCTGGCAGCCGGTGCACAATTCAGAGCTGCCCCCGGGCGCCCTCCCCCCCCCCTCCCCAAATTGCTGGCTGCTGAGATAAAAGGAATATAATGAAAATGTAAACAACAACAAGGGGGGGAAATAACTTTATACCAGGCTTGGCCTGACAGAGGGAAGATTGATATCCCGTGATGCTTTGTCTTGATGAGACAATGAAAAATAACCACCCCAGCAGCTGTGTCAATATCAGACTTGGTAATGCACCAGTAGCTGTGGGTTTTATTTAATCCGCTTTGCTTTAAGATGATAACGGTTGTTACTTTTCAGTGCCTGTCTGTCAGCACCCCAGCATTGCAATATTCCTCCGCAGCTCCACGAGCCGGTTTCATTTATTTTAAAATACCATTTCACACACTGCTGACTTTTAACAGTGTTCCGTGTGAGTTTGTGAGATTGAATGGTGACAGAAACAACACTTTTTATGAGAATACAGAATATTAAAAACGGGGCACAATATACAGATGGCAGTTTTCACTACAGCTTGTTCTCCCCCCTGCTCCTGCGCTTGCTACTCAGCTTTCCCACTGAATGCATTTGTAGTAACACCATAAATGTCACTTCCACTGACGGCCTTTTGGCATTTTATTTAAATGGGAATTCAACTCTTGCTCCTGCCACCGCCACTGCCATTCACTTTGTAGGAGTCTCAGTGCAAGAGCCTCCTTTTTTTGTGTGTCCATTGCATTCCTCAAATGCCACATTTTCAAAAAAGCAATATATCCCAATCTCCTAGCAGCGTGAGATTCCTTTTGCAATGAGGTACAGAGGAGAGTGCGGTGAGAGTCAGTGTGCTGTAGTGGTTAAGAGCAGTGGACTCGTAATCTGGTGAACCAGGTTCACATCTCCACTCCTCCACATGCAGCTGCTGGGTGACCTTGGGCCATAGCTGTCAACTTTCAGATTTGAAAATAAGGGATTTTAAAAAACTTTCGGATTTGAAAATAAGGGATGCCGCGAGGGCGGTGCAATGGCACCCAGTAGCCTCGCCACCCTGCGCTCCAGAGGCTGCATGCGAACGGGTGAGCGAAAGAGCGAGCGCATAGACGGCAGGCAGGCTGTCTGTCTGGTTGGGTGTGAGGGTCTGGCTGCACAAAGCATGCAAGCTCCGCCCCCAGTCGGTCTCAGACTCCTTATTGGAAGCCGAGCAACGCAACTGAGGAGCCTCCCTGGCCGGCAGGGAGGGAGAGGAGCTGCTTCCTTTGAAATCCGGGAAATTTAAGGGATATCAACACAATCCGGGATAGCAGCGGGAAACGGCATTGGAATAAGGGAGTTTCCCGCCAAAAAAAAGGGAGGGTTGACAGCTATGCCTTGGGCCAGTCACACTTCTCTGAAGTCTCTCAGCCCCACTCACCTCACAGAGTGTTTGTTGTGGGGGAGGAAGGGAAAGGAGAATGTTAGCCGCTTTGAGACTCCTTCAGGTAGTGATAAAGCGGGATATCAAATCCAAACTCTCTTCTTCTTCAGGATACGTGGTTTATTTACACACATATACAACCTGAGCCTACGATGGAGAGGTTCACAGCACTAACCCCCGAAGAGGGTCTTGCTTCTCCCCTAGGCACAGCCTTGGATACCAGCAGAAATCAGGCATGGCTCTCTCTCCAGCTTGCTGCTTTTCTTCTAGCTCACCTCACTGAAACTCTAAACTCAGGCTTTGTCCTAACTATCCAGGAGTCGAAGGAGCGGCTCCACTCATTTGCTGTCTCGCACATAGCCCCCTTCCTTTGTTCCTCTTAATGGCCCATTGCCCAGGCGATCGCCACAAAACAGGAAGCTAGCCTGGCTTATATTTATCACTTGCTGGATCCGGGGCTTAGAAGGGTCTCGCAAACAGACTGCTTCCTGCCCCCCCCCCCCGAAATTCATAACAATATGCTTGCTGCAGATGAGTTCATGTGTGGTGGGGTGTTCTAGGGCTGATGCAAACTAAACTGCTACAGTGGTACCTCAGGTTACAGACACTTCAGGTTACAGGCTCTGCTAACCCAGAGATAGTACCTTAGGATGAGAACAGAAATCACATGGTGGCGACGGGAGGCCCCATTAGCTAAAGTGGTACCTCAGGTTAAGAACAGTTTCAGGTTAAGAACGGACCTCCAGAACGAATTAAGTTCTTAACACGAGGTACCACTGTATTCTGAATAAAATTCATTCTTTTTTTCTTTTCTTTTTTTGGAAAAATATAATAAACTTTATTGATTATATTTTAAAAGTACACGTCCATACAAGAAGAAAAACATAGAAAAATAACATCAAACACATAGAACTACCTTTATATAAAAAGAAAAAGAAGGAAAAAAACACCTTCTCATACCTCCTCTAATTATATCATATAAGCATA
Organism: Darevskia nairensis; assembly: GCA_034642065.1. Classification (NCBI taxonomy): domain Eukaryota; kingdom Metazoa; phylum Chordata; class Lepidosauria; order Squamata; family Lacertidae; genus Darevskia; species Darevskia nairensis. The sequence goes on from JAWWNI010000964.1 coordinate 1,719,269, forward strand.
AGACTACTTTAATCTTCTGTTCCTATTGGCCGTACTTTAAACATGTACTTATATTTATTTCTTACTTCATTCTTGTATCGTTTCTATACTTCTTTGCTTCCCCTCCCCTCCTTCCCCTCCCCTTCTGACTTCCCCTTATCATCCTCTCAGGTTGTTAACCCATCTTTTGTTGCTACTTTGCCTTTTTCCTATTTCCGAAATCTAACTTCCTTTATCTTATACCATTTATTAATTTCCAATACAGAGTGCTTAGAAATGGATCCAAGTCTTTACCGTGGGGCATTGGTTCCTTAAATAGTCTCCAAATTTCCCCCAGCTTTTTTGGAATTTCTGTTTGCTGTTGCTAGTTGATTTTATTCAAACAGCAAACTGAATAAAATTCATTCCACTTCTCCCCTGGCGCCCTGCGCCACTAGCCTCTATGTGCAAGACAGGCCTGCACACAGGTTGAGTCACTAAGTGTAGATGCATCATCTTTGGGTGGCTAGAGTGGGAACAAAAGAATATTGGCAGCATCCTCCGTATTCAAGGTGTTTGACCCCAGGTGGCCTTGAGTGCCTGGCACAACCAATGGGCAAAAGTCAAACATGGCCAGGAAGGCAATGCAGAGATGGAATGAGCGTCCAGTCTTTTCCTGGCAGACAGGTTATCTCAAGGAAGGACTCAGATTGTTAATGCAAAAGTGATGGGAGTTTGATTGCTCGGAAGGCTTTGTGACTGCAGAGCTCGGGTGTCTTAAAGAAACGTACCGTGGCAGAAAACCAGGAGTGAAAGGGAGGCTGGAATAGAGTGACCGGAACCCTGAACAGAAGCTCTCCACACTGCAACATTTTGTTGCAGGGCCCCACTCATCAGTAAAACTCATCAAGGGAAGTAATAGTACCACTGTATTCCGCTCTGGTCAGACCCCACCTGGAATACTGTGTCCAATTCTGGGCACCACAGTTCAAGAAGGATACTGACAAGCTGGAACGTGTCCAGAGGAGGGCAACCAAAATGGTCAAAGGCCTGGAAACGATGCCTTATGAGGAACGGCTTAGGGAGCTGGGTATGTTTAGCCTGGAGAAGAGAAGGTTAAGGGGTGATATGATAGCCATGTTCAAATATATAAAAGGATGTCATATAGAGGAGGGAGAAAGGTTGTTTTCTGCTGCTCCAGAGAAGCGGACACGGAGCAATGGATTCAAACTACAAGAAAGAAGATTCCACCTAAACATTAGGAAGAACTTCCTGACAGTAAGAGCTGTTCGACAGTGGAATTTGCTGCCAAGGAGTGTGGTGGAGTCTCCTTCTTTGGAGGTCTTTAAGCAGAGGCTTGACAGCCATCTGTCAAGAATGCTTTGATGGTGTTCCTGCTTGGCAGGGGGTTGGACTGGATGGCCCTTGTGGTCTCTTCCAACTCTATGATTCTATGATTCTATGAAAACTAAGTACAGTAGTGCTCCACTCTTTTTGCTGCTTCTTTCTTGTTCCTTGATGAAGCACCCCTTGTTCTGCAGAAAATGTCCTGGTTTTTGGATAAGCCCATGAGATATTAACGGACCCTATGCGTGGCTGGTATTTCTTGAGCCAGTATTTTTATTATTATTTAAGGAATAGAATTTAAATAGCACCCTAACCTGAAGGGAGGTGACCATGCCTTTATGCTGAATTTGAGTCCCTCTGGCTGTGTCCTAAGGTGAGAGCAGACTCATCCCACAAAGGGAAATCTAAAAGGCTTCAAAGCATTTTTATTAGGACTACAAGCAATGAAAGTGACTGGACACATGCAATTACTAGCGTGTAATCTGCTGGAAATGAAGTCGACCCAATAAGGCAATGTTCTCTTCTCTTATTTTTCAGACTTCAAATAAATGCTTCCCAAATTTCAGCTGAACTTACTGTTAAAATCAATATTGCCAGGACTCTAAGCATAAGACTCAATTAATAAGAAGCTGGCAAGGCCTTGCTATTGATCGCAGCCTGATCTAAAGCATAAGCCAATCATTCTGCAGAAGCATCTCAAGTTGATAGGGGAAAATGCAGTATTAGCAGGCTTCCAAAGTCTGCGAAAGGGCATTTCTTAAGGTAGCATTTCCTATGGCAAGGAAGGAAAGGCAGAAAGGAAGACGAGGGAGACATTCACATAGAAGAAATTAAGCTTTGATCTAAAGCAGACTGGAATACAGTTAAAAGAAGGAGCACAGTTATCCTTCCGTCGCGGCAAACCAAAATGTGCATTTTAAGATAAAATGCACACAAAAATGCCGATTTTATGAATGGGAAATAATTCATTTTCGTGAGGTTTTAAAAGGTAATTGCAGATTGGTGTGGAAATGGAAGAGCACTGGAGGAGAACAGAATTAAGAAAGAATGCATGCAGAATTGATAGGAACCAGAAAACAGACTGATCCATCTATCCTAAGGCTCTTGCCATGAAATGTCCATTCATTATTGTTTTGTGTGTGTGTGTGTGTGTGTGTGTGTGTGTGTGTGTGTGTGTGTGTGTGTGATCCTTATGTGCACAAACAGCCAGCTAGTCTCCAGTAGGCTCGTTCCACAGAAACTGAAACTTGGGATTCTTCTCCCTGATCAGAACATCCTTTCCTTGAGCCTCCTTTGGGTCACGTGAGCAGAAGAATGTAGGAGCAAAGCCAGAATCATGGCGCACCTAGCGCAGAAGGAGGAATTCAAGGCAGGCATCCAATCACTGCCCACTGGTGGGGAGGGCCAAGCCGCAGAGCGGGCCAAGAGATCCTGGGAAAACTGGCAGGAGCTCCGCAAAGTCAGCACAGAAGTCAGCACAGAAGCAAAGGGGTTAAAGAGAGATGCGGGAGCGTGGCTGGGATCACTTGGTTGAAGGAGACTATTATTATTATTATTATTATTATTATTATTATTAATTTATACACTACCCTATACTGGAAGTCTCAGGGCAGTTGACAGAATAAAATCAAGATATAAAATCACAAAATACATAATAAAAATAAAAACAACAACCCAATAGCCACATTTTAAAAGGGCGTAGGATGTCGATCCGATCAACCTGGTTAAAAGAGAATGCTTTTGTCTGGCGCCTAAAGGTCTAATGAAGGCGCCAGGCGAACTTCCCTGGGGAGAGCATTCCACAGATGGGGAGCCACTGCAGAAAAGGCCCTGTTCTTGTGTTGCCACCCTTTGGACCTCTCAAGGAGGAGGTACATGAAGGAGGGCCTCAGAAGATGATCTCAGGGTCCGGGTAGGTTCATATGGAAAGAGGCGGTCCTTGAGGTATTGCAGTCCTGAGCCGTTTCAGGCTTTATAGGTCAAAAGCAGCACTTTGAGTAGCCAATGCAGTCGGACCAGGATCGGTGTAATATGCTCAAACCGTCTTGCTCCGGTGAGCAACCTGGCTGCTGAATTCTGCACCGACTGAAGTTTCCGAACCGTCTTCAAAGGCAGCCCTACGTATAACACACTGCACTAATTCAACCTAGAGGTTAAAAGGTAAAGGGACCCCTGACCATTAGGTCCAGTCGCGGACGACTCTGGGGTTGCGGTGCTCATCTCGCTTTATTGGCCGAGGGAGCCGGTGTATAGCTTCCGGGTCATGTGGCCAGCATGACTAAGCCGCTTCTGGCGAACCAGAGCAGCGCACGGAAACGGCGTTTACCTTCCCGCCAGAGCGGTACCTATTTATCTACTTGCACTTTGACGTGCTTTCGAACTGCCAGGTTGGCAGGAGCAGGGACCGAGCAACGGGAGCTCACCCCGTTGCGGGGATTCGAACCGCCGACCTTCTGATCAACAAGCCCTAGGCTCTGTGGTTTAACCCACAGCGCCCTGCGTCCCTAACCTAGAGGTTATCAGAGCATAAACAACAGTAGTTAGGCTATCCCTGTCCAGATAGGGGTGTAGCTGGGCCACCAGCCGAAGCTGATGGAAGGCACTCTGGGCCACTGAGGCTATACTGAGCCCAGTCTCTTGCCTCCAAGGTAGGACCATTTGTAGGTAGGACCTCTCAAAACTAAAGCATTTTAATACAGACTTGAGAGGGCCACACAAAGAAGCACTGCAGCAAGACTGTTTTGTTGTTGTTGGTTTTTTAAAAAAACATTTTTATGATGCTTTAGCAACAACCAAGACTCTATTATCAATGACGTATGAAGCAGTTGGTCCCCTACCTCTCTCGCCCTGACCTGGCCACAGTGATCCATGCGACGGTCACCTCCAGGCTTGATTATTGTAACTCGCTCTACGCGGGGCTGCCCTTGAAGCTGACCCAGAAACTCCAGCGGGTGCAGAATGCCACGGCGAGGCTCCCTACGGGGTCTTTGCCGCGGGACCACATTCATCCAGTGCTCTAACAGCTGCACTGGCTCCCGGTGGAGTAGGGGATCAGGTTTAAGGTGCTGGTTTTGACCTTTAAAGCCCTATGCGGCCTAGAACCCTCATACCTATGGGACCGCCTCTCCTGGTATGCCCCACAGAGGACCTTAAGGTCCACAAATAACAACATTTTGGAGGTCCCGAGCCACAAGGTTGTTAGACTGGTCTCAACTAAGGCCAGGGCCTTTTCAGTACTGGCCCCAACTTGGTGGAACGCTCTGTCACAAGAGACCAGGGCCCTGCGGGATTTGACATCTTTCCGCAGGGCCTGCAAGACAGAGCTGTTCCGCCTGGCCTTCGGGTCGGACTCAGTCTGATGGTTTCCTCCCCTTGGTTTTGTTTATGGGCGATAAATGAAGCTGCATTTAAATTTTAAATTGTATTTTAACCTGTATTTTAATTAACTGTTTTTCTTTCTTTTATATTTTATTGTAATTTTATTGGTGTTAGCCGCCCTGAGCCCGGTTTCGGCTGGGAAGGGCGGGGGTATAAATAAAATTTATTATTATTATTATTACTATTACTATTTTACACATAGGAAACCGAGGCTGAGATAGAAGGGGAAGGATCTGTCAATGACCCACAACAAGTATGGGTCATCATCCTGCACCAATTCAACTCCTGAGCTCCTGGATGCTGCTTGGGTCTTGTACCTTTCCTCCCTGTTAATCTGTGATTTACAGACAAAGTGAAGCTAAAACCGCAGCGCTCCAAAGGCATAAATTCAGAAAAGTGCAGCAGTAAGTCTTTCGGGAGCGCCACAGGGACTCCGCTCCCCAGAGTAAGGATCCGCAGTTCTTTCCGTGCAGCTCCTTACAGGGGGGGAGGAAAGAACGTATCACGGGCTGCATTGAAATGGAAATTTGTTCAAATTATTTAGCACAAGAGAGCAGCTCCTTCTAGCCCTTTGTGCCATAGCCGGAATGTGTAATCAAGGAGAATAAATAGCATTAGATCTTGGCAAAACACAGAGGCCCAGGCCATACATATTCAGTGCCTCTCCTTCTGCTTAAGACATTTCTCCTAGTTCTTCTTGTGCCAGGATTTGGGTGCTTTCTGTGGCCCAGGCAGACCTCCGGCAAGTCAGACTGTGCCTTTCAGCTGACCATGGAATGAGTTCGATGGGACTAGCACCCTGAGATAAGCAGGTGTAGCTGGTGTCCCGAACGTGACACCCATGAAGCCTCTTCACACACCCCTTTGCCACAAGATGGTGGGGTTGTGGTTCCTTTCCCCTCCTGAAAAGTATATCCGGTAAATTGGACCCTCTTGAAATTGCTTCGTTTTTCTTCTTTTATTTTCACTGAAATCGGTTTTTTTTTAATTTTACAAATATAAATTTATAACAATACCAAATACATATCCATACAAAGAGGGACGCGGGTGGCGCTGTGGGTTATACCACAGAGCCTAGGGCTTGCCGATCAGAAGGTCGGCGGTTCAAATCCCCGCGATGGGGTGAGCTCCCGTTGCTCGGTCCCTGCTCCTGCCCACCTAGCAGTTCGAAAGCACGTTAAAGTGCAGGTAGATAAATAGGTACTACTCCGGCGGGAAGGTAAACGGCATTTGCGTGCGCTGCTTTGGTTTGCCAGAAGCGGCTTTGTCATTCTGGCCACATGACCTGGAAGCTGTACGCCAACTCCCTCGGCCAATAAAGCGAGATGAGCGCCGCAACCCCAGATTCGGTCACGACTGGACCTAATGGTCAGGGGTCCCTTTACCTTTATCCATACAAGGAGATTTCTCTGAATCTCAAGACTCCCCCCCCCATCCCCTCCATGGGTCCTATTGTCAACATTTTCAACTGCATATTATTTCATAATCTATATTTTATATCTATCCATATTGTCCATGGTATTTGTTACATTACAAGTGTAATGTTTTCATCCTGCTAATGTTTTCATCTGTCTACAGTGGTTCCCTAAATAAATTATAAACTTTTCCCACTCTTTCTTGAATTTTTCATCTTCTTGGTACCTGAGCTTTCCGGTCAGTTTTGCCATTTTAGCGTAGTCTAACAGGTTGGTTTGCTATTTCTCTCTGATAGGGACTCTTTCTTCTTTCCATCTCTGGGCTAGTAGCACCCATGCTGCTGTTGTCGCAAACATAAAGAGTCTTTTCTGTTCCTTTGAGATGTCGGTACCGATAATTCCTAATAAGAAGGCTTCTGGTCTTTTTACAAAAGTTATTTTAAACTTTTTTTTTTCAATTCATTGTATATCATTCCCCAGAAAGCATTTATTGCCTTACATGACCACCACATACATGTGGAGAAGAAATTACATGACCTTTACTTTTCCAGCCAGTATTTGTACGTGCTTAGTTTTTCAACAGCTCTTCTCCCAACTGCTATCAGTAGATCCCATGTGCCTCCATAGACTCATGTCCACTGCAAAAATCACTTTATGGCACTTTTAGCTCCAGACATCTGAGTCACCACCGATAAGCTGGCTTGAATATTGCAAAGTCCATCCATCAACCTTCTATTGGCATAAAACAAACAAACAAACACACGTACAGAACCGAACCGGATTAATACTTTCACAGTGGCACAATCTATGCTAAAAGAGAAAAGAGAAAAGACTCCGCTGTCCACCGTCACGTCTCTGGGACTCCGGATAACTCAGACGACTGCAGACTATTACGACGAGAAAACAGCAAATGTAGGTATTGAGCCACCAATTTGGTGAGCTCCTGGTCTTTCCCCAGTAGTAGGAAATGCAAGACCTCCCGCTCTGGTCTCCTTCTAGGGATGCAGAGCCGGTCCAGGAATTGCAGACGGAGGTCGTCGTAAGTTTACAATGAAAAACCATATGAACAAGGCTTTCCACCTGGTGGTCATCACATGGACAAATTCTCTCACCCTCCACCCTGCCCGAGAACCTTCCCCAAAGGAAGTATTGCAAAGTACCCGGTGGGTCTGAATTCCCAATGGAATGACCGCTCCCCACATCGAATGGGGGGCGACTTTTGCGTGGTCGCAAGCAGCCCCCTGGATCCCAGTGCTGCTCCTGGTAGTTCAGGCTGGCTTCATCCTCCCCAGGGTGGATACCTGGAGGTCTCTGCCTACCTCAGCCAATCGCCCAATCCCGCCTGGGGAGGCGTCGCCAGGGGACTGGTCAGGTAGAAGAAGAAGAAGAAGAGTTTGGATTTGATATCCCGCTTTATCACTACCCAAAGGAGGCTCAAAGCGGCTCACATTCTCCTTTCCCTTCCTCCCCCACAACAAACACTCTGTGAGGTGAGTGGGGCTGAGAGACTTCAGAGAAGTGTGACTAGCCCAAGGTCACCCAGCAGCTGCATGTGGAGGAGTGGAGACGCGAACCCGGTTCACCAGATTACGAGAAGGGGAAGGACCACCCTGCCCACACAATAGAAGGTGTAGCTTACCTGTAAAGCGGCAGTCAGCTCCAGGGCTTCTCCCACCCTCCACTCCCTCAATGAAGTCTTCTTTTGCAGGTTAACCTCTTCTCCACAGGTACGCAGGTGCTGCTACGTTGAAGGGCTGGGAAGGAATTTTCCTGCATTGGCAGGTTTTGCCTTTCCCGTAGCAAAACGTCACAACTTTGGGGATTTCAGACCTTGGGCGGAATCCTTTAGTCTATCTCTCTAAATGGGGGGGGGCATGAAGCGGTGACCCACGCCCCCTTTGCAGCAACGATACCAGGTTTTCCCGTTAAAGGGGTCTTGGGGGGAGGCATTGGCCATACGCTGAGAGGTTGTCATTGCTCTCCCCTCCAGTGGCGGCGAACGGGGGGGGGGGGATCTCTGCTTGAACATATGTTCTCCGGAGCCAGCCCAATCCCCACATATTCTGGATAACCCTGAAGTCTCCCAGATCCCCGGCTGGGGGCTGGGAAGGATAAATGCCCAATGCCTGAGCCAAGGTCTCCCTACACCTGAAACTTAATAAAATTGTGGCCAATTTTAATCCCATAGCAAGTTGTCTTGAGTCATTATTCCGCTCAGGGGTCGCCTGGGATTTGGGGGACTCTGCCTGTCCACGCAATGGCAGTGTGGGTGTGGCTTTGTGTTTGTTTGGATGTTATTTGAGTAACATGTTGTGCAAGGATTGACACTGGCACAAGGGGGTTTCTCCCCTCTCTCCTCCCCTGTGCTCCGGAACAGATGCAGGGCTAAGAGACGGGGAGAATGTTCTGTTGTGCAAGGAAAACCCCCGGTGCTGATGGAACATTCACTTTAGTGCTCTGTTGAATGCAACCCTTTTAAGTTTAGTTTAGCGAGCACTTATCAGACCCCCTTGAGGGTTTGCCTGAGTTTGTCAATAACACTTGGGGGGGGTGCCATTGATTTTCAGAGCAAGAACAGCTACTCTCACCTATCCGTAATTTATTTGAAGCTGTGCACAAATGGACTCTTGAAATTCTCCACGCTATTTGTGGGACAGGGAAGTTCTCTGGCATGGATGGGGAGAGTCATTCAAACGAATTTCTCCAGGGGGAGAAGAAATTCTCCCATTTTTCTTCAGGAGTGGAGCACACCGTTAGCAGGGGCTATGGCGCCACTTTGTATTTTCCTGAGGTTTGTTTGATAGCTTGCTCAGCTGCTGCAACTGTGCTGGCATTCTTGCCCACGATTTTGCCTGTCCCACGGTGCCCTGGGCTTGTGGTTCTGGGGTATTGTCATGGAGAGATGGTAGATGCCTCTAAAAGGTAAAGGTAAAGGACCCCTGACAGTTAAGTCCAGTCGCAGACAACTCTGGGGTTGTGGCGCTCATCTCGCTTTACTGGCTGAGGGAGCCGGCGTTTGTCCGCAGACATTTTTTCCGGGTCATGTGGCCAGCATGACTAAGCCGCTTTTGGCGAAACCAGAGCAGCGCACGGAAACGCCATTTGCCTTTCCCCCGGAGCGGTACCTATTTATCTACTTGCACTTTGACGTGCTTTCGAGCTGCTAGGTTGGCAGGAGCAGGGACCGAGCAACGGGAGCTCACCCCGTCGCGGGGATTCAAACTGCCAACCTTCTGATCAGCAAGCCCTAGTTAAACAAAACAAAACAGTTGAGTGTATTCAGAGAAAATTCTTCCAGGCGGGATGAGAAAAATAAAAATCAGAAAAACCTATTCCCAGGAATTTCAGCTCACCTCTAATTTATTTATAATAATAATAATAATAATAATAATTTATTATTTGTACCCCGCCCATCTGGCCGGGTCCCCCCAGCCACTCTGGGCGGCCTCCAACAGACATTAAAATACATTAAATATCACCGGTTAAAAACTTCCCTAAACAGGGCTGCCTTCATGTATTTTCTGAATGTCAGATAGTTGTTTATCTCTTTGACCTCTGCTTGGAGGGCGTTCCACAGGGCGGGCGCCAATACCGAGAAGGCCCTCTGCCTGGTTCCCTGTAGCTCCTTTATTCCTGCTCTCTGCTTCCAGTTCTTTTAAGTTGCTGCAGAGTCTTGCCCTTCTATTCCATGACAGTTTAAGGTCCTTGGGCACTTTGGGGGAGAAAGTTTGTTGAGAGTTTTTGGGAAGTACAAATGAAATATACTCGGAGTGTGGATTTCATGCTCTTTATTCAGCTCATAGTAGCGAGGAATGAAAGTTCCCCCAGAACATCTGCTTTATATACATTATTTACACAATGGGTCCCATGTGATTGGCTTATTCCGGGATACTCCTGTAGGCCAATCAGGTTGCGGAATTACTTCCACCTGGAGCTGGATTGGGTGGCTCCTGTGGACCAATCAGACTGCTGCATTCTGAATCCTATTGTTCTAGGACCAATCAGACTGCTGCATTCTGGATCCTATTCAACTCAGTACATAGCACCAAATAAGGAATTGTTGGCTCACACTCCTAACTAAACCAAAGGATGAAGCAGGACTTCCTTTAAGAATGCTTTTTACCCCTTTGTTTTGTCTCTCTCCAAGGCTCCCCGCAGGGAAACCTGAGGAAATAATTACGCAGAGAGGTTGCGCGGACATACAGTTCCTTGGGTTGCTTGTTTGCCTCCTCAGAACTTCATTCTCCATATTGTCAGGTCAGCTTCCGTCCAACAGCACTAAATCCAGTTGCAAGATTTACAGAATGTGGAAATGAAATCAATGTGGCTGTGTTTTGAGTTATGTGAATATAATAAACTCGGAGTGTCCTGCTTTAGATGCAGTTTGTGCTGCCCATAACTCATCAGCTTGTTCATTAAATAAACAAAAAGGAGAGGTAGGCAGCTGAGCTATTAGTAGACATCCCCAGGGGGGAGGCAAAGGCAAAGGCAAAGGCAAGCAAGTCTGGCCAGGAAATACCCTGGGCTCTTTCCAAATCCCACTGCATTAGCATTCTGCTCTCACCAACATCCTTTGCAAGCTCAACCAAATAGTCTCCCCAGGCAGAATGGTCAAAGGGCTGTCATCATGGAATTCTACTCCAGAACTCCAGCGTATAGTTAGCAAAGTAAAAACTTAAACACACTGTGGGATTCCCCCCCAAAATAGACCAGTGTCACGTGGTCTCGGTGGCCGCTCCCAGTCACCAGTCTAGCTGCCGCATTCTGGATTAATTGCAGTTTCCGGGTCACCTTCAAAGGTAGCCCCACATAGAGCGCATTGCAGTAGTCCAAGCGGGAGATAACTAGAACATGCACCACTCTGGGGAGACGGTCTGCAGGCAGGTAAGGTCTCAGCCTGCGTACCAGATGGAGCTGGTAGACAGCTGCCCTGGACACAGAATTGACCTGCGTCTCCATGGACAGCTGTGAGTCCAAAATGACTCCCAGGCTGCGCACCTGGAGAGCCAGTGTGGTGTAGTGGTTAAGAGCGTTAGACTCGTAATCTGGGGAACCGGGTTCGCGTCTCCGTTCCTCCACATGCAGCTGCTAGGTGACCTTGGGCTAGTCCCACTTCTCTGAAGTCTCTCAGCCCCACTCACCTCACAGAGTGTTTGTTGTGGGGGAGGAAGGGAAAGGAGAATGTTAGCCGCTTTGAGACTCCTTCGGGTAGTGATAAAGCGGGATATCAAATCCAAACTCCTCTTCTTCTTCTTCTTCTTCTTCTTCTTCTTCTTCTTCTTCTTCTTCTTCTTCCTCTTCCTTCAGGGTCACAGTTACCCCATTCAGGACCAGGGAATGAGATTCCAAAATCTATCAGGACCAATATTCATTCAGTGTGAGCTTTTCTTTCTTCCCTTCTTCCAGTTAAAGGTAGATAGCCGTGTTGGTCTGTCATAGTCAAAACAAAATAAAATAAAAAAAATTCCTTCCAGTAGCACCTTAGAGACCAACTAAGTTTGTTCTTGGTATGAGCTTTCAGGTATCTGAAGAAGTGTGCATGCACACGAAAGCTCATACCAAGAACAAACTTAGTTGGTCTCTAAGGTGCTACTGGAAGGAATTTATTTTATTTTGTTTTGTTTTCCCTTCTTCCCTTTACTAAGCATTTCGCTTGTTATTCTGCCTTGTCCCCCACCTGAGCCCCATCATTACCTCTTCCCTTCTTGACACAGCAACCAGCGGCTGGTTGTAAACTGATTAGGTATATTAGTAGCCATTTAACATCCAACACTTAGACTTCATAACTCTTCCCGCGTTGTCATTCTTTATACTTATAAGACATCTGGCAAGTAATTGATCCTTGTTGGGACCTGCTGGTCATCCGCATTGGCGTATCTTTCACACAACGGGGCAAACCAGAGATTTATAGCAGCCACTAAAGGTTGCTTCCAAAAGTACAGTCTCTCTCTCTCTCTCGCTCTCTCTCTCTCTCTTCCCCTTTGTGTATATGCTAATTTCTAATAACTCTTAGGCATGATAGCAATTACTGACAAGAGCCAGCCTCCGTTAATAGTTTATCACAGTTCATCATACATCCTTTGTCAGTGGAAGCACTTTGACAAGCCTGGGGTTAATTAAAACCAAGAAGACAATAAAATACACCTAATCAAACATTACAGGTACAGAAATCAATTAGCAGATTTATGGTTCTTTGGAACTTTCTATAATGTGCCAAATTCAAAGAAAACTGTCAGCCCCGTCTCCCCAAGACAGTGTAATTGAATTTTTAATTGAAACTACCTTTCAATGAGTAACACAATCTAGCAAAGTTTGGTTTGCATAAAGGGAGGTCTACAGAGGCCAAAAGAAGCCCAATAGAACCTGCATCCCCCAAGCTGCTTCCTCTTTATAGCATCATTTCAAGTGCTTGGAATCAATACGACGTAGAGGAATTGCTTCCGATGGATCTCAGATGGTGTCAGATCCCGGCCAGGAAAGCCGAACTGTTCCTCAAAACAAGCGCTTGGAAGACTCACCCCATTCATGCAAACACACTAATCAATAATTCCTATGCCAGACCTATATGGATTAATGATCAACAGGCTTTCCTTCCTCCCGTCCCTTCTGGCATATGGCATAAGGAAGGCTCCATTTTCCAAACAAGAACCCCAAAGCTCAGGGCATTCTCAGAGTTGCACCACCAGCTCTTGACTCTCCTGTCCCAAATATGCGGAGTGGAGACCAGTTCTGGTAATTTGATGGTGAAGGGAAAGCACTTGGTATTTGCCTGTATGTTCACTCAGAAGTAAGAGCCAGTGTGGTGTAGTGGTTAAGAGCGGTAGACTCGTAATCTGGTGAACCGGGTTCGCGTCCCCTCTCCTCCACATGCAGCTGCTGGGTGACCTTGGGCTAGTCACACTTCTTTGAAGTCTCTCTGCCTCACTCACCTCACAGAGTCATAGCTGTCAACTTTCGGATTTGAAAATAAGGGATTTTTTCAAACTTTCGGATTTGAAAATAAGGGATTTTCCCACACTTTCGGATTTGAAAATAAGGGATGCCGCGAGGGCGGTGCAATGGCACCAAGTAGCCTCGCCACCCTGCGCTCCAGAGGCTGCACGCGAATGGGTGAGCGAAAGAGCGAGCGCATAGACGGCAGGCAGGCTGTCTGTCTGGTTGGGCGTGAGGGTCTGGCTGCACAAGGCATGCAAGCTCCGCCCCCAGTCGGTCTCAGACTCCTTATTGGCAACCGAGCAACGCAGCTGAGGAGCCTCCCTGGCCGGCAGGGAGGGAGAGGAACTGCTTCCTTTGAAATCCCGGAAATTTAGGGGATATCAACAATCCGGGATAGCAGCGGAAAACGGCATTGGAATAAGGGAGTTTCCCGCAAAAAAAGGGAGAGTTGACAGCTATGCACAGAGTGTTTGTTGTGGGGGGAGGAAGGGAAAGGAGAATGTTGGCCACTTTGAGACTCCTTCGGGTAGTGAAAAGGGGGATATCAAATCCAAACTCTTCTTCTACATGAAGCTGTTTTAAATTTTAAATTGGCTTTTTAACCTGTATCTTAATTAATGGTTTTCTTTTATATTTTGTTGTGATTTTTATTAGTGTTAGCCGCCCTGAGCCTGGTTTCGGCTGGGGAGGGCGGGGTATAAATAAAACTTATTATTATGATGATTATTTCTTCTTCTTCTTCTTCTACTGGATCTGAGTATTAAAGCTGGTGCCAAGGTTAATGCTTGGCTCAAATTAAGCCCTGGAAGGACTGAGAGTCAGTCAGATTTGGAGGGACCATGGTGGGGGAATATGCAGAATTTATACCCCACCCATCTGGCTGGGTTTCCCCAGCCACTCTGGGCGGCTTCCAACAGAATATTAAAAACACGATAAAACATCAAACATTAAAAACTTCCCTAAACACGGCTGCCTTCAGGAGTGAAACAGACGTTGGTTTTTTGGCGAAAACGTGATCCATGTTTTTTTAAACATCTATTTAAAAGCATTTATAGAAAGCTTAAGATTTCAAATATCATGGTATTTGCCACACAAACATTTAGGGGAAGAAGAGTGAAACAGGCTATTTTGGAAAGATCTTCCTATAGGCATGTTTTTTAAAGAACCAGACAAAGTTGAGCAAAACAAAATTGTCTTCCATGAACATGGTCTTAACAGTGATTCCATAAGTGACTGTGGAGGCCAATTCTGGATCCACGTATCCTTCCACAGTGGGGAGATAGGTTTCTGGGTGGGAGTTGATCACGATGTGGATTTGCCAAGTGTGCCTTCCTCTTAGCGTGTTTCTCCCTTTCGTCCTGAATTCGAGCATCTTCAAAGCCCATGACACCTTTGGTAAAGGCTGTTCTCCAATTGGAGCGCTCGCAGGCCAGTGTTTCCCAGTTGTCGGTGTTTATACTACATTTTTTAAGATTTGCCTTGAGAGTCTTTAAACCTCTTCTGTTGACCACCAGCACTACGCTTTCCATTTTAAAGTTGGGAATAGAGTAGTTGCTTTGGAAGACGATAATCAGGCATCCGCACAACATGACCAGTCCAACGAAGTCGGTGTTGAAGAATCATTGCTTCGACACTGGGGATCTTTGCTTCTTCCAGTACACTGGCATTAGTTCGTCTGTCTTCCCAAGTGATGTTTATAATTTTCGGAGACACCATTGATGGAATCTTTCGAGGAGTTGGAGATGGCAGTTATAAGTGGTCCACGTTTCACAAGCATACAGTAAGGTTGGTAGTACAATAGCTTTGTAAACAAGCATTTTGGTTTCCCTGTGAATGTCCCAGTCCTCAAACACTCTGCACTTCAATCGGGAGAAAGCTGCACTCGCAGAGCTCAGGCGATGCTGGATGTCGGCTCTTGTGGAAAGATAACTGCCCAGGTAGGAGTAGTGATCAACAGTTTCCAATGTTACACCATTGAGTTGGACTTGTGGCACCGCAGAGGGGTTATTTTGTGCTTGTTGGTGCAGAGCTTTGGTTATTTGGATGTTGAGCGACAGGCCAAGTTTTTCGTAAGCTTCTGCGAAGGCAGCGGGATTTTAGAGAAGGTGGGCAAGTTAGGTGGTTGGCAGGCGGGCACTGACATTGTGGTTGAATTTCCTGTTAAAGCAGAATTTTGAGATGAATTTAGAAGTTTTTGTTTGATAGGAATTCCAAGGAATTTTGAGCAATGCACACAAAAAAATTGATTTGTTACAACCAGTGAGATTCCTGGGGCAGGGTCCACACATCCCTTGACCATGATAAGGTAAAGGTAAAAGTAAAGGGACCCCTGACCATTAGGTCTAGTCGTGTTCGACTCTGGGGTTGCAGCGCTCATCTTGCTTTATTGGTCGAAAACCGGCGTACAGCTTCCAAGTCATGTGGCCAGCATAGAATCATAGTTAGAAGAGACCACAAGGGCCATCCAGTCCAACCCCCTGCCAAGCAGGAAACACCATCAAAGCATTCCTGACAGGTGGCTGTTAAGCCTCTGCTTAAAGACCCCCAAAGAAGGAGACTCCACCACACTCCTTGGCAGCAAATTCCACTGTCGAACAGCTCTTACTGTCAGGAAGTTCTTTCTAATGTTTAGGTGGAATCTTCTTTCTTGTAGTTTGAAGCATGACAAAGCCGCTTCTGGCGAACCAGAGCAGCGCACGGAAACGCTGTTTACCTTCCCGCCGGAGTGGTACCTATTTATCTACTTGCACTTTGACGTGCTTTCGAACTGCTAGGTGGGCAGGAGCTGGGACAGAGCGACGGGAGCTCACCCCGTCACAGGGATTCGAACCGCCAACCTTCTGATCAGCAAGCCCTAGGCTCTGTGGTTTAACCCACAGCGCCTAAGAGGGCAGAGTAAAGTTGGATGTGTTTTGACTCTGGCTCTAGAAGGCTGCCCTTTCCTTCCAGTCTTTAATGTGTTTTGCTTAGATGTCTGCATCTTTTGTATATCTGCAATTTATTCATGTTCCTTTGCAATAGATAAAATTACTTGAATGCCATTCTCTGTGCTCGCAATAATGAGATTGAAGAGAAAATGCTCCCCCTCTTCACCCTCCTACTTCCTACATTTGAAAAAAAAACCCGACTCGCAACCCAGCAGTTCACAAATATTACTCATGTCATTTGCGTGAAGAAAAGGGGAGCTGAATTAAAAGTGTTCAAACTGCACACAAGGAACATTGTTTGCATTATCAGAAAAATTAATCTCCATAGAAAAGCACGAGAGCCTGCAATTCAAAAAGCAAAGAATTAGGACAGCCCAGCTGAGGAAAATTTTCTAGCCAGTTAATTTAATTGCATAAATCATTCCTTTGTTAGCAATAAAGAGATATAATTAAAATGAGATTGCTTCTCATTTCTATTCTCTGGAAACTAAAGGAATTGATTCTGGGGCATGCATTCCCGAATACCACATTGGCAAATTACACACACCTTTTCAGAAAGGCTACACCATCTTGTGCCAATATTGTGGAGAGGTTTAATTAATTATAGATATGCCATATGATCTTAAAGAAATAATTTACTTAATACCTACTGAACTGAAGTTTGCAATTGTGTGCGTACCCTTTGGACAGAAGGTGTTCTGATTTCTACAAACAAGTTAGGAAGTCTAACTGGTAGATGTCAAGAGAAATGCAAGGAAGCGCAAATTACTACAATGGTGACCAGGGGAGGAAGGCAGCAGGCAGGAGCTGCCTTGCCCTGTTGTTGTTTAGTCGTGTCCGACTCTTCCTCTACCTCTCTACCTCTCTTTCAAATCAGAACCAGTGAAGGCGGTGAAGGGCCTGTGTGAGTGCCCGGAGGCGGTTGGAGGATGGATGGCGGCTAACAGATTGAGGTTGAATCCTGACAAGACAGAAGTACTGTTTTTGGGGGACAGGGTGCGAGCGGGTGTGGGGGACTCCCTGGTCCTGAATGGGGTAACTGTGCCCCTGAAGGACCAGGTGCGCAGCCTGGGAGTCATTTTGGACTCACAGCTGTCCATGGAGGCGCAGGTGAATTCTGTGTCCAGGGCGGCTGTCTACCAGCTCCATCTAGTACACAGGCTGAGACCCTACCTGCCCGCAGACTGTCTCGCCAGAGTGGTGCATGCTCTGGTTATCTCCCGCTTGGACTACTGCAATGCGCTCTACGTGGGGCTACCTTTGAAGGTGACCCGGAAACTGCAATTAATCCAGAATGCGACAGCTAGACTGGTGACTGGGAGTGGCCGCCGGGACCACATAACACCGGTCCTGAGAGATCTACATTGGCTTCCAGTACGTTTCCGAGCACAATTCAAAGTGTTGGTGCTGACCTTTAAAGCCCTAAACGGCCTTGGTCCTGTATCCCTGAAGGAGCATCTCCACCCCCACCGTTCAGCCCGGACACTGAGATCCAGCGCTGAGGGCCTTCTGGCGGTTCCCTCACTGCGAGAAGCAAAGCTACAGGGAACCAGGCAGAGGGCCTTCTCGGTAGTGGCGCCCGCCCTGTGGAACACCCTCCCAGCAGGGGTTAAAGGGATCAACAACTACATGGCATTTAGAAAACACCTGAAGGCAGCCCTGTTTAGGGAAGTTTTTAATCTGTGATGTGTTAATGTATTTTAATGTTTGCTGGAAGCCGCCCAGAGTGGCTGGGGAGACCCAGCCAGATGGGCAGGGTACAAATAATAAATTATTATTATTATTATTATTATTCATGACCCCATGGATCAGAGCACACCAGGCACTCCTGTCTTCCACTGCCTCCCGCAGTTTTGTCAAACTCATGTTGGTAGCTTCAAGAACTCTGTCCATCCATCTCGTCCTCTGTCGTCCCCTTCTCCTTGTGCCCTCCATCTTTCCCAACATCAGGGTCTTTTCCAGGGAGTCTTCTCTTCTCATGAGGTGGCCAAAGTATTGGAGCCTCAACTTCAGGATCTGTCCTTCCAGTGAGCACTCAGGGCTGATTTCCTTCAGAATGGATAGGTTTGATCTTCTTGCAGTCCATGGGACTCTCAAGAGTCTCCTCCAGCAGCCTTGCCCTAAATGAGACCAATGGTCCATTGCATCCCCATCGGCTCTGCTAAGTAACAACTGTCCTTCGGGGTTTGCAAGATACAACTCCTTCATCTCCATACGACCATTTGGACCATCTGACTCAATGAGCGATGCTTTCGCTGCATCAACCCTTCATTTCAACTGGCTTAGAGATCGCGATCCAAAGCGTTTGGAGGATCTCCGAAGATTTAACAGATTAAAATGGAAGATGCATCAGAGAGAAGCGACGAAATACCAGCTAAAGAACAACAGCAAGAGAAATTGATGGAATGTGCTGAAATGGCGAAGTTAACGGAAAGAAATATTAAAAAATAAAATGTCCAGTAGCACCTTAGAGACCAACTAAGTTTGTTCTTGGTATAAGCTTTCGTATGCATGCACACTTCTTCAGATACACAAGATAATTAAAAGACTTAGAGATAAAGACAATAGAGACTTTAAAAAAGACTGGGAACCATTTACCCTATATACTCGAGTATAAGCCTAGTTTTTCAGCACATTTTTTGTGCTGAAAAAGCCGCCCTCGGCTTATACTCGAGTGAGGCAGGCAGTGGCTCCTATGAAGCTTTCCCAGGTTTTTTGTGGTAAAATTGGGTGCCTCGGCTTATATTCGGGTCGGCTTATACTCGAGTATATACGGTAGGTTGTATTTACAGAATCAATACAAAGAAATGGACTCACTAGTAGGGTTTGAGTAAACACTTACAACTAACAAAACCAACATAGAAGCTATAAAGATGAGGTTAAATTGATAAGAATACAACATTTGATTCAAATAAAATAATTTTGAAGTATAGTATCGCAAGCAGGACAAGTTCATATGTAAAAAAAATCCAGAAGGGGAAGTTGAGGGAAGTCACGGGGGGGGGGGGATTCAATTTTTTATTATTTGTTATGATGTGATTGTGATAAAAATGCAAAACCCAATAAAATTATTTTAAAAAGATGTGTCAGAGAAAATTATATGAAAACGATATATCAATGGTATCCAACACCGAGTTTAGGGAAGCTTTTAATGTTTGATTGATTATTGTATTTGAGTGTTTTGTTGGAAGCCGCCCAGAGTGGCTGGGGAGACCCAGCCAGATGGGCGGGGTATAAATAATAAATTATTATTATTATTAATCTTCTTTAAACGTATGTTCTTATTGTTCTCTTATTCTATATGTTAAACTGACTGTTGGGTTTTCTTGTCCGCTTTGACATACGTTAAAGTGGGAAAGTACTTGCAGTTGAAATTCCCCAAACACTGGGAGCCGGACCTCTGCAAAGGTGCTTGTGAATGCTAGTCTCTGTTTCCGTGGAGGAAGTAGAAGACCATAGTTAAAAATAGATTGAAAGTGGTTTTGATTTTAGTGATGCGGTGGGTCTTTTGTGAAGACCACTTGCTGCTTTTAGTCCAAGAGTCTAGTATTAAAGTAATAATATTAACATTAGAAGATATGAAAGGTCTGGCTATCTACCGGTAGGTATCCAGCGCAAATTGTGGCATTTCCAAAACTGCCAGTCTTATGGGGAACTGTGCTGGTCCCGTGGGTTACCCGAGAGGCGAGGTCCAAGTCCGGTCCGTGGTCAGAGGTGCAACGTAAAGGCAGTCCATAATAACTGAAGCTGGGTGCAGGGCAGGGAGTCAGGCAAAGTCAGGAACAGGTAGGCAAGCAGGGAACCAGGGCGGGTCAGGAGCTCAGGCAGGAAAGCAGGACAGGGTTTCAAGCAGGAACACTGGCAGGAACTGGCAACCAACAATATTGCTCCTGCAACCTGGGGCTGGCCAGCTTTTATCTGTCCCAAGGCATAGGGCAGCCCCGATCCTCTGGTGATTCGCCTCTCCTTGCTTGGAGGCGAGCACTCCTCCTGCGGGAACTCAGTTCCCTTCGCCTCTCTGCCTTGAGCCTCTGCAGCTCAGGAGAGGCTGGAGGGTTACCGGACCCAGAGGCAACCTCAGCTTCCCCTGACGGGGCTGGGAGTGGAGCACCTGCAGGCAATGGGTCCTCCATCCCATCAGGAGCCAGAGCAGACTCAGCAGATGCCTGCACCTGAGGATCCAGCACAGGTGAGGACCCTTCAGACGCAAGCCCTAGCCCCGGCTCTGCTGATTCTGGAGGCGGGGAATCCTGTGCAGGCTGGGATCCCTCAGGTTCAGCGTCTGAGTCTGAATCCCAGGCCATCACAGTAACTGCCGATGTGCTTAGTAAGCTCTCATGCTTTTTATGGAGATTTCGGTAACAACAAGTACATCATAGGCCTGTGATATGAATCGCACAATAGGTGTTTGCACCAACTTTTAGTCGGTGGCTGTTTTTTGTTTTTACCTTAGCTGCTTGTACAATTTCAAAGTAAAAAATTAAGTGAGTGTGGTTTTCATCAGAATCCGTTGACGGCCAATTGCTTCCACTTCCTTCCTGCCCACCCCCACCCCCGTCCTGTTTTCTCCTCCTTTAGGAATTTATTCTGCAGGCTCCCCCTGCCTGTAGCTTGTTACTCCTATAGAGCTCCATGCATATCAATGGTGCAATATCAATTATACCCATAATTAGTTAGAAATTATAATAAAAAGAAATTGAACCGTTGTGGGAACCTTAAGACTTTGGGTGGCCTTTGGCTAGGACAAATTAAGTTTCAGTTGGAAGGAGCTACGTGGCACAGGAACTCCTAGTTTAAAGGAAAATTAATTGACTTAAAGGCTCTTCCCATTTGAGACACGCAGTTGCCTTTTCCGCCAGTGATTCAGGTGGGGGATTCAGCAGAATTTCAGATCTTGCTAGCCCCTTTGCTGGAAGTTCTGAGACGCTTCCTACGTCAGACAGTAGCATACAGTTCACCTCCCAAGAAAGCCCATCTTCCTAGAACAGGGGTGTCCAAACTTTTTTTCAAAGAGGGCCAGATTTGATGAAGTGCACAAGCGTGAAGGCCGACCATTCTGCCTGACATTACAGTCATACCTCATGTTACGTTCGCTGCGGGTTATGTCTTTTCGGGTTGCGCTCTGCGCTGAACCCGGAAGTACCGGAACGGGTTACTTCCGGGTTTCGGCATGCGCAGAAGCACTAAATCACTCTTTGCGCATGCGCAGAATCGCCGAATTGCGTCACGCACGTGTGCAGACACGGCGCTGCATGATACGAACGCTGCGGGTTGCGGACGTGCCTCCGTCACGGATTACCGGTACGTCCACAACCCGAGCGTCCACTGTATTCAATTGTTCCCCCAAAGTTGTTGACCTTTTTTGGATTGTGCAGGGTCTCAAAATCCTTAGGAAAAACCTTTTGGAATAGTGGAAACTAGGTCCAAAAGCAGAACAGAGCCAAACAGCGGGTGGGAGTGAGAGATGAACAGCGGACGGCAGTGCAAGCCTAGTGGTGGGCGGGAGAGTGAGCAGGCAACTACCAGACTTTTAGAAGACATCTGAAGGCAGCCCTCTTTAGGGAAGCTTTTAATGTTTGGTGGACTTCTGTATTTTAATATTTTGTTGGAAGCCGCCCAGAGTGGCTGGGGAAACCCAGCCAGATGGCCAGGGTATAAATAAATACGATTATTATTATTATTATTATCATCATTATATATTTGGTTTTGTTATAAATTTATATTTGTAAAATCAAATAAAAAAGATATTTTTAAATGTACCTGCATCTTCCTGGCTGTAAGAAATCAGCGCCTCCTATAAACTCTCGGGCTATTCCCCACGGCTGTTTGTCTCTTGCCCTCTTTATCCTCACCTCGCCCCACTCAAACTCAGGAATCTTTTTCAGTTTACGAAAGATCCAGGTAGCAAAGTTTGCATCAACTATCACCCAGCATCCTTTTGGTCTGCTTCTTCATCTTAATGTAAGAAATCGGTCACAGGCATTTTGACTAAACCCCTCTGGATCACCCGCAAGAGCATATAAATGGGCAACGGAAGCATGCAGGCTTTTTGGAGCAATTAGGGTGACATGCAGGTCTAGTGGCGTTCAGAGCTTCTTTTCGAGGGGCTGGCAAGAGGATTCACCTTTGTTCTGGAGGCTGGAAATAAAGATTTGTTCAGCTCTGGCAGAATATAAATTTCAGGGTGCAACAGTGCCACCCAGTGGACACACACGGAACTTTGTTGTACAGGCACCCTTCCTTATTCTATCTAGAGAATGCAAAGGGAGGTGGGATATCACAAACATAAAAACTTCCGACATCCCAACAGAATATTAAGCTTTGCGTGTAGCAACCCATGCTACACACAAAGCTTAAACCCCCTTACAGACAAACTTTAAAATGTGAAATGAAACAAGCTTTTAAATTATGGTAAAGCGGGCACAGGACCTAATATTCAAGTGCAAATTTTGGAATGCTTATGGTCGGGAAGAAATAATTTCTCTTTAAAGGATCATTACAATTGGTTTAAAAATCAAAGTATTGGGCAAGTACTGGGTGGCCTTTGCAACAATAAAGTAATGTGCAAATTAATGGGCAAGTATTAGGTTACCTTCCCTACAGTGGGAAGGTAAATGGCGTTTCTGTGTGCTCTGGCACTCGTCATGGTGTCAGGAGCTGTTTAGTCCTTCTGGCCACATGACCTGGAAAGCTGTTCGTGGACAAACGCCAGCTCCTTTGGCCTGAAAAGCAAGATGAGCGCCACACCCCATAGTTGCCTTGGACTGGACTTAACCATCCAGGGGTCCTTTACCTGCCCTTTTAAAAAGGTGAAGGGACCCCTGACCATTAGGTCCAGTCGTGTCCGACTCTGGGGTTGCGGCGCTCATCTCGCTTTATTGGCTGAGAGCCGGCGTACAGCTTCCAGGTCGAGTGGCCAGCATGACAAAGCCGCTTCTGGCGAACCAGAGCAGCGCACGGAAACGCCATTTACCTTCACACCAGAGCGGTTCCTATTTATCTACTTGCACTTTGACGTGCTTCCGACCTGCTAGGTGGGCAGGAGCTGGGACCGAGCAACGGGAGCTCATCCCGTCGCAGGGATTCGAACCGCCGACCTTCTGATCAGCAAGCCCTAGGCTCTGTGGTTTAACCCACAGCGCCACCTGGGTCCCACCTGCCCTTTTACCCTGTAACAATAAACGAAACCATTAAAATGATACTCATTGTTGCTGAACATGTGAAAAACTGAGGTGGCTTATGAGCATGTGCGAGCATCAAGAAAATATTGGGGGAAATGGTTTCAGATTTACTGTACTGTAATAAAGAATACTGATTATCTCCATGTGTATTGCATACATATAATTTTTTAATCATGGTTCCCAGTTGTAGTGACAAAATCACATGCTTCCATTTTCAAGTGGTGGGGAGTCTCCAAAGCTCACTAGCAGAAATTGACATGAACATGCATTTTCTGACATCAAGGACATGGCTTGTTTGCCCGGCACAGCCATTCCTTAGAAAAGACCAAGCCTACCACTAAAGATCTGCAAAATGCTAGAACGGTTGTAGCACAGGAACAAAATGTAATAGCAAACAGAAATAAAGTACAGATGGCCTGAACAAAGCACTCCAACAGGATTTATCTAGTTTTGCTCCCCTCCCTCACCAATCAAGGCCAAAAGAATGCCCATTTTACCATTGTTCACGTGCAGCTGAAATACAACCTTAAAGATGAACGAGACAGAACAAAATATGTACATATCAGCTGCAGAAATATGAACTCAAAGCAGTTTAGTTAACTCGGCAATCTTCTCTTCTCTTCCAGATGTCGTCTTTTCCACTATACTTGCCAGATGTTCATGGTATTTATCCAAGCCATCCCTCAGGCTAAGGCAAATCTCCTTTTGGGGTGGGGTGGGGGGAGAGATAGGTATAATTACTTGTTACAAACGAGGAAAAAACATGGACAAACCTAAGGTGTCAATATCCCTCTGCTATAATCTATATAGCACAGCATATTTCTGACATGTGCTAAGCTCACCAGAGCAGCACAAAACTGGACCACTGTCTTCAGAGCATTCCATATAATGGTATCTGCAGCCTCATGTCATCTCTGCCACATCCATTCGAGGGCCATGCAAGGACTTTATATGACCCTTAGCACATGATGCATAGTGAAGCTCTATAAATGACAGCCAGTGTTTTGTTGCTGGCTATTATGGAATTCTGGGACGCGGGTGGCGCTGTGGTCTAAACCACTGAGCTTAAGGCTTGCTGATTGGAAGGTCAGTGGTTCGAATCCCTGCAATGGGGTGAGCTCCCGTTGCTCGGTCCCAGCTCCTGCCAACCTAGCAGTTTGAAAGCACGTCAAAGTGCAAGTAGATAAATAGGTATCGCTCCGGCGGGAAGGTAAACGACGTTTCTGTGCGCTGCTCTGGTTTCGCCAGAAGCGGCTTAGTCATGCTGGCCACATGACCCAGAAAAACTGTCTGCGGACAAACTTCGGCTTCCTCAGCCAGTAAAGTGAGATGAGCGCCACAACCCCAGAGTCGTCCGTGACTGGACTTAACTGTCAGGGGTCCTTTACCTTTACTTTTATTATGGAATTCTATAAAACTGCACCAGGCTTTTTAAGCTGGGTCCTAGTGCTTCAATGACATTTCCCAAAATTATAAACGCATAACCCGGTCATTTTTCTTGGCAAAGGCTTTACCAGCATACTCACCATTTTACCATCTTGGATTAATAATAATAACAATAATAATAATTTATTATTTATACTCCGCCCATCTGGCTGGGTTTCTTAAGCCACTCTGGGCGGCTTCCAACAAAATATTAAAATACAATAATGCGTCAAACATTAAAAGCTTCCCTAAACAGGGCTGCCTTCAAATGTCTTATAAAAGTCTGGTTTTTCTCTTTGACATCTGGTGGGAGGGCGTTCCACAGGGCGGGTGCCACTACCGAGAAGGCCCTCTGCCTGGTTCCCTATAACTTGGCTTCTCGCAGTAAAGGAACCGCCAGAAGGCTCTCAGCGCTGGACCTCAGTGTCCGGGCAGAATGATGGGGTTGGAGACGCTCCTTCAGGTATACTGGACCGAGGCAGTTTACAAGCAACAAGAGCATGTTTTATATTGGGAACATAAATATGTTCAGGGCCATTGGCATGTGTGTTGTGTGTGCATGCATAGGTAGGAGGATGTGTTGATTTCAAGCAGAGAGAAAGAAACCTCTATAAAAATGTTCCACAGGTTCCTCTCTGGGTCCACGCACGTTAAGTACTAGTGTGTATCCCTTCTCACCAGAAGAAGCCCACTTGGCTTCTGGGAAGATTGACCTATTCCACATGCATGTGTCTGCTTCATGTCTAATCTCTGCACTCACCTGAGCTTTTAACTTCTCTTTCTCCGCATTGTCATTTAGCTGCCGAATAGCACTTTTGAGCCGCTTGATTTCTGCTTGAGTTGCTGTTAACATCTCACAGACAGCCCCTCTCTTCTCCTGAAATTTGTTGCAGTACCTAGAAAATAATTAACTAGTTATTGTAGCACTAATCTCAAATAAAACCACATAGATAAAATTTGTACTAGCAGCAAATGTCAGTTCACATACCGGCGATTCTCTACATCTGGTTTTTTTTCATGCTTCATCTTGAAATAAGACAAAAGCAGAACTGGGTTTCTCTGCTCGTGAATGCTTAGAACAGAGTTTCCCAGACTTGGGTCTCCAGTTGTTTTGGGACTACAATTCCCATTATCCCTGGTTCTGTTAGGTAGTAATGATGGGAGTTGTAGTCCAAAAACAGTTGGAGAAGTTTCTCAAGTTTGGGGAACCCTGGTCTAGATTAACATTACTCTATTCACAAAATAATACTGTGGAATGAGGATTTTAGAGTAAGAAACATTTAGCTGAGTTTACTAATGATGCCAATTTTCAAAAGTTTTGAAAATAACTTTGGGAGTTTTGCTTGAATTCAGTTCTATTGGCATGGCAATAGAGCTACCTTATTTTTTATCATATCTATCTTTTTTAAAAAGTTCCTTTTTCCAAAGGAGAGCAATTCTAAGGATTATCCTTGCTTCTCCTATTCCATCCCTCCATGAGCTCTCCCTGTCATTACTGCCCAAATTTACCAATGACATAGTAGCAGGAACATCTCAACAACAGAAGCACAACAGCTGACAAAGGGAGAAGACACGAGGCACCTTTCATTCTCCTGCTTCTCACGCTAATTCGGACGTGCCAGGATATAAACATGACAAACCAAATAAATGAGGGCATGGCTAAATCTGTCACTGGTGATTTAGCAGAGGATAGACTCCTCACAATTGGTGGATTTTCCTCCCCTTCAGGACTGAGGCACCTAGGAGAAGATTCATCTCCCAAGTTCCACACCAGTGTCTCCTCTGAAGATTAGGAGAATGGCCTACAGACTTTTGCTTATTTACTCAAAAACCTGCTGCTCACCTTGAGCCTCCAATCCCCTTTCTGCTCTGAGGGCTGAGATGGAGAAATAAGAATGGGCCTTGCATTCTAAGTAACTCAGGAGCTAAGCTGCGTCAAAGTCCTAATTCCTTGGAGGGGATTGGAACTGTGATGTGGCAAGTGTTGCCATGTGAATCTACTGCAGAAGGAAGGAAGTAGGGAGGGAGGGAGGGAGGGGGGAAGGGAGGAAGGGAGGAAGGGAGGAAGGAAGGGAGGAAGGAAGGAAGGAAGGAAGGAAGGAAGGAAGGAAGGAAGGAAGGAAGGAAGGAAGGAAGGAAGGAAGGAAGGATTGGATTTGATATCCCGCTTTATCACTACCCGAAGGAGTCTCAAAGCGGCTAACATTCTCCTTTCCCTTCCTCCCCCACAACAAACCCTCTGTGAGGTGAGTGGGGCTGAGAGACTTCAGAGAAGTGTGACTAGCCCAAGGTCACCCAACTTCATCCCTTTCGGCCCCCGGTATGTTCCCCTGCTTATCTGGGGTTATAACCCCATCATGGAACGATGCCCAATTACTTCTATAACTTAGTGACTCCCTTTCACCGCAGAGTATTCATGTTGGCTCGTTTGAATGCCTTTCCGTCCTCCGTGATGTCTGGAAGACTTAGAGGCATTCCTTATCAGAACAGACTCTGCACGTGTGGCCAGAATGTGCCCGATTCTCTAGACCACATAATTCTGGACTTTAGCACCTTTCGTGCTGATCTTATAACGTCCTTTCCATGGCTTGAGGCTCTACCTAATAATCAACGCAAGGTGCAGTTTCTTTTGAGAGACGTCTCTCCATCACCCACCAGAGCCCTGGTACTGTTTTTGTCCAGAATCTTCAAAGTCAAATCTGGGGGAGCTTGGTCTACATAATAGGCTGAGGAAGTTTTTCCTTTTACTGTATGTAATATAAATATGTTGTTGTTTTATATATGCCAATAAAGGTGCTGAAACTGACACATGTTGGGAAGGAACTAACTAGCCCAAGGTCACCCAGCAGCTGCATGTGGAGGAGCGGAGACGCGAACCCGGTTCCCCAGATTACGAGTCTACTGCTCTTAACCACTACACCACACTTTTGGAAACAAGCACAAAAATTCCCTACAGGTCTCGAGATTTTTGATAACCAGAAGAGGCAGAAAATTATGAAAGATTCATGAAAGGCAAACAGACTTTCGAGCGAGCCTTTGTGGTTTTTACAAAATAATGGAAGAAAGAAGCCTTAAATGAGGACTGTGCTCAAAGTCAACTTGCATTGCAACAAACCACCTGCCAGAAGCAAAACTGTCTTCACAAAGTAGCACAACCCCTTCCTTCCCAAAGGGTGTCACAACATGTATGCTTTCGTCAGAATGCAAATTCTGAAACTGTATTATGATGTTATAAGATACCAAGCAAAATAAGAACAGAAATATTAACTCATTCTTACTGAGTTATTGCTTGCTTGCGCTGTTCAATATCCTCACATGTCTTTTTAAGTTTGATTTCAGCAGTGGTGAGTTTCTCCCGCTTAACAGTCACTTGTCTCTTCAAAGTTATTTCCTCCATCTTGCCATTCTTTAATTCACTTTTGTTGCTCTCTATCTGGTCCTCCAGGGTTCGGATCTGATTTGCAAAAAATACAAACAGCGGTTATATAAAGTCACTTCACAGTATTGTTGAGCTACTGAATTGTGTTTGGGGTTTTGTTTGTTTTTTAGAGATGAGCGTACCTCACATCAGATTGGCTAAGATATAAGCCAAGCTATTTATGGTCAAATCAGTAAATAGCTCAGTTGTCTTGCTGGGGGCAAGAGGGGAATAATTCTTCCCCAGTTTAGATATTAACCCAAGCTAAACTGGTGGAGAGCCACAATAGAAATGTTAGTTCCCAATTACATTAACATTTCTTATTCTCAGGCAGAGGAAAAATGCCTCTATAGTAATAAGCTTAGCTAAAGTAGACGTTCTGATCATAGAACAGTAGAGTTGGAAGGGGAACGCAAGGGTCATCTAGACCAACCCCTGCAATGCAGGAATCTCAACTAAAGCATCCAAGAAAGACGGCTGTCCAACCTCTGCTTTAAAACCTGCAAGGAAGTAGTCCACAACCTCCTCAGACAGTTCCACTGTTGAATAGCTCTTATTGTCTGAAAGTTCTCCCTGATGTTTAGTTGGAATCTTCTTCCTTCTAACTTGAACCCATTAGTCCAGGTCCTACCCTCTGGAGCAGGGGAAAACAAGCCTTTTCCATCTTCCATGTGACAGCCCTTGAGATGTTTAAGATGGCTATCATATCTCCTCTTATGCAAGGCTGAACATACCCAATTCCCTCAACCATCACTCATAAGCATGGATTCCCAGAGCCTTGATCCTCTTCGTCCTCCTTTGCACATGCTCCAGCTTGTCAATATCCTTCTTAAATTGTGATACCCAGAACTGGACACAGTATTCCAGGTGTGGTCTGATCAAGGAAGAAGAGTGGAATTTGCTCCTCTTGATCTGGACACTATACTTCTGTTGATGCAGCCTGTAATAACGCGAGCCTTTTTTGCTGCTACATCACATTGTTGACTCATGTTAAGCTTGTGGTCTACTAAGACCCCTAGATCCTTTTCACATGTACTACTGGCAAGCCATATGTCCCCCATCTTACATTTGTGCATATGGTTCTTCCTGCCTAACTGTAGAAGCTTTATCCCTATTGAAATTCATTTTGGTAGTTTGGGCCTAGTTCTCCAATCTGTTATGATCTTCTGTGGCATTAGCTACACTTCCCAGTTTGGTGTCATCTGCAAATCTGAGGAGGGCCCCATGTGCCGCCTAATTCCTTTGTCCAAGTCGTTAATCAAGACATTGTACAACAACAGGCCCAGGACAGAACCCTGTGGCACCCCACTTGTCACAGGGTGATGAGGGACCATTATGGGCTGGACCAGTATGCAGATGATACCCAGCTCAACCTCACATTTAAATTGGAACCAGTGAAGGCAGTGAACTCCCTGTGTCAGTTTCTGGATGCGGTTGGAGGAGGGATGGCGGTCAACGGATTGAGGTTGAATCCCAACATAATACTAGAATTCTGGGGGTATTAATTAAACTTAATGTTGGAAGATTCAAGAAAGTCAAAAGGAAGTACTTTTTCACAACGCTCCATAAAAACTACATTTGCTCCCACAATATGTAGTGATGGTCACTAACTTGGATGACTTTAAAAGACAAAATCACAGAGGCCAAGACTATCAATGGCTACTAGCTACAATGACCAAGCTCTACCTCCAGTCTCAAAGGCATCCGAATAAGGCAAAGGCAAAGGACCCCTGAACACTTAAGTCCAGTCACAGGCGACTATGGGGTGGCAGCGTTCATCTCGCTTTCAGGCCGAGGGAGCCGGCGTTTGTCCGCAGACAGCTTTCCGGGTCATGTGGCCAGCATGACTAAACCGCTTCTGGCGCAACAGAACACCGTGACGGAAACCAGAGCGCATGGAAACACCATTTACCTTCCCGCCACAGCGGTACCTATTTATCTACTTGCACTGGTGTGCTTTCGAACTGCTAGGTTGGCAGGAGCTGGGACAGAGCAACAGGAGCTCACCCCGTCACGGGGATTCGAATTGCTGACCTCCTGATCAGCAAGCCACCTGCATTCTACATCTGAATACCAAAGAATCGCAAGAGGGGAGAGCACTGCTGCACTCTGGTTCTGCTTGAGGAGATCTCATAAGCACAGGGTTGGCCACTGTGAGAAGGTTGCTTGCCCAGCAGGTTCTCCTTATATTCTTATGTCAGAATTATATGGCTGTGTGCTGCAAAGATAGCCATACAGGTAAGTCCACAGCCCCTTTTTGACTTTCCCCTTCCTCTGCACACACACAGGGACTGCCACATGATGGGTCTTATTTTTCTCATTTCCCCATCCAGTCTTCCGTCTTGATACCAGGAACCTACCAAGAATTAACCTCAGAGTTGTGCTAATGCGGAAAAAAAGATTTAACAACAGTTCCATAGCTAAAATGTAAGGGAGAGAAATTTGTAATACATACCTCTGCAAATATATTTGACAGTTTAGTCATATTGGCTACTTGGGTTTCCATTTTTTTCTGGTACAACTGGATCTCCTGCTGGCACGGTGGTAAGATTTCTACCAGGTCTCTGTAACTTTCATACTTCTTAATCACTTCTTGCTTTATAATTTTTTGAAAAATTGAGCAGAATTTTAGCATCCCATGCACTTTGTATAACAATATTTTTCAGAAAAACCTACCATACCTGGCCACTTTCAAGAACTTAGTAAAATTTTCTGAAGGATTTGTATGCATTTATTATTTATTTAATAAAATGTATATATATAAAAGGGAAAAGAATAAAATGAAATTATTAGCAAATGCCATTAAAAGATTCAAAAAATTAAAACAGCAATAAGCTATAAAAACACATCAGCATTCGAGATATTCTAGGTAGATATTGTATTATATTTTTTCTGAAGGGTGCAGAAAAAGCATTCAATTCCTCTTCCCTGAAGCAATCATACAGATAAGCAATCATAAGGCAGAAGAAGATTTTCTACATATGAAGCATACAACAAGCAAGAGGAAAGTTGTTTTTGCTCACTTGTTCAGCTGGCTTAATTGCTGCTGATATATAATACAAAGGGGGGAAAGACAGGGTAGCAAGAGGACCCACCTTGTCTTTCTTGAGTTTTTGCACAGTTTGCTGAAGTTGTTCTTTACGATTAGCCAGCTCCTCTGGATTCTCTGTGATTTTGGACTTTAGTTGACTTTGTTCTTCTTTTAGATTACATAGGATTAGTTTTTGCTCGTTCTAATTAACAAAAGAATATAAATATTCTTAATGTCACCACAGGTTTAAATTAGATACTGAACAGCTGTTTTTAAGCACATCTTTTACTGGACTGAAGTTGGTGACAATTAGACTTTTTTGCTTTCAAAACAAAACAAAGCCATTTCACTTGATTAAAGTAGTCAAGGCTTTCATTTCCATGCACATACTTTGGAGAGCAGCCCAAGGAGTGCAACATGCAGCCATTTCTGAATTTCCAAATTCTGGAACCTGTTCTACAAGGAGCAGCATGCAGGCAATTCTGCCTTAAAAGTAGAGGAGATGCCTTATTCAACACTATAAAGAATTGTAAACAGCTGAATACAGAGTTTGAGTTTATCAAAGTTTTACTTTACAAACAAATAAAAGGTATTTGATTTGCAGTGACCATGATCACATGCTATTTTAAAATATAAAACTACCTCATGTGAACCTGGGACACTCAGAAGAACAGAAGTAGAAATCAAAACCATGAGATGTTTCAGGACTTGTAGAATGTTGAGAGCACATTGTCGAGAGAAGAAACATGTGGCTTAATGCCAAACACAGAAACTCCTCTCTTTGCTGCTACGCTTTGTCTGGGGGGTGAGTCATGCTACTGCTCTATCACAAGCATCACATGGATCTTTTTTTGGGGGGGTGGGGGGATGAAAATTTGTAAATGCTTAGGACAGAATTTACTCCATATTTCAGCAAATTTGTTGTAGTAAGTTGCTGATGGTAGCAAATAACGAAAACCTCTCAAATGAAAATTTCAGTGACAGGCATTTCTGAAGACTCTTTTAAAACTAAGGATTCCCATATCAAATATAGCTAGTTGTAGATAAACATATGCTGGTATTTCTTCAAGACTACTATTCCAGCTCCCCACTGAGCTCTACTTACCAGTTTCTGTGCTTTTTCTGCAACTTCTGTTTTCTTCTGGAAGATCTCTTCTTGCAAAATAGCCTAGTACGAAAGAGCAATCACTTGCTAGTTAAGAAATGAAATTCTAAGGGGCTCATTCTGAACTCTAATAATAATAATAATAATAATAATTTATTATTTATACCCCGCCCATCTAGAAGAATCTAGACTTTTACCTCACATGTTGTCCTTCAGATTATAGAGCCATTTTGTAGAAAGCTAGGGGAATAACATACCCACAGGACCATAGATGAAATGGCAGTACATATAGTAGGTGCCCAATACAAGTAAGCTGGTCCCTTTCTCTCTCATATTGCTCCTGCACAGGACTTTCATAACCCCCCACTCAAATGAGAAGAGATACCAGCATGTTTCTATGGCTGGCTCTAGTAATTAAGAATTATTCCTGGAATCAGTTAATTTTTTTATTTTCTTCCTCTTATCTACAGCAGCACAGCATAATGAGCAAGTACGTGGAAAAGCAAGATTTTTCAAACATATTTTGTTAATAAAAAAGTGAATAGATTTTTCCATATTTGAACCATTTTCTGTTTCCATCTCTTTTTCGGTTATTTTGGAGGTGGCAACCATTTTGCTCAGCCGCACCCCTGGCAACAGCCATTTTGTGACGGGCGCCCATCATCTCAAAATTCCAAATGCACCCCCAAAGAGAGGCAACCACTCATGACATTGACTTTAATGTTCTACAAATGGTAATGAGAGAAATTTAAAAGACAAGGTGTTCAACACTCTCAGCAAAGACAAAAACTAAACAAAACCCCTATGTATTATTTAACAGCAAATTTTAATTATCAAAGCAACTTTGGATCTCCAGCTGACTTCTGTAAGAAAGAACACACACCGTTTTCTGCCGATATTCATGGTTCAGTTTTTGCTCCAGCTCTTGAATATCCTGAGAGAGCTCCTTGAACTCTGCCTCTTGATCTGGAGGAACAGTACTGCACATACAGAGAAAGGGTATTTGTACTTGCCGTATATGTTCACAAAGACCTACGGTACTTATTTTCACTTAGTTCAAAAGCACACTCTAAGGCAATTGCCTTACAATCTTAGGGGTGGTATCCCACCAAAGGCTCTGAATGCTTTCCCTTGCCCATTCCCTCTATCAGGTGGCGGGGAGAGCAATGTAGGAGAGAAGAGAGGGGAAGTTCTGGTGGGTGAGCTGAAGTTCACAAGTGCAATGACTTCACTGGAACTATCCCCAATTTTCACAACATACAGGATGCTGCTAAATTTAGGATTTATTTATTTTTAAGCGTATAAATGTGAAGCATTCTCTCAACTAACGGCTCTCAAATAGATTTGCTTAAAAGACTTGTCTAAACCAAATGTAGTCCTACTGCATATGAGCTGTCTAGTCTTCTCAGTAGTGGCGCCCTCCCTGTGGAACTCCCTCCCATCAGATGTCAAGCAGTTAAAGAACTACAAAACTTTTAGAAGGTATCTGAAGGCAGCCTTCTACAGGGAGGTTTTTAATGTTTGTTATTTTGTTGTGCTTTATATACGCTGAAAGCCGCCCAGAGTGGCTGGGGAAAACCAGCCAGAGTATAAATAATAATATTATTAATTATGATTATTAATTATTGTTGTTGTTGTTATTACTACTACTACTAGGGACCCAGGTGGCGCTGTGGGTTAAACCACAGAGCCTAGGGCTTGCTGATCAGAAGGTCGGCGGTTCGAATCCCTGCGACGGGGTGAGCTCCCGTTGCTCGGTCCCAGCTCCTGCCCACCTAGCAGTTCAAAAGCACGTCAAAGTGCAAGTAGATAAATAGGAACAGCTCTGGCGGGAAGGTAAACGGCGTTTCCGTGCGCTGCTCTGGTTCGCCAGAAGCGGCTTTGTCATGCTGGCCACATGACCTGGAAGCTGTACGCCGGCTCTCGGCCAATAAAGCAAGATGAGTGCCGCAACCCCAGTCGGACACGACTGGACCTAATGGTCAGGGGTCCCTTTACCTTTACTACTACTACTACCATTACCACCACCACCACCACCCATTCACTCAGTTTAGAGAGGAAGTTTTGAAGCTCTTCAAAAACTTTTTTTTTTAATGACCCTGAACAATTTAGTATCATCAGCAAACTTGGTCATGTCACTGTTCACTCGTAACTCTAGGTCATTTATAAACAAGTTTAAAAGCATAGGTCCCAATGCTTGCTAGCACGGTAACCTATTAGCATGGTCAGCAGACCTCTGCCTCATAGACCCACTTTAGAATGGCAATTCATGCCAACCATTGCAGATGAACCTCAAATAGCTGTGACCCACTGTAAGGCACAAGTAGGGGGATGGAGCCTCCTGCTGAGAGTAACTGCAGGGCGAGAAATCTACCTTTAAGGATAGCAGAAGGCAAAGGGGGGGGGGAAGAATCTGTTCTCTCTTCTCTAGTGAATTCCCGTCTGCAAGGTGCTGCAGATTCCTCTGATGTTGCATATAAATTCTCTCCCACTTACAAGACAGAAGTATTTATGGGCAAGGACAGGACAGAACAGTCCAAAAGTGAGCCGGTGATTACAGGCTTTACTTTACTCTACTCTCATGTAGGCAGGGGCTGACTTCTGTGAAAGAAAGGTAAAATGATTCAATCTGACAGCACCCCCTGAACTTGCTGTCCGTTACTCCCTACCAGAGAAAAAGACAGTAACAATTTCCTTAAAGTTGGTAGGTTCAAGGATGCATTGGCACTCTGGAGTTAATGTTCAGCACTGAACAATTTCATCTAAGGTTAGTTCGCACATCGAATTAGCATAGCTTTATATGCAGTGGGATGTTAAAATGCGGAGGGAGGTGCGAGCTGCACTGGCCCTGGCCCTGTGAGGCACTGGGACCGATGCCATTTGTTCCTCCTGCCTAGGGAGATGAGGTGGTTTCCCTCCGGCGCCTTGGCCAAGGCGGCTCATTCCTCCCTCTGCTTTTCAACATCACAATAGTGCAATGTTTGGCTGGGGATACATCACAAAGTTGGAAACTGAAAGCGCCCAGCCCTCGTAGAATGCAGGAAGAGATTGCACAGAGGACAGGTAAGCACTGTTTATTCTTGCCAGCTCCAGGTAAAACTACAGATTGTATGGAAAGGCATGCATGTCTTGAAGCGTAATTCATGTCTTTCCATACTTTGGAGCCCTAGGAACTGTCCCTTAAATTCCATAGGTAGCTTTAAAGCATGGGTAGGCAAACTAAGGCCCGGGGGCTGGATCCGGCCCAATCACCTTCTAAATCCAGCCCACGGACCGTCCGTGAATCAGCATGTTTTTACATGAGTAGAACGTGTCATTTTATTTAAAATGCATCTCTGGGTTATTTGTGGGGCATAGGAATTCGCTCATTCTTTTTTTCAAAATATAATCCAGCCCCCCACAAGGTTTGAGGGACAGTGGACCCCCCTGCTGAAAGTTTGCTGACCCCTGCTTTAAAGTGAGGTATCCAACCCTTAGTTGACTTACTCAAGTTTCTCCAACTTCCATGTTGCCTCCTGAATTGCTGTCTGAAGTCGTTGCTCTTTTTCCACAGCTGATTTCTGGAAACAAACAAACAAAAAAGAATGGTTTACATTGCATGCAACTCAAAATGTACACTTGGTTCTACAGAACAGTTTGATCTTACAGGCCAGAGAACTTGCATTTTCACTGGGCATATGCTTAGGTCCCACTGAAGCAGTGACAGTTTTTAGCCTATAGTACTGTACTTTATAGACTCAAGATTCCACAACTTTCTGAAGACAGTTGAATGTCATATAGAGTGATGACTGTCTGCAAGGTTCATTAACTTAGAGGCCTATCATGCTGGGGGAGTCAAAACTATGGGTGACTCTTTCTAACTCCCACAGTGGAAATAGGAGCACTTTCCAAAGAGGGAGAGTCGCTGCTGCTGCTACAAAAGTAAGGTGCCCCAGCCCCCAGAGTAGATTGGAGTTCCAAACTTACCACACGTTATTCCTTCACCTTGATGGTAAGAGGACTAATTTTCTGAAGGCAAGGCAGGTGGGGGAAAGATTTATTCAGTTTCTTACATTTATATGGCCAGCAAGGAGTTCCCAGACATTCATGTACCCGGGCACCAACTGCACCCAGACCCGCTTCGCTTCAGCAAAGTGGCCCTTCAGCCCCATCAGACCACATGGTGGTAGGCATATTTAGCAGGAGCATGCGGAGGAAGAAGTAAATGAAAGGCCCTGCAGTGCGGTACCTCTAGGTACAAGAACTGGGAGGAAACTTCTGCTGCCAACTAGGGCTGGGGGGTGTCTGGTTTTCAACATCACGATGCATCACCAGCCAAACATTGTGGTCTACACAACAAATATGAAACAGACAACACGGTACAGTAGAATAATATATCAAAATGACACAAACCGTGAAGAATATTCAATCAT
Organism: Darevskia nairensis; assembly: GCA_034642065.1. NCBI lineage: Eukaryota > Metazoa > Chordata > Lepidosauria > Squamata > Lacertidae > Darevskia > Darevskia nairensis. Next base: position 1,755,802 of record JAWWNI010000964.1, read on the forward strand.
ATATATGTGCATATGCAACCGGAGGAAATCTACTCCATACGACGTACAAATGTCTCGAAAGGTGCAAAGAGATTCAAAAGTGCAATGTCCGATGTGCAACAAGTCAAATGTCATAAAGTGCTAAAGTCTCTCAGGAGTCCATGTCTGCTTCTCCCGATGGGCGGCTAGCTTGTATTATCCCCGTTTCACTATTATCGTTTCTTCAGGGACGGACATTGTCTTAAATAATAATTATAATTTACAGTGTACATAGTGAGTGTTTACATTCTTAGAATAAATAAACATATTAACATCTAAAAAGTTACTCACCAAATTGTTCATACATAAACAATTAACTAGGCTGTTCATTTATTTGTTTATTTATTCTACCCTGTTTCCCCTTTTTTAATACGTAGTCATAAAGTAAGCCATGGCAGGTTTTTTTTACCTTTGTGAGAAGTAAGACGTACCCCAAAAGTAAGCCGTGGTGCCGCCACAGGGGGAGGCTGTACTGTACCATACTGACATAATAAAAATAAGACATCCCCCCGAAAATAAGCCACCCTGTGTTTTTTTGAGGAAAAAAAATTATAAGACGGTGTCTTAAAAAGGGGGAAAGACGGTAAGAATGTAAACGCTCACTATGTACACTGTAAATTATAATTATTATTTAAGACGATGTCCGTCCCTGAAGAAACGATAATAGTGAAACGGGGATAATACAAGCTAGCCGCCCGTCAGGAGAAGCAGACGTGGACTCCTGAGAGACTTTAGCGCTTTATGACATTGGACTTGTTGCATATCGGACATTGCACTTTTGAATCTCTTTGCACCTTTCGAGATATTTGTACGTTGTATGGAGTAGCTTTCCTCCGGTTGCATATGCACATATATATGATTGAATATTCTTCAGGGTTTGTGTCATTTTGATATATTAAACATTGTGGTCTGGCAATACGTTGCAATGTTGAAACAACGAGCTGCATTGGCCCCAGCTTGCGAGGTGAAACTGCCACAGCTCTCACCGCGGGAGCTGAGGCGCCTTCACGCCAGCGCCTTGCCGCTGGGACAATGTAGCTTGTTTGCAAGGCACAGCTGGAGGGAGGGAGGGTTCCCCCGCAGAGCGAGCCCCATGCCTCTCCAGCTTGCATGTGTGGCATTGGGGCTCATTCAGCTGGGGGACGGGAGCAGTTTAAAGAAGCAGAGCGAGGAGCAAGCTGCATCGGCCTGGCAATACACCTTGCTCCTCCCTCTGCAGTACGAGGGGCAGCGCGATTGTTGCTTCACCCAGAGGTACATTGCAGGTGAAACCACTGCCGAGTCCCTCTGCTACCGGCAGCCTGATGTTGAAAGCAGCGCTGGCAGCAGAGGGACTCAGAAGCAGTGTCAGTTTCACCTGCGGTATGCTGCCAGGTGAAGCTGCCATCAGGCTGCCCCTCATACATCGCCCAGGCCTACTACCAATTCTACCAAGCCCCGTCTCCAGTGACTGATGTGAGAACTCACGCTGGATCTCCTCCTCCTGTTCTGAGAGAGAACCAACTGGTTAATCACCAGTCTGTGAAATTCAGATCCCCATATCCTTCCCTCACTGCCTTTTGGGTTTTGCCGCACTTGTTAGTCTTTATATCCAGAGTCCTGTATCGTAACTAAAAGGCTGTTTTAAAAGGAAATAATTTCATTAGGTGTGGATTTTTCTCTTAGTTCTGGCAATCAATCAATACATAAATAGGTGGCATTCCAAAGAAACAAGAGCCCACCTGGCAATTCTATATCCCCCTTGGCTTCCTACCCCACAACCACCAAGTCCCTAAACTTTGCCTCTGAAGTCCCTTTCTGCTGTCACCTATTGCCCCTATCTCTGTCTGAATCTTCTTCCCCTCCTTGACCTGCCTTTTGTTGAAACCCATGCCTCTCCACCACCCACTTTTTCTCATAGTTGCTGTCGAAAACAGGATTCGAGGTGTCTTGTAGAACAAAGACCTGGTAGGGAGTTTGGCAAACTAAAGGAAGTAGGATCGACTTCCTAAACAGGGATATTTTCCTAATGAGATTTACTACCCTTAGCCATTTTATCTTGCCTCCTGCTGTCCCACTTCCTACCCTTCCCACTGACCTTTATTCAAAAGAAACTGAAAATACTGCATATATTCTATTGCCCACAGCTTCATTTTGTCAGTACAATTCTACGATTCTATGAAATGCTACTATGGAGTGATCTTTTTCTGACATGTAAAGTCTAGAAACCCCAATCCCTGTAATTAATCTTACAAACGTGCTCTGGATTTCCAGGTAGACATCACGACGCGAGTCACGGAAGAAAAGGAAGTTAACGAGGCCACTCAAAAATCGAGATGTCCTCCTGGCATCTAGAAGAGCAACATAAGAGGAAATCCTTTTGTAAGACTTATGGGGCATACAATTTTTCAAATTCAAAAAGCTGCCTGAACTTTAAACACACAATAGATGGAATCTGCCACATACAAATGATACATAGAAACTCTGGAATCCATGAATATTGTGTGTTGGGTACAATCAAGGGAGTTAATCGTAAAGTTTCAGAAAAGAGATCCCCCTTTGAGCTGGCCACAGCATGTCTAATGGAATATTTTCAGGAACTGTACATGTAGTTCTGCTATTATATTTGAGGACTTTATCCTAATGCTGTTGTTGGAAACTGCAATAAGAACTGGAAAACTGAACTGTCACACAAAAATTCATCACAATTCAACAGCCTAAAATTGTGGGAGGTGGGGTGGGTGGGTCAGTTTTTACTCTTATATTGAAGGGGTAGGTAACCCAATCTGGGTTACCTGGAGCTACCCAAAGGCCAACACCTAACTGTTAGTTTCAAAAGGAGCTTTTTACTAGCTCAAAAGTAGTAACCTTTGCTCCAGTAACAAAAAGGCAAGTGGAACAAAGGCTTACGTCACAGGGCCTTGTGCTGTTCAGAACAGAGGAAAAGATAAACTGCAAGTCCTAGACCACAGACCGTAAACATTCTGATAGCAGTTGCAAGAGTAATTGTTACGCACAAGAGCACAGGATGATCTCTTCATTAGTACAGTCCAAGGACCTGACTTGCGTACGATTAATGTCCCATGATGTGTCAGAGCCCAGTCAAGGTTCACAGGAAGTAATTTCCTTATATGGGTTACAGGATCTCGTGATGCATGGAAGCAGGAAGGAGGGGGAGAGAGTACTCTCTGAAAGGTATATAAGTTTTGCCTGGACTAATTATTTTCGTTCCTGCCTTTGGATGACCAGGCAGGATCCTTCTGCTTTTCCGGAAAGCAGAAATAAACCTTTCTCTTTTGAACCAAACCTCGAAGTTCGTTTACTCCTTCTTCCCAGCTTGGGAGCCACGCAAACCCCTGATAAGGCTACAGTTACTTGGTGCATTGGCCGGGAATTGCGTTCCCCAAGGCTGAGGATGAAGGTTCGAGGCGTCACTGCAAAGCGAACAGCTCTGTTCAGGGTTGGCAGTTCAAGTGCGCACCTCTACCAGTTTGTAGGAGGAACTGCCCACGCTGCGCTTGAGTGGAGACGCTGCAGGACGAGAGAAAGGGACAGCAGCTGCAGGGGAACCAGGGAACCAGGGGAAGTAGTAGTAAGGACAGGGGGTCTGATCAACCCACCGGCCGTGTGCTGTTCAAAAAGCCGCCGGTCCAGCAGTGAGCGAAGGGAGCCGCTGGCTGTCACAGTGCTAGCAGAGAGCAGAATTGCCGCTGGTGGAATTTTGCTAGCGGTACGGGGAGTGACCGCTGGAAAAATTGTTGCTAGCCGTGAGCAGAATTGCCGTTAGCACGGTTGGTAGTGAGCAGCGAAAGCGTGCCACCAACTTCGGAGAAAGAGGGAGGGAAACCGGGTGTATGGGGACACTCTAATGAATGGTGTGCGTATTGGTGGAAGGCATGTGAAGAGTGTGTGGGAAAATTACTAGGAGTGAGAGTGTTCCAAATATATATGGGGGGGAGCAAATCAACCCCTCCTTGCAGTGCTTTCTGGACAATTGGATGCCAACAAAGGGGATGATTGGGACTTTAAACTAAAAGGCAGAAAGACTTCCAACCTGACAAAACCAAAAACCCCTTATGGTTGAGAAGCTGAAATTGGGCGCAGAGCAGAGGCAAGCAGAACTACCTACAATCAAACTCCGGCCCCGGGAGGGTATAATTTGGTTGCCTCTGCCCTGTGCTGCGCAGCAAGGAGGAGTGTTAGGAGGTGACATTCCTGAAGGTTGATGATATGGTGATGGTGAATTAGGGGGGTAGGAAAACAGTAGGCATGGCACGGCAGTGATAGAGCACGGTGTCAGACCGCAGAGAGGCTGCTCTCTCATAGTGAGAGAGAGAGAGAGCATGTTCTCTTGGGAAATTAGATTAGGCTGGGAGGTTGTTGGGTTTTTTTTTTAAGTGCATGTGTGTGAAGAGAAGGATTGGAGTCTATAGTGAAACTCCAGCAAAAGTGAGAGTGTGTTTTGTTTGTTTGTTTGTTTGTTTTGTCGTGTGTGTTGTGTCAAGGAATTGCCCGTCTCCAGAGCCGAGAGGGGAGGAGGAGGCTGGGGTTGACAGGAGATCAGGTTTCACAGAGATGAGTAGTTGTGGAGAGAAGCCACCAAAGGCGATGACTGAGGCTTTAAACAAAAGGAAGAAAGGTGTGGAAAACTGAGTGTGTGTGGGTTCCTGTCAAGAAGTGTGTTAGCTTTCCATTTCAAAGACACCTATGGAAAGTCTCTTTGGTCCTGAAAAGTGTTGGGTTTCCAAGTTTTTCTTGAGGAATGTTTAATTCAAAGTATGGCTTTTAAAAGTATTGATTTTGAAACTATTGATTGTATTTGGTAATAATGAAAGAAGTAAGAAATTGTGGCTGAAAATATTTGCAATTCACCATTCTAGGAAGAAATAGCTATTTATGAATCCTTTTAATGTGTCACTTGTTTGTTATTGTAAAAGTTTGGCTAGAATAACAGATTTAATGTTGCCCTCCGCTGCATTATGTCCCAGCTTGTTGGTATTTTTGATTTGTGGGGTCCAAAAGGTGGTTCAGCTCCTCTTCTTATTTTTTCATTTTCCTCTGAGAGTGGGTATTTTTGCAAGCTTCTACAGTTCTCCCCAATTGTTTTTTCCTGAATTCCCAAAATCCTTTTAACTTGGTCTGTGTGTGTGTTCGTTAAAACCCTTTCTGCCTTGGTGGGGGGGAGTAGTAGTGAAAGAGAGGCCTCATTTTTTTTAACGGCAAAGATAATTTCTCTACCTTGAGAGGAAAGAGAGCAGCTGTGAGCTGTTAAGTCTCTTTCCAGCAAAACTGATTGGCCTTCATTAAGAGATTGTTAATTGGGATTTATGGGGTTGCGCCTGTGCTGTTTTATTGTAAACCCCCTTTTTGGATTGTATCTTCTCATGTTGCTTCAAATATCTGAGATATGTGTTTATGTATGTATTACTTTATCCGTATGGCATTTTAAGATGGATGTGCTGAGTTAATAGCTGCAAGAATAATTAGGAGCTTTCCCTGACCTTATAATTTTCATGATATGTTGGAAGTCTTGGGGTTTTTTAAGGGAATTTTCCTTTCTCAGTGTGTATTTTGGTCTGATACGTGCTTTAAGTCTGTCTTAATTGGCTAAGCAAGGTGCCGAGGGAGGACAGAAGTCGCAGTTGTGATAGGGGGAAAAAAAGGGGACAGACAGACAGGGGGAGAGGGAAAAAGAAAGAATAAGGGAAGGGAGCCAGCATTTGCTCACCCCCACAGAGGCAGATGTGTTAGATGGGTTTCTGATCCTGTGATTGGAAGAACGGGAGATCAGGGCTTACAGATAGGAGTAGTGTTAGCGGAATAGTGGTGAAGAAGAGAAGTTGCCTGAAAGCTAGTGGTTTTCTTGATAGGCAGTGGCAGACAGACAAGGGGAGTGGTAGCAGAGGATGATGATGATGATGAAAATGAGGTCGAGGGGCGTAGGTAGGTAAGTAGGTGGAGGTAGGTGAGCAGTACAGGAGACAGAAACACAGTACAAAGTAAGAAATGCGAAAGGTGGCTGGAGGGGTAGAGAGGAAGAGAGATGGAGTGTGGTGAGAATAGGAACTGCAGGCAGGCATGGGGCTTTGAGAGGTTGAGAGAGACTCGACACCACACAGTCGGGGGAAAAAAAAAAAAAAAAAAAAAAAGGGGGAAGTGACGCAACTCCAGCTGTGCAGAGAGGCAGAAAGAAAGAAAAAAGTTGGAAGGAAGGGAGATGGCGCTTTGTTTTGGAATTGGTGTGAAGTGTGAAGAGTTATAGAGATTGACAGGAAACGTATGTGTTGTTGGCAATGTGCAGGAGGGGAGGAAAGGTGGACCCACAAGGAATGCGTTTGCAGAATTAATTAGCAGCAACTAGGTTTGACATCAAGCGGCTGGAAGAAAAGAAAGAGAAGAAAGGAAGAGATGAGGAATTAGTGATGGAAGAGTTTGGGCATAGGTAGGTGAAGATGAGGAATGGACAGAGAGGGGGAAATGGATGGAAAGAAGTGAAGGGAAAAGAGAAAGTGGCTGAAGGAGAGAGAGAGAGAGAGAGAGAGAGAGAGAGGGTGAGGATAGGATAGTGAGGAGGATTGATTGAATTGGAGTATTAAGAAGGAACTTCCTTCTTAGATGCGGACAAGTTGCAGTCCAAAAACCCCACGTGAGACTGGAGGGGGTTTTGTTTTTTTTTTGTTTTGAGGGCATGGCACAGTGCAAGGGTGAGGATGGATGGAGAAAGAAACAGAAGGTTTTTTTTTTTTTGGAGAAGGGGATTGTATTGCTTAATATATCCTTTGATGGTCTCTCTGCTAAGAGCAACCCCCCGAGCAACCCAACCTCTGATTTGTTGGGCTGCTGCTGCAGGCACCTTCAGTGTGCAACCCATACTATTTGCAGACACGGATTGGAATTAGAAAACCAGAATCCGTCTTTCTGAAGGGGATCCGGCCAGAATAATTAGACTGTTTGAAGGTGTATTGTAGACTCTCACCTCAAACCACCTGTACTTTATGTAAACAGGATATCCCATCTCCATGATTAGTGATGATTTGGATGTTGGAAATTATTTGCAGTTGCTCTCCCAAGGTTTTTCCTCCCTGAACAGGTGGACCCATGCTTGAACCCCTGTGCAGTGATCAAGCTTATGCATTCCAGGCCCCATTGAAGCCTTGTTGGAAGGGGACCCTACATCATTTGGCTATCCACGGTTGCAGTTTTGGAGTCATTGGCCTTATGTGCAAAGGGAGAGTCATCCGATTGAACTGTGTCAACTAATCTACACCAGCTTCTGCGACTCATCATCTAGGTGACTGACCACCCCTGCTGGGGCTGCACCCCCCGATGACAGCACCATCTGCTTGTCCTGTGCCAGTATTTTCAGTCTTGGCATCAGCAAGTTTAAGTTGCTTTCCTGCCGTTTACACACTCGTCCCCTTTGAGCTCAACGGAAGGGTCTTTCCCATCCACCGGCCCTATCTGAAGCATGCTGCAGTCCACCTGACCTGACCAACGGGAGGATGGGTAGTTCTATTGCCACCCACACTGCAGTTTGTCCTCCAGTTTGTTTTCCTTCTTGCCTCGGAGTTTCTTCTTCTTGTCACCCTCAACCACGCCCTACTCAGCGATGCCCTTCAGCGAGGACTTCTGCGGGAGGGTTAGGTTGAGCCCCTTCTGGGTATCCCTCAGCACCTGTCAACTCTCAAGAAGCCTTTGCCAAGCCCTTTCTTATGTGGCTGCCGATACCTGGGAGATATATATATATGGCTTCAGCTTCTTGACCTCCGAGATAGAGTCCTCCAGCAGACCCACAACATCGAAAGGACTTCGCCCATCCGTCCTCAGACTGGCATCAGTTCCCGAAAACATCATCGATCCCCAATGGTATCAGAAGTTACTCTCCTTCTGAGAGCTCCTTTTGAGAACGGCAGAAAGTGGAAGTTGATTTCATGCCATGGCAGTTTACCAGGACTGTGGTTGTCGACTCATGTGCTACTAGCGTGATACTGCGTGGAAGTAGCAGGCATGGACTGTGGGAAGGGAGAGCAGTGGTTTTGGTCCCAAAGCTGAAATAGCAGTTTGGTGCCAGGCTAAGGAGGCCAACAGCCAGAGTGTGCCTTCAGCTGAAGAAGGCCTGTCCCAAAAGTACCAGTTGTGTTTGGGGTTCTGTTTTTGGGTGAAGGTGGAACTGTTTCCTGCTCTCTCCAGACTGAAGGGGGACTGACTGACTTGTGACATCCCAGTCATCAGTGCCAGCAGCCGTTCTGTAAGACATTCGTGCCGTGAAAGCCGGATTTCAAGGAGCGACTTTTGCTGAGAGTACGAACTTGGAACAGCGTGGAACTGTTTCGGCCGCTCAGGGAGGACCCTCCTGGACGAGTGGCCCTGGAAAGCTTTTTTTCATTGCCCTTTGCATTGCATCCCTTTCTCCCTGGTGTGAATAGGAAATTGGGTTCAGGCCCTGTCTGCTGAGACCACGTTCATTGAAAGGACCCTACATTGTTTTGCATCATCCTTGGGTCCTAGATGGACTTCCACCATGCTTGTGGCGACATTCGGATTGGACTGGGGTGCCTGAGCTACACGGGCCCCTTTGACTCACCCAAAGTGGCCAGCGCCTCTGTACATGGCTGGACAACAACAAGTCAGCAGGGGTGTGGACGGCAATGGGAACTCTTGGATTTCTCTCTCTTCTGGAAGAGGGCCTTCTCTTCTGGAAGGGGGCTACAACAAACTGTTGCAGTTGGTTGCGGGACTTTTCATCGTGCTACTGGACCTTGTGTTCTTGTTATAATTCTGTCATCTGTGGAGACGCTGGATGTGGGGGCACCCAAGGGGAAAAGGGGTGGTGTTCATCGTCATAGGCTTGCCCCTGGTGTTCGGGAAACCAAAAACCCCTAGATTTTGAGGCAGGGAGAAGTCGTGTGGCTGCGTACCATCCATATATAGAGAGGAAGTACCATCCATATATAGAGATAGATGGCTCCAGATGGCAGCAATACTGGCCCTTGCCCACCTGAGGCCCAATGTGTCCTGTTTGCACCTTGGTGCCCCTCCTCTGCCTTCTACGTTGGCACAATGTGCAGGTTTTTTTTGGTTTGTTGTTGCTTATGCTTCTGTACTCCCTGCTTGCTGCAGTGTGGGTAAACCGTGATACCGGGGATTGGTTTTATCCCAAGCTATTACCCCATGTTACCCCATGTTATTGCATCAGCTAGTATGTGTTGGCCTTTGCGCGGGACGTGCTTAAAAGAAACAGCTTTTAAGCTGTCCAAAAACAAGAGGAGGGATTGAAGGGGTAGGTAACCCAATCTGGGTTACCTGGAGCTACCCAAAGGCCAACACCTAACTGTTAGTTTCAAAAGGAGCTTTTTACTAGCTCAAAAGTAGTAACCTTTGCTCCAGTAACAAAAAGGCAAGTGGAACAAAGGCTTACGTCACAGGGCCTTGTGCTGTTCAGAACAGAGGAAAAGATAAACTGCAAGTCCTAGACCACAGACCGTAAACATTCTGATAGCAGTTGCAAGAGTAATTGTTACGCACAAGAGCACAGGATGATCTCTTCATTAGTACAGTCCAAGGACCTGACTTGCGTACGATTAATGTCCCATGATGTGTCAGAGCCCAGTCAAGGTTCACAGGAAGTAATTTCCTTATATGGGTTACAGGATCTCGTGATGCATGGAAGCAGGAAGGAGGGGGAGAGAGTACTCTCTGAAAGGTATATAAGTTTTGCCTGGACTAATTATTTTCGTTCCTGCCTTTGGATGACCAGGCAGGATCCTTCTGCTTTTCCGGAAAGCAGAAATAAACCTTTCTCTTTTGAACCAAACCTCGAAGTTCGTTTACTCCTTCTTCCCAGCTTGGGAGCCACGCAAACCCCTGATAAGGCTACAATTGTGCAATCTTGCTAACCTACTGAAAATCACCCAGAGATCAAAACTAGTAGATCCCGATCAATCTCTGCAATAAACAATATGGCTCTTTTTGCACATAACACCAAGCCAAAACCAGGGCTTTACACAAATGCACAAGGTCCCAGAAATAAGAACGGCACCTATGCATTCTCTCCACCCCCCAATTCCGTCTCCTACTGCCATGCTACTGGAGCTAAGCCACGGTTTGGCTCAGTGTGTCATCCAAACCTGGGTTCATAGTTTGCACCCTCCAGACAAATCATGAATTGTAAACCAAGAACGAACCTTAATTACAGCTAAATTACTAAAAAAAAAAAAGTGCAAGCTAGTAACTCTTATGGGCTCATTTATTTATTAAATTTCTATACTGCTCTTCATCTGAGGATCACAGGGTGGTTTTACAATATGAACACAAAAACACCTAACACAGTAACTAACGAAACAATATTTACAAGGCTTTTCCTAAAGATCCACCAGGAAAATGAATTAATTAAAACCAGTTTTCACACTGGCGGGGTCGTAAGATGAGAGGAACATATTGGCATACATGGGGGGGATGTATATGTGCCATGCATGTACAGTGATCCCTCGACTTACGAGTAACCCGACTTCCGTATTTTTCGAGTTACGAGGGATCAAAGCGGCCGCCGCTTCCGAATTTTTTCGACTTCCGATCGGAAGCCGCGGCCGCTTTAGATGCGGTTTTTTAGAGTCCCGAATGATTTTTCGACATACGAATGCGTTCTTCAACGCATTCCTATGGGGACTCGACTTACGATTCTTTCGACTTACGAGGAATCCGTCGGAACGGATTACCTTCGTAAGTCGAGGGTCCACTGTACACAATTTCTAGAAGCAGGTTGCTATGGAGATTGGTATTATTGTTGGCAGACAGGTCGCCTTGGACGCTAAGGCATGTCTCTTATCTGTTTTTGATGATAAAATGTTAATGTAATAAAGTTCAGGACTTGTTTCCTCCTCCTGTAGCACGATGTGCCTTCCGCTTGGCTGTAATTCTACCCTGTGACGGCAACAATTGTAACCGAAAGACCTGACTGGCCCAAGGTTCCCCCCGTGATCTTTATAGGTTAACCAGGGATTTGAACATGGGCCTCAGCAGTCCTAACAAACTGTAGGATAGGCAGTCATGCAATAAAAATCCATGACTGCACAACACATCCTAGGTAGTGCTAGTGTGGAAATTCCCCCAGACGAACCCTTGCTGTGGGGAACACCGCGACTGCGAAACAGAATCCCAACCAAACTGCAGCCAATGAGCCCTCGGTGGCAATTCCCTCAAGATCAAACCGAGAATTGTCCAAGACACAACACATTAGAACACACAAGAGACGTTAAAAGCTTACTTGGATTTAGAATGTCACTCATCTGGAAGTCATTGACACGGCAGAGCGGGAAAAATCGTCCCCTGTCAATTGTACAAAACATTAAGCATTTTTAAAATAGACTATACGTATACTTATAAACTTATTATTAGGGCAAAAAATTAGAACCTGACAGTTATACCCGTAGAAATGTTTACAAGGCAATATTTTAATGGGGTTACTCCCTAGTAAACATGTTTAGGATTTCAGATTTTATCTTAGTCTCTGAATCCGAAGAATTAAAATTTGTTGTTGTTGTTTTTACAATAAAGAAATCTAGCAGAAACATGTACTTAACTCTATGAAACACATTGCATGTGGCACAGCACTTTGAAAAAGCTGTGGTGCAAAGCCCAGCTGACTAGAACTTTGAACTCAGCTTGCATATTTTGCAGAACAAGATCAGCCATTACACAAGATTTATGTATTTGAGAAAATGTATGCCCTGCTATTCCCTCGCTATTACAATGCTCAGTGTAGGTTCAAGAAAATTTAAAATTATTACAAAAATGAGTCATGAAAACAGTGCAATAAAAGCAAGAGATGGGCACAACAGATTAAAAAAACACTGAGGACAAGGGATCATTAAGCTATTAAAAACTCATCAGCCCCAGCATGCTGGAACAAAGAAAAGGGTTTTTTAAAGCATCAGGAGATAGGGGCTAGATAGATAGATCTCCTGAGCCAGGCAACTCCATAACCCCACAATATCTAATTACCTGAACTCACAACACCTGCAACACATTTAATTTCTTACTAGAATAATAGATGAACACAATGAAAAAAATTGAATCAAACCATACAAAATACATTTGCAGATCGAATTCAAAGGTGTACAGAATGTGATATCAGCATACTCACATGTTACTAAAGAGATTCGCTATAGGTAGGAAGCCTTCAAAAATCTGGGGATACGGAGTTTCAAAGGACACTGGCATCTAAGAATGATAACAGAATCAGTAAAGAGATGCAATTTCTTTACTTAATTCTTCAGACAATCCTGAAAAAAATCTTTTTGTAGCAGTATTATCCGCTCACCCTCTCCTGGGGTGATGCAGCATTTGCGGTCCAGTGCCTTTACTGCCACCATCTGCCATACCGCTGTGGGTCTTGCTTCTGGCAACCAACAGGAGACAAATTCCCCTCTCCTGATGGCTGCTGGAATTCAAAATTCCTGCCCGTGATTTATCCAATCATGTGCGGACAGAGCATGTGGGCCGGAGGCTGACTCTCAGGAGTCTTCAGGACTCCCAGCATTTAAAAGCCAGAATGGCCTTCACTCAAGACCTATATTCATGGTTTATAATGTTCTGTTTTTCAATTGCCTTGTACCTTTATGGACTTTGCTGCGGTCATTACTGTCACCATATTTGAGTCCAGGCAGGAATTTCTCCCATCAGACAAACTGGGCCCGTCTGTGGGTTTCACCTTCCTCACAGCAATCATCACGACACAAGTAGATAGGGCTTTTGAGTTGGTTCCTAGTCATTGGCAAAGGGGGACCTGGGAGCCTCTGCTTCCCCCTCCAGGGTGATGGGGTATCCTATTAAAGGAATCCCAGGGAAGGGGCTTCTGTCCATGAGCCCAGGCAGGGGCTGAGGGCCACAGTACTACACAATGCAGCAAGACCGTGGGGATTGCATCCACTTGATGTATGTTATGGGTCAATCCTAACTTCAGCCTTGATGCCTGGTATCCGTCCAGCCCGCCTGCTGGATAGTGACTGACCCAGTGCCATGCCAAACTCACTGACATTTGTAATCCGTAAAGTTGTGGACCAATTTTAACCCATAAAATGTAACCTGTGGTTTTTGGTTTACTGAGATGTCCTGATGTTCATGGCACCAAGGTGCACAAAACTAAGCCACTTTTGGCGAAACCAGAGCAGCGCACGGAAACGCTGTTTACCTTCCCGCCGGAGCGATACCTATTTATCTACTTGCACTTTGACGTGCTTTCAAACTGCTAGGTTGGCAGGAGCTGGGACCGAGCAACGGGAGCTCACCCCATCGCAGGGATTCGAACCACTGACCTTCCAATCAGCAAGCCCGAGGCTCAGTGGTTTAGACCACAGCGTCACCCGTGTCTGCTATAACTCTACATAAATACACAAGTTCTTCAAATTAGCATTATCTCCTGCGTTATGAAAATGACTGACTGTTCTGAGCGGGGAAGCCATGTTTGATGTAATAGGCTAAGAATGTTGAAGACCACAGAAAGCCCTAGTGTGGATCCCAATAAACCATGATCCCTGGTTTGGATGCAACACTATGTCACAGATTGTGGCTTGCTTTTCCTCCAACATGAAAAAGGAGAAGCTAAATGGGCATAATTTGCTTGTGAGTGCTGAACAATGATTTATAGTTTACCACGACTGGCGAATAAATTTGTTGTTTTTTAAGGTGCCCCAAACTCTCCACTAAAAATAACTACGGTTCCATTATACTCTGGATTCATTGCACTTTTCTCCATGTCCTGTTTATATACTTACCATATAAAAGTGTTCCAGGCGGATTCCATACACAATTTGCAAGGCTCTCATAAAGATCATCTGCAGCACTTCAGGCTAAGAAGAAGCGAAATTTTATTTGCCATGGCAACCCAGACTAAGTTTAGATTTTATTTCATTTTTCACTGCCAGAGGCAATTTTTTTTACAAATGCATATATTAATAATAGTATGTTTCTGCACAATAGCAACATTTAAATGCCACACTAAACCATGGGGAATGAGCTACAGGAAGCCTCAGGTTCACACTTCACCCTCATGACCAGTACAAAAATAGAACATAAGCAATTATAAAAACAGCCACAGATCTTAACTATGGCTAGTTGGAAGTCAGCTTCGTAATACACAGTCTGATGCTGGTTGGTTTTCAAGTAGCAAGTATTAACATTAACCAGTTTGTTGGTCCAGATGATGCAACAAGCTATGGTTAAACAAACACAGAAGAAAATGCTTCTAAACTCCTCCCCAAAGGGTGGGAAGCGGGTTTGTGGGTGCCAGTCCAATATGTGTACTTGCTGCATCTCAATGATATTACACTAGCCATATGGAAGATGGAGCAAGCAGGGTGGATAAAAATCAATGATTTTTTTTAAAGGAGATTCCAACTAAACATCAGGGAGATCTTTCGGGAAATAAGAGCTATTCAACAGAGGAATGGACTCTTTAAGAAGTTACTGGACTTTTCAGCAGAGGATGGATAGCCACCTGACACGGCTGTTTTAGTTGAGATTCGTGCATTGCAGGGGGTTGGACCAGATGACCCTCAGGGGTCCCTTCCAACTCTACAATTCTATGATTCCACCCCCTGAGCTGAGTCTGTTTTGCCATACAGTCATACTCAACACTAGCATAGCAGTGAGTTAAAGCAACATCTATTTATATGCAAACAGCTACTTTGGCTAAATTCACTAATTCTGGCTCTGTGCACAGGGAAAAATCAAATGCGTATTTTACCCACCGCAGTGCTGCACTTTGATTCTGTGACATCAATCCGCTCTCTTACAGCACTTACCTTGGCGTTTGGAAATAAGTCACCCTTGGAGAAGGTTTTGGCCTCGTTTGCTGTGAGCAAGCAGCTGCGGATGTGCATGATGATGTCATTCTCACTGTACCTCGGAAAGGTGCAGTTCTCCATTCCATAAGGCGGCCCGTCCTAAAAAGAAAAAGTCAAGTACAACTTTTAAACCACCGCCCGGGGGGGGGGGGGGGGGGAGGTTGAAAGGGATCAACGACCAGAGTTTCTGCGGTCCCCGCCCCAATTCTCTAACAGATCTTTGTGAAATGTGTGCATGCAAAAGGGTTGATACCAAAATAATTGCTTATTTTTAATTTCAGGGGTTCTTGGAAGTGGGAGCTATTTTTTGAATTTTTACACTGCAGTCTTGGGACCGAGGGCTGCCTGTGAATTTAACTAATAACAATAATTATTTATAATTCTCAGGTTTATACATTTCAATAATTTTACAGTCATTTTAACATTTCAAAACTTGATTTCCTTCTCCCTCTTTCTGCAGTTCCTTAAATTTATTTTTAATATCTTCTGCATTTCCGTGTATTAACTTAATCTGTTCATTTATCCGTCTACTTTAAATATATACTCTTATGATACTGCAGGTTATTACAATAATCCTGCCAATGTTCTTATCTGTTTACAATTTATTTGTAAATATTCCATAAACCATTTCCATCCTTTTATAAAAAGTTTATCTTGATTTTTTATTTTTCTGGCAAGTTTCGCCATTAAGTTTCCCCTCCACTTTGAGGTCTTCTTTGCTTCACCTTTTAAGTTTTTGACTACAATGATTTTTATTATTGTTCCTTTATCAAGTTTAAACTTTTTTTAGAGACCTCATTTATGACACTTGCTTGAGACTAAGTAATTTGCCTACCCCATAATTACTAGGGGAGGGGGGAAGCGAGAGAGAAATGCTTATAAAATTCATAACTCATTGCCAATTATAATTATGGGGTTGTTAATTTCAGTCTTGTAGTTATTTTTAGTTATTATTTAGATAGGGCTGGGCGACAAAAAAACAAAAACAGAAAAACAAGGTAATCTCATCCAGCAGTGTAGTGGAATTGTGTTTAAATGTTAGCCTATGGTTCTGCTTCATAGCAGCACTTTAACACCATTAAACACTTTAAAAAGAAAAAGTTTCACCGGAATAGTAATAATAATAATAATAATAATAATAAACCATGTTCAACAAAAAGCAAAAAAACAAGGTAATCTCATTCAGCAGTGTAGTGGAATTGTGTTTAAATGTTAGCTTATGGTTCTGCTTCATAGCAGCACTTTAACACCATTAAACACTTTAAAAAGAAAAAAGAGCTTCACCGGAATAATAAGTATATTATTATTATAATAATAATAATAATAATAAACAACCCAATATAACAGCAGCAGCAACAACAACAAACTATGTTCGCGGTGGGGAGCTATAGTAATAATAACAATACTAATATAATCCTTTTTTGTGGGGGGGGGGGGGCTCTTTCTGGCTCCTGCCGGAAAACATTCCTACCCAGAGGCCTATGAAGTCGCCGTTTTATCTTCGCCTGTCTGTTTACCGCAACCGAGCAGCAGAGAGACGCCTCAACAGATGCGGCCGCGGCCTCCTCGGCGCTCAAGCCTCCCTTCTTCAAGCCCGGAAGAACTGAGGCCTCCTCTTCGGCCGTTTGAATTTGGCGGGTAACGCCCCGGGCTCGCGCACAGAAACACGCACGCCAGTCCGGCGTCTCGGATGACGTCACGCCCAATCAGCGGCCCGGCTCGCGTCTTTCTGCTCTGTTCCTCGTTCGCTCGCGCGAGCGTTTGCGTCTTGCCCAATCGGCTGCCGAGAAGCCTTTTGTTTTCTCGCTTACCTTCTCTCCTCCAACCCCCCACCCCCCCATTCGGTCCTTGAAGGTAACACGGATTTCTGTTGACCGCCCTCAGAATTAATTAAAAAAAACACACACACAAGTTAAAAAGAGTGGGCATTACGAGAGAAAGTGGGGGAAAGGGGTGGGAAAGAGCTCCGCTCTTTATTCTCCTGACGGAGCTGTGTTTATTCTACTCAGCTGCCTGGAGGGTTTCTTCCTCTGTTGCCTCTGGTGTCATGGCGGCGGGAACTCACGGCGTAGAGTGACGAAAAGGTCAAAGGAGAAAGAGCAGTGCTCAGCACTGAATTCCCTTCCTGTTTTCATTTATTTTATCTTCCACCTCGCGGGGAACAACAACAACAACAACAACAACAAAATAAATTAATAATAATTTTATTATTTATACCCTGCCGAACAACCTTGGGGAGCTTACAACACATAAGAAATTGTAAAACATTAGACATTAAAAAAAATCCTATACAGGGATGTCTTCTGAAAGTCAGATAGTAAGATAGGGGAGTGTGATCTCCTCTGATTTTTATATGAATATAATAGTTGCTGTAAGTGTGACTGTTAACCCTGGGAATGCCTTTTGGACCTCCTGTCTGGGTTTTTTGGGGGGAGGGGGGGCTTTCACCCCTTCCTTATTTAATTCGCACAACAACCCTGAGATGTAGATTAGGCTGAGAGGGGGTGACCGGCCCAAAGTCACCAAGTGAGTTTCATGGCCGAGCAGGGATTTGAGCTAGTCCAACACACTGAGCACCACACTATGCTGGCTCCCTGTCTACTTACCTGGGAAAAATATTCCAAATATTCCAAAACAAGGCTAGATTGAGGAGGCTACAGGCACAGGGTGTCACTGTTGTATTTATTCTGTGTCTATCCACTTGGCATTTGGGAAGACAGGCAAACTAATGCCAGTGTACTGGAAGAAGCAAAGATCAGTGTCGAAGCAATGATTCTTCAACATCAACCTCGTTGGACTGGTCATGTTGTGCGGATGCCTGATTATTGTCTTCCAAAGCAACTACTGTACTCTATTCCGAATTTAAAAAATGGAAAGTGTAATGCTGGTGGTCAACAAAAGAGGTTGAAAGACTCTCTCAAGGCAAATCTAAAAAAAGTAGTATAAACACTGACAACTGGGAAACACTGGCCTGCGAGTGCTCCAATTGGAAAACAGCCTTTACCAAAGGTGCCATGGACTTTGAAGACACCCAAACTCAGGGAGAAAGGGAGAAACATGCTAAGAGGAAGGCACGCTTGGCAAATCCACACCATGATCAACTCCCGCCCAGAAACCTATGTCCCCACTATGGAAGGACGTGTGGATCCAGAATTGGCCTCCACAGTCACCATGTTCATGGAAGACAATCTTACTCAACTACGAGTGATCGTCAAATAATTCACTCAGGGCCAGTTCATCTCTGGGAAATCTCTATGACTTCTTCTGGTGCCACTCCAATATAAGATTTGGAGCCACAGGGAACAACACCCTGTTGCATGTGTCTTGTCTGGAGGCGGTTGGAGGATGGATGGCGGCAAACAAATTAAGGTTGATTCCTGACAAGACAGAAGTCCTTTTCTTGGGGGACAGGGTGCGGGTAGGTGTGGGGGACTCCCTGGTCCTGAATGGGGCAACTGTGCCCCTGAAGGACCAGGTGCGCAGCCTGGGAGTCATTTTGGACTCAGAGTTGTCCATGGAGGTGCAGGTCAATTCTGTGTCCAGGGCAGCTGTCTACCAGCTCCATCTGGTATGCAGGCTGAGACCCTGCCTGCCCGCAGACTGTCTTGTCAGAGTGGTGCATGCTCTAGTCATCTCCCGCTTGAACTACTGCAATGCGCTCTACGTGGGGCTACCTTTGAAGGTGACCCGGAAACTGCAATTAATTCAGAATGCGGCAGCTTAGACTGGTGACTAGGAGCGGCCGCTGGGACCATATAACACCAGCCCTGAAACACCTACATTGGCTTCTAGTATGATTCCGAGCACAATTCAAAGTGTTGGTGCTGACCTTTAAAGCCCTAAATGGGCCTCAGCCCTGTATACCTGAAGAAATCTACAGGACTGGGGGGGGGGGGGGGGGGAGAGAGGAATCTGAACAATCAGTTTGTTTAGAAGCACCCTCAGCCAAGGGCAAGCAGCATATGTAGGTTTTGGGTTTTCTGGAATGAGAGCATGAAAATATGCTTAAATAGATATCATTGTTTCATTTCAAAGTTTTACTGAAATCAACATTGCAGAAGCTGAATTCCGGTGTTCTGTTGCAAGGTTTTATGGGATGCTATCTATTTGAAAAGATAAAGTGACGAGGAAATGGGACGGACAGGCAAAGGAATATTAGAGTTTAGCAAAGGAAGAAAGGATTTGCTGAAGAGAGTTGGTGCACTTGAGAATTATCTCAGCTCATCTCTTCCTCACCCTCTAAGACTGGGAATGGATTGTCTATGTTCAGCTCTGGCACATCCAGCAGATACTTGTTTTTATGGAAGGCTCCCATGTCTTTCTCTGCCATTCCTACTTCCCATATGGGAAAATCAGGAACCGTCTTTAACCAGTAGTCTTCCATGGGACTTTTTCCAGTGAACCACCACTCCTAGGAGAAATAAGGAAACAGGAACTGCTCAGAATGTTACGAGAGAGGGGGGGGGGCGGAGAGGAATCCATTCGTCTTTTTCCTGGTACTATCTCTGCCTGTCATGGGCTGCACACTAGAATCGTAACACAGTTGTGAAAGAGCCACGTTCTGGCCAGCACACCACTTTGGTTGGTGGGAAATGACAAGGAACATACCCGGTGCTATTTTTCTAGGGGAAGAGGTGTGGGAACTCACCATGAACTCCTTCCTTGCTGGAACTGAGTTCCAGCTGAAAAAAAGTTCTGAGCGTACCACATGGAAAAGAGCAAGCTGCACAAGATATGAAGCCACTCTGATGTTTAAAGGTAAAGGGACCCCTGATCATTAGGTCCAGTCGTGACCGACTCTGGGGTTGCGGCGCTCATCTCGCTTTATTGGCCGAGGGAGCCGGCGTACAACTTCCAGGTCATGTGGCCAGCATGACTAAGCCGCTAATGGCGAACCAGAGCAGCGCACGGAAATGCCGTTTACCTTCCCGCTGCAGCGGTACCTATTTATCTACTTGCACTTTGACATGCTTTCGAACTGCTAGGTTGGCAGGAGCAGGGACCGAGCAATGGGAGCTCACCCCGTCGCGGGGATTCGAACCGCCAACCTTCTGACCGGCAAGCCCTAGGCTCTGTGGTTTAACCCACAGCGCCACCCGTGTCCCTATTGTGTGCAATTGAGGTTTTTTTAAGTTGTTGCCTTTTTATTAAGAAATACAGATCAGTCAAAATTCCGCGCCAGCCATGCCATGCTGTATCTCGTCTAATATATCAAAAAGACACAAACCGTGAAGAATATTCAATCATATATATATGCATATGCAACCGGAGGAAATCTACTCCATACAACGTACAAATGTCTCAAAGGGTGCAAAGAGATTCAAAAGTGCAATGTCCGATATGCAACAAGTCCAATGTCATAAAGTGCTAAAGTCTCTCAGGAGTCCACGTCTGCTTCTCCTGATGGGCGGCTAGCTTGTATTATCCCCAATAATACAATGATAATAGAAACGATAATAGTGAATATATTATTTTATAAATATTATTATTATTATTATTATTATTATTATTATTATTTTATTTATTCCCCACCCATCTGGCTGGCTTTACCGGCCACTTTGGGCGGCTTACAACATGTTAGTCAGATACCCTGTTTCCCCTATTTTAAGACGTAGTCATAAAATAAGCCATAGCAGGATTTTTTCGCATTTGTGAAATATAAGCCGTACCCCGAAAATAAGCCATAGTGATAGGCGCAGTTCTGGAGGGCACCAAGGAAAAGGCTGGGCTGGGCTTACGTAATAAAAATAAGACATCCCCTCAAAATAAGCCATAGTGCGTTTTCTTGAGGGAAAAAATATATAAGACGGTGTCTTAAAATAAGGGAAACACGGTAGTTGTTTATTTCCTTGACATCTGAAGGGAGGGCATTCCACAGGGAGGGCGGCACTACCAAGAAGGCCCTCTGCCTGGTCCATCGTCCATTGTCCCTGAAGAAATATTTTTTACTGACTGGCGATCTCAAGACTTTACCTTGGTAATTTCCAGCCAGGATTGCTCCAAATGGTTTCCATACAGATTGCTGTCCTCGAATGCCTTCTCAAGGAAGCTTTGGCTGTTTTCATCCTGCCCAAGCATCAGTTGGACGTAGGCCTTCATATGGTAAACCCTAGAATAGTAGATGGGGCTTGTGGAGCACTGAGTCATTGCTTGTTCCAAATTCTAATGGGAGCAATAGGAGAATCATGCCAGGCAGTCAGAAGGATGACGAGGTTGAATAGGAGAAGAAGGGTGGGAAGCAAAGACAAAACACAACTTCTCCCTTTTTAGTTTGCACAACACAGGGAGACAAACTGCTGTCCAAACCATGGCTTGTGATGAGGCCCTTACCTCACTAAGGACAAACTGTAGCCAAGATTTGTTCTTGACTGCAGCTCAGGGTTAGCGAGGAGCAGGGTGGATTTGATTTAAATCACTAGTGTGAGAATGAATAAAACAGGATGTGTCTCGAACTCAGTGAAAGTTCAGGGTGCCACGTCAGCTAGCCAGAGTCAAGATAAGGAAGTTAAGTCAAGACTGCCTAATAAGGTAAAAACAAGAATAGAGAGCGTAGATTGGTAACTGTTTTGGCAATGTGTATGTTTTCTATAGGTAGATTGTAAGCCAAGCCTCTAACGAGGGGCGGCAGCTATAGGGTTATAAGCTTTGGCTCATGCTCAAACCAGCGCCCTTTTCTCCACACATACTTGGATGAGGGGGCCCGCCTTTGCAAACGCGACAATCAATAAAGGAAAGGTTAGACCTTATTTCGGTGTCTCCTTGTCTAATTACGTAACCACGTAATAGGTAACTTCTCACACTAGTCAGTAAGGCTTGATTTAAATCACTAGTCAGTAAGGCTTGATTTAAATATTTTTTTTACAGAAAGACTCATTCTTGCTGGTATAATCTTAATATTTACAACCATATGAAGGTTTCATTTTTGGAATAATAAATTTTCAGGGTAGTTTTTACAGTTATATCAAAAATTACTGATTTGGTTATACTACTAGAAATACATAGACAGATAATTATGAAATTATGGTGAGGTTTAATAAGTTAACTGTTTATATTTGGACTTTTCTGCTGTACTTTATTGGAAGGAGAAAAATAATTTCCTTAATAACCATTTAAACAATTTATTTAACTAAAACAATAACATGATATCCATGTTTGTTAACTGATGTGGTTAAACATTTTAAAAAAAAAACTTAGACTAAGTTTTAGCACACTTGATAAACTTAAACAAATCCTTATTTCCTGATGAATAGCCTTTGGACTACAACGTAACTTAAATAGAAGACTATATTTAGAAAGATTTTTCCTCCAAAAGCATTTTATTTTAAAAATCCGATTTTTTTTATTTTTTTAAAAAAATCATTTATTTTTACCCACCCTGGCGAGGAGATAGCGTAACCGCAGGTCACAGCTCAGGTAATAAACCTCGGCTTAGCTCTGGTGAGGAGCAAAAAGACCCAAGGAGAAGCAACATAGCCAATCGCAGAATCAGCTATTTGGTGGCCATTATCTTGTATTTAATGTGTTGCAAAAGTGTAGTCTCAAGAGGCTAAGGGAGACAATACGTGCTGTGACTCCTATCTTTTGGCGCACTGTAGGGGACTCTTAATTTTGGTACTTGAGACAGAGGAAATTTCCAGAGCCCACCTCCAAGCCCCTTACTTTTGTGATCTTGTTGCACATCTCATGAGCCTTCCCGGGCCTTTCCTCGATATATTTTCTCAGCAGCAGAGCCTCACACTCCACAAACTTGCAGTATCCATGGTTAGCATAAAGCGAAGCACTCGTTCTCCTCACCAACCTTCTCGCCTGTTCAAACAGCTCCATAAAGTCATCCCACTCTTGAATTCTGCCGCACCTGTAAGATGGAGCAATGTCAGTTACAGGTCAAGAGGAAAGTCCTCTTTCTAAAACTGTAGACTCTAAGCTCCAATTTCCAGCACAAAAGGGCAATAGATCTAAAATGCTGTCAGAGGTGGATTTAGGGCAACGCGACCAGATTCCCCACAAAGGGTTCAGGGGCCAAGTGGACGCCTTCCCGCCATCTTCCCAAAGGCCAGTAAGCACTTGCTTTGGGAAGGGGGCTACAGCGCGAGGGTGCTGATGTGTCCTAGAATCCTCCCTCCTGCTTCCCAAAGTCTTGTATGTGCCTGCCCAGCTTAGGGAAGGAGCTGGGAGAGCTCTAAGACCCTCCTAGAGCCCCTGCACCTCCTACCCAAAGCCCAGCGCCCTGTCTACTGTGCTTTGGGGAGGCAGTGGATAAGGAGCACGTCAGATTTTGGCCTTGCAGAGGGTGCCCTATTACCAAGGTCCACCTGTGATATTTCTAGGGTTGCAAGAGCCTCGCATTATCTTCAAGTACATCTGTGCAACCGAAAAGCCCAACCTCAAACACTGCCCCCTCCAAACAGAGTGGCAAATAAACATAGAACTGTATTCCCCCTAGAATAAATGGCTAAATACATGGAAATGAGTGTGTGTTGCTTAAATATTTTTCGGCCTTTTTCGCCCACGACATTTTGAGGCAAGTGATGCAGGGACACCATCTACGGGGGCAGCCCCTCCCCATTCTTTCTCTCTCTCTAATTTTTATTAGATTTTCTGTTTTGCAATTTAAAAAAACTCGTTTTACATCTTTAAAATATCAATGACTTCCCTTCTTCTCTTTCCATGGTATTTTGCATATCATAAATCCCTGCATATTTTACAAAAACTATACCATTCAGTATTCCATTACTGCATCCATCAAAACTTATTTACACTGTTGAATTTATCTTAATGCTGCCAACGTTTCCAGGTGTACATAATTTCCCCCCATATAGTCAATAAACGTTTTCCAATCTTCTCTAAACGTATGTTCTTCTCGTTCTCTTATTCTATATGTTAGGTCCGCAAGCTGCGCATATTCCATCAGTTTAAGTTGCCATTCTTCTTTAGTTGGGACCTTGCTCATTTTCCATTTTGGGGCTAACAAAACATGGACCACAGTAGTAGCATACATAAATAACATTTTCTGACACCTGGGAATTTCAGTCTGAATTATCCCCAACAGAAAGGACTCTTTTGGGGTTTTCTTTGAAAAGTACTTTTAAACATCCCTCCCAATTCATTATGGATTATCTCCCAATACTCTTTTACCCTTTTACAAGTCCACCACATGCAGTCTTAATGTTGAGATGAGAAACACCGAGTGCTAAACTTTACCAAATCGCCAGAGAAGAATACAGGCCAAGCATGATGCTGTTTTGAGACATAAGGATGCAGTTCATTTGATTGTTCAAAACAAAGTCCAGGCAGTAGTCAAAGGACTTAAATGCAAAACCTGAAAAAGGAAAGACACCTGTAAACAGCCAGCCTGCCTCTGATCATAGCCCAAGTCTGAGATTACCAAACGCCCAAAAGTTATGGCAAATGAACTGGAAGACAACTAGTTTGGAGAAGGACTAAGCTGGACTGCTCACTGATTGTTGATGGCTTCCCATGGGAGCTAACAGTATGTATTGATTATCAGTAATTGTGGGGTGTGATACATAGATAGCAGTCAAGTACAACATTCCTAGAGTGGACATGAAAGGGGATGTTTGCTCTAGTCAGTAGAAAACTTCCTGTTTCCTCCTGAGCTAGGACAAACTTCTTCTGCATGTGACTAGAGGTGGGCGTGACCTTACCTGCCCAGGTAACAAAAGGGCAAGGCAGTCACCACTCTCTCTCTCTCTTCTCCATTTTGCTTTCACCATGTGAGCAGCAGTGACTGCCTGTCTGCAGTCACTGGGACTAACCCCCATATGGGGTAGTTCCACGTGTATATACTTTGTAACCGAAGTCTGCCTTCGGGGATCCATCTGTGAACTGAATGTGTGAGTAAACTTCTTTTATAATACTTTACACAAGATTGTGTCGTGTCTATTCTTTTTAAGGGGAAGATAAGGGGATTACTAGGAATCCTATATTGAGAAGCTTAAATAAACTTGCAACAAGCAAACCGCTGTGTGTTTAAGAGGGGAATGTACTCTGCTAAGTAAAGGGACTTGCTAATTTAGGAAATATATTATTAAACAATATATCCTCTCCTGCTTCCCTGAACATTCCCACAGTAATTGCAATGTTTGGAGCATGCCTACCTGCTGACCTGTGGCCCCTTCTCACAGGTGTGTATGTTTGTTGCAATGGCTAAATTGTATATTTTAAAAGAAAATATTTATTTGGTTTTTCAAATTAAAGTTTTACAATCACATATCCAACATACATCATAAAAACAAGATTCCATAGAATCTCCTGGACTTCCCTCCTCCCCTTTGTGGATCCTATTGTTAGTCTGCACCTTTTATAATAATCCAAATCTTTTTACATCTCCATTATATCCAAAATTCACCATTAAACTACAAGTGTTATTCCAATCCACAATGGCTAAATTGTATATTGCAGGGTGTGCAGTCTTCTGGTTTAATGGGAGAACACACACATTTTTGGCTCGAACGGGTCACACAAAAACGTATGGAATATGCAGAAATGGCGAAACATGCCAGAAAAATAAGAAATCAAGATAACAAACTTTTTCTAAAAGAATACAAACAAATAAGATAAACAGATAAGAACATTGGCAGGATTGTTGTAATAACCTGCAGTTTCATAAGGGTATATATTTAAAGCAGATAAATAAATGAACAAATTAAGGTTAATTTGGATATGCAGAAAATAAATTTAAGGAACCGCAGAAAGAGGGGGAAGGAAGTCAATATACTCGGAGTCAAGTGTGAATTTCATGCTCTTTATTCAGCTCATACGGTAGTAGCAATGAATCTTTTCCCAAAACGTCTGCTATATATACATTATTTACACAATGGGCCCCACGTGATTGGCTAATTCCAGGCTACTCCTGTAGGCCAATCAGGTTGCGGATTCACTTCCTCCAGGAGCCTGATTGGCTGCTCCTGCAGGCCAATCAGGTCACTGATTAACTTCCACCTGGAGCTGGATTGGGTGGCTCCTGCGGACCAATCAGACTGCTGCATTCTGGATCCTATCGTTCTAGGATTCAGCTCAGTACATAACATCCTTGTTTCTCAGAAGTCACCCGCAGTGCTATTTTTCTAGAAAAAGCCCTGGCATTCCAGCCACATTGTGATAAGCGCACAGTTCTTACCAGCATAAAGCATGAGATCGAGACAGCCAGTCACAAAACAGGCCTGCCCAATGACATTATCATCTCGAGTGGATAACTCCTCCAGACAGCTCAGCACATACACAGAGTCCTGGTATCTAGAGAGAAGCACAAGGTGGGGGGGGGAGTCTTTTTCTGACCATCATACTAGGCAGTCGCTGACTTATCATAGCTGTGCGCTTCATGTAGGCTTTCCAAACTGTTTGTTGCCCAAAGCGTTTTTTTTGTGAGAATGCAAAAGCTGTGTGGTCCTCCTTGCAATGCCATTCACAAGAAATAGCATGTGAGGGGCTTAAAGGTGACTTGAACCCAGTGCCGGCTTTACGTATAAGCTAAACAAGCTATAGCTTAGGGCCCCAAAAAATTTAAAGGGAAAAAAAACCCACTACCGGTAGATGTACATTTCCAAAATATAAGATAACAAACAAATAAAATAATACCTACATACAGCAACAGTGTTTTGTGTTGTGTAGGCTCCTATGATGTAAGTACCGTATATACTCGAGTATAAGTCGACCCGAATATAAGCCGAGGCACCAATTTTACCACAAAAAACCTGGGAAAGCTTCATAGGAGCCACTGCCTGCCTCACTCGAGTATAAGCCGAGGGCGGCTTTTTTCAGCACAAAAAATGTGCTGAAAAACTAGGCTTATACTCGAGTATATAGGGGTAATGGGCCCCGCCTGCTAGCCTGCTCCCTAAAATATCACTGGTTTGCTCATTTCTATATTCAGTGGTACCTTGGTTCTCCAACTTAATCCTATTTGTTATGTGCAAATGGCTATTAGGTCCATAAAGTGAGTGTTCGGGTTTGCAAACTATTTTTGGAAGCAGAACATCCGACGGGGCTTCCGATTGGCTGCAGGAGCTTCCTGCAGCCAACCAGATGCCACGCTTTGGTTTTCAAACGTTTTGGAAGTCGAACGGACTTCCGGAATGGATTCCGTTCGACTTCCAAGGTACGGCTGTATATTGCTTGCTGTTTAGAATAAAATCTTTAATCTTCTCACTCACTCGTGTTTTATATTACTTCTGAATCTCATTTTAAAAGAACCACCTTACATTTGGCAAAACATTTAGTCAACAGTGGGAGATGCATTAGGCAAAGTACCTTGTCCTGAGAAAAAGAGCGTTGAAAAGGTCGTTGAGAGCAATGTAGTCGAGTTTGGGCTTCTTCAGTTGCACACACAGCTCGTGCGCCCGGTAACCTGAAAAGAACGCAATGCATAAAATTCAATTCAATTACCGGTATTCCTTTATTCGACCGATAGTCAGAAAAACATCAATAAAAACATCGAAAAGATACACAAATAAAAACACGGGCAGCACTATTAACATTGTACAGGTAAACCCACAATCGATTTTACGCTTCTGACACTTAAGCTCCAGGAAGAGGAATTTAGCCACCGATAAGGCTATTTTCCCTGAGGGCTTGTTCAGCAGATATGCAACCTGCCTTTCTCTTGATCGAAAACTAAGATGGAATAAATATGGGGCTATGAGATATTGCCTTAGCTCAGCATAAAAGGGGCAACTCAGTAGGATATGTTCCGTAGATTCTACCTCTCCTAGATCACAATGGCATGTTCTCTGACTATATGGAACTCCTCTGAATCCCCACCTTAATACCGCTGAGTCAAGAACATTCAGCCTGGCCGCAGTGAGAAGTCTACGATATTCCAGATATTTAATATCTACAAGATAGCGGGCTGGTACGGCCTGGTACACCTGCTCCCCCAGAAACATCCCAGGTTTCACGCGGGCTATGTCTTCTTGTCTGGCGATGTCCCCCAGTCTCTGAGCGATCACCACTTTGGCCTGACTATATGTCATAGACTCTATATAAAGGGAGGACAGTCCACACTTCTGCACTTCCTCTAACACCTCCCCTTCCCATGGTGATTTGAAATATTCCTTCAGTATCAGGGGGGCCAAACCCACCGGTCTGAAGCATAGTTTAAGCCATAGCCATAATTTCGCTTTCAGGGCCACATACCTAAAGGCTTGACAACCAGTCTCTATTCTCATGACCGCACCCGCAACAGAAGGGGGGATCCTGAGGACGGCCCTGAGAAATTGCGATTGAATCGATTCCAATCTGATAAAATCCCTGCATGAACCCAAGGCAATACCCACCAGTAGTAGTGGGAGGCCTCCACCTGGAAGAGTCTCAAGGCCACTTCCACTGTCTAAAAAATTGCCACTCTTTCGATCCCAACAGTCACATTTGGGAGCCGGCCGGCCGGCTGACTTACCAAGCTGGACAGCTAAAGGCAAGTTCCCCAAGCAGAGCTTCATGTAGGCTAGTGACATTGCAAGCTTGGCTATGATTAAGAGCTCTTCTCCAACAACTCGAAGGTGTGTGCTGCGTTGGATAGCCATTAACTCATATTTCATCCATTCATGCTGGCAGCCCATCAGCTGACAGCAGAGTGCGAATTCCATGTAGGAGGAGATTATCTATGGCGATGCAAACAAGAAGACAAGTGAGCTCTCGATCAGAGAGCACTTGAAATGGATTTAAGGAAACACCTTGATAGATCAGAAGCCCTCTGAATTTATGCTGTTCTTCCCTTGACCCTTCTCATTCTGACTTCCACCCCAGTGAGAGGGCCAAGGGGGGAGTCAGTGGCTCTGGTGGGTGGGTAACATTTGTCTGGAGCTCGTGAGGTGCACTAAATGCAAACACATACACATATGCTTCTGGTGGCTGGGCAGCTGGTGCCCCTCCCTGGACTTGTTCTCTGAGCTGGACTGTTGGTAAGGTAAAGGTAAATGACCCCTGGATGGTTAAGTCCAGTCAAAGGCAACTATGGGGTTGCGGACTTGTTCCCTGGACTTGAAGTTCCCTGAACCGTTCATCTCGCTTTCAGGCCGAGGGAGCCGGCGTATGTCCGCAGACATGTGGCCAGCAGGACTAAACCGCTTCTGGTGGAACGGGACACCGTGACGGAAACCAGAGCGCACGGAAACACCGTTTACCTTCCCATCGCACCAGCACCTATTTATCTACTTGCACTGGCGTGCTTTCGAACTGCAAGGTTGGCAGGAGCTGGGACAGAGCAACGGGAGCTCACCCCATCGGGGGGATTCGAACCGCTGACCAAGAGGCTCAGTGCTTTAGCCCCACCCATGCCAGGACTGTTGGAGCAATGGATGGCAACGTCTACACTCCAAAATCCAGTCCCCTCATCTGACGGTGTAGCACAGACCTCTCCCCATCTTCCAGCTCTGGCACAAAACCCCACATATCTCTATCCCCTTCCCCCGCATCGGCCTCCTGCCCCCCCCCAGCTAACCAGCTAATCCTGCCACTCCTCGGAGCCCTGCTATTCCCTAACATTTAGAGGTGATAAGCCTACTTCTGAATGATGCAGTCGGTGTGACCTTATTTGACTAGAGGGTGCATTACTAGAGGTGTGTCCTTGTTTTGGTCTCTAATTGGCCAGGAGGCTTTCCCCTCTTTTAGACAGCTTAGATTTTGCTATGCTGGTCCTTACAGTGGAACCTCGACTTACAAATTTAATGCGTTCCGAAAGCACACTCGTAAGTCGAAAATTTCGTAAGTCGAAAAACGGCATTCCCATAGGAATGCATTGGAAACGTAAGTCGAAAAATTCGTAAGAAAACCCTATGTAAACCGTAAGTCGAGTAAACCGCATCTAAAATCCAAGCGGATTTCCTTTCGGAAGTCGAAAAATTCGTAAGTCAAGTACTTCGTAAGTCAAGGTTCCACTGTACTTCCATATCGACCAGGTCTGATCATTGCAATGCCCTCTAAAGTGAGCTGCCAATGAAGATGACTTGGAAGTTGCAGTCAGTACCAAGTGCTGCTCACGGGCAAATTTCCCCGTGAAAGAGCAGCCGGCAAAAAGTCAGGAGCAAAAACGTTCTGTACCTGGGACTCGTCTTGAGATTCCTCTGCACAGTTCACATTCATGAGAGCTGCTAAGCGGGATAACTTTTTGCTGGTGGTGGCAAGATCTAAGCTGAAGAGTTGCCACAGCAGGGACAGGCAGTGCCCTTGCTGGTAGAGAACAGCTAGTTTCTTCTCCCTGCTATAAAAGATACCATAGGAGTGCAGGGGATCAGAAAGCCTCAGGCTACCCACTCTCCTCACAATCCCCCTATCTTTGAGATAATCCAGGAAGTTCCAATTTACTGGTGCAATAAGTCCGCTTGCCTCTTTTGGTCACAGGGCGACAGAGGCTCACCTGGTACCCCAACAAGAGAGCCATGGCCTCAGTGCCCCTTCTTGATGGCCTCCACCGTAAGGTTACCAGACGTCCCCGTTTCTACAAATCAGCCCCCATACAAAATCCATTGAAGTTGAAAAGTGTCCCTGGATTCATTGGGAAAAAAATCTGGTAACCTTACTCCACCGCCTATCAGGAGCCGGATCCTAGCCTGCACCCCGCTTTGGCGAATGGGGATGCAGGCTCGGACATGGGCTGTGCCAGGGGGTGGAGCTGGCAGAGCAGGAAGGCTTCCCTCAGGTCCGCCCCCTGGCCATTTAAATCAGCGTTTTTCAACCGGTGTGCCGCGGCACACAAGTGTGCCGTGAGACACCAGCTGCTGTGCTGCGAGAAAACCGTGGTTCGGGACCCCACTGCAGCTGCAGAAGCGCAGAAACCCACCGCCGACCTACCGCGCATGCGCCAGCTTGGAGCTCCCCTCCGATTCCGATTGGTTGCCAGGGACCAATAGGAAGACAGAGGAAGGAGACGCAAGGGCTGCCGGTAGCCGCCGCCATTTTTGTGTTGGGCACACCAGGAGAAGCCGCCTCCGCTCGCCCATGAGCACCGCGGCTCCGGAGCGCCGCCGCTCTGGCAGGGGGCAGCCGGCTGCAGGAGCGCACCCGGCGGAGGCAGCAGCATGTGGACCCCGGCGGAGGATGAAAAATACGGCATGGGTAGGTGCCGCCGGGGCACTTCTGCTTCGGCCCCCGATCCTCCTCTTCCTTACTACCCCCCCATGAGCCGCCGCCATTTTGTGGGTGCTGTGCCGCGAGATTTTTTTCATGCAGACAGGTGTTCCGTTGCCCAGAAAAGGTTGAGAAACACTGATTTAAATAGCCCTCACCCGGGGCCCTGCCTACTTTCCTCCGTTGGGTTCCCCCGCCCGCCCACCCTAGGTTTAAGCTGTTAGTCAAGGACTTTGCTGTGGCTACAGCAGTCGGCCAGGTAGGAATTTGTCCACCGGGCTAATTGGCTCTGACCTGGTGGTTTTGCCTACCTCATAGCAACCGTCACAGCTGGTTGGGCATTGGTGCAATCCTTTGCCTTGGGTGGAAAGGAGGTTGTAGTCTCCACCTGCCCCTCCAAATGCTGGGGTATCCCATTAAAGGGATCCGGGGGGGAGTGGACATGTCCGCGTGCCCAGGTGGGGCCAGGGGCGAAGGCACTCCCCCAAACAGCAGTCCCTCTGGGGGTCACCCTATTTGATGTAAGTCTTAGGAACAGGAACCCCCCACCTGGATTGACCTATGCATCATAGCCAATGGGACAGGTTGGAGTTACGAGGGTGCAAGCTGACCTGTCTTGCACCAGGTGATGTGGGAGCACAGACATAGGTTCAGATGCAGAGAAAAAGGTACAGTGGTACCTCCGGTTGCGGATGGGATCCGTTCCAGAGCTTCCAGAGGGACCGCTTGTGCACATGCATGCGCGGCGGCAGACCGCTTCTGCGCACGGCGTGGTAGAGTGCTTCTGCGCCTGCGCGTGCGGTGAAACACTTCCGGCTTTGCCACTTTCGCAACCCGAAGTTTACATTACCCGAGGGTAGCATAAGCCGAGGTGCTACTGTATTTCTCATCCTCTCTAAGAAGATGAGGAACAATTGTCCATCCTATGCACAGTGACTGGGATAAAATCCAATCCAACACCTTACTCTAAGGTAGATCTCAGCTAAGTATATTATGAGAAAAATTTTTGGCCCAAGCAGCAGTAGAGCAGAACAATATGCTGCCTAGAGGGGGACAGAGTTGGAACAATTCCTCAACTTGAGAAGCTTCCTACTTGTGAGAAGGATGTGTGGCCTCCTCGGGAGTAAGCATCCACAAACACCGTCTACTAAACTAATTGCTTTATTTGCAGCATTAAGCAGTTCAGACGTTACAGCTATGCATCCGACCCCTCCGAGTCAGATCCCTGAAGTGCAAATTTGCGGCTCCGCCCCCAACATAGGAGCTTCGGGAATCCGAGGCGCCGCCTCTCCTTTTTCCTTTTCCGTGCCCTCGACTTGGGCGGGTCGGCGCCTGCCCCTTCCCTTTCACTTTCATCATCCACGCTGGTGGTGTCTGATGCTCTGGCAGGCTCTCTCAGCCCCAACTCCTCCCCGGTCTCCATGTTCTGATCCCTTCCCATTGGCTGTGCTAGAGCCCTGGTTGGGGCTTCCTCCCATTGCTTCATTATCGCCTCTGGCGTCAGCAGGGGCTGTGCCTGTTCCTGATCCCAGACCCTCAATAACTCTTCAGGCATTAGCTGAGCCCTGTCTAGGTCAGCTGTTTCCTCTGGCGCTGCTTCGGAACCCGGCCAGCCCCTGACACTACTCATAGCTGTCAACCCTCCCTTTTCTTGCAGGAAACTCCCTTATTCCAATGCCGTTTCCCGCTGCTATCCCGGATTGTTAAAGGAAGCATTGTTAAATTTCCCGGATTTCAAAGGAAGCAGCTCCTCTCCCTTCCTGCCGGCCAGGGAGGCTCCTCAGCTGCGTTGCTCGGCTGCCAATAAGGAGTCTCAGACCGACTGGGGGCGGAGCTTGCATGCCTTGTGCAGCCAGACCCTCACGCCCAACCAGACCGACAGCCTGCCTGCTGTCTACGCGCTCGCTCTTTCGCTCACCCGTTCGCACGCAGCCTCTGGAGCGCAGGGTGGCGAGGCTACTTGGTGCCATTGCACTGCCCTCGCGGCATCCCTTATTTTCAAATCCGAAAGTTGACAGCTATGTTCCTACTAGAGGCTTGACAGGCACCCAAGTATAGGTTACTTGAGATCTCAACGGTGGACCTGTTGGTCCACAATACGCCTTTCAATTCTATAACTCAGCAGCACATCCACTCTACCTTCTAAAAACAATTTGCCAGAATCACCATACCCATTGGACATTTGCCAAGAAACCTGCTTCTTCTGATGAGACAAGTGTTTGGAAGTTTCCACCATGGACTTGAAAAAGGCTCCCACAATGTTCCCTGGGAAGCGTCTCTTCAATGAACTCAAAGCCTTCTTCAGCAGTTTTTTTGCCAAATTGATTTGACCCATGTTGTAAGAGACCTACAGAGATGTGCGGGAGACAGCAATGCAATGGTTATTGGCGAGTCCTTTAGTATCACCTGATAACTTCGCTTCTCGCAGAAGGCCCTCGGAGCTGGACCTCAGTGTCCGGGCTGAACAATGTGGGTGGGGATGCTTCTTCAGGTATACTGGGCCGAGGCCATTTAGGGCTTTAAAGGTCAGCACTTTGAACTGTGCTTGGAAACGTACTGGGAGCCAATGTAGGTCTTTCAGGACCAGTGTTATATAGTCCCAGTGGTTTCTCCCAGTCACCTGCCTAGCTGCCACATTCTGGATTACTTGTAGTTTATGGATCACCTTCAGAGGTAGCCCCACGTAGAACGTGTTGCAGTAGCCCAAGCGAGAGATAACCAGAGCATGCACCACTCTGGCGAGACAGTCCGCAGGCAGGTAGGGTCTTAGCCTGCATACCAGATGGAGCTGGTAGACAGCTGCCCTGGACACAGAATTAACCTGCACCTCCATGGACAGCTGTGCGTCCAAAATGACTCCCAGGCTGCGCACCTGGTCCTTCAGGGGCACAGTTACCCCATTCAGGACCAGGGAATCCCCCACACCCGCCCGCCCCCTGTCCCCCAAAAACAGTACAGTGGTACCTCAGGTTACATACGCTTCAGGTTACATACTCCGCTAACCCAGAAATAATGCTTCAGGTTAAGAACTTTGCTTCAGGATAAGAACAGAAATTGTGCTCTGGCGGCGCAGCGGCAGCAGCGTGAGGCCCCATTAGCTAAAGTAGTGCTTCAGGTTAAGAACAGTTTCAGGTTAAGAACGGACCTCCGGAACGAATTAAGTACTTAACTAGAGGTACCACTGTACTTCTGTCTTCTGTCAGAATTCAACCTTACTTCTGTCAGATCCAACCTCAATTTGATAGCTGCCATCCATCCTCCAACCGCCTCCAGACACTCACACAGGACCTTCACCGCCTTCACTGGCCTCCCCCTGAATCCCAGACACCTTGTTTAATGCATGGACCTGCAAGAGAGCCTCCTGGGCCCATCTTTTCGTGGGGGTGGGCTGATATGGGGCAAGGAGTATTGCATTTGTGCAGCAAGACTCCAACGGAAATAATGTTTGGCCATGATCATCCATGTTGCCTACGCAGCGATTGTGAGGGGCTGCTGCAAGAAGCAGAGTGAAGTTGCTCATAAAAGTGAACACCACTACTTAATTTTTGCAAACAAAATCGTGGGGTGTCCAGCAGCTCTGCTCACCACACAACAGCAACGACTTCTGTAGGAACTATTGTAGCCAGTTTTCCCAGAGGGGGTGAGAAAAAGAAGGAGCTTATTCAAGGGGTGGGAGCTGAAGGTTATCCCAGTGTGGGATGCCCAAGAGATGGGTTACCCTCAATCCCACCATGAGGGATAGATCAGTTGGTGGAGCACATGACTCTTAATCTCTGGGTCGTGGGTTCGAGCCCTGCATTGGACAAACTATTCCTGCACTGCAGAGAGTTGGACTAGATGATCCCCTTGGCCCCTTCCAACTCTACAATTCTATGATTCTGTTATCTGATTTTGCCATTGCAGGGTCTTTTTCCTGCCTCCATGTGAATTAGTGGCTCCATTAGTTCCTGTGGGGGTGGAGAAACAGCTTGTGGGAGGAGCAAAAAGGTTAAGCCACCCCCATCATTCTGCCCGGACACTGAGGTCCGGTGCCGAGGGCCTTCTGGCGGTTCCCTCACTACGAGAAGCCAAGTTACAGGGAACCAGGCAGAGGGCCTTCTCGGTAGTGGCACCCGCCCTGTGGAACGCCCTCTCTTCAGATGTCAAAGAGAACAACAACTACCAGACCTTTAGAAGACATCTGAAGGCAGCCATGTTTAGGCTTTTAATGTTTAATAGATTATTGTATTTTAATGTTTTGTTGGAAGCCGCTCAGAGTGGCTGGGGAAACCCAGCCAGATGGGCAGGGTATAAATGTCACCCTCACCGGTCATCCACAGGGCGGTAGCTTTCTGCCCATATTGTCCAGTATTAACCAATTTGATTTTTAAGAATTGAGAAGGTTGCTATTTTTAAAACCCTTCACTGCTTAATGAATAGTAATTTCAATTTTAACAAATAACTGGAGTGGAATTTACATCTCGGCCTGCCCAAGACTTCTGACTGAGCAACTGGGTAGGAAATGATGGATTGATTTAAAAATAGAAATGTGGGGAAAGGGGTCATACTTGAGAAGAAAGGGAAGCCCCATAGCTCTAGCCCTCAGGCCATCACCAAGTGATAAGGTGCACATTGTTAGTTCTGCATGCCGACCAACCATTAAAAACTAATAGAATAGAATAAAGTGTGTGTTTGTGCATGTGTGTAAGATCTATTAAAGCCATACAAATAAATGCAATTTAAAAAGCACAGCATCAGCCCCCTCCTTAAAAGCAGTCAGCTCCCAAAAGACTGTTGGAAGAAGGAGGTCTTCGCCAGCTGGTGAAGCGACAACAAGGAAGGGACCAGTCGGGCATCTCTAGGGAGGGAGTTCAAGAGACTGGGAGTAGCCACCGAGAAGGCCCCCCTCCCAGGGTGCGTGTGAGGGTGGCAGGACCAAAAGACAGGTCTCCCCTGAAGATCTCGGAGCCCAGGGAGGTTCCTACGGAGGAATACAGTCTTCCAGAAAGCCTGGACCCAAGCCATGTAGGGCTTCGTACTTTGAAATCTCCACCCTCCCTGTATCAACCAAATCCAGCAGGTCCTCTTACCTCTCCCTTGAGGCTGTGCAATACTGACTCTTCAAAGAAGCTAATGTTTCGTTGCTTGGGACTCATAGATTTCAGCAGGAGGTCTGCTGTGTTCAGATATGTAAAAGCCTCAAAGAAGGACAACACAGAATAGAATATTTAGAATAGAATAGAATAGAATATATTTATTGTCATTGTCCCCTTCGGGAACAACGAAATTACTTGGCTGCTCCATCCACCCAGATAGGGCACTCCACGCAAAGACAAAACAACTACAAAAACACTGATTAAA
This sequence comes from Darevskia nairensis, assembly GCA_034642065.1. Lineage (NCBI taxonomy): Eukaryota > Metazoa > Chordata > Lepidosauria > Squamata > Lacertidae > Darevskia > Darevskia nairensis. The sequence continues at coordinate 1,792,065 of JAWWNI010000964.1, forward strand.
ACCATACAGTGATAAAACATAACAGGTAAGATTAGATGACTTCAAAGTCCAGGCTTCCCATTCAAGGCCGCAATCGCTCTGGAGAAGAAGCTGTTTCTAAGACAGCTTGTTCTTGTTGTCATCGTCCTGTATCTCCGTCCTGATGGCAAAAGTTCAAAGAGACGGTGACCAGGATGCGATGGATCTTTCACTATGTCCAGTGCCTTTCTGTGGCACCTCATGGCATAAATCTGCTCTAAGGTGGAGAGCGAGCAGCCAACAATGCTCTCTGCTGCCTTAACAACTCTGCACAACCCCATCCTGTCCTTGGTAGTACAGCTTCCGTACCACACACATAAGCCATAAGTGAGCACGCTCTCAATGGCACAGTGATAGAAGGCAAGCAGCAGCTTTTGTGGAAGATGGTTTTTCCTTAGAACTCTCAGGAAGTACAGTCTCTGCTGCGCCTTCTTCACAAGCCCCCTTATGTTTGCACTCCAGGACAGATCCTCCTGTAATTCAATTTACTTCCTTGATCCCTGTTTACACCCACCCCTTGCCCATATTCCAGTGCATCTGGGGTTGAGCTCAGTGCACACACTCTCCATTCATCAGAGGAGTACAGGGAAATGGGCGAGGGGGCAAGATTTTCTCCTTGCCTTCCTGACAGGTCCGCTCACCCCTCTTAGTGCGGCGGCATTGCGGAATGGCAGAGGATTCACTGGAGCCCCAAAGAGGGAACTGGAACTTCCGTGCCCTTCCTGATAGGCGGCAGGGGCTTATGCTCCCACTGCCTATCCGAAACCAGATCCTAGCCTGCATCCTGCTTTGGCGAATGGGGCTGCAGGCTGAGATTTGGGCTGTGCCAGGGGGCAGAGCCGACGGAGCGAGTGGGCTTCCCTTGGGTCTGCCCCTTGCCCATTTAGTAAATAAACCCCTGTGATGCAAAATGTGAATCAGCAATATCAAAGGCAACACAATGACCAGAAACAAATACAATATTAAAAACCTTATGAAATGAAGCAGTGACTACATAATTGCATGAGCACTATTCCAGAGTATTTTTCATTTTCATGTATATTATATCTATTCGGGGAAAAGATTGGTTAATGAAAAAATTACATATCTTTCTACTAACAAGTGTTGAACTCATTCGCTGATGAAGAATTTAACGAAACAGTAGTTGTTATCCGGAAACACTGTTCAGAGATGGACATCAGAATTGGACATTTGCTGATTATACAAAGCTTCACAGCTTGTTCTTCGCCGGGTAAAGTCTGGCATCGTGATTCATTTAAGGACTTTCATTGACTTTCAGAGACTTCAGTTTGTTAGTTTTGATGTTTAGAAACTTTTCATATTGTATTTGTTCCTTGCCCATTTAAGCAGCCTACACCTGGGGCACTGCCTGTTTGTTCCTTCGCCAGGTACCCCTACCAACCCAGCCACCCTCGGTTTAAGCTGATAGTCATTGATTTTGCTGTGGCTACAGTCATCGCCACTTTATAGAGCCGGGTAGGAATTTGCCCACTTAGCTAATTGGCTTTGACCCAGTTGTTTTGCCTACCTCACAACTGATTGGGCATTGGGGCAACCCTTTGTTTTGGATGGAGGGGAGGTTGTAGTCTCCGCTTGCCCCTCCAAACACTGGGGTATCCCGTTAAATGAATCTGGAGGGAGTGGACGGTACTCCCTCAGACAGCGGTCCCTGCAGGGGTCACCCTATTGGCATAGCTGTCAACTTTCGGATTTGAAAATAAGGGATTTTTTCCAGACTTTCGGATTTGAAAATAAGGGATGCCGCGAGGGTGGTGCAATGGCACCAAGTAGCCTCGCCACCCTGCGCTCCAGAGGCTGCGAGCGCATAGACGGCAGGCTGGCTGTCTGGTTGGGCGTGAGGGTCTGGCTGCACAAGGCATGCAAGCTCCGCCCCCAGTCGGTCTCAGACTCCTTATTGGCAACCGAGCAACGCAGCTGAGGAGCCTCCCTGGCCGGCAGGGAGGGAGAGGAGCTGCTTCCTTTGAAATCCGGGAAATTTAAGGGATATCAACAATCCGGGATAGCAGCGGGAAACGGCATTGGAATAAGGGAGTTTCCCGCCAAAAAAAGGGAAGGTTGACAGCTATGCCCTATTGGATGTAAGTCTTAGGAACCCCCGCCTGAATTGACCACGCATCACTTCCAGTGAGAGGGCCAGAAGTATTTTGATTGCCCCATGTCCATGCCAAACCTCTTTCATCTGTATTCAATAACGTTGTTATTGTCTTATTGGTCTCTTATTTATATGGGTTGGGGTATAGGGAGCCCGGTGGCTGGTCCTGCAAGGCTCAAATAGTTGCCCAAGCCCAAGCCTTTTTCGTTCATTGACAAAACTGACCCTCTCACCCACCCAACCAACAGAAGAGAGGGAGCAAACTCACAGAGCATGGGAAACTGCCCTGCAGTAGAGCAAAATAAAACTAGCAACGGTCCTGTTCCCCACAAGGCACTACAAATTGTGGGATGTAAACACTAGAGCAGTCAAATGCAACAATGCTAGAGCAGACAATGGAGATTGTCTCAGTCCTCCAGCCACAACTTCCTGGTCACCTGGTCTGAGACAATTTCCTCTTGCAACTAGATGTGGGAGTGGCTTTACCTGGGCAGGTTAGAACAAAACCCACAGGTCAGCAGCCATTCTCTCCCTCTTGGATCTGCTACCTCATGAAAGCAACATCTTAGGAAGGATGCTCAGTTGGCTTCCAGCCAACTGGGGCCTAATGGACTCCTCTCCCACATGGAGAGAATCCAATTGTATATATCTTTACTATGTATAAGCCTGCCTTCTTTTGGGAGTCTTCCTGTCTCTGCAATTGAATGACCGTGAGTAAACATTTTATATCTTTTTATAGAAGACGTGTGCTGTGTCTTATTTGAAGAGGGACAAAGGGGAAATATAGTGACAAACCAGGAAACTAGATTAAGTTGATTCTAGCGAATCAAAGCAACTTCCGCTGTGTGTATTTTAAAAGGGAATGTTACTCTGCTAGTTGAACTTGCAAGTGCAAGTTAGGATGAGATATATTAAATTATAAATCATCATCCACGTTCCCAAACATTCCCACACAAATAAGAGTACAAACTTCTGTCATACACAGTTTTGCCCTGTCACTATCCTGCGGCTTGGACTTTCACAAAACGTGACACATGCAATGTTTAGGGTAGCCTCTGACTGTGGAGAAGGAGAGAGGGATGAAGGACATGTGCAGCTAGAGTGGGAAGATTGAGTGGGTCTTACTCACCATATAATTGTTAGAAAGGTGGACATAACCACACGCGGCCTCCAACAAGTAATAAAGGGCCCGGGCGTTATCTTCCACAGCCACACAGTGTTGAGACAAAGGTATGAGGATGTACTCCACAATCTCTTCACATTCACAGGAGCTCAAGGTCTTGCTTCTTTTCTTGTCCATCTCAGTAAGCATGATGATTTCATCCATCCTCTCTAAAAACTTCATTTCTGTATCTTCCGCTCTGACCAAATGGGGACAGTGGGGAGGGGGAGGAATCTCATCAAACTCCTAACATATGCTTGGCTCCTCAACCCAGGACAGAAATACTTAAGTCCACACTTACCTTTGCTCCACATTTCTGATATTTAGAATATACTGGACCCCATTACGTTTGTTTAAAAAGGGGCTATCTAAGGCAGGCATGTCCAAAGTCCGTTTCGGGGGCCTAATCCGGCCCGCCGGTCGGTTTGATCTGGCCCCTATGGCAGTTTATTTCCTGGAGTAAAAAAAGCACCACAACTTCAATCCTAAAAAAAGGTCAGCAACCTTGGTTGGCCCTTTGGTCAGCCCTCATGGCCCTCCACTTCCTCAAAACTGGCCCTCTTTGAAAAAAGTTTGGACACCACTGATCTAAGGTACCGGTATCTAATTGTTGGAGATGCAATAGGGATAATGCTTAAGTTCAGAATCTGACATTCGTCCCTACTCAAATTCGTTGTGGCCCAGTTCTCGAGACTGTTAAAGTCCTTTTGAATCCCGATTCTGTCTTCTGCGCCACTAGCTACCCCTCCCAGTTGGGTGTCATCTGCAAATTCAATTATCGTCCCCACAATTCCTTCATCCAAGTCATTTATAAAAGAGTTGGGGGGGGGGGGAAACGGGCCCAAGATAGAACCCTGCGACACTCCAATCCACATGACAGCTTCATAGCTGTCAACCCTCCCTTTTTTTGCGGGAAACTCCCTTATTCCAATGTCATTTCCCGCTGCTATCCCAGATTGTTGATATCCCTTAAATTTCCCGGATTTCAAAGGAAGCAGCTCCTCTCCCTCCCTGCCGGCCAGGGAGGCTCCTCAGCTGCATTGCTCAGCTGCCAATAAGGAGTCTGAGACCAACTGGGGGCGGAGCTTGCATGCCTTGTGCAGCCAGACCCTCACGGCCAACCAGACAGACAGCCTGCCTGCCGTCTATGCACTCGCTCTTTCGCTCACCCATTCAGGTGCAGTCTCTGGAGCGCAGGGTGGCGAGGCTACTTGGTGCCATTGCATCGCCCTCATGGCATCCCTTATTTTCAAATCCAAAAGCTTGAAAAAATCCCTTATTTTCAAATCCGAAAGTTGACAGCTATGGACTGCTTTGCAGCAGTGCAGGAAGTTAATAAACTGTCGCAGATACAGAGAAAAAGAGGGAGCGTCTGAGAAATGGGGCATCAAGGGAAACCATGAAGAAATGGGGTGAGGTGGGGGGGAGAGATGAGGAGATGAAAAAGTGAAAAAGTACAGAACTATCAGGGAAGATAAAGCTTGCTAGGGAAGGGAGAGAGGGAAGGAGAGGGGGCAATGGGGTTCAAAGAAACCTGTGGAGAGAGGAAAGTATATTTTGGGGTTATGAAGTATAAAGATGATTAATAGAGAATGGCTTTAAAAGAAAACATGGGATTGAAAAGTCAACAAAATATTTTACTATATTGCGACTTGTCAGGGGACTACAAAGGCCCCCTGCCTCTCCAGCTTTGAGTGAGTACCGTGAACCACAGCCTGTTTTGGAGACAGATTCCAGTGGCACGTCTGGAGGAAGCTCCGATGAGGGGAAAGCGGTGGGAGGGCTTTCGACAGCTCCTCAGAGCCATCGCTCCGCATCAGGGGGGAGGAAAGGGAAAAGCACCAGCTGCTTCCGTTTCCCGAGATGCTTTAGGAAACGGCGGCAAACCCCAACATCCGGCAGTTACGGCAACTGAGAGCAATGGAGATTGACGCATTTACGATGTGCTCAGAGTTGTAAACCAATTAGTTAGTAATAAAGCTTTGATGGCTGAATTACTCGGAGTCTGTTTGAATGCCTGGCTGAAGAGGAGCCCAGCAAGGTGTGTGACACGTCTGAACCATCTTTTGAGTAAAAATATAAAACTGGACCTCAGAGCAATTTCAGATGAAAAGAGCTGAGTCCCCAATTCTAACCTCTAGGGAATCTCACTGTGCCATATTTATGATGACATAATCATATCACGAGTTTCCCCATCTCTGCTGCACATAATTACAACTTGGGGGGGAGGGGAAACGGAGTAGCAAGGTCACATCAAGTGATGAGTTTCACCAAATCACGGGGAGCAGACTGCCATGTGTCTCCCAGATCTTTAGTTCTGCACTAAACTACTTTGTACTCTTTGGAGAAAGGGTGGTGAACTACAGTCAAGAAAAATGAACACTGAATTTCTTGGGAAACTACCGCCGGTACTAAATCTGCCAAGATACATCAGATATGGATTCACGGGTGGCAAAAAGCCCTGCCTGTAAGCTCTCTATTTTCTGACTCTTAGTAGACAACCTCTGGTAGTCTTCTGACAGTGAAGACTATTTAATCCCCTACATTATCTCTAAGCTAAGGGCTCTCAGGTTAACAGAGCTGAAAAAGACCCCCAGTTGATCAACCGGACAAATACCAGCCAACGTTTTTAGTACTGGGCAAGATGAACTATTACTCTGATTTCATATAAGAGAGATCCTTGGACCCTTAAAGTGTCCCAGTCATAGCGGAATGCCAAGGAATATAGAAGTTCTTTTCACCGAACCTAAAGGAGTCTTGCAGGCTGGATTTCCACAGAAGCTCTTCTAGAAAAGGAAGGGAAGGGAAGAATGATAAACGCATTGCTGCACAAATTATGGTTTCTTGTTAAGTAAGAAAAGGAATGGAATTCATAGGTATAAATGAGACTAAACCAAACATTCATTCGGAGGGGGGGGGGGTGGAAGCATCATATGGAGATTTTTCAGTCGTGAACTGTTAAATACGGTTGAGCCTACCTTTGCTAAGAATGCGTCTTAGGATTCTATTTTGCTTCCAGCTGTCAGAAACAAGCATTTCTGAGGGAGGAAAAGAAAGCAAAGAACAGATGCATCTGAAATGATTCCATCATTCAAGAAAGCGGTTAATTGTGTACATCTGAGGTTTCGGTGAAATCTGTTTACCGCTACTTGATCCTAGAAAGTATTCTGAAGCAGACTTTTTAATGCTGGATCGGTATCCTGTAAAGCAAAAAATAATAATTAAAGAATAGGTCCAGTGTTAAGCCTACCAGCATCTCTCGGTACCTGCATTAACATCACTGTTTCTCGGTTATGGGACACTGGTTTTCAATCAGTTTATTGTGCATAACCAAAGGCCGCTACAATGCATAGCAGAGGGCAAGGCAAGGCTTCCCTCTGAAATTGCATGATATACCCTATAAGACGTTTACAGCATAAAACTTTAAAATTGGAGAGCATTAACATATCCAGAATGGAGCTTCTTAGGTGCCAGGGCAAATTTGGCTACCAGGTATGTAATCTGTAGGTCTTTACAGGCATCCCCAAACTTCGGCCCTCCAGATGTTTTGGACTACAGTTCCCATCATCCCTTACCACTGGTCCTGTTAGCTAGGGATCATGGGAGTTGTAGGCCAAAACATCTGGAGGGTCGTAGTTTGGGGATGCCTGAAGGAGCTCAAGCGTCCCCTCCTGGGGGTATCATCCTGAGAGACAGTCAAGATCAGGGGATAAAAAATTTTCTCTGGGCATTGAATATAAGGGGCAAAGCAGCAGGGGCAGTGTCTCAAGGTAATGGGGCTTTAAGTGGTTGATCTTGATTTGGGGGTACCAAACAGAATAATGACCGTTCCCCACATCAAAAAGGGGTGCGCATTTTGCGTGGTTGCAAGCAGCCCTCTGGGATCACATGCAGCTCCTGGCAGTTGGGTCTGGCACCGCCTTCCCAAGCTGGATACCCCCACCTAATCCAGCAGCCGCCCAATCCTGGCTGGGGAGGTGTTGCCAGGGGGATTGGCCAGGTAGAGGGAGGGAACAGACAGTACAGGACTCAGCCATTACCTGGGAAGCGGCCGTTGGATCCAGAGCTTCCCCACCCTCCACTCCCTCAATTAATGCTTGTTATGCAGATTAATCTTTTATTTTCCACAGGCACGCAGACGCTGCTATGATAAGGTCACTGTTAAAGGGCCGGAAAGGACTTTCCCTGCATTGGCAGGTTTCACCTTTCCCATAGCAATTCGTCACAACTTTGGCGGTTGCAGGCCTTGGGCGGAATCCTTTAGTCATCTACCTAAAATGGGAGGGGGCGTGGGGCGGTGACCCCCGCCCCCATTGCGGCGGCGATACCAGGGTTCCCGTTAAAGGGGTCTTAGGGGGAGGCATTGACCATACGCTCAGAGGTCGTCATTGCCCTCCCCCTCCAGCGGCGGCGAACAGGGGGGCGGGCTATCTGCTTGAACATATGTTCTCAAGAGCTAGCCCACTCCTCACACATGCTGGATAACCATGAAATTACCCAGAACCCCGGCTGGGGGGCTGGGAAGGATAAACGCCCAATGCCTGAGCCAAGGTCTCCCTACATCTGAATATTAATAAAGTTGTGGCCAATTTAATCCCATATAACGTTGTCACGTGTCGTTGTTTCCCTCAGGGGCTGCCTGGGGTTCGGGGGGACTCCGCCTAGCCACGCAAAGGGCAGCCATAATGAATGCTCTATCTTGGTTGGCATCCTGATCAAAGATCCAATTTCTTAGTTCGCATGGACTGAGGGCTAACTATTTCTCCATTTGGAGATTATAAACCCTAAGCTTATCACAACACTTCTGTGCCCAGCCACCTGTCCTTAGTTGCTCAGCAGAGCTTAGTAAGAACTTAGTAAGAACATTGTTCCATATGTGGTGGTCATGCCCTGAAATTAAGAAATACTGGAATATGATACACGAAGAAATTAAAAAACTAATAAAAGTATCACATAATAAAAGAGCGGAATCATATCTATTAGGAATAATCAATAGTGATATCCCCAAAGAGAAAGCAGATATTTTCTTATATGCGACAACGGCAGGGAGAATATTAATAGGTCAGCACTGGAAAGGTAAACATATCCCAACCAAAGAAGAATGGGTGAGTAAGTTGGCAGAATACTTGGAGTTGGCAAAGCTGACCGATTTGATAAGACAAAAACCGAAAAATGTAATTCAAAAACAATGGAAATGCTTCAACGAGTATTTAAATAGACAAGGAACAAATGATAGATTTTGGTTGTGTTTAGAGTAGATTTGTGATGTTACCGGAAAAGGTATTAATTGGTGTCAGATGAAAAAAGGACAGATGAAAACCCTAGCTTGGATATAAGTTGTGATGTATAGCGGTGGAAGTCAATTAATGTAATTTTTAAATTGAACTTTTTCTTCTTCTTTTTCTCTCTCCTTTCCCTTTTCTTTTTTCTTCTTCACTTCTTTTTTTTTACCTTTTCCTTATATGTTTCCTCTTTCTTCTTTTCTTTCTCTTTCTTTCATGAAATTAGGAGACTTATATGTTTGTAGGTATGAATGTTAAAGTTTATTTGTAATATTTTGCATACATCTTGTAATAAAATAAATAAATTTTTAAAAAGAGCTTAGTAAGAACATGGTCATCTGAGACATTTAGTCTGTGCCAGTATCAGGGACGCTGGTTGGGGCAGCTGACGTGTTCTGAGCTGTTGAAAATTCTCAAGTTGCTCAGCAGAGGGACCAAGAATCATGTACAGTGGGACCTCGACTTACGACGATAATGCGTTCCGACGCAATTTTCGTAAGTCGAAAACATTCGTAAGTCGAATCCCCATAGGAATGCATTAAGCGAAAAAAATTCATAAGTCGAAAATTCGTAAGTCGAAAGTCGTAAGCCGAAAAAATCCTATTAAAAGCGGCCGCGACTTCCATTCGTAAGTTGAAAAATTCGGTTGCGGTGGCCATTTTGTTTCTCCCGGAAGTCATTCGTAAGTCGAAAAACACGTAAGTCGAGTCGCTCGTAAGTCGAGGTCCCACTGTATTCTTCTCCGTAAGGGAGAGATTCAAAATAGTGACATTACTATACTCAACAGGTTGTGTGAGCCAACTGTTTAAGATCAGTTATCTTTTATGTTCCCTTCACCCTGCATTCCATCTGCTGTTACAATAATTTTAAGGTCTCAAATATAGAATAAATATTCATAAATGCACACATATCTAAATATATAAACCATGTGCATGAAATAGTGCGGGAGAGCAGTCCTTTTTGTCTCTCCCAATGACCTCAAATATTCCTCTGCAGTATGGGAGGCAAATGGGGAGAGCCTTCTCATTGTCTTTTCGCTTACAAATCCTGTCTTAAGGGCGTATTTGTGTATGAATAGGGTGAGCCTGTGACCTGGATTCAGGAACTAAAGTATGAACCATCACCAAAGAATAGCCAGGCTGTCCAGGTAATGCAACCAGCTACCATTATCAGGTATCCTGGCAGAGAGGATCTCTGCTGTAGTGTGCCTCCTGTGGTGTACATGTGATGATTTTGGGGTGGTCTTTGGTTAAGGGGGTTGGGCAATGTCAAAAGTCTTTAAAAGTTCCTGCACACTTTTGTTCAGGGTCTCTCCCTCCTTGGAAGGAGGGGAGGGAACTCTGTTGCAACAGAAAAATAAAGATCTGCCTTGCTTTCCACCGCATCCTGCCTCCATCCATTCTTCCCTGACCGATCATGGACTTGGGGGACTCAGAGCCCCATGGGGAGTTGGGCAGCAAAAGCCAAATCCCAATTTTTTACATCATGCAATCCCATTCATCCTCCAATCAATATAAAACTTCCAGAAGGAGTTTTACCTGTTTCTGATGTTGGGAAAGATCCTGTACTGGTGACTGAAGAAATGAACGGAACAAACATGGAGACGTCTTCATTTGAACCCGCTGCCAAAGGGAGACAGGAGCTGGTGTGAACACTTCTTGCATTTGTATTTAGCATCAGTACAAACTCTGGGCTACACTGCATGCCATGCTACAGAGGGATGGGGAACCTTTTGCTCCTTGGGGGGCCATGTCCCCATGAGGGGGCTATATACCAGTGGTGGGTGAAGCAGGGCCACAGCACAAAGCTGGTGGACCAAAAGCATAGAGAATAGGCATATATATTACACAGCACATAGATATGTTTAATATATTAAGCAGTTTATAAACAACATATCACAGTTAACGGAGTTGAATTAGATGCCTTTGAAGGCCATCCTATTTTCTATTTTGGCTTCTATCTTTACCTTTCATCTACAGTTGTCAGGGTGCTGTCAGCAGCTCCCGGCTGGTTGCCCAGGAATGTATAAAGACAAGGGAACGTTTCTTACCGTCCTTTTTTATTTCAATATTACAGAGAGAGACTATAGAACCCAACCTCTTGGATAATGGCATTGTCCCAAGTGAATCTCCACCCCACCCGCACCCCCACCTCGGTCTCTCCCACTTCTAGAGGCGTAGCCAGCCCAGGTGGTACCCGGGGCGGAATTTTTTTTGTCACCCCCCCACCACCACTTTGCCAGGGCACTGGCAGAGCTGCACCCAGTGGCATAGCAAGTCACCCCCACCCCCCAAAAATGATGGTGCCACTTTGCGAAGTGTGGGGTTTTTTTGTGTGTGTGTGTCTATTATCTCTTTTTTTTTCAATAAAGTTAAAATTTAATTTTTAAAAAATAAAATAAAAATAAAAAATAAAAAAATAAAGAAGTGTCACCACCCCTCTGATGGTGCCACTTTGTGAGGTGTGGGGGGTTGTGTGTGTGTGTGTGTGTCTATTATCTTTTTTCCCCAATAAAGTTAAAAAAAAATTAAAATTTTTTTTAAAATAATTATTTAAAAAAAGTTTTTTTAAGTGTCACCCCCCTCTAGGGTGGAACCCGGGGTGGCCCGCCCCCATCGCCCCCCCTTGCTACGCCCCTGCCCACTTCCTCATTCGTCATTCTCATCCTGTACTCTATGGGTCCTGCTACGTGCCCTCTGCCTTTGAGCTTTTTGCTCTCCTACTTTTAAGGCTTGCCGGGTTCTGGGAGATGGAGGGTCTGGGATGCTTTCTAATGACAACGTGTCAGCTGGGTGTTGTCCCGGCTGTCCCATGATTTCCCAGCTTTCCCCCTCATCTGCCTCTGAGCTGCGACCTCCCTCAAACCCCTGTTGTATACTGTCTTCTTCCTCTTCCTCTTCCCTGGAAGGGGCAGGATGGGGAGGCGGTCTCCACCATTCCTCCTTTGCCCAGTCCCTGACAACAGTGCTCTCAGTGACTTCAACTGATCCCCTGATTTTCTGTCCGTTACAGATTACTTCCTGCCCTCTGGGCTCTCTGACAAGTGACTACACTCGCACCCAAACTGTTGTAGCGTGGGTTAATGATTTCAGCAATTGATTTCAGCTCTCTGACATCGCAGGCAGAAGACAGCTTCTTCATGTAACAACTCAGGCAAACAAAACTGGGGGAACTGAGGGTAGGGAAGCTACATTTATAGGGACAGAGGACTGACTAGGAAAAGATACATTTTGGAGGGAACAATCTCAAGCAATCACACAGTTGCTTTTTGGTGGGAACCAATAAGACTGAGGATCCAAATGCAACAACTTGAATGCACCAATAGTAACTGTTCCTTCTGGGACAGGAAGGCAGTTACTTTACCCTAATGTGATTACAGACAATAGTAATACAGATATGATAACCCTTTGAATCAATACACAACACAAACATCAGAGCGTCTTCAGAATTTCGCACCTGCTAAGGGCACGACTTTTACCTCCTTGATTTGTTTGCTCCAGTTTTTTCAGCGTTTCGGAAACGAGGACCATGGCGGCCTCATTCAGGACACTGTCCTTGCTGCTCTTCGCTTTCATGCCCAGCGGGTCTATGTTCTGCAGCATGCCTTCCACGGCGTAGCGGTGGAAGGGAATGAAGTCTCCTCCTCCGCAGCACAGGCATCGGTGAGCCTGGAACTCCAGGTAGCTGGCGCATTTGAGGTGCAGGGCTCTCTTCTGGCTCTTAAGCCACAGCTCATAGGCTGCTTCTTGCAGCAGGGGCGTGCAAAACGCCATGAGCTTACACCGCATTACGGACTCCTCTTGCTCGAGCCTGTTGGCAACGACCATTCCAAGATCTGAAAGGCAAGGTGGGGATTGCTCTCTATTATTATTATTACTAGTAGACATGAAGCCCGTTAAATTAACGGGCGCTAGAGGCGGGTGAGCATGCCGACGCCGCGGTCGTTGAGGATGGTCAGCTTCGCAGCCAGCTTCTGCTGGGTGGGCTGCAGCACCGAGCGGGACATCCTGGCGGAGGGCCGTTAAGGCTCTTTTTTTGTGCGCTGCGGCGGCGGCCGAGGAAGAGCGAGCGGACGTTGGGCCGCGTCGCTCGCGCTGAAGGCGGCGGCGGCGGAGGGGAAGACGGATGCTCCTCGCTTGCGCACTCGCCTCCGCCAAGCCGACACGCCTCCCCTGCCCGCACCCTCAGCCACGCTCACAGTGCCGCCGCAGCCGCAGCCGCGGCCTGGCTTGGCCAGCCGTCGCTGCCAGTCCTCCTCCTCCTCTCGGCCACTGCCAATCTCAGGCTTCGCTAGGCGTGGCGGCGGAGGAAGCAGCGGCAGCAGAGGCGCTCGGCGCTCTCTCTCCCTCCCCCCTCTGATTCCTTCTGAGCTCCGTGCAAGGCGGCGGCGCTGCCCCAACTGACGACGCGCGTGCGCCGCCGCTGCCTCTCGGACACGCCCCCCTCTCCGGCCGCTCCAATCCCTGCGTCCGTCTGGGACATGCGCAGTGGAAAATTTCCACTGACACATGGATGCACGCAGGGACACAGGGACTTTATTATATAGGATGATGATGATGATGATGATGATGATTATATCTTTATTGAAAGTTCAAAAGTACATAATTATATATGCACTAAACATTGTGAGATGGGACGCGGGTGGCGCTGTGGGTTAAACCACAGAGCCTAGGGCTTGCCGATCAGAAGGTCGGCGGTTCGAATCCCCGCGGCGGGGTGAGCTCCTGTTGCTCTTTCCCTGCTCCTGCCAACCTAGAATAGAATATAGAATAGAATAGAATATATTTTATTGTCATTGTTCCCTTTGGGGACAATGAAATTACTTGGCTGCTCCATCCACCCAGATAGGGAACTCCACGCAAAGACAAAACAACTGCAAAAACACTGATTAAAACCATACACACTGATTAAAACCATACAATGATAAAACATAACAGGTAAGATTAGATGACTTCAAAGTCCAGGCTTCCCATTTAAGGCCGCGATCGCTCTGGAGAAGAAGCTGTTTCTAAGACGGCTTGTTCTTGTTGTCATCGTCCTGTATCTCCGTCCCGATGGCAAGAGCTCAAAGAGACGGTGACCAGGATGTGATGAATCTTTCACTATGTCCAGTGCCTTTCTGTGGCACCTCATGGCATAAATCTGCTCTAAGGTGGAGAGCGAGCAGCCAACAATGCTCTCTGCTGCCTTAACAACTCTGCACAACCCCATCCTGTCCTTGGTAGTACAGCTTCCGTACCACACACATAAGCCATAAGTGAGCACGCTCTCAATGGCACAGTGATAGAAGGCAAGCAGCAGCTTTTGTGGAAGATGGTTTTTCCTTAGAATTCTCAGGAAGTACAGTCTCTGCTGCGCCTTCTTCACAAGCCCCCTTATGTTTGCACTCCAGGACAGATCCTCCTGTAATTCAATGCCCAGAAATCTGAACATTGTTACCCTCTCCACACAGATTCCATCAATCAAAAGTGGTTGGACATCGTTCTTCTTTCTCCTGAAGTCCACCACAAGCTCCTTTGTTTTCTTTGTATTTATGAGCAAGTTGTTAGCTCTGCACCACTTCGTCAGCTGCTCCACCTCATCTCTGTAGTTCGTTTCACCCTCCTTATCAGAGAGGAGCCCAATCACGGTTGTGTCATCTGCAAATTTGACAACCCTATTACTAGGGTGAGCAGCGACACAATCATACGTATAGAGAACCTAGCAGTTCGAAAGCACAAAGTGCAACTAGATAAATAGGTACCGCTCCAGCGGGAGGGTAAATGGCATTTCCGTGCCATTTAACGTTTTCGAGTATTTTTGCTCTTGAGCAATTCTGCTCTTGAATCATCCTATATAATAATCTCCAATTGCCCCTGCGTGCGTCCGTGTGTCAGTGGTTTTTTGCCACTGCGCATGCACCACAGGGACGCAGGGATTGGAGCGTGGAGACCAATGGGCGATGGCGGTTGCTTGGAGCACTGTGTCTTGAGCCCTGCCCCCTCCTCCTCCTCCCGCTGCACGGCGCTCGGCCCGTGCTCGGGGGCACCCTCCCTCCAGGGTCCTTGGCGGCGGCGGCGGCGCTTCCCCCTCCGCCTCCCCGGGTGCCTTGGTGGAGTCGGACGTCGTGGCGGCCCCGCCGCCGCCTCCTCCTCCGCTGCTCCGGGGGGGAGACCCGGCCGCTCTGCTGCCTCCCCTCGCCGACACTCTGTGGTCCCACCCTCGCCCGCCCGGCGCCCATCTCCATGGCGGCTGCGCTTCCTCTCCGCCCTTCTGGCCCTCGCGCTCCTCTGTGCCGCGGACGCTCCTTTCCCTTCCCCTCCGGGCGCTGCCGGTGGGGAGCGGGGCCTCGGGGGAGGGGACGGGACTTCGGCGTCGTTCCAACGGGGTGGGGCGGGCCCCTCTGGACCGAGGAGGACCCAGGCCCGCCTCATGGAGTGCCGGTGCTCCGGGGACCGAGTGCCCAGCTGTGTCCGGCCGGGGAGGATGGACACCGCCGGCGGCCCGGGTCATCGTGGCGCAGGGGCGGCCCCGGGGCACCGAGCGGCTTCCCCGCGCGTCTGGATGGGGCGGCCGCCGGCGACCTATTTGTGGAGGTGTGGGAAGTGGGGGGAGGTAGGTGTGTGTGTGTGTGTGTGTGTGTGTGAGAGAGAGAGAGAGAGAGAGAGAGAGAGAGAGAGAGAGAGAGAGAGGCGAGCTGTGTGTGGAGGTGTGGGAGGTGGGAGATGGGTGTGTGGAGGGGAGGGGGAGGGAGGGAGAGGCGAACTGTGTGTGGAGGTGGGGGAGATGGGTGTGGGGGGATGTGTGGGGGGAGGGGGGAGAGGGAGGGAGAGAGAGGCGAACTGTTTGTGGAGGTGTGGGAAGTGGGGTGGGGGGGGTTTCACCGCGTGTGTTCTAGCGCCCGTTGTTTTAACGGGCTAAAAACCACTAGTTAAACATATTGTTTATTTGAGTATCACTATATAAATATACGTTCATCTCGTTTCAGGGATCTTTCACGGTGTAGATTTCCTTTTTTGTAACTAATACATACAGAGCTTAGGACTCCTTGAATACATATACATTACCAGTTTGACATGAAATGCACGTATAGAAACACCCAAGATCTTGTGAAATCATCCTTTTCCTTTTGAGTAACCAACTTGGAATATTCTGGATAGCATCAGTTTCCTAGGAATGTGCTTACCGGACTCTTGTCCCATTGATTTCACAACTTTGACGGAGAAGCAGAGCTCATTGGAAAGTTCAGCGTGAATTTGGCTAGCGTTCATTTCTTTCTTTTCACCAAGACACTTGAAGATGTGAGATTCCACCAGGGCTGCCAAGGTCTGGTTCATCTTCATCTTGGTCCATTCAGGGAGGATGTGAAACAGCAACTCTGTAGAGAAGGTCACACCAATAATAGCTGCACATTTTACCACCATCTGCTCAGAAGGGTTCATGTTGTCCAACTCAGCCAGAGCAATCCCTAGACAGAAAAAAAAATGAAGTGAGAAAACAGGTCAACATTAAAAATGCCACCAAAGGATGAATAGCACAATCAAATGTCAGCTTTATCAGAGAGGAAAGCTGGATATTCTGTCTAAAATCCTTGACTTATATAATTTCTACAAAGAAACTCAGCTGGCTAAAAACACATTTAATGCCCTCCCCTGCTATGAGAGGCTTAGTCAGGGTTCTTTTTTTCAGTTTCCATTTTATTTATTTGTACTTTTCAAGTTTATACATTTCACTAATTTTGCAATCATTTTAACAAAAAGGGGGGGAATCATCATGAGAAAATGGGCGGGAGCAGTCACACTTTTACCGGTAGTATCCTTTTAAAATATACAGTGGTACCTCGCCTAACGACGATAATGCGTTCCGACGTGATCGTCGTTAGGCGAAAAAATGCGTTCCGCGAATCCCCATAGGAACGCATTGGGGGAAAATTCGTAAGTCGAAAAAATCCTATTTAAAGCGGCCGCGATGTCTTTTCTTTAGTCGAAGAAATTCGTTTCCGGCGGCCATTTTGTTTTGCCGGAAGTCCTTCGTTAGGCGAAAAAGACGTTGGGCGAGTTATTCGTTAGGAGAGGTACCACTGTATATATTTCTGCCACCTCCTTCAGGAGAAGGCATTTAGCTTTCTGGACTTAGATAAATTAACAAATTCTATTAGAGGCCGCAGCAAACAAAAATTTGAAAAAAGCTGGGGGAAATTTGGCGATTATTTGAAATCACAGTGCCCCACTATGAAGTCATGGATCCACTTCTAAATAGTCCGTATAGTATTTAAAGGTAGAGAAGAGAATATGATTTAAGATAAGTGAAGGAGAACAGAAAGACAAGCGATGCAAGAAACTAGAAAGAGGCTTTACTTTGAGTAACCGACAAGTGGAAGTTACACATAGATAGCCGTGTTGGTCTGTCACTTCGACAAGTGGAAGTCTTTAAAGTGATGTAAAGATTACAATGATGTTTGATCTGATTTAGTATTTTAACAATTGTGGATAAATGTGGGAAAGAGAAGACAAAGTAAAATAAGAAGGAGAGGATGAAGTATATATGAAGACCAGTTTCGGCCTGACTTAACAAATTATGTACTTAAAAGTACACAACTGGAAATATTGTTTATTATAGATGAGTTAATTTCGATATATTCTTAGATTGTATAAATGACAATTTACATGTTACAATGTTTTATAATGTTTTGTTTTAAAACTGACTATAAATAAAGTATATGTGTGTGTGTGTGTGTGTGTGTGTGTGTGTATCTGCCTTTCTAGTTTACAATTTATCTGTAAATATTCAATAAAGCATTTCCATTCTTTCAAAAAAGTTTGTTATCTTGATTTCTTATTTTCCCAGTAAGTTCCACCATTTCTGCATATTCCATAAGTTTTTGTATCCATTCTTCTTTTGCTGGGACTTCTGCTTCTTTCCATTTAGGGGCAAGGAACATTCTTGCCGCTGTAGTTGTATACATGAATAAATTTCTATACAGGTTGGGTAGTTCTATCCCTATAATTCCCCCCCCCCCCAAAAAAAAGCTTCTGGTTTTTTGGGGGGGTTTTCTTACAAACGTTATTTTAAACATACTTTTCATTTCATTTTATATCATTTCCAAGTAAGCTTTAACCTTACTACAAGACCACCACATGTGATAAAAAGAACCTTCTTTCCCTTTACATTTCCAACACTTATTTGATTTTGATTTATACGTTTAAGAGGCTTAGCCATGGTTCAACATAGTGTAACATCCAAACCGAGGCTCCTGGCTTGTCTCATTGCAGTCTTCATTTAAAGGAAGCAACCCTAGGCCACACCATGCCTTAGTCCTTTGTATATAGCACTTAAAACACAATTAAAATGTTTTATTTGCAGCTGTATGGTGCAAATATGTGTCTACAGTGGTGAGACTACATCCAGTCTTTGTTGAACACTCATTCTTCTTTGACGGTGGGATGATTAATAGCTTGCAGGGTATTGATAAAGTCTTCTCATTCGTCATGTCATGTAGCCATTTGTTGTGCTGGAGCGACAGAGCCCTTTAATCCACTTTAGCTGCACAAACGGGACGCGGGTGGAGCTGTGGTCTAAACCACTAAGCCTAGGGCTTGCCATTCGGAAGGTCAGCGGTTCGAATCCCAGCGACGGGGTGAGCTCCCGTTGTTCGGTCCCAGCTCCTGCCAACCTAGCAGCTCGAAAGCACGTCAAAGTGCAAGTAGATAAATAGGTGCCACTGCGGCAGGAAGGTAAACAGCGTTTCCGTGCGCTGCTCTGGTTTCGCCAGAAGCGGCTTAGTCATGCTGGCCACATGACCCGGAAAAACTGTCTGCGGACAAACGCTGGCTCCCTCAGCCTGTAAAGCGAGATGAGCACCGCAACCCCAGAGTTGTTTGCAACTGGACTTAACTGTCAGGGTCCTTTACCTTTACCTTTTTAGTTGCACAAACCAACAGCACCACGATACACTAAAACCCCTCCCACAAATAATGACGTTTTGGGGAAACTCCGAGTTTGATTGCAAGGAAGGTTGGTTGCAGAAGGCACTGTTTAGCTGGAGTCTTTGAGAGCTCTGACACTTCTCTCCCTTTCCTAATCCCCGTCCTGAAATGGTTTTTGCTGAAATACTGGAAGACAAAGGATTTACCGACACTGGAAGAGTGGCAGATGAAGGTAATGGACTATATGGAAATCGCTGAACTGACCGGACGAATCCGCGACCAGAGGGAAGTTGCAGTGGAAGAAGAATGGAGAAAGTATAAAGACTATCTTAAAAAATATTATAAAGTGCAGAATTAAAATAAATAGAAATGTCAATGTATAAAATCAGTTTATAAAAGAATAATATAGTGAATAATAGGGTTGATATATGATAGAAATAAGTGTTTAAGAATATTGAATTCAATTTTTTGTTTTTTATATATAAATATATGTTAGAAAATACAAGAGGATTGGAAAAATTGGAAAGTTATATTAGATTTAAGAGATTTAAGAATGATTTTAAAATAAGATAAAATGTAGTAGAAATGATAAGATTAAATATTAAGAAATTGCTAGTAGACAACAGATAAGGAAATTCGACATAGAAGGATTGAGTGGAGGAAGTTAGAGGAGAATGTTAAGGTATAGGATAAGAATATAAATATAGGTAATGTAGTGTAGTGTCTTAGTATATGTTAATTGTATGTGTATGTGTTTTATTGTTTGTTTTTGTTTTGTTTATATATGTGTTTTAAAATAAAAAATATTAAATTAAAAAAAAAAAATGAAATGGTTTTTGCTGAAGAAACAATGCAACATAGAGAGCTTCCTTATACGGTTTCACAAGTAATCCTGCTGCCATGAGCTTGCTAGCATTCTTATTTTTAACGTTCTCTCTCTGCTTGTCAAACTATGGGTTGTGCCCAAGTGAGAGGTAATAATGGTTAGGGATCTGTCACTTTATTATAACACAATGTTTACAATTAGTAGGATTGGGATATCACTTGTAGTTTAATGGTGAATTTCAGAAACAATGGAGAGGTAAAAGGTTTTGCGTTATCATAAAGATGTAGGAGGAAATGATTAACAATTTGCTGGTGTTTAGTCGTTTAGTCGTGTCCGACTCTTCGTGACCCCATGGACCAGAGCACGCCAGGCACTCCTGTCTTCCACTGCCTCCCGCAGTTTGGTCAGACTCATGTTGGTATCCAACCATCTCGTCCTCTGTCACCCCCTTCTCCTTGTGACCTCAATCTTTCCCAACATCAGGGTCTTTTCTAGGGAGTCTTCTCTTCTCATGAGGTGGCCAAAGTACTGGAGCCTCAGCTTCAGGATCTGTCCTTCCAGTGAGCACTCAGCTCTGATTTCCTTCAGAATGGATAGGTTTGATCTTCTTGCAGTCCTTGGGACTCTCAAGTCTCCTCCAGCACCATAATTCAAAAGCATCAATTCAGCTCTCACTTCCATACATCACTACTGGGAAAACCAGTACATTTTGTCGGCAAGGTGATGTCTTTGTTTTTTAAGATGCTGCCTAGGTTTGTCATTGCTTTTCTCCCAGGAAGCAGGCGTCTTTTAATTTTGTGACTGCTGTCACCATCTGCAGTGATCATGGAGCCCAAGAAAGTAAAATCTCTCACTGCCTCCATTTCTTCCCCTTCTATTTGCCAGGAGGTGATGGGACCAGTGGCCATGATCTTAGTTTTTTTGATGTTGAGCTTCAGACCATATTTTGCGCTCTCCTCTTTCACCCTCATTAAAAGGTTCTTTAATTCCCCCTCACTTTCTGCCATCAAAGTTGTGTCATCTGCATATCTGAGGTTGTTGATATTTCTTCCGGCAATCTTAATTCTGGCTTGGGATTCATCCAGTCCAGCCTTTCACATGATGAATTCTGCATATAAGTTAAATAAGCAGGGAGACAATATACAGTCCTGTCGTACTTCTTTCCCAATTTTGAACCAATCAGTATGTTTAACAATAGGACCCACAAAGGGGGGGGGGAGGGAAGTCCAGGAGATTCATTGGAATCTTGTTTTTATGATTTATGTTTGATACATCTCTGTAAAATTTTAATTTGAAAAACCAAATGAATCTTATTATTTTTAAAGAGAAACGACATGCGCATAATGAATTACATCATGAATTACAAGGGCTGAATGGGGGGGGGACAATCAAGAAGGGGCTACATTCACATGTGACCTATATGCAAAATAGAAGAAGAAGAAGAAGAAGAAGAAGAAGAAGAAGAAGAAGAAGAGGAGGAGGAGGAGGAGTTTGGATTTGATATCCTGCTTTATCACTACCTGAAGGAGTCCCAAAGCGGCTAACATTCTCCTTTCCCTTCCTCCCCCACAACAAACACTCTGTGCGGTGAGTGGGGCTGAGAGACTTCCAAGAAGTGTGACTAGACCAAGGTCACCCAGCAGCTGCATGTGGAGGAGCAGAAACGCAAACCCGGTTCACCAGATTACGAGTCTACCACTCTTAACCACTACACCACACTGGCTCTTGTCCTGATGGACAGTGGGTCTGAGAGACTTCAAAGAAGTGTGACTAGCCCAAGGTCACCCAGCAGCTGCATGTGGAGGAGAGGAGACGCGAACCCGGTTCACCAGATTACAAGTCCACCGCTCTTAACCACTACACCACACTGGCACTGCTGGGAGGGGTGAACACTTCCAAGTGAAGGAGATTCTGCTTCTGTACTTACTGCTAATAATGCACCATTCAAAGTTTCATGCATGACGACGTCCTAAGGCCTTACGTGGTTTGAGAAGCTCATTGAACCTGGTGGGTTGGTGTTGCTTCCAACCAAACTTCCCATGCTGTACTTCAGGAGGAAGGATTTCACAGAGACAGACCAATGCCTCACCTTTTAATGTCGGAGGAAGCATTATGTTGTGCATCTTCACGTTCTGTGTGAT
Organism: Darevskia nairensis; assembly: GCA_034642065.1. Lineage (NCBI taxonomy): Eukaryota > Metazoa > Chordata > Lepidosauria > Squamata > Lacertidae > Darevskia > Darevskia nairensis. The sequence goes on from JAWWNI010000964.1 coordinate 1,813,512, forward strand.
GGAGCAAATGTATGAATCCGACTCCCTGGAGGTCATGGAGGTTTGAGTCTTGAGAGCAGTAACAGCTACACGGAGAAAGAACAACGAGATAACAGGGTTTAAATACTGCGTTTTCGAGAGTTTGGGGAACAAATCTAACTGGAGAGAGACCTGTTGGAATGTAATGTAAAAGTGCTGTCTAAAATGTGTAAAATATTATTGGAATGGAAGACAAAGGATGAGCAAGTAAAATCCTCAAAGAAACATTGGGCAATAGATATTGGTCACGATATAGACATGGAAGCATGGGAACGATGGTGGAATATGGATATAAAATTTACAGCATGTTATAATCTAAGAGAAAATTATATGAAAATGATATATCGATGGTATCTAACACCAAGTAAATTGGCAAATATGTATAAATCTCAATCAAATAAGCGTTGGAAATTTAAAGAGAAGGAAGATTCTTTTTATCATATGTGGTGGTCTTGTAGTAAGATTAAAGCTTACCAGGAAATGATATATAATGAATTGAAAAGGATGTTTAAAATAACGTTTGTAAAAAAAATCCAGAAGCTTTTCTACTGGGAATTATAGGGACAGAACTACCTAAAGAAACTTATTCATGTATGTGACTACAGCGGCAAGAATGTTACTCTCCCCAAAATGGAAAGAAGCAGAAGTCCCAGCAAAGGGAGAATGGATATAAAAGCTTAGTCACAACTAAGCAAGGTATTTATTTATTTATTTATTTATTATTATTATTATTATTATTATTATTATTGTAATAATAATTTTATTATTTATACCCCGCCCATGTGGCTGGGTTTCCCCAGCCACTCTGGGCGGCTCCCAACAGAATATTAAAAACATGATAAAACATCAAACTTTAAAAACGTCCCTAAAATGGGAAGCTGGACTGTCAGGGGGCCTGGCCTCCCCCACTTTGCTGGCCGTTCGAAGAATGAGTCCGAGCCATAAAGCTTAAATGCTTTATTCTAGGCTAATTACTTTACAATACCGAGCACATCATAAACCTCTCATCCATCACTCTCAGAATCCGGAAGTGGTCCTTTGTGATTTTCCCGCCAGGAAGCCCATCTGGGAAAATGAAAAGACCGTGTCCTTCTCTTTTTTCCTTCCCCCGGTACGTTGCGAGGGCTCTGCCTGCTTGGCTGGAGCCCTCCCACCGCTTCCCCCTCTCCACTGCTTTTGTCAGAGGGGGAGGAGGAATCGGTCGTCAAGATCAGGGGCTGCTCCCTATAGCCACACAATGCCGGGCTGGAAGGGGGAAGCAGCCCCCTGACATGGACCTTCCTGCCTCTGGGATGACAGTGACTCCTCTTGGATTTCCCTGCAAAATCTGCTGGTCTGTGTCTTGTTGCGCAGCCGGCTCCTGCTGCCGTTGCAGGCCAGCTGTGTGTCATTGAGCCTTTCCTAACAGAGATGTTAGGATGCTGCCAAAATGGAAGAGCACTGAGCACCGGTCATTCTACAGAAGATGTGGCACAGAAATCCATGGCAGTTAATAAGCGGCCACTTACTGAAAAGGTTGTCCCACTCATCTTCTCTCTCTTCGTCTTCCTCTATCATGCGGAACTCAAGCACGTTGTTTAAGTGGAGGTTCCGCAGAAGTTCCTCGCAGTACAACGGGTTCCCGTGGCTCCTTTGTATTAAGAACCTGGGGGCAGAGAGTCACAAGTGAATGCCAGGATTTAAGGTGCAACTTGTGGACAACGTTGTGTTGATTCGTAGCACGCTCCAGGCACGCTTGGGCTCCTGGAAAACCTACAGCTCAGTAGCTGTGCAACATCTGGCAATGCTACTGTCTCTGACCAGATGTGCAAAAGCCAGGAGCACCCAGGGTTGGGCCAGGAAATATGAAGATTGCTCTTGGATGTGGCTGGTGAGAAGTGTCCACTGCTACATGTATTTTTTTGAAGGCCACATTCACTCATAGCTGTCAACTTTCGGATTTGAAAATAAGGGATTTTCCCAAACTTTCAGATTTGAAAATAAGGGATGCCGAGAGGGTGGTGCAATGGCACCAAGTAGCCTCGCCACCCTGCGCTCCAGAGGCTGCGCACGAACGGGTGAGCAAAAGAGCGCGCACGTAGACGGCAGGCAGGCTGTCTGTCTGGTTGGGCATGAGGGTCTGGCTGCACAAGGCATGCAAGCTCCACCCCCAGTCGGTCTCAGACTCCTTATTGGCAGCCGAGCAACGCAGCTGAGGAGCCTCCCTGGCCAGCAGGGAGGGAGAGGAGCTGCTTCCTTTGAAATCCGGGAAATTTAAGGGATATCAACAATCCGGGATAGCAGCAGGAAACGGCATTGGAATAAGGGAGTTTCCTGCAAAAAAAGGAAGAGTTGACAGCTATGCATGCACTTGCAGCTTCCTGATGTTTGACTGGCTCCTGTAGTGCTGGAGAGTTTGTCAGTGCAGCAGAAAGCAGTAAGTTTGTCAGTGCAGCAGAGCCAACTTAAAATAGTTTGGGGCCTGGTGGACACAGGAGCGGAGCATATGCCTGTGCTGCCCAGGGCGGGCGCACTCCCGAGGGGTGCGGGGTGCGGAGGGTGCCCTCCCAGGTGTGGGATAGCCGCTCGGGTGCATGGAGCGGCACGTGCGCCCTGCAGCCAAGGGCGGAGCGAGACGCAGATGGTGGGCATTCGGTGCGCCGCTTGCCTGCAACTCCCAAGCCTCCCTCGGCTGCCAAAACAAAGGGGGGAGGGGGGAATGCCGCCAGCAAAGTGGTGCAGCTCCCCCCTTCCCCCCGATGGCTCAGGGTAGGCTTGGGAGTCACGGGCGGGCGGCGCACCAAATGTCACCCCCCTCAGCGAAGACACCTGGGGCGGGTCGCCCCCACTGCACCCCCTTCCTCCGCCCTGGGGCGGACAGCTGGTGCTTCTTCTTTTTGAATTGCCACACATTTTAATTAATGTACAGTGGAACCCCGGGTTATGCACACGATCCGTTCGCGCTACGTAACCCGGGCGTGTGTATCACGAACCCACGAAAAAACCTCAAAAAGAACCCGGAAGAAGCGCAATTTGAGCGCTTCTGCACATGCGCGAAATGCGCAGAATGATTCTGAGCAGCCGCGCATTGTGCGCACTCCACGGAGGGCTTCCGGGTCGCGCGGTGCGTATCCCGAATGTACGCAACATGGAGCGTATGCAACACGAGGTATGACTGTACAGTTGTACCTTGGTTGTCAAACTTAATCCGTTCCGGGAGTCCGTTCAACTTCTGAAACCGTTCGAAAAGCAAGGCGCGGCTTCCGATTGGCTGCAGAAGCTTCCTGCACTCAAGCGGAAGCTGCATCGGACGTTCAGCTTCCAAAAAACGTTCGCAAACCAGGACACTTACTTCCGGGTTTGCGGCATTTGGGAGCCGATTTGTTTGGGAGCCAAGCCGTTCAAGAACCAAGGTACCACGTATTGTTATATAACAGCACAGGAAAGCTTCATTGTAAAATGACTGTGACAGAAATTTGAGAACATTTGATGGCATAAACTCATGCTATGTCTTAGAGAACAGCTTTGACTAGACCATAATCTTGAATTTGAAAACGAAAGTCGTCTTTGATTTTTTCCCCCCAACACACAAGCCAGTTAATCTGCAGCAGTGTAGCCAGAATTTAATTGGTTAATAACTAGTGTTACTTTGCAATCTGTCCCAATATTTCAGATCATAGCCCCTTTCTAATTATTATTCCTTGTAGACAATAGCTGGAAAGGAAACCTGATTGAGATATCATCACAGCAACTCAGAACAGCATACACATGTAAAGCACAAAGGTTATAATCCACAAAGCCACTTCTCCACATTGTACAGAGACCCACAGATATCTGTGAAAATCGCTTATTTACTGATGTAGATAGGAATCCTTAACAGGCTGTAGGACTGCAAGCAAGACTTTCTCTTTAGGTTTGCAAGCAAGGGTTAGATCATGACACATCTACATATGGAAGCATGGGAACTGTCAAGGAGTTCCACCCCCCTTCCAGCCCAGCTCTGAGTGTTTACAGAGAACAGCTGCCGATTTTAACAACGGACTCCTCCTCTGCTTCTGGGAGTGGCAGTGGGCCAGAAGGGGAGGTGTTGCCAGGGCTTGAGTTAAGCAGGGAGAGACCTGGGAGCTTTCAGAGAGGAGGTCCGGGGGAGAGATGGAGGAAAAGGAAACGACGCTTTCGCTTTCCCCGATGGGTCTGTTGGTGGGAAAATCGCAACTCCGCACTTCCAGATTCTGCAAGCGATTGATTAGACATGTTTATGACTTGCTCTGCATTGTGATTAGCTTAGATAAAGGCTTGAAAACCAGATGACTCGGACTCTTTATTGAACGACCGGCGAAGGGGGGCAGCCCTGACAGGAACGACTGTGGAATATGGATATAAAATTTACAGCATGTTATGGTTCAGTTCGAAAGCACGTCAAAGTGCAAGTAGATAAATAGGTACCGCTCCGGCGGGAAGGTAAACGGCGTTTCCGTGCGCTGCTCTGGTTCGCCAGAAGCGGCTTTGTCATGCTGGCCACATGACCCGGAAGCTGGCTCCCTTGGCCTATAGAGCGAGATGAGCACCGCAACCCCAGAGTCGTCCGCGACTGGACCTAATGGTCAGGGGTCCCTTTAACGTTTAGCTTTATGGTTCAAGAGAAAATTTAAAAAGATCCACTGGACAAGGACTTCCCACTTACGTCTCAAGCTCCCTGGCGATGCTGACCACCCCAAGATCTTGGCAGGCCTTCTGAATAATGACTGAAGGAGCCAACTCCCTTAGTTGAACGTAGGTGGTGTATTCGCTGCTCATGAGCCGCGCTGCGGCAGCGCAAGGCAGTCTCCCCTTGCGGGTTGTTGGAGACAACGACATGACCACAAGGATACCGATATTCCTTAGCAAGTTCTCCAGGAAGTCCCACGAGGCCGGATCCATGAACTGAGCTTCATCAATGACAAAAATGATAACTTCTTTCATCACTGCCTAAAACGACAACAAACCCCACAAAAAATGAAGTGATACCTCCTGCAGGGCGCGATACTTTTTAACTCTTCCCTGGGTTTACCAGGAGCTTTTATCTTAGATGGTTCTAGTATCTGATATGCATTTTAAATTGTTTCATTTTTTTCCTTTACACTGCCTAGGAGGCATTATAGAAGAAGAAGAAGAAGAAGAAGAAGAAGAAGAAGAAGAAGAAGAAGAAGAAGAAGAAGGGGGGGAGGAGGGGGAGGAGTTTGGATTTTATATCCCGCTTTATCACTACCCGAAGGAGTCTCAAAGCGGCTAACAATCTCCTTTTCCCTTCCTCCCCCACAACAAACACTCTGTGAGGTGAGTGAGGCTGAGAGACTTCAAAGAAGTGTGACTGGCCCAAGGTCACCCAGCAGCTGCATGTGGAGGAGTGGGGAAGCGAACCCGTTTCACCAGATTACGAGACTACCACTCTTAACCACTACACCACAGAGTTCTAATAAATAAACTCACTGTTCAGCCTTTGATTTAGTCACTACAGTGGTCCCTTGACTTATGAATTTAATCCGTTCCGAATGGATATTCGTAGGTCGAAAAGTTCGTAAGTCGAAAAAGCAACTTTCTCCCATAGGAATGCATTGGGAGAAAAAATATTCGGAAAAATTCGTAAGTCGAAAAAACTGCATCTAAAATTCGTAAGTCGAAAAAAACCGCATCTAAAACCGGCAACGATTTCCATTCGGATGTTGAAAAATTCGTATGCGTGCGGCCACTTTTTTCACTCGTAAGTCAAAAAATACCAATGTCGAGTACTTCGTAAGTCGAGGGACCACTGTACATATATTTTTGTTGTTGTTCTTATTTTATTACTTATCGAATTTATAGCCCACTCTTCCTTCTAAAGAATGTACTTAGAGGCAGAAAACTGAATTTCCTTAATCCAGTCTGCATGATGCTGGTGGTGGTTTTTAAAAAAGCAACTGCAATATTTTAAAAACCACCTTGCAACCTGATGGTCCCCTCTCTTTCCTGTAGTTACTACTATTTTTCCTAAGATTGTACTAGTCGTGTCATGTGTGGCTGTTAAGAGAGAATTACATGAAAATGATGTATAGATGGTATATTACACCAGTGAAAATGGCTAAGTTGTTTAGGAAAGAAAATAACAGATATTGGAGATGTAAGGAAAAGGAAGGAACTTTTTATCATATGTGGTGGGAATTTAAATGTATTAAAATATTAGGAAATGATATATAATGAATTGGGAAAAAATGTTTAAAATGAATTTTGTTAAACATCCTGAAGCCTTCTTGTTGGGTATTTCAAATCAAGAGCTGCCAAAAGAAAAATGGACACTGTTTATGTATGCTACAACAGTGGCGAGAATCTTAATTGCACAACATTGTAAGACAGAAGAGATATCCTCAAAGGAACAATGGCAAGAAAAACTGATGAACTATGCAGAATTGGCTAAGTTAAGAAACTACGAGAGAAGGACAAAAAGGACTTTAAAAGAGTCTGGGAACCATTTACAGTCCATTTGCAGAAACAACAAAACGGACTGGATTCATTGGCAGGTTTTGAATAAACGTTCACAACTTTATTACAGTAACATATAATTTAGAGAAATGATAAGGGAAGTTACTTTTATATTAAAAATGCAGGAGACAATAAATAAAATTAGGCAATTCAGCAGAGGGGGAGTTGAGGGAAGTCCAGGGGGAGGGGAGGGAGAATAAATGTATATAATATGATGATTGAGATTTGTATTTTTATTTGTTATAAAAGTCAATAAATATTCTTTTTAAAAAAATGTGTGCGGCTGTCAGGAGTGTGATAAAGATTGTACTGAGAATCGGATCCATGTCATAGGGACCCAGTTGATCAGCCATGTTTCGGTGATTAGGATCTATGGGTTTGCCTAGAGATAGACCCCCTTATACCATGGACTGGTTCTACAGAATCAACTTTGAGCCAGAAAGATTAAGCCATCAACTGAATGCAAATGATTCTGAGGTTGTCGTGGGGAGGTAAATGTCACAGAGATCAGTGGGTCAGTTTTTCCTTTTCATATATAATTTTATATATGATTTTTATTAAATTTTCTATTTCACAATTTCAAATACTCATTTTACATCCTTAAGATATCAATGACTTCCCTTCTTCTCTTTCCATGGTTCATTTTACATATGATAGAATCCCTGCCTATTTTACAAAAACTATACCATTCAGAATTCCGTTGTTACATCCATCAAAACTTGTTCACACTGTTGAATTTATCTTAATGCTGCCAGCATTTTCAGCTGTAAACAATTATTTCCCATATATTCAATAAACATTTTCCAATCTTCTTTAACGTATGTTCTTCTTGTTCTCTTATTCTGTATGTTAAGTCTGCAAGTTGTGCCTAGTCTGTCAACTTACCGTAAGTTGCCCCTCTTCTTTGGTTGGGACCTCAGTCTTTCCGGAACTTGCGTCGCCAGCTGTTTTTGGACTACAACTCCCATCATCCCTAGCTAGCAGGACCAGCGGTCAGGGATGATGGGAATTGTAGTCCAAAAACAGCTGGAGACCCAAGTCTGGGAAACCCTGCAATGGGTGTTAGCCATACTTGGAGCAGACCCAATGAAATCAATGGACATACTTAGGTCCATTGATTTCATAGAGCCTCCTCTGAGTAGGAGCCCCCGCCGGATCGCCATGCCCCCAGGACGCTCTTCCTGGGGTTTTTCAAGGGGTCTGCTGCGCGGTAGCGGTTTCCCCTCCCCCTTGCCGTGCCGGGGCTCTCGGAGACGAGATCACCCCCGACTGACCGCTCCGGCACTTAATATACTTAGGTCCATTGATTTCATTGAGCCTCCTCTGAGTAGGACCTAGTTGCATATCACCCAGCCAGTTTATTGGGAGCTGCCAATCACTTACATTCTTTAGAATCTTGACGAGAATGTTTTCCAGCATTTCGTCCTTTGCCTCATTGCTCATTTTGGAAACCTCTTCTGATGTGGGGAACTGACCAGAGAAACCAAACAAAGAAAAGCACACAGTGCTTTTGTTAGCAACAGAGAGCTCTACATTCCTTGCCAGAAGTGCATATGGTAAGAAGCAACCTCAAACCCATTTGAAACCTCAAGGTATTGGGCTTCCCACCCTGTGAACTTGGGACTCAGCCAGACTGATAAAGAAAAAGTGTTTTGTATGTGTTGTATATGCATTATAAAGGTAAAGGGACCCCTGACCATTAGGTCCAGTCGTGTCCGACTCTGGGGTTGCGGCACTCATTTAGCTTTATTGGCCGAGGGAGCCAGCGTACAGCTTCCGGGTCATGTGGCCAGCATGACTAAGCCGCTTCTGGTGAACCAGAGCAGTGCACGGAAACGCCGTTTACCTTCCCGCCGGAGTGGTACCTATTTATCTACTTGCACTTTGACGTGCTTTCGAACTGCTAGGTTGGCAGGAGCAGGGACCAAGCAATGGGGGCTCACCCCGTCGCGGGGATTCAAACGCCGACCTTCTGATCAGCAAGCCATAGGCTCTGTGGTTTAACCCACAGCGCCACCCGCGTCCCCTATATGCATTATAGGTAAAGGTAAAAGACCCCTGGAAGGTTAAGTCCAGTCAAAGGCGACTATGGGGTTGCGCCGCTCATCTCGCTTTCAGGCCAAGGGAGCCGGCGTTTGTCCACAGACAGCTTTCCGGATCAAGTGGCCAGCATGACTAAACTGCTTCTGGTGCAACGGAACACGATGACAGAAACCAGAGCACACGGAAACGACGTTTACTGTTTTGGGGATGCTGGCAGCGCTGTGGTCTAACCTGCTGAGCCTCGTGGGTTTGCCGATTGGAAGGTCAGCGGTTCGAATCCCCGCGACGGGGTGAGCTCCCGTTGCTCTCTCCCAGCTCCTGGCAACCTAGCAGTTCAAAAGCACGCCAGTGCAAGTAGATAAATAGGTACTGCTGTGGCAGGAAGGTAAATGGCCTAGGATCTCTGTTTCAATGGGCTTCTGTCCTTGATACTTTAGCTGAGATGCCTGAATTGCTGGGTGTTGAACTATTCAGGGCTCTTTTATTTTGCATAACTACAGTCAGCAATGATGAAGAATACATTGGTGGGAGTGTCAAATTCATTTAGCCGGCATAGTAAGAGTGTTTTCCAATTCTTCATTGCCTTCTGCAGTGTATTAGTCCTAGTTGGGACGCGGATAGCGCTGTGGTCTAAACCACAAAGCCTAGGGCTTGCTGATCGGAAGGTCGGCAGTTCGAATCCTCGCGACGGGGTGAGCTCCTGTTGTTTGGTCCCAGCTCCTGGCAACCTAGCAGTTCAAAAGCACGTCAAAGTGCAAGGAGATAAATAGGTACCGCTCCGGTGGGAAGGTAAACGGCATTTCCGTGCGCTGCTCTGGTTCGCCAGAAGCGGCTTAGTCATGCTGGCCACATGACCTGGAAACTGTCTGCGGACAAACACCGGCTCCCTCGGCCTATAGAGCGAGATGAACGCCGCAACCCCAGAGTCATCCGCGACTAGATCTAACAGTCAGGGGTACCTTTACCTTTTATGAGAGATGTTAGGAGACATCTCCCATTCCTCTCAAAGAGATATAATTTCCAGAGTTTCCTAAGAAGAACAGGGAATCTTCTGCAAACCAACATTGTTGCAGCTTTTTTTTACACCATGTCAATGTATTTTATACTAGTTGTGCTATTGGAATATGTAAAACAAACAAACAAACAAACCACCAAGCACCAGGAAAATGAATTCAGAAGAGATAAAGGTCTTGCCTGCTTGCATCTTTACCTTAACATGATAGAGATTGTTGAGAAGGCAGAAATACTCTTCCTTAACTTCTCCTCGGATTCTGGTCACAAGGATATACTGTCTTGCATCGTAGGTCTTGCAAGTATCAATCCCCAGAAACATAGCCATCAGGGTCCGGATGACAAAGAAGTTCTGCCACACATTGATCTTTGTGAGCTCCATCGCCACAACCCTGCTTGATGACAAGAACTATTGGTGAAAAGGTTTCACTGCCTCTTCCACAACCGATGGAGAAACATTTGCTGCTGGGTGGGGGAAGATCAGACCCTTGAACTGGGGGGTTACATTACAAGCTACCTGTGCCCACCAGAACATCTGGGAAGGGCTTCTGGAACGGATCCTGCTTACACGAGGGTCAGGAAAGTGTCTCCACCCCCATCGTCCAGCCCGGACACTGAGGTCCAGCGCCGAGGGCCTTCTGGCAGTTCCCTTGCTGCAATAAGTGAGGTTACAGGGAACCAGGCAGAGGCCTTCTCGGTAGTGGCACCTGCCCTGTGGAACGCCCTCCCAGCAGATGTCAAGGCAATAAGCAACTATTTTACTTTTAAAAGACAACTGAAGGCGGCCCTGTTTAGGGAAGTTTTTAATGTTTGATGCTGTATTGTTTTTAATATTCGGTTGAAAGCCGCCCAGAGTGGCTGGGGAAACCCAGCCAGATGAGCAGGGTATAAATAATAAATTATTATTATTATAATAAAGACTCTTGCTGCCCAGCCCTGAGCAAAGAGAGTTGGGAATATACAGCAAAGTATGGTTAAAAGCATTAACCTGTGGCCTGCTTCCTGTCCTGAGAAGGCAATCTCAGCCAACAGCTGGCTTTTTCCATATCCCATGAGGCCTTCGTAGATGATAATGCGGCTTTTCCTGTCGGCTTTAAAATCGTTCAGCAAGTTTTCAAAGAGGTCCGTCTCCTTCTTGCGGCCTAGGGGAAGCAAATAAAGCCGGAGGGACGTCTTCAAAAGAGGAAGGGAAAGCCTCGCACAACTCAAACAAATATTCATGAAATGGTTCAGATTTTGAATTCAAAATTTACATTTGCATTCTGCATGCAAAAAACTTCCACCGGTGCTAACATTTCAGTGCTATCCTACACCTGAGTTGTTGAGTTTTGTTTGTTTGTTAAACCCATAACCCACTTCTTACGTGCTGTTAGCTGCAAGTCTGTGCTTTAAGAAGCTTGTGTTGGGAAGGACCCAGGAGTCGAGAAAGGAGGTGGGAGGATGGAGAGCAGAGAGGCGGAGAAAAATATGCTGAGGATGTGGCAGGCTATTATGAAGTGTGTTGAGAAACTCATTTAATAAGAAACCAGAAGCCTTTCTACTTGGTATGGTAAGTCAGGAAATCTCAAAATTTGATAGGACTTTTTTTTATGTATGCCACAACAGCAGCCAGAATCCTATTAGCTGAAAACTGGTAGACAGAGGAATTACCAATGATAGAAGATTGGCAGATGAAAATGATGGACTATATGGAACTTGCTGAGCTGACCGGGAAACTTCGTGACCAGAGGGAGGAAGCGGTGGAAGAAGACTGGAAGAAATTTAAATTATATTTTAAAAAGTATTGTAAGATTAAAGAATAGAAGTAAGCTGGAAGACAGATGAGACTGTAGATGTAGAAGATAGATATAAGGTTTATAATTGTTGGAATTAAAGATAAGGATCCTAGATAAGAAGAGATATGGTATTAACTAATTAAAAACTGGGTAAATGATGTCAAGAAATTACTAAAGATGAAATACAAGGAAAGCAGGAAGCGAGGACAGGAGGAAGTCAACCTACAATGACAGGAAGGAGGATTGGGTTTAAAGGATGCATGTTTGTTTTATATGTTTATTGTTTTTGTTTTATTATGTTTACCGATGTTTTCGGATGTTTGTGTTTATTTGTTAAAATCCAATAAAAAAATTTGAGGGGGGGGAAAGAAGAAGTGTGTTCTTTATTATGGACCATTTCCTGGTTTTTCTGACGACGTGCTATTTCAACATGCTATCCCCAGAACGAAAGCCCCACGTAAGATGCGAGCATACTGTATATAAATAAATGCTGCCAGATTTTAAAAATAAGCCATTTTACACGAAAGACATCATCAAGCCAAGGTTTAAGCATGCGGCTAGGGTTGCCAGGTGTCCACTATTTGAGCGGACAGTCCGCTTTTTTCACATTATGTTCACTATTTTCCCCCACAAAATAGTGGGCATTTTTTTTATTCAAAAGCTTTATGATGAAATGGTACGTAATCTAAAGCTGTACAGTCCAAGAGAATAAGGATAGGAGAATCGTGTTTTGTCTTTTTTTCCATAAGTAAGAATGAGACAAAGATCGAATATCCATTGAACTCGATTCTCCGGAAAAATTATTAATCATACTCAATTGTTTCACAAGACATTTAAAAAATGGGGGGGGGGGGAAGCGCCTCTTGCCGGAGTTCTGCCCCGCCTGTTCCTGACTCGCGGGGAGAACAAAAAGGGAGAGGCGCGAAAGAAAAAGACGCCTCTTCCTGTTCCTGACGCGCAGGAGCAGCAGCAAACCAGCGGGGGGGGGGGGGAAGGCGGGCTTGGGAGGAGACTTGCCCGACGACCTGAGGGAGCGAGATCCTTGCCCCAAGGATCGCCTCCCTAATACAGGAACGGTAAGAAGGAACCCCTGTTGGGAACTTGGGTAGCTTTGCCCCAAGGATCCCTAAGAAGCAAGCATAGAAACATAGAATTGTAGAGTTGTTGGAAGGGACCACGAGGATCATCTAGTCCAACCCCCTGCAATGCAGGAATCGAACCCATGGGGGCTCGAACCCATGACCCTAAGATTAAGATTATAAAATTAAGATTAAATTAAGATTAAGGTTATAAAATTATGTACAGTTGTTAACATTTTAAAAAGTATTGTAGCTTGTGTCGACTGACCTAAAATTTAACCCCCCCCCCCGCTTGTCCGCTATTTTTTGGAAGCAGACCTGGCAACCCTACATGCGGCAGCCCCTTTGCTCTCAGTGGGAGAGTTAAGCATAGTGGGGTTTCAAAATCTTTTAACTTTCACTTGATTAAGATGTCACTGGTCTGGTCTGGTTTGGTTTTGTTTCTACAGGTTAGCATGGCTCCCTCTCTGAAATCTGGCAGGATTGTATTCTTGGTACTTCATTTGATCCTCTAGGGCAGTGATGGCCAAACCTGGCCCTCCAGCTGCTTTGGGACTACAATTCCCATCATCCCTGACCACTGGTCCTGTTAGCTAGGGATGATGGGAGTTGTAGTCCCAAAACAGCTGGAGGGCCAAGTTTGGCCATCACTGCTCTAGGGCATTGCGGCTTTTGAAAGTTCCCCTCTTAAGATTTCTTTTTGGGGGGAAGGGAGGGTGGGGGTTATGTCTGCAAACCTTGGGTCGCCCCCAACCCTACTGGTACCTCTTTCTGCATGGGTGGTGCTCTTTGGGCTACAAAGGCAACAGCAATTGCACCTGAACATCAATAATAGAGCTGATTATAATACGTAACCATTTGAATACCACAGATCCATAGCATTTTCTCTCTCTTGCTCCAATCGGGACAATGACAATAAATATTTATTCTTCTATTCAATAAATGACCATCATCAATGTCGCTGAATGAAGGATATGTCACCTACCTAGCAAAGGGTAATATTCACATCTCTCTCTGCTCAGATATGCTTTGTAAATCATTCTAAAGGAATGAGGACAAGAAAAGGAAACCTCGTAAGTTCAACTCAAATCATTTATTCGCAACCACATACAACTGTGAGCCAGACATAGAAGAAGAAGAAGAAGAAGAAGAAGAAGAAGAGGAGGAGGAGGAGGAGGAGGAGGAGGAGGAGGAGGAGGTTTGGATTTGATATCCTGCTTTATCACTACCCAAAGGAGTCTCAAAGCGGCTCACATTCTCCTTTCCCTTCCTCCCCCACAACAAACACTCTGTGAGGTGAGTGGGGCTGAGAGACTTCAGAGAAGTGTGACTAGCCCAAGGTCACCCAGCAGCTGCATGTGGAGGAGCGGTGACGAAAAAACCTTTTACTGCCCGGCTGCACGCGAAGGTAATACTTACGTTTTCTCCGTGACCCCAAGGAATTTATAGACTGTCCCAGGGTTCAGAACACCTTTCATCTCAATTAACGGGAGCTCTTCAAAGAAATAGGATGGCAACTTGGATTTGACGCAAGTGACGGCATCGCAGGTCACTACCCCGGGATAATACATCATCATCCGGGCCGCAAGGTTTACTTTCCGGCCGATGACTGTGTCATGGGAAAAACAACAATGACAAAACATACTTTTGTCTTTCTTCTAGCTGGTCTCTTAACACAGAGAAACAGGAGCGGCGTTATGTCTGGGCCACTTCAAGTACCGCCTTGCGCCGGACAATACTTCTGCCAGACCAAAAGATGGAACTGTTGGAGATTCATTCCCCGTGGGCAGTCATGGGTTTATTGTCTATCACATGACTGGGTATGTGTTTTGATTCCACAGAGTGGGAAATGACGGAAGACAGGATGTTTGTCTTACTGTGTTCCCTGAAGTGGGACTGTTGTCTTTTATTCTTTCTCTTTGCTGCCTGATGCTAGAGAGAGAGGGAGCCATGATGAAGTGCTCCATGTGTATTTATATGTAAATAAAGTAGATTAACCTACTGAGTTGCTGAGTTGCTGAGTTCTGTTACGCAACTGCACAAACCTCTGCGGATCCCTAAGTGTGCTGGTGTCATCTGGCACCAGTCGCTGTAATGTTCGGGCTGAGGAATGCTTATGAAGCTCCTGAATGATCGCCCAGGAAGGAGGGAACATGCCAGTCGGGCATGTGTCTCTGCCAAGGTCCTACTCGTGTGTAGGATGAATTCCTGACAGGATCTTCCTGTGGCACAGCAGCAGTGGGCAAATACCAGTAAATGACAGAAGTCCCGCAGGCCCATCTCATGGAAACCTGCTTGATTCCCTCCGTTCACAGCACCAGGTCTTAACAAGACCTGATGGGGGACTCTCTCTGGGAGGGAGCGTCCGTAGTGCCAAACAATCTGTGTAGAAGTGTCAGCAGGGCGATTTAGAGGTGTGGTCTGGCTGATAGGGCACCGAGTCTCTTTACTTGTGGCCGCCTACTCAGGATGTCTCAGGGCTCGCCCATCCTTCTGTGTGCCCCTTGCTTAGAAAGCATAGGGGCCAAGTGGTTTTCTGCTTTTCCAGTAGTGGTTTTGCCTTTGCTGCACAGCTTCCCCACAGAAAACCCACCACTCTTTAGCACTAAATCACAGCAAACGGCACTTCGCGGAAAACCCAATTGCTGTTTGCTTAAATTCAGTGCTAAACCATGGGATTTTCCCAGGAGAAAGCAGCAGGGTGAACAGAAATGTGGATGAGCACTGTATCTTGTTGTTTCTTTAATGTTGTTGTGCATTCTAACACTTTATTTGGTTTTTTATGATTGAACTATTTTGTTGCTACTATGTTTCTTTTAATGTAAGCTACTTTGGAGGCTTAAACATTTGCATAAATAGATAAGGACGACATGGGAAAAGCCAATGCTATAAGCCAAAAGGATTTCAGCAGCAAGATTCCCCCCCCCCCCCTTTGGTATATAAATGTTGCTTTTTAATCATTATTATTTTGAATTTATTATATTATTTTGACAAAGTAATAATTCTACATAAATAAGAATAAAAATGTGCATCCCACCCCTGAGACTATTCCATTATAACTATCCAGCCTCCCAAAATTTCAACACCTCTTTCGATGGTGTCAGAGGATCCCCAGGGCCCCCTGTCTCACCAGCCTTGAGCCAGTATCGAGAACAGCCAGAGATCTTGGAGACTGATTCCAGCGGGACGTCTGGAGAAGAGAGCTCAGAGGAAGAGGAAGTGGCGCTGGGGGTCTCAGCTAGATCTCAGAGCCCTTCCTCCAAACAGAGGGGAGCGAAAGGGAGGAAAACTAGCTGCTTCCGGTTCGCGCAGTTTTGGAAAAAGCCCAGGAAGAAATTAGATCCGGCAGACCAGACAACTGCCGATCAGGGTTAGGAAGTGTTTTACGATGTGCCGAGTTATAAAGTGATTAGCAAAGCAATAAAGCTAAAATGAAACTACTGCTTGGCGTCGTTAAAATGTCCAGCTTCAGCACAAAGCCAGAGGGGCTCTGACAGATGGTTTGACCCCTTTCCATTTTAACAGTACAAATTCTACAAATACCCTTCAAAATCATTTCTCCTGCATAATCATCATTTTACCTTAATGGCACACGTTAATTTATCATTAATAACTATATCCCACACTTCTTTATACCATGCTTCCATTTTATATTCTGCTTGTCCCTTCCACATCCTAGCTATCATAATTCGTGCAGCTGTCAATAAATCTGTGAGCAATTCCTTCATAGCATGCCAACTTTCCACCCTATCGTAAGCAGCGAGATTTCTGCCCAGTTGTGCAGTACGGGAGAATCCTTAGAAGCAGCCACCTGGAGAAGGCAACCCACCAAGAGATGAAACACTAGTTGGGTTGAGCATCAAGGCAAAGGCTCCAGGCAGCAGGAACAGGAGCAGGAGTCTGCAGGTGAAGGAAGCCGGTGCTGGGGAGTTTGCCAAAGCAGAGGCCATGAGGGGACGAACAAGGAAGCACTGCTGGGAAGCACTGAGGTGGGAGCGAATCTTTGACTTACTGCACCAACATTAATAAAACTGGCCTTGAACACAGGGAAGGTACAAGAGGCCACAGTCACGATACCTGTGTATTCATGTCTCAAACGATGGCCAACTACCCCACAGAAAACTGGCCCACTGGTGACTCCAATGGAGACGATCCTGAAAGCACAAGAGAGAGCAAAGGTAAAGGTAAAGGACTCCTGGACGGTTAAGTCCAGTCAAAGGCGACTATGGGGTTGCGGCGCTCATCTCGCTTTCAGGCCGAGGGAGCTGGCGTTTGTCCACAGACAGCGTTCCAGGTCATGTGGCCAGCAGGACTAAACCGCTTCTGGCGCAACAGGACACCATGACGGAAACCAGAGCACACGGAAACACCATTTACCTTCCTGCCACAGCGGTACCTATTTATCTACTTGCACTGGCATGCTTTCAAACTGCTAGGTTAGCAGGAGCTGGGACAGAGCAGCAGGAGCTCACCCCGTTGCGGGGATTTGAACCGCCGACCTTCTGATCGCCAAGCCCAAGAGGCTCAGTGGTTTAGACCACAGCGCCACCTGTGTCCACCTGTGTTGATGTGCTCCCCAGCCCAGTTATGTAGCATTGTGTGAACCTTTTGTCTCTGGAGAGTGCTTTGCATTCCTGCGGTATGCATGATTGCACCTACAGGGAACTTGCAGCTTATGCGAGGGTTCAGTTCTGGGGGGTCCACACAGAAATGCAAAAATGCATAAAGCCAGGAACCCCAAGAACCTGCCCCAATGAAACCATCTCTACCTGTCCGGAGCAGGTCTCGCCCTCTGCCTTGCTATCTGGGCAAATGACTACAATTACATAGATGAAACATTCGTAACAGTGTGATGTTGGCTCCCACCTTTAGCTTTTTCAAATTCTAAGGACAGGATTAGAGTTGACCCTGCGGTCCACGGTGTCAGAGAGCCAATACCTTTCCTGAGACCCACTTTTTCTTAAATCATAATGGAAACTCAGTTTGGAATTGGTTCCACAATTACAAGCATCATTGGGGTGGGCTGGGGGAATTGGCAAAAATCGGTTTCAGGAGTTCTGGATCAACTGGCAATTTTGGCTGTATGCCTTATTATACTGGCTTCCGATTATATCCCACTAAGCTTGCACCAGGATCCAGCAATGCTGTCGTGCTTCTTGTTGGGATGACTTTTGGAAAACAGACAGTCTCCTTCCTTTTGGAGCGGAAAGAGACCGGCCACCCACACCCAACCGCCGAAACTCCTCAGGGCTGCTCAGCCTTTCTGGTTTGCTTCCCTTCCCCTATCACAGTCCTTTTCCCCCCAGCGCTGAGTGACATGACTGGGCTGAGCGAGGGCTGGGGTCTCTCCTCCTCACCCACATCTGCACTTCCACCTCTTTCCACTAGAAGAAAATAGTACTGAGATAGAGGAGTGGGAGACAAGGGCCACCCACTGCCCACTGCAATCTAGGGCATGGTAGAAGGTGGGCATGCCAGACACCTCCACAAAACTGGATGGGCCCTAATTGTCAGGATGTCCTACACACGAGTAGAACCTTGGCAGAGACACATGCCCAACTGGCATGTTCCCTCCCTCCTGGGTGATCGTTTGGGAGCTTCAAAAGCATTCCTCAGCCCAAACATCACAGCGACTGATGCCAGAAGACATCAGCACACTTAGGGATCCGCAGAGGTCTGCGCAGTTGCGTAACAGAACTCAGCAACTCAGCATTTAGGCTAATCTACTTTATTTACATATGAATACACACAGAGCACTTCAACATGGCTCCCTCTCTCTCTAGCATCACGCAGCCAAGAGAGAGAACAAAGGACAATAGTCCCACTTCAGGGAACACAGTAAGACAAACATCCTGTCTACGTCATATCCCATTCCTGTGGAATCAAAACACATACCCATGTGATAGACAACAAACCCATGACTGCACACGGGGAATGAATCTCCAACACTAATTTCCCAGTACCTTGCTCTGTTGCATTGAACCCACATCCCAGCTGCCATGTTTCTTACGATGCTCAACTAGGGCTGCAGCACAAGCATAGCCAGGAAGCAGTAAGAAGGGGGAACTGTCGACAGTCCCGTTGGGTGGCAAGCCGGGGGTGGTGATTCTGGTGTGAGCAGCACCCGTAACCCTGCCAAAGACATATCCCCGACCCACTCAGTCACTTACCTTACTTTCATGAGTGCCGTGGAACAGAAAGCATGGATTTTATTGGCGCTGTCCAGAGCATTTGCACCTTCATCAGACTGTTTATCCCCAGGGAGGCCAAAGATGCAAAGCAACGTGCAACCCTTATGGTGACAGAGGCAAGAACATTGGAGAAGTTGTTATAAGAGCAGCTTATTGCCATTTGCAAAATACAGATATTTACACATGTAGGGTTTCTGTGTGCAGGTTTTCAAGCTATGGTCTCCCAAGGCAGGCATATAAAATTCTAAAATAATTGTCCCATAAAAATAATACATGAAACAAAGCTAAGTAGTAGAAAACCCTAAAATTCAAGTGAAGCATACAATAAAATAGAAGAACACTATGTTTTCAGCACTGGCGGTTAGTTCTGACAGAGAGGGTTTGCAGTGAGGATGTCTTAATGCCGACTGGCCATCGACCAGCTCTGAGGGAGATGTTTCCACGATTCAAATCCTGGCTCAGTCGCGGAGCTCACTGGGTGATGTTGGCCAATCGCTGCCTCTCAACCTACCTTGTAGAGTTTTGGTAAGGATAAACTGAGAGGGAGGAAGAAAGGTGATTCTTCTTTTGTTGGAAGAAAGGTGGGTGAGTAAACATGTTAATTAATACTGCACTGTATTAATTCCTTTTGGGAATTATAGGGACCGAACTACGTAAACTGTATAGAAATTTATTCATGTATGCAACTACCAGTACAGTGGCAAGAATGTTACTTGCCCAAAAATGAAAAGGAAGAACGGATACAAAAACTTAGGGAATATGCAGAAATGGCGAAACTTACCAGAAAAATAAAAAATCAAGACAGCAAACTTTTTTTGTAAAAGAATGATAATGGTTTATTGAATGTTTACAAACAAATGGTAATAGATAAGAACATTGGAGGGATTTTTGTAATAACCTGCAGTTTTATAAAATTAATTTGCTCATTTATTCATCTACTTTAAAAATATACTCTGGGTGAAATTTTAGCCGAAAACTGTGCCCATACCAGCGGCGTTACTGTGTCCGTGTTGGGGGCAGGAGGTGCACCCCCAGGCTGCCGCCTCGGGGGTTTCATCACCTGCTATTCACACCACATGACCGCAACAAAATTTCTGAAAGACCTACACTGGCTCTCAGTATGTTTCCGAACACAATTCAAAGTGTTGGTACTGACCTTTAAAGCCCTAAACGGCCCCAGCTCAGTATACCTGAAGGAATGTCTCCACCCCCATCGTTCTTTCCGGACACTGAGGTCCAGCTCCGAGGGCCTTCTCACGGTTCTCTCCCTGCGAGAAGCGAAGTTACAGGGAACCAGGCAGAGGGCCTTCTCAGTGGTGGTGCCTGCCCTGTGGAACGCCCTCCCATCAGATGTCAAAGAAATAAACAACTATCTAACTTGTAGAAGGCATCTGTTTAGAGAAGTTGTTAATGTTTGATGTTTTATCATGTTTTTAATATTCTATTGGGAGCCGCCCAGAGTGGCTGGGGAAACTCAGCCAGATGGGCGGGATATAAATATATGATGATGATGATTTGAGGGCACAGCTCAAAAGTGCCCACGGCTACCCCGATGACATGAGTACATCATATAAAGCATGTCTGTAGGGCCCTTCATCCTACAGTGATCCGTGCCAACCCTGACTCTAGCCATGCTTTGCTGACAAGTAAGGACCATGCCTGCAGGAGACTCACTTTGTCAAACATGAAGACCTTGTTAATCTTGCCACTGAGCGGGTATATGATCGCCGCAATCTGTGTGTTGGCATCCTGGATGGCCTTACAGAGATGGTGAGTGTTGGCGCCTTCGTCAAACTGCAAATTCACAAAGACGATCGTCACAGGTCGAAGCTCTGATAAATATTCCAGGGGTTGGTTGTCATCGATCTGAAAAACAGGACGGACTGCGATGACTTTTCCGTGAATGGGGGGAGGCGGCAGCAGATCTAGGGGAGCGAGACCAGTTGGGTTGGGTCGCTCTGGGTGACGCCGCAACTATGATTTAGAATGGAGTGCTGGAGTTGTTGGAGTTTGGTGTCACAGTTGAAATTTAAGATCCCGAGTTAAAAGAGTTCATTGATAACTGGAAATCTCTAAAGAGGTGCAATTGATGAGGTGCAATTTAGCGGTTTTATGTTGGAGACTCCATTTGAAGTTCCTTTGTTCAGCGACTTGGGAGGCATCATACATGGAAGAAATACGCACATTACCTCAATTTTTAAAAAAAATAAATACACAGAGAATGACAATAGCACTGCCTGTTTGCAACACATCCATAGCTGTCAACCCTCCCTTTTTTTGCGGGAAACTCCCTTATTCCAATGCCGTTTCCCGCTGCTATCCTGGATTGTTGATACCCCTTCAATTTCCCGGATTTCAAAGGAAGCAGCTCCTCTCCCTCCCTGCCGGCCAGGGAGGCTCCTCAGCTGTGTTGCTCGGCTGCCAATAAGGAGTCTGAGACCGACTGGGGCGGAGCTTGCATGCCTTGTGCAGCCAGACCCTCATGCCCAACCAGACAGACAGCCTGCCTGCCGTCTACGCGCTCGCTCTTTCACTCACCCATTCGCGCGCAGCCTCTGGAGCACAGGGTGGCGAGGCTACTTGGTGCCATTGCACCGCCCTGGCGGCATCCCTTATTTTCAAATCCGAAAGTTTGGAAAAATCCCTTATTTTCAAATCCGAAAGTTGACAGCTATTAACACAGTAATCAGAAAGCAACTGTCAAGCACTGAAGTACCTTCCTTAGGATATTCCTCATCACGTATTTTCTCAAACACTTCTCAAGTTTGTCATTTGGAGGCAACACAGAGGCATTTCTCAAAATCTCTAGGGAGGGAAGGTGAGAGCATTTTCATTGAGGGAAGAAAGACGTGATTAGGAAAGTTTAGAACAGGACGGAAACATCTCCTGATATGCACAGCACCCATACACCCACTTGCGTATTTGTGCAGGGCTACGCAAAATGTATGGGGGCCAGTTACAGCCCCACAAATTGCCAGTTGACTATCCCTGCGCTAAGTAATTTTGGGGTGGTGGAGGGTTTGGTGCAATTTGCTTGAGCCACTATGATGTATATATGCATAGCTGTCAACCCTCCCTTTTTTGCGGGAAACTCCCTTATTCCAATGCCGTTTCCCGCTGCTATCCCGGATTGTTGATATCCCTTAAATTTCCTGGATTTCAAAGGAAGCAGATCCTCTCCCTCCCTGCCAGCCAGGGAGGCTCCTCATTTGCGTTGCTCGGCTGCCAATAAGGAGTCTGAGACTGACTGGGGGCGGAGCTTGCATGCCTTGTGCAGCCAGACCCTCATGCCCAACCAGACAGACAGCCTGCCTGCTGTCTACGCACTCGCTCTTTCGCTCACCCGTTTGCACGCAGCCTCTGGAGCGCAGGGTGGCGAGGCTACTTTGTGCCATTGCACCGCCCTGGCGGCATCCCTTATTTTCAAATGCGAAAGTTTGGAAAAAATCCCTTATTTTCAAATCCGAAAGTTGACAGCTATGATATATGTCACTAGATATCACATGTATTTATGTCAGGCAACTATTACATCTGATACAGTGGTACCTCTGGTTATGTACTTAATTCGTTCCGGAGGTCCGTTCTTAACCTGAAGCACCACTTTAGCTAATGGGGCCTCCCGCTGCCGCGCGATTTCTGTTCTCATCCTGAAGCAAAGTTCTTAACCCAAGGTAATATTTCTGAGTTAGCAGAGTCTGTAACCTGAAGGGTCTGTAACCCGAGGTACCACTGTACTTAGCTAACGAAATGCCCAACCAATGTTTAAAATGTAAAAAGACTCGGGTGTTTTTGCTGCAACAGGCTAACCCTCTGCAATATCTTGGACTAAATGAGTTGTTCTGTGAACACATGGAATAAGTTACAGGTAGAAAGCCGTGTTGGTCTGTCATAGTCAAAACAAAATTAAAAAAATTCTTCCAGTAGCACCTTAGAGACCAACTAAGTTTGTTCTTGGTATGAGCTTTCATGTGCACGCACACTTCTTCAGATACCTGGTATCTTCAGATACCTGGTATCTGAAGAAGTGTGCATGCACACGAAAGCTCATACAAAGAACAAACTTAGTTGGTCTCTAAGGTGCTACTGGAAGGAATTTTTTTATTTTGTTTTGACATGGAATAAGTGAGTGAGTTAAGAGTTTCTTGGTCTGTCTGAGCAGCAGCGGAGCAAGCCGATCGGGCGTCTGGGGTGGCATGCATGCCCTGCGCCCAGGGGTGCGGCCAGCCACCCACGGGGTGGGGCAAGCCGGGGCAGGACACTCCACGGGGCCTCCGAGGAGCCTGCCTGCCTCCTCCCACTCAGCCACCCTACAGCTGAGGAGGAGGAGGAGGCGGGCAGACTGTTTGGGGCAGCGCAGAGCCTGCGGGCACCCAAGCCACCGCGTAACTCCCAGGAGAGACGCGTGGCTCGGGCGCGCTGGATGCCCCGTGGTGAGTGCTTCTTGGCATTTTGTCACCCCCCCCCCAGTGGTGACACCCAGGGCGCCCCGCCCCCATTGCACCCCCCCTTCCTCCGCCCCTGTGTCTGAGTGTGTTTGAGGAGGAGACTTAGTTTTTTAGGAGAATGCCTTAGGGCTTCCTTATGGTGAGAGGCCCTTTCTTTTCCTTGACAAGGGCAAAAAATGATTGCATGAGCTCTGTCTGTGCATGTGAAAGAAAGAGGCTCTCTGTGTTGGCCATCTTTCAAGCGCCGGTGCTTTGTACCCCTGTCTCAAAACTGGGCATGTGTTTCCTAGGAAATCTTCTACATTTGCAATTTATTGCACGAGGCATTTGATGTGTGGTATGACTTGAACCTGTCTTGGTATTTCTGCTCTTTATGAAGGCAATTTGCTGCCTTTGTTATTTGTAGCGCAGGTATATAGCCCGGTCTGAGTTTTACCATGTGTGAGTACAGTGGACCCTCGACTTACGAATGTAATCCGTTCTGACGGGAGCGTCGGAACTTGAAAAAATCGCAAGTCGAGTCCAATAGGAATGCGGTGGAGAACGCATTCGTACCTCGAAAAAACCTTCGCAAGTCAAAAAAGCCCTATCTAAAGCGGCCGCGGCTTCCGATCGGAAGTCGAAAAAATTCGGAAGCGGCGGCCGCTTTGATCCCTCGTAACTTGAAAAATACGGAAGTCGGGGCATTCGTAAGTCGAGGGATCACTGTAGTACTGTTTGGTACTGCAGAGGATTTAGGAACACATAGATAAGGAAGGCCTTACCCAGATTCTGTGTAACAGGCAGAAAAAAACTGAGTTGTCTTACGGCTTGTATACACTTCCGCTTCTGTTCCCATGCCTAGAAAGCACAGTTTTCAAGCGGTTTTCAGCTTGCCCCGCACTTTCTAGGCAGTTTTCCCCTTGCCCCTGGGAAAGCCCCACTCTTTAGCTTTAAATCAGAACAAACCTCAGTCTGCAGAAAACCCGATTGCTATTTGCTTCGATTGAGCACTAAAAGAGCAGTTTTCCCCGGGGGAAAGAGGTGTGGATAATCCCGAAGGGCGGGTAAGTCCTTAGAAACGATGGGTATAATGCAATCCCAAATATCCTAATGTGTTTTTTTGTGATGTATGCAGATTATTTTTTTAATTGTTCTTTATTGGTTATAATTACATATTTATAAAACAAACACACTAATAAACAAATTCGAAAGAAATAAACATAACAAGAATCAGACAAAAACAATACCAACGACAATAAAAGACAAAATACTAAACTTATACATGTACGTGTAATACTTTCAATCCTTCTCATTATACCATCTACTATATCAATGTTTTCCCACAGGTTTATACTATAATATATCCTTTCCTATTATTTTACTTTACAAATATCATTCAATCTTTGCTAGCATGGAACTATTTATACAATAAAGTTTTAAATAATCTTTATACATAATCCATTCTCTCGATATTTTCTGTTTCGATAGACCTCGTACTGATCCAGTCAGTTTTGCCAATTGCAAATATTCTAGCATAATTATCTGCCAATCTATAATCTCTGGACGGTTTTCATTTTTCCAAACCCTTGCTATGAGAGTTCTAACTGGTGTTACCCCATACATAAATAACGATCTTAAATCTTTTTTTAATTTTGAGTGGTAATATACCAAGTAAGAATATTTCTGGCTTTTTTTAAAAGGTTATTTTAAATATTTTTTTTAAATTCATCATATATGTCATTTCAGTAATCTCTACTTTTTATACAAGTCCACCGCCTTCTGTATGCAGATTTTAACAGTACTTAACAATGATATGACATGTGCTTTGTATGCATATAGTTTCAGGTTCACTCAATAGCACTTATTTAAAGCATTTTAGGGCTCTTTCCTATTATTGGTAACTTTGCCTTCTGGTTCACAATGGGAGGCAGATTTCACCTGCGGAAAATGAGAAGGGGAACCCCCACCATATGACTTGTCCCAGCCCAGCGCCCCTTCAAGAGACATCTATGGATCTCTTTCTAGACATCTTAGAATAGCCAAAGAACTCACCAAAATTGTCACAGATGCGATTTTGGTACAGGTGCTGTGTGCATCTATCAAAGAACTCCTCAGAATCAAAATCCAGGGTATTTCTAATGTATCGAAACTGGCAAACAGAATTACAGCTGTTTAGCTATCTTCACCCCTGTTTCTGCCAGATATGACCTTTGTCAGTCAACTTCCCAATGTTAATCTGTCCCCGCACCACGACACCCCAAGCACATTTTCCTGGATGCAAATTACCATCACATTTCCCCCTTATCTGTCTCTTCATGTCTCAGCCCTGTTCAGCACCAGTATGATTTTTAAGCCCAGCTATACATGTAATGGGACCCAGGTGGCACTGTGGGTTAAACCACAGAGCCTAGGGCTTGCTGATCAGAAGGTTGGTGGTTCGAATCCCTGCGATGGGGTGAGCTCCCATTGCTCGGTCCCTGCTCCTGCCAACCTAGCAGTTCGAAAGCACGTCAAAGTGCAAGTAGATAAATAGGTACCGCTCCGGCGGGAAGGTAAACGGCGTTTCCGTGCGCTGCTCTGGTTCGCCAGAAGCAGCTTTGTCATGCTGGCCACATGACCCGGAAGCTGTACGCCGGCTCTCGGCCAATAAAGCGAGATGAGCGCCGCAACCCCAGAGTCGGAACGACTGGACCTAATGGTCAGGGGTCCCTTTACCTTTACCTTTATACATGTAATAGGAACTCGGGTGGTGCTGTGGTCTAAACCACTGAGCCTAGGGCTTGCCGATCTGAAGGTCGGCGGTTCGAATCCCCGCAGTGGGGTGAGCTCCTGTTGCTCAGTCCCAGCTCCTGCCCACCTAGCAGTTCGAAAGCACGTCAAAGTGCAAGTAGATGAATAGGTACCACTCTGGTGGGGAGGTAAACTGGATTTCCGTGCGCTGCTCTGGTTTGCCAGAAGTGGCTTAGTCATGCTGGCCACATGACCCGGAAAAAACTGTCTGCGGACAAAAGCCGGCTCCCTCTGCCAGTAAAGCGAGATGAGCGCTGCAACCCCAGAGTCGTTCGCAACTGGACTTAACTGTCAGGGGTCTTTTACCTTTTTTTTAATACATGTAATAGGCAGTATTTTTTTTACAGTTGCAAATCATAAATGCTTTTGGTTGTTGTTTTTTCCTTGAATAAATCACTGTAAACGCTGTGTGTCACTGTAATGCATTGCTCTGAAGTCATTTCTGCATCACGTAAAGTAAATTTCAGCCCCCCAATTTCCCCCACAGACCTGTCCTGTATTTTGCCCAACCTGTCCTTTATCTTGCCTGACCTAAAGTGGCAGCCCTAGATATGGTTATTGGCATGAGTGATGAACAAGGATTATTAACTTTAAAAGATTAGTAAGAGGAGGACAATATGGCTAAATACTCAGACCAAAGGGAGGAAGGGGGGAATAAAAGTAAAAATTGGACTTTTGAAATAAGTTAAATTTAGAGTGGACAGATGGGAAGAACATAGGGAAAGAGCAGAAGTACCTGAATGCCTAGGTGTGAATTTAGGATTAATAAGTAAATTTACCTATGTACTTGACGATGTTTTAAAAGTAGATCTATGAATCTGTTAAAGAGGATATACTATGAAATCAACAGTGAGGGACTTGAGGAAGTCAATTGAAATATGAAATTGAGAAAATTAGAAATGCCTGGCCTACGGAATTGGGCCAGGCCTAAGCAAGTTATTGAAAAATATCAGCAAGGTTAAATGTACAATGAATATGTATATCCCTGTGAGAGGGGGGGGTGGATTTTGGCTTCCCACAGTGAGAGGGGGGAAGTATGAAAATGTAACCAATGTAAAAACCAATAAAAATTATTTTAAAAAATAAATAAAGTGGCAGCCCTAGCTAAGGGAGGAATACTTCCCTTCTGAGTTAGTGGGGAAAGCCACAACCAGAAGACCAGCGAGGCTGGGCCCTGGGGAGCAAAAAGAAGCTCTGCCAGGAGGGGTTGGGATTGGGAGAAGGACAAGCCAATCCCTGTTCCTATATGAAGCGCCCTCTATCATTCTCCTAGGAGGAAGAACAGGTGAGGAATTGCAGAGCTTCAACATCACACCTCCGCCAGGACCATCAGCCCTCTGGGTGGCCTTGCAAGGCTGACCATGGTGGTGCTATTAATCCCAACCTGATTTCATCCCTCCCTGGAGAATACATTCTCCTCCCCCAGTTGCACACAGAAATAAAACATTACACTGTGATGGGAGGAATTGCTACTGCTAGTGAAAAATTCTCCTTCTGATTCTGTGCGTGGAATCCTCCATTTTTCAAGAGCTGTCTTCAACAGAGAAGTCATTCCCCATATATGTGGAAGAGCACAATGCCCTGAATGCAGAAGGTCCCGGGTTCACTCTCCAGCTTCATTGGTGTGGGAAAGACCCTAGACGAAGGGCTTACTCACACTAACCTTTCCTCTGCTCTTTCCAGACATGCTCTGTGATTTAAAGCTCTGTGTCTAAGCGCCCTTTTTTCTGCTCTGGATCTTCCCCCATGATAATCCTCTCTTTAAAGCACAATCGGAGCAAACAGCAATCTGTGGGAAACCCGAATTGACATTTGTTCCAATTCAGCTTTAAAGAATGGGCTTTTGCAGGGAAAGCTCAGGGCAAACAGCAGCAGCAGCAACAACAACAACAGATGCTTGGTCACAGAGTATTAAAGTGTGGACCTCTGCCTGGAAAGAGTGGAGCCAAAAGTAAGTGTGGATAAACCCTAAGACCACAGACAGCAGCTGCCTTTTCTAGCAAACAGTGCTAACCTAGGAGGGCCAAGGATCTTGAACTCAGCCATGTTTTATTTCCTCCACCAGAAGTTTAAACTTTGGGTAGAGAGAAAGGATGCCACAACAGGCAAGTGTGTCGTCCACCACCGGCATCCACCCACCTTGACAGCTCGCTCATCTTTGATTTTTTCCACCTCAATTAATTTCCGGTCGCAGAGCTCCCAGCAATTTGGCGACAGGATAATTTCACTTGCTTTCGCCAAGTTCTGGGCCAACCGCACTTCATCCACTGCCCGGCCGATTACCAGGAAATACTGGTGCCTGTTGTCTCCGACCACAACTTTTGAGATGTGACCTGCAGATAGTCCTGGAGAAAGGCACAACATCGTAATCCATTTGAACACCTCGCAGAAATGGCTAGATTAACAATGGAGAGAATGCATGAATGGAAACATATAAACAAAACAAAATCTAAAGGGACAGCATACAACACAGACAAAAATCAGGCAAGATTGCTGATTGATTGTCCAAGAGCATTTATTTAGTGGTTGGGGACTGAAATAATATTTGCTGAAGCAAAAGACGTTTGTTAAGCATCCCGAGTATAATATGAAATCATACATGGCAATGGAAATTAATTCAATAGTTCTCATTTTGCATGGAAATAATTCCCACCGTTTCCAGGACCATAGCATTTCCTCTAGTCAGTGGTACAGCTGGGACTTAATGGTCTTAATGGTGAGAGGGATTTAGGTCTATCAAACTATTTTCTGCTTTCTGACTTGACCCTTCCCTTAGGGTTGCTGTCAGATTCTCTTATTGGTTGTTCAATAGTAAGACCAAGCCATTTTGTCTTTAAGTCTCTTTATTTTGTGCAAAAGCTATTTACAGTGCAGAGTTCAGTTTATCATGTCTGCTCAGTCACTAGCAGAATCCGGAAGTGCCTCCCTTCTGTTTTGGCGCCAACACCAAAGCCTCGGCATCCTGAATTGCTGCCTTCTCCTCCTACGTGAGATAGGCGCCGGAACTGACGCCTCCCCCTCCGAGCGAGTTTGCTGGGTGGTGCCAGGTCTCCCACTAACTCTCTGGACACCTGGCACTCCCTGGCTCCCAGCCACTAACTGCTCCTCTCCCGAGATGGGACTGCCAGATTCACTTGAAGATGAATCTGTTGTCAACACAGGTTGCGGCTCCCTGTAAGCACTCAGAGCTGGACTGGCAGGGGTGGGCAGATCCCTGACAGTTGCCATATTTCAAAAAGTGAAAATCTGGAAACAAAAGTTGTTGAGCTATTTTAAGGACATTCACCCCAGAATCTACACTCCTGACCTGGGTTGCCATATGTCCAGATTTTCCTAGACATTTCAGCGATTACCGCCCGGACACTTTTTCCGACGGCCAATTCCTAGGTATGTCTGGGAAATTCCAGACGTATGGCAGCCCGATGTTTCCTCCTTATGGCTCCTTACAGTCTGGAAAACGAGGAGCTACACTGTGAAAGGAACAGTTAAATAAGGGCTCTTTGAAACCTTGCAGGGGTCCATGAGGTTTTCCACGTGCCCCTTGCTTTCTAGCGGTTTTGACTTTGCCCTGCCTCTTTCCCCAGGGAAAGCAGCTCCTTAGCACTGAATTGGATTCCACGGCAATGTGTAGGAAACCTGATGGATGTTTGTTCTGATTCCGCAGTAAAGAGCTGGTTTTCCTGGGGGCAAGCAGCAGGACAGGCGGGACTGTGGATGAGCCCTGGCAAACCATGGGAGGAATAGAAGAGATTTAGGTAACTTCTGTGTAATGCATGGCTGTTAAGTGAGAGGGATTGCCTGCTGGCTAGAACCAGGGGTTGATTCCATCAACGGTGTCTCCGAACATTTTTACCCATCACTTGGGAAGACAGGCGCACTAATGCGAGTGTACTAGAAGAAGCAAAGACCACCAGTGTCAAAGCAATGATTTTTCAACATCAACTTCGTTGGATTGGTCATGTTGTGCGGATGCCTGATGATCATCTTCCAAAGAAACTTCTCTATTCCGAACTTAAAAATGGAAAGCGTAGTGCTGGTGGTCAACAGAAGAGATTTAAAGACTGTCTCATGGCAAATCTTTAAAATATGTAGTATAAACACTGACAACTGGGAAACACTGGCCTGCGAACGCTCCAATTGGAGAACAGCCTTTACCAAAGGTGCCATGGATTGTGAAGAGGCTCGAACTCAGGACAAAAGGGAGAAATGTGCTAAGAGGAAGGCACATTTGGTAAACCCTCACCGTGATCAACTCCCGCCCGGAAACCTATGTCCCCACTGTGGAAGGACTTGTGGATCCAGAATTGGCCTCCCCAGTCACTTGCGGACTCACTGTTAAAACCGTGTTCATGGAAGACAATCTTACTTGGCTACGAGGGATCGCAAAAGAGGAAGAACCAGGGGAAAATGATAGCAAGGAACCCTGAGTGTTCCTGCCTTGCTGTGCCAGTCTGTGCTCCTGTCTCTCTCAGGCAGAGGCACACTTTTTGACTTTCCACGCATCACAGGCTCTGAGCTCCATGTAGGGAAGGATGCAGTACCTATCTTAACACGCAGTTCCAGTCCCACCTCCGTATCGCGAACCCCATACTCTTGCTGGATGCTGAAGCTACATTTCAGTGCCAGAGTGATGATATCATTTATATGGCATCGCTCCACCTTCCAGAGTGCCAGCAATGCATCCCCTACAGAAGCCAAAGAGAACAATAACAATAACAACAACAATAATAATTTATTTATACCCCACCCATCTGGCTGGGTTTCCCCTGCCACTCTGGGTGGCTCCCAACAGAATAATAATAATAATAATAATGCGATAAAATATCAAACATTAAAAACTTTCCTAAACAGGGCTGCCTTCAGATGTCTTCTAAAAGCCAAATAGTTGTTTATTTCCTTGACATCTGATGGGAGGGCGTTCCACAGGGTGGGTGCCACTACCGAGAAGGCCCTCTGCCTGGTTCCCTGTAACCTCACTTCTCGCAGTGAGGGAACCACCAGAAGGCCCTCGGAGCTGGACCTCAGTGTCTGGGCTGAATGATGGGGGTGGAGACGCTCCTTCAGAAAGACTTGGATTTGTGACTGAAATTCCCAGGTGTCAGGAAAGGTTATTTATGTATGCCACTACTGCAGCCCATGTTTCGTTAGCCCCCAAATGGAAAATGAGCAAGGTCCCAACCAAAGAAGAAAGGCAACTTAGGTTGACAGAATATGTGCAGCTTGCAAACTTGACATATAAAATAAGAGAACAAGAAGAACGTACATTTAGAGAAGATTGGAAAACATTTGTTGAATATATTGAACTAGTTGAATTTAGCCCGTTAACAACGGGCGCTAGAACGGAGAGGAGGGCCAAGGCGCCGTGCATCCCACGCTCCCTCGTTCCCGGCAGGCCCGAGGAGGGAAGCGGCGGCGGCGGCCTCTGCACTCCGCCGCGAAGCTCCCCGTCCCCGGGCGGTGCCAGGCCCGGCGGCGGCGGCCCGGCACTCGTGCCCGTCTCTGGGTCAAGGGCGGGGTGCAGCCAGGAGCAGCGGCTGAGGTGCGCGCCCGCCAGGGCCGGGGCGCCGCGCATCCCACCCTCCCTCGTTCCCGGCAGGCCCGAGGAGGGAAGCGGTGCCGGCGGCCTCTGCGCTCCGTCGCGGAGCTCCCCGTCCCCGGGCGGTGCTAGGCCCGGCGGCGGCCCGGCGCCAAGGTGCTGCCGGAGCCTGCCGAGCGGGGGCAGCCTCGGAGGCAGCGGCAGCGGGTGAGCGCAGGTGGACAGGGGCACCCCGGCAGCGCGCTCTTCTGGGGACCCGGCGGGCGGCGGGCCCAGCTCCGTGCGAGGCAGAGGCACTGAGGCAACTGACGACACGCGTGCACCATCGCTGCCTCTCGGACACGCCCCCTGTCATCGCCTATTGGTCTCTGCGCTCCAATCCAATCCCTGCGTCCCTGTGGGACATGCGCAGTGGCAAAAAACCACTGACACACGGACTGGATGCAGGGACACTTGGAGATTATTATATAGGATTGTGTACAGTTGAAAACACTGGCAGCATTAAGATGAATTGAACAGTGTAAATAAGTTTTGATGGATGCAGTAATGGAATACTGAATGGTATAGTTTTTGTAAAATATGCAGGGATTTATGATATGTGAAACGAACCATGGAAATTGAGGAAATGAAGTCATTAATATCTTAAGGATGTATAAATGAGTACTTTAAATTGTAAAACAGAAAATTTAATAAAAATATATACAGAAGAAGAAGAAAGAATGGAATTTGTGGAACGTACAATTGAAAGCACACACACACACACAGGTGCGACACCCACTTACAGAAGGGTCCTACCTGCAAATTTCAAGACATCGCCTCCAAACACCAACACCTCTGCAAGGGAAAGAGAAAGGGAGAAGGGTTACAGAACTTCCACTGCTTCTACAGTTCTTCTAACTCTCTGTGTGCTCTATATACCTTAGGAAGACAGACAAGGGTATCAAGTTTTAAACTGGGGGTCTTTTACTTCACCACCTCAGCCCCTACCAGGAGGAAAAAGGAAAGAAAGCTAAAGTTACAACCCAGAAAGGGCACTGCCACTTTCTGCTGCTTTTCCTCTCTGTGGGCATTAATTAAAGGCTGTTACTTAGTCCTGCCAACCTAGCAGTTCAAAAGCACAAAGTGCAATTAGATAAATAGGTACCGCTCTGGCCGGCGTACAGCTTCTGGGTCATGCGGCCAGCATGACTAAGCCGCTTCTGGCGAACCAGAGCAGCGCACGGAAACGCCGTTTACCTTCCCGCCGGAGCGGTACCTATTTATCTACTTGCACTTTGAGGTGCTTTCGAACTGCTAGGTGGGCAGGAGCTGGGACCGAGCAATGGGAGCTCACCCCGTCACGGGGAATCGAACTGCCAAACTTCCAGTTGGCAAGCCCTAGCTTAGGACTTAGATCATCCACTTAGGACTTAGGTAAAGGTAAAGGGACCCCTGACCATTAGGTCCAATCATGTCTGACTCTGGGGTTGCGATGCTCATCTCGCTTTATTGGCCGAGAGCCGGCGTACAGCTTCCGGGTCATGTGGCCAGCATGAGTAAGCCGCTTCTGGCGAACCAGAGCAGCGCACGGAAACGCCGTTTACCTTCCCGCCAGAGCGGTTCCTATTTATCTACTTGCACTTTGACGTGCTTTCGAACTGCTAGGTGGGCAGGAGCTGGGACACAGCAACGGGAGCTCACCCCGTCATGGGGATTCGCACCGCCGACCTTCTGATCAGCAAGCCCTAGGCTCTGTGGTTTAACTCACCTGGGTCACTTAGGACTTAGATCAGCTCAGAATTGGTCCTGTCCATATTTTAGCCCTTGCAGGATCACCTGGCACTTCCCGGCACTTTCTGAGTGCCGGGACGACTGAATATCTCTGGAACCAACACGAGGACTGTGAGGGGAGGTTGTACCCTCCACCTGCCCCTCCTCATCAAGGTATCCTGTTCAAGGAATTCGGAGGTGTGGATCCTGTCCGATGCCCAGATGTGGGCATGGGCCATGCCACAACCCCAGCGGGGACCCCTTGGAGTGCGCCTATTTGATGTAAGTCATAGGGCTCTATTGGTGGTTTACTCTTAGTTGGACTCCCTGCAGACAGGCAGGAGTCAAGATATAGCCTGGCTTCACCCCAATGTGTAAGCCAAACCGCTTACATCTGTAACCAATAAAGCTGTGGCCTATTTGAACCCATAAACCGAAATACTTGTGTACGTGTGCTCATTATCTACTAGGGAACTGTGGGGTCACAGGGTCTTGGCACTCAGGTTGCTCTACTTACCTTCCACGATGTCTCCCACATAGTTATTAAGGGCCAGTGTCAGCTCATCAGCACTGCGGTCGAGGTTGGTGGTCATGCTGAACTTTTCGGTCAGAGCCGTGAAACCTGTAAGATAAGTAAGCACCTGCTATTAATAAAACACAGCTTGAGTTACAGCCAAGAGTATGGAAGTGGGAAAGGCAGGCGGAAAGTTTCACATCAGTTTGGGAGAGGGTTTCTTCCCTCCCTCCACCCCCAATATTTTATTATTGGGGGCTGACTGCTTTTATGCTGCAAAAAGGAGTCAGAGAGAATGGCTGGTTTCTGTTTTGGATCCAAGAGTATGAGAGGAGAAGAAGAAGAAGAAGAAGAAGAAGAAGAAGAAGAAGAAGAAGAAGAAGAGTGTGGCCACATGATGATGGCCACATGATGATGATGATGATGAAGAAGAAGAAGAAGAAGAAGAAGAGTGTGGATTTGATATCCCGCTTTGTCACTACCCGAAGGAGTCTCAAAGCGGCTAACATTCTCCTTTCCCTTCCTCCCCCACAACAAACACTCTGTGAGGTGAGTGGGGCTGAGAGACTTCAGAGAAGTGTGACTAGCCCCAGGTCACCCAGCAGCTACATGTGGAGGAGCAGAGACGCGAACCCGGTTCCCCAGATTACGAGTCTACCGCTCTTAACCACTACGCCACACTGACTCCCAGTGAGAGACCCTCTTGGGGTGCAACTCTTTGAACTCCTCCCCATCAGGCTCAGGTTGTATATCTGTGTAAATAATCCATATGTCATAAAGACACCACAGTCTCTGCTGTGCTGCATTTCCAAACTCTGTGTAAGCGCTGGGACCCCTGGATTCTCGCCCTGCTGAGGAGATTGGGGTGGGATGAAACGATATGAACGCCTGAGAAGCTGGATTTATTTTCAGTATGGAGGGGCTTGCGCATCCTTTACCCATCAAGACAACAATTTGAAGTCTCTCAACTCTCTCTCTCTCTCTCTCTCTTTCTCTTTCTTTCTTTCTTTCTTTCTTTCTTTCTTTCTTTCTTTCTTTCTTTCAGGTGCCTCCGAAATCGGCTCCCCTCACTCCTGACCCCAATCTCCCTTTGCCTACCTGAAATGTCCACAAAGAGCAGCACACCATCAAAGCTCTCAATGAACGGCACTTCCTGGGAGAAATCGCCATACACTATGAGGTCGGGGACATGAGCGGCCACTTTGCCGAGGTTCGAGATCTCAATCTGCTTCTTGTCCTCACTCGCCATTCTTGCTGAGCGTTTATGGAGACCCTGTCTCAGAGCTGCTGAAGAGAGACATTAGGACTTCTCCCCTGGTGCCTTGGGACAGGGAGGGGACGGCTCCTTCCCACACCTGCATCGGCAGCATCTCTTTTGTCAGCCACATGTCACAATGAAGTGACAGCGGGCTCTTCTCCAATAGCAGTTACTTAAAGTTGTTTCCTTCCTAACAACGGTTGCTAGGCTAAACGTACTCATTTTGCCAAAGAACCTACTGGGCCAAGGGGCCAATGCATGCCCCCCCACCCCACCCAAAGGGCAAGCTAAACTCCAGCTCAGGGGTTGGCAAATTTGTTTAGCTGCTGGCCGGTCCACTGACCCTGTGGCGGGCCGGAGAAGCAGCACCGGGGGGCGGAGCTGGAACAAGAAGCGAGGGGGGCAAGTAGTGTTATGATTTTTGTCCAAGCCGAGCGGCAAACAGCTGCAGCGAGGCCTGGTCTGACCTTTGCCTGTCTCACTAAGCCGTGAGAAAGCTGCCTTATCTGTTTTCCTACATGGCATGTTTACGTTTCACTGTACTATTGTAATCCTAGCCTTTGTGCTCACTCATCTGGCTAGATCTGACGCCGGACAGACGGCTTTATGGCAGCTCTGTCTTATTGAGCTGGCAGCAGAGATTCTCTCTGCACTATTCCTACAATAAATAGTTTAGCCTTAATTATGGCTTGTGTGTGTTGTTCTTCATGCTGGGGAACAATCACATATGACTGCGCCACCGGACTACTCCAGTAGCCGGGAATGTGCGCACACGGCTTTGCTCTGGCTTTGGGGCAGTCTCACAAACTGCCCCAGGCGGGGTATATGCTGACAAGTGGTCCTCCACCCACCCCCAGCCCCACCCCCCAGCCGCTGCACTTACCTTCCCAGGGGCTGCCACCACTGCCGCCGCCACCACCGCCACCACTGCTTCTCGTGGGTAGGCAGAGCAAGCTCGTCCGCTCCGCTCTCTGGCCCACAGGAGCACCAGGGCGGCGGTGGAAACGGAGGAGGGAAGATGAGCGACGCAAAAGGGCTGGCTCTGGAGAGGGGCTGCTTAAAAAGGCGCTCAGCCAGCTCAGCCCAGCCCCCTTCCTCCTCTAGGCAGGGCGGGGAGAAGCCATTTTACATCCTCAAGATATCCATGACTTCCCTTCTTCTCTTTCCGTGGTTCATTTTACATATCATAAATCCCTGCATATTTTGCAGAAACTATACCCATTCAGTATTCCATCATTACATCCATCAGAACTGTTGAATTTATCTTAATGCTGCCAGCGTTTTCAGCTGTACACATATATATTTCCCATATATTCAATAAACATTTTCCAATCTTCTCTAAACGTATGTTCTTCTTGTTCTCTTATTCCGTATGTTAAGTCTGCAAGCTGTGCATATTCTGCCAACTTACCAGTAAGTTGCCATTCTTCTTTATATAATAATAATTTATTATTTTTACCCCGCCCATCTGGCCAAGTTTCCCTAGCCATTCTTTAGTTGGGACCTCGCTCGTTTTCCATTTTGGGGCTAACAAAACATGGGCCGCAGTAGTAGCATGCATAAATACCGGTAACCTTTTCTGACACCTGGGAATTTCAGTCTGAATTATCCCCAACAAAAAGGACTCTTGTTTTTTGGGAGGGAAGTATTTTAAACATTTTTTTTCAATTCATTATACATCATTTCCCAATACTCTTTTACCCTTCCAAGGGCAAATCTATAGCACAGACTTAAAGTAGCTTTACGGTACTGTCCTTCCCTCTCCCTAGGGAACTTTGGGAACTGGTGCTCTGGAGGGATGCCTCATGCCAGTTAGAATTCCAGGGATATTTGGTGGGAAGCCTTGCTAGGTAAACTTGCATAAGACCAATATTGGCTTATGGTGTAGATATGTCCAAAGAGAAATAAAGCCAGTTTTACCCATAGCCTAGAACCTTATTGGCACAAAGGTGGAGAACAAGTCTAGTACCCACTAAGGAAGAATAGCAGTGTAAAATGTTCAAATATGCTGAACCAGCTGGTCTGATGAACAGGATAAGAGAAAACGAAGATGAGGAACGTAAGGAGGAATGGATAATGTTTAGTGAATATTTTAAGAACCAGTATAGACAAATACATAGCTTAGCAGGTCTCTGGTAAATCCAGCAGATAGAGTTTTTAATAGATAACAAAGTGGATGATTAAAACGATGTGGATTACGTGGAGCAGTAGAAAAGCAAAAGGAACCAGGGAAAGGATGGAAGGGAAGTCATATGGTATATGTATACATGCTGTATACCTGAAGGAGCATCTCCACCCCCACCGTTCAGCCCGGACACTGAGATCCAGCGCCAAGGGCCTTCTGGCGGTTCCCTCACTGCGAGAAGCAAAGCTACAGGGAACCAGGCAGAGGGCCTTCTCGGTAGTGGCGCCCGCCCTGTGGAAGACCCTCCCATCAGAGGTAAAAGAGATAAACAACTACCTGACATTCAGAAAATACCTCAAGGCAGCCCTGTTTAGGGAAGTTTTTAACCTGTGATATTTTAATGTATTTTAATGTCTGTTGGAGGCCGCCCAGAGTGGCTGGGGGGACCCGGCCAGATGGGCGGGGTACAAATAATAAATTATTATTATTATTATTATTATTATTATTATTATTATTATGACTATGCTGTATTTGGTACAAAGTTGTAAGTGGGACAGCGGGAGGGGAGGGGGTTATATATGCTCTCTGTCCTGTTTTTGAAAATGCAAATAATTAAAAAAAACAGAACCAGAATATATGACCTAGGCAGTAACTTCTTGATACATCATCACTCCAGATTTGTGGGCCAAACTGGTGATGTCATAAAGGCAACTGGTACCAACTGGGATGACACGGGAGCTGCTCCAACAGCAGGAAGAGCTTCTCCTTTAGTGCTGAAGGGAAAGCCTTCTTCTTCTGTTTAAGGTGTATAGGATGGGCCATCTTATTCTGCCCTCTTTCCGTGCTTCCACACCCTTGTGGATAGCCATTCTCATTGTAATAAAATGGACAGGAAAGGCCCTTAGCTGTCCGGCAATGTGCAGCTGTGAAGAACAGGCAGTGAACTGCAGCAGGAAGGCTTTAGACAAAGTTCCGGACTTAATTCCACTGACCACCAGGGAGTTGATTCTGTCCAACAACAAACTCGTCACGTTGCCAATATTAGAGATGAGCTATCTGAACGAACTGGTCTATCTGGACTGCAGCCACAACCTGTTAGAATTGGGCCTGGATTTCACCTTTCCTGGTATAGTCAAGTTGACGTACCTAGACCTCAGTTTCAATAGACTCTCTTTTGTAACCCATCACACTTTCTCGCAACTCAGCAAGCTGCTGCTGCTGAATCTCTCAAGCAACCCGTTGTTGGTGGAAGTGAAGGAGAAAGCCTTTGACAGTAACTCCCTTCTGAGATTCGTGGATATGAGCGACTGTAGCTTGACGTACATTGGTGGCGACTTATTCAGAAATCTGCAGAACCTTCATACTTTGAGGCTGAAGGGGAACCCCTGGAATTGTGACTGCAATTTCTTGGAGTTTTGCAACTGGATGAAGAAAGCTGATGTTCTGTATCCAGGTGAGACCTTTTCCCAGGTGTGAACTCTGTGGGGCGCCTTCTCCTGTTCGCAGGCACTCGGGGCCGGCACCCCGATGACGCGGGACGAGGCACCCCGAAAGCAGTACCAAGGAGGAAGAGGAAGATTTGTTGTTCAGTCGTTCAGTCGTGTCCGACTCTTCGTGACCCCATGGACCAGAGCATGCTAGGCACGGCTATCCTTCACTGCCTCTCGCAGTTTGGCCAAACTCATGTTAGTAGCTTCGAGAACACTGTCCAACCATCTCATCCTCTGTTGTCCCCTTCTCCTTGTGCCCTCCATCTTTCCCAACATCAGGGTCTTTTCTAGGGAGTCTTCTCTTCTCATGAGGTGGCCAAAGTACTGGAGCCTCAACTTCAGCATCTGTCCTTCTAGTGAGCACTCAGGGCTGATTTCTTTAAGAATGGATAGGTTTGATTTTCTTGCAGTCCATGGGACTCTCAAGAGTCTCCTCCAGCACCATAGTTCAAAAGCATCAATTCTTCGGCGATCAGCCTTCTTGATGGTCCAGCTCTCACTTCCATACATCACTACTGGGGAAACCATAGCTTTAACTATACGGACCTTTGTTGGCAAGGTGATGTCTTTGCTTTTTAAGATGCTGTCTAGGTTTGTCATTGCTTTTCTCCCAAGAAGAAGGCGCCTTCTAATTTCGTGACTGCTGTCACCGTCTGCAGTGATCATGGAACCCAAGAAAGTGAAATCTCTCACTGCCTCCAAGGGGAAGATAAGCATGGGAAAATGAGAGACAAAAGATGAGCAAGTAAAATCCTCAATGATACATTTGGGCAATAGATATTGGTCATAACATAGACATGGAAGCATGGGAACAATTGTGGAATATGGATATAAAATTTACAGCATGTTATAATCTAAGAGAAAATTATATGAAAATGATATATTGATGGTATCTAACACCGAATAAATTGGCAAAAATGTATAAATCAACATCAAATAAGTGTTGGAAATGTAAAGAGAAGGAAGATTCTTTTTATCGTATGTGGTAGTCTTGTAGTAAGGTTAAAGCTTACTGGGAAATGATATATAATGAATTGAAAAGGATGTTCACAATAACGTTTGTAAAAAGCAACAACCCAGAAGCTTTTCTTCTGGGAATTATAGGGACAGAACTACCAAAACTGTATAGAAATTTATTCATGTATGCCAATATAGTGGCAAGAATGTTACTTGCCCCCAAATGGAAAGAAGCAGAAGTCCCAGCGAAGGGAAGAATGGATACAAAAACTTACGGAATATGCAGAAATGGCGAAACTTTCCGGAAGAATAAGAAATCAAGATAACAAACTTTTTATAAAAGAATGGAAATGGTTTATTGAATATTTACAGATAAATTGTAAACAGATAGGAATATTGGCGGGATTATTGTAATAACCTGCCGTTTCGTAAGCGCATATATTTAAAGAAGATGAATAAATAAATTAGCAAATTAAGTTATTTTGGATATGCAGAAAATATTAAAAATAAATTTAAGGAACCGCATTATACATTTCACTGATTTTACAATCTTTTTGACATTTTAAAACTTGACTTCCTTCCCCCTCTTTCTGCAGTTCCATAAGTTTTTGTATCCTTCTTCCTTTGCTGGAATTTCTTCTTCTTTCTATTTTTGGGCAAGTAACATTATTGCTGCAAATACTGCTCTGTTTCTTTCACTGCCCCCTTTTGACACTTGAAGCATAGATTTTTAAATATTGTGTTTTAATGTGGTAACTCGGACCTTACGGTGAAGGGCAGGTAAGTAATGATGATGATATGATGATGATGATGTTGAAAAAGAATACAGTGGTACCTTGGTTCTCAAACTTAAACCGTTCCGGAGGTCCGTTCCAAAACCAAAGCATTCCAAAACCAAGGCACGCTTTCCCATAGAAAGTAATGCTAAATGGATTAATCCGTTCCAGACTTTTAAAAACAACCCTTAAAACAGCAATTTAACATGAATTTTACTATCCAACGAGACCATTGATCCATAAAATGAAAGCAATAAACAATGTATTGCAGTCACACAATCAATCATTCAGTAGCTGAACTGGGTTCCACACAGTGACACACAAAAAAGAGCCGCAAAAACAAAAACAAAAAATAAATAGCAAAAACAGACGGATCTCAGTGTAACACTCTAAACGGAATTGTGGCCCTCAAATTGGAAGCGTAACACTCAAAACAGAGTGTACCGTATTTTTCGCTCCATAACGCGCACCGGACCATAACGCGCACCTAGTTTTTTGAGGAGGAAAGGGGGAAAGCCCCCCTTTTTGAGGATCAGTTCAAAGTTGTGCATCTTCTTTTGGAAGAAGAAAAGCCCCATTTGCAAAAGGATCAGCTCAAAGTTGTGCTGCTGTTTTTGCAAAGGAGAAAAGACCCATTTGCAAAAGAAGCAGCTCAAAGTTGTTGTGCTGCTGCTTTTGCAAAGGAGAAAAGAAAGGGCTTTGAGCTGATCCTTTTGCAACTGGGGCTTTTCTTTGCAAAGAAAAGCCCCAGTTGCAAAAGGATCAGCTCAAAGCTCTTTCTACAGTTTCCAAACAGATAATCTAATCAGCCAGTCACATGTCGCTGGGGAAACCAACAGCCTCCTCTGCAGGAGGACCTTATCTCTCTTCCCGATCTCTTGCTGATCAGCTGTAAAGCGGCAGCCTTTCAACACCCCCCTTCTCTCTTTGCAAAAGAAAAAGCTCGATCTTCTTTTGGTCCCTGGGCAATTCAGCTCCAGGGACCATGCATTCGCTCCATAACGCGCACAGACTTTTCCCCTTCCTTTTTAGAAGGAAAAAAGTGCGCGTTATGGAGCAAAAAATACGGTATATTAAACTTCAAATCTAGCT
The DNA here is from genome assembly GCA_034642065.1 of Darevskia nairensis. Taxonomy (NCBI): domain Eukaryota; kingdom Metazoa; phylum Chordata; class Lepidosauria; order Squamata; family Lacertidae; genus Darevskia; species Darevskia nairensis. Next base: position 1,854,817 of record JAWWNI010000964.1, read on the forward strand.
TATGTGGAGGAAGGTCAGAGAAGGTGAAGTTTCAGGTAGGTAGCCGTGTTGGTCTGCCGTATTCGAAACAAAATAAAAAATAAAAGAATTCCTTCCAGTAGCACCTTAGAGACCAACTAAGTTTGTTCTTGGTATGAGCTTTCGTGTGCATGCACACTTCTTCAGATACACTGAAACAGAAGTCACCAGACCTTTATATATAGTGAGAGGGTGGGGAGGGGTATTACCCTGTGGGACCTGATCTCCTTCCGCAGGGCCTGTAAAACAGAGTTATTCCACCTGGCCTTCAATCTAGCCTGATCCCCTATTCCTTTTCCCCCTTCCCTTTTTTTCTAAAGAAACCCTTCAGGGTCCCCACATTAAAATTCTTCCCTGGTCTCCCTACTGGCCTAGCAAGACTAACTTTTCCCCCCCCAAAATATTATTTATTAGGTTTTCCCACACAAACAAAAACATAACATGACATACAACATATACAAAATACAAATGCATAATACAACAACAACAAACATCATATTTTTCACTTCCTCTTTCCTAATCATCTTGGGGTGACTTCCTCCAGTCTCCCCTGCTACATTTCAATGTCAATCATCTTTAGTAATTTCCTCTCATCTTTCCTTATTTTTGCTACCTTAATAATGCTCTTATCTTATGCTATCTTAACCATACATCATACATTTATTTACTAATCCTAATTCTAATCTGTAGGCTGCCATTTCTTCCAGCTTTTCCCTAGTTTTCAATCTTACATTTGTTCTTTATATACACTTTAAATTTCTTCCAGTCTTTTCCCACCATCTCCTCTCTCTGGTCGTGTAGTTTCCCGGTCATTTCGGCGAGTTCCATATAGTCCATCATTTTCATCTGCCATTCTTCTATCGTTGGTAGATCCTGTGTCTTCCAATATTTTGCAATCAAAATCCCCGCTGCTGTTGTGGCATACATAAAAAAGGTGTGATCTTTCTTAGGAATTTCTTGGTTTACCATTCCAAGTAGAAAAGCCCCTGGTTTCTGAATGCCTAGCAAGGCTAACTTGGCCAGTTAGCCCTGGTGATCCCACTGATGTTTGTTTTTTATACTGTTTATAGCTGTTTTTAAAGTTGTTTTTAATCATTGTTTTGTATTTGTTGTTAGCCGCCCTGAGCCCGGTTTTTGGACCAGGAAGGGCGGGGTATAAAGAAAAATTTATTATTATTACTCAGAAGGGTGGTGGGAATGGGTGATTGGCTGATAGGTGTGTTCATAATATACTGGTGGTGGTGGAAGAGGTCTTCTCTAGGGCATGAATGTCTGACCCAACTGAAGATGTCCTGGACTTCTGTGAGCCAGAGAAGTTTCCTCCCTTCCATGATCTCTCCAGGGTTCTTTACTCGTTTTTGGCTTGTCCTCGGTCTGTTAAGGTGCAGTCCTATTATAGATTTACCAGCCACGATTTAAAATGCTGACTGTAACTCCTCTTACCGTAAATTTGTTTGTTCCCCCCTCCTTCAGACTCTGAGGAAATGATTTGCAACAAACCAGACCTTCTCGCGGGTCTGACGATCAATATGGCCGAAACGAAGCTCCACTACCTCTGCCTTGTGCATTTAGACTTCCAAGATTTCGCCTTATTGGCTCTGATTGCCATGTGCATCTTTTTCGGAGGAACTCTGGTGGCCTGGCTGGTTGGCATTACCACAGTGATATATTATCACCCTGTAATGAAGGTGGACGAGGAATTGGACGAGGAGGAATACAGAACGATTTAGACCTGCTGTTTTGGAGCTCTGCAAAGTGTCAATGGTTAATGGCTTGTAGTCCTTCTGTTTCGTTGCAAAATCCATTTGCTGGCGTTTCCCAGCCTTTCGAGGAAGGTCTCGCTTCCCCCCACCTGTGTGTGCACAAGTATAACCTTGCGGTGTAGAACGGGGCCTGACTCTGCCAGGTGTCAGCGCCAGGGCAGAGGACATGGGTGACTGGGTGCTTCCGGGGTGCAAGTCCAAGTCTCGGCCCACGAGGCATCAAAGGAGTCAAGTGGGGAGGAGGTTCCTGGGGGGCGAGTGTGATAGCCAACACTTGGTGGCCCACCTGCTCAGTAAGAGCTGAGGACATTTCTGAAAGGGCCCCTAAGCAAAGGACAACAACAACAACAACAATAATAATAATAATAATAATTATTATTATTATTATTATTATTTATTTATACCCCGCCCATCTGGCTGGGTCTCCCCAGCCACTCTGGGCGGCTTCCAGCAAACATTAAAATACATTAACACATCACAGATTAAAAACTTCCCTAAACAGGGCTGCCTTCAGGTATTTTCTAAATGTCGTGTAGTTGTTGATCCCTTTGACCTCTGATGGGAGGGCGTTCCCACAGGGCAGGTGCCACTACCGAGAAGGCCCTCTGCCTGGGTCCCTGTAGCTTTGCTTCTCGCAGTGAGGGAACCGCCAGAAGGCCCTTGGCGCTGGATCTCAGTGTCCGGGCTGAACGGTGGGGGTGGAGACGCTCCTTCAGGTATACAGGGCCGAGGCCGTTTTTACATGAGTAGAATGTGTCCTTTTATTTAAAATGCATCTCTGGGTTATTTGTGGGGCCTGCCTGGTGTTTTTACATGAGTAGAATGTGTGCTTTTATTTAAAACGCATCTCTGGGTTATTTGTGGGGCATAGGAATTCATTCATTCCCCCCCCCCTAAAAAAATATAGTCTGGCCCACCACATGGTCTGAGGGACGGTGGACCGGCCCACGGCTGGAAAAGGTTGCCGGCCCCTGCCCTAGGCTCTGTGGTTTAACCCACAGTGCCACCCACGTCCCTATAATGAAGAATGTAATGCACTCTAAAAGATGGGGGGGGGATTTAGAAGTCTGAATTAAGCTCCATCACACAAGGCCTGCCTGCCTTCTCTGTACTGGACTCTCTAAAATTTACTCGGAGATTGCCAGGCACCCTAGTCTGCCTCAGGTATAGAAGACGTACACTCTCTCTTGTGTATTCACACAAAGCATGCCCAAACCCTGTGTAGGGATGAACCTTGGATGACATAAAGGTGTCAACTGGCAGTCAACACGATACAGAACAGCAAGTGGCCGTTTTGCACATTCAAGAAAGTGAGCTCTCTGGCCCAGGTGCTTCAATTGGCAGTTTGCCCGAGATGTTGACGAGCGAAGAGTTTGCAGAAAGCAGAGCACCTTAGCTCTCCACAGGATCGGTGCAGAGAAGAAATGGCTCCCCGCCCAGAATGGAGTGGAGAACATCGGGGTGCAAAGGGAGCCGGGAGCTGCTTGCGGTGGGTGGTGCTTCTCCTAGGAATTGGCAGGACGGCAGAAAGTGGGTCGTGTCCCCAGGGGTGCACTTGCGAGTATCTGGCTGTGAACTGCACAGGGAAGCGACTCGCAGAGTTCCCGGCAACCATCCCTCTAGACACCAGGCAGCTGATCCTGGCTCAAAACCAGCTCAGCTACTTGCCATCCGTGGAGCTGAACTTCCTCAGCGACTTGATCTATCTCGATTGCAGCGGCAATGCTTTGGGCGAGGACCTGGACTTCACCTTCGTGAGCATCATCAAGCTTGTCTACTTGGACCTCAGTTTCAACAACCTCACCCTGGTCACGTTTGGGACCTTTTCCCAGCTCGGCAGCCTGGTTGTGCTCAAGCTCTCCGACAACCCCGGTCTGGTGGAGATCGAGAAGGACTCCTTTGCCAACAATACCTGGCTGAGGCACCTGGATGTGAGCCGCTGCAGCTTGACGTTCATTAATGCAATTACCATCAGGGACCTGCCCAACCTGAGAAGCCTGGGCTTAAGCGGGAATCCCTGGTTCTGCAACTGCTCCTTCATGGAACTGTGCAGCTTGATAAAAGAGAGTGGCATAACTATCCCAGGTGAGTGGGAAATGCTGAGCATCCTAGGGGAGGGTGCCCCATCTCCAGGTGAGCTGTAGGGTGCTCACTCAGCTGCTGGGCTGAGAGGGTGGGCAGTCTGTGGACACAGGACAACTGTGTCCCTCTGGCGTTTGGTCAAGTGCCTTTAAAAATAAGTCCTCTGCATTCCTATGCTTAGAGCAAAGGCACGTAGCACTACTTTGCTCCTCTACCTCAAATGAGGCAAAGCCAAGGAGGAACAGGAATAATCTACTTTTCAGTGAAGGGGCAGTATAACCATTGCACCAGGAAGGTACTTTCTTAATGAAGTTCATGGGAGAATAATAAGCTTTGGAAATGTCGAGCAAAGACACACAAAGATTTCGTCTTGCCTCCTTCTCCCCTCATCGGCCATCAAGGCGACAGAGAGCCCTGGTGCTGTTTATCCTGAATTTCTTGTGATTTCCAAGTCAAAATATTGCAAGCAAGCTTCTCCACTATTCTGAGTGGAATGTTTCTTGCTTTATTATCTGCAATTTTGCTGATGCCATTCTTTTCAGCTGTTGTTGCTTGTAGTAGTAGTAATAATAATAATAATAATAATAATAATAATAATAATAATAATAATAATTTATTTATACCCAGCCCATCTGGCTGGGCTTCCCCAGACACTCTGGGCGGCTTCCAACAGAATATTAAAATACAATAATCTATTCAACATTAAAAGCTTCCCTAAACAGGGCTGCCTTCACATATCTTCTAAAAGTCTGGTAGCTGTTTTTCTCTTTGACAAATAATAATAATTATTTGTTGAGGAACCACCTAAAAGGCTTGCCGTATTATCAGCCCTGTTTAGGGAAGTTTTTAATGTGTGATATTTTAATGTATTTTAGTGTTTGTTGGAAGCCGCCCAGAGTGGCTGGGGGGACCCGGCCAGATGGGCGGGGTACAAATAATAATAATAATAATAATAATTATAATTATCATGGTAGTTTTTTGGGGGAAACCCATGCAATTCACAAAGTTTCCATCCTTCCCTCGCGCTTTTACCAAAGCGGGGGCCCTTTCCCATTAATTCCGATACACTACTCTCTCTCTCTCTCTTTCCGGATCCTTCCCTCCCTTCCCATATTCCAAGCAGAGATAAAGCTATGCTCCCAGAAGAATATTTCTATTCCTGCGCCGTAACTCTCAGAGGAGGGGAAGGGGAAAGGAGGAGGAGGCTGCTTATGTGTCAGGGAAGGCAGCTCTGTTTCCCACTTATGCCACACAACTCACCTTATAGCCTTGCCACTGCTGTTTCAAAGAACGAGCAACACTGTTTGTGTGTGAAACAGACGCGTCCCTTTGCATTCCTCTGCGCCTTGTCCGAGAGCAGCGGTTAAACTTTAATGCTGGCTGCAAGCTTATCTGGCAACGAGAGCTCCTCTTTCCTTCTGGAAATGAAATAAGACACACCCTGCTCCATGCCAGCCGGTGGCACAAGATGGCACATCATGATAACTTCGTGGCTCCACTTGACCACTGTCTTCTACAGTAAGAGAGCGAGCTCAGGGCAGGCAACGTGTCTCCCTCCCAGTCTTTGAGAGCTGCACTAGGCGAGTGGTGGAAATCCAATAAAACTAGGCAGTTCTGGTGCCAGAGTTGCGTGGTCCAACACTGCATGAGTTCTGCCAATGGCATCACCACCGTTTGGGCAAGTTGGGACATGGCTGGCGCTGTGGTCTAAACCACTGAGCCTCTTGGACTTGCCAATCAGAAGGTCGGCGGTTCGAATCCCCACGAGGGGTGAGCTCCCGTTGCTCTGTCCCAACTCTTGCCAATGGCTCCCCAAAGATCTCTTCAAACTAGGAGATGGGGAGCAAAATGGGCAAAAGAGGTTCTGTGTAAGGAAGCACAGAGTGACCACACCGCCACAAAGATGGAGTTGGGCTAGGTCATCTGGCCCAACTCCCAGCCAACCCAATGCTGCGGCATCCTTGGTACATGGGGGAAGTGGGTGGCGCTGTGGTCTAAAACACTGAGCCTCTTGGGCTTGCCAATCAGAAGGCTGGCGGTTCGAATCCCCATGATGGAGTGAGCTCCCGTTGCTCTGTCTCAGCTCCTGCCAACCTAGCAGTTTGAAAACATGCCAGTGCAAGTAGATAAATAGGTACCGCTGTGGTGGGAAGGTTAATGGCATTCCCATGTGCTCTGGTTTCCGTCACGGTGTCCTGTTGCGCCAAAAGCGGTTTTTTCCTGCTGGCCACATGACGAAGAAAAGAAGAAGAGTGTGGATTTGATATCCCGCTTTATCACTACCAGAAGGAGTCTCAAAGCGGCTAACATTCTTCTTTCCCTTCCTCCCCCCACAACAAACACTCTGTGAGGTGAGTGGGGCTGAGAGACTTCAGAGAAGTGTGACTAGCCCAAGGTCACCCAGCAGCTGCATGTGGAGGAGCGGGGAAGCGAACCCGGTTCACCAGATTACGAGTCGACCGCTCTTAACCACTACACCACACTGGCTCTCTGTCTGTGGCCAAATACCGCCTCCCTTGGTCTGAAAACGAGATGAGCACCGCAACTCCATAGCCGCCTTTGACTGGACTTAACCGCCCAGGGGTCCTTTACCAGGCCCAAAGCCAGGTGATTGTGACTCATCTGCAGGGCTGGCCCAAGACATTTTGGCACCTGAGGCAAACCACAAAATGGCGGGCTTGCCGCTGCCAGGGGAAAAGAAGTGAATGAAGAGCTACATCGGGAGCCAAGGGAGGGAATCAAATCAACCTCCCCCGATGGTTGAAGGCTGTCACGAAGGGGAGAGAAGCTAGCTCTGAATCACACTGGGCAGGTGCCGAGTCCAGGAGACCCCAATTAGAAAAGGCTCCAAATCCAAACCGCGCCAACAGGGGGAAACTGTGAGCATACTTAGAATGTGCTCCCCATTGTTCTTTTTGAATTTGGGGTCACAGCTTTAACTGTCCTGCAGCTAATGTCATATGTCAAGTGACTGACAGGTAGGTGGGGTTTGGGCAAAACCACGTCATGGGCTAAATGGGGAGGTCTGGTGGGCCTAATTCCACACCCAGGCCAGAACTCGCCAACTGCTGCTTTTGTTGGACTTTCTTCGCCAACCGAGTTTGTGCAGAGACTGGGGCGATGGAATAAAAACTTGCCCGCAATATCTTTGCTTATTTTTTATTTTTAAATAATAATCAAACAGCTGCAACTTACCGCTCTACACCAGCCAGTACCATACAAAGCATTTGGTCAGCTTAAATACAGTTTTCAAAATAATCAATTGCCCTATCACATCGCTGCATTCGGTGCAGCAGGTAAAGTCCCCCTGCTAATTAGTTAAATTGTTAAGATGCTACAGGTGTGCTGAATTGTCAAAAGCTCACAGATGTGCTGCCATGCAGGTTATAATTACAAACCCACACCTCTGAGTAGCACAATTGACCACATCAATATTAAGAAAACCCAACAGCTTTAGCCCATGGGCTCCTTCATCCACCGATATCCGTTGGCATGGTGGTCCTCCTTCACCAAGTGTGCCGCTTCAAGAGTGGCACACATGGACTAGAATGTGGTCTAAACCTCCCTTTAAACCCATATCAGCGAAAAGAAAAGAACTCACTTTGAAACTCACTTACAGATGGTACCTAACATCACGGAAACTAGCGCTTATACGCCAAGGAGCCTCACCAAAATGTTGGAGAGGATGCACCTCCACAGGCACATAGCTCCACATGTGGTGGGAATGTGCCCAACAAGAAAACGACAAGAATCCGCCAACAGCATACGAATCAATCTGGCTAACCTAATCCAAAACAAACACACACACACAAACCCTACTCACACACAAAAACAAATCTCACTACAACCAACCAAAGACAACCAGCCACACCCTAGGCCACCCCAACCTCTCTCATCACCAAGGAAAGACAACAAGTGAATAGTAAGATAACCCACACAAGTGTCGCTGACACAAAACCCCACACATACACTAAGCAGAAGAATAGAAGCATTGCCACCTGACCCCACTCACCATTTCCCCCTCCCCTTCTTTTCCCTTCTTTTCTTCCTAACCTAACACTGTATGCAACACTAATGTCTCACAACTAATGAAACTGATCTGTAGAAAACACAACTTGAAAAAAAGACAATGCACGCATTTTTTGCAAACTAAGAAATCTTTAATAAAAATATATTAAAAGGAGTGATGAAGGAGAAAGGAGACACCCATCAAGCCAGTCAGATCAGCCACATCAGCCCTGGTGACCAATCGAGTGACAGGTGTCATAGCCAGATCACCTTTGGATTCACCCACTAACATGAACCAATAATCGCTTTTCATTCAGTATTCACCAAGACAATTATTTTGGAAGGATTAGAACAACAACAAAACCCAGCTGCAGAAAAAGTTTTCCCTAAAGTGATGGAGAATTCTGCCCCCCCCCTCCAAAAATATTTGGCCCCTGGGAATGGGTCCAGTAATCAGTCTATTGGGCAGTAAGCACTCTAGCCTGCCATTTTAGATGCTTAGTAGAAAGATAACAAACAAAAATGCTGATTTATTTTGTTTCCTGAAATTTATATACCACTTGACTGGAACAAATATGAAAGCAAGTTAGGTCTGAGTTTAAAGGGGAGGGTGTCTTCCTGGGTCTGGAGAGGATCAAGGCCACAGGCCTGTAGTTGTTGTTGTTCAGTCGTGTCCGACTCTTCGCGACCCCATGGACCAGAGCACGCCAGGCACGCCTATCCTTCACTGCCTCTCGCAGTTTGGCCAAATTCATGTTGGTAGCTTCGAGAACACTGTCCAACCATCTCATCCCCTGTCGTCCCCTTCTGCTTGTGCCCTCAACCTTTCCCAACATCAGGGTCTTTTCTAGGGAGTCTTCTCTTCTCATGAGGTGGCCAAAGTAATGGAGCCTCAACTTCAGGATCTGTCCTTCTAGTGAGCACTCAGGGCTGATTTCTTTAAGAATGGATAGGTTTGATCTTCTTGCAGTCCATGGAACTCTCAAGAGTCTCCTCCAGCACCATAATTCAAAAGCATCAATTCTTCGGCGATCAGCCTTCTTTATGGTCCAGCTCTCACTTCCGTACATTACTACTGGGAAAACCATAGCTTTAACTATACGGACCTTTGTCGGCAAGGTGGTGTCTTTGCTTTTTAAGATGCTGTCTAGGTTTGTCATTGCTTTTCTCCCAAGAAGCAGGCCTGTAGACACGTCCTTAATTGACATGTTTTTTTATGCACAAGTCGAGACTTGTTGTTACCCTTGCGTTTCCTCTGCAGACTCTGACAACGTCACCTGCTACAGCCCAGCTTTTGTGCATGACTTGAAGATGCTGGAAGAGGCACAGGAGCAACTTAATTATAAATGCTTCATCCATTTTGATGACCAAGACTATCTTTTCCTGGGTCTGGTTGGGTTCTGCATCTTCTCTGCCGGTACGGTGTTTGCCTGGCTCTTGGGAATTTGCGCGGTTGTATATGAATTTTTAACTGCGACAGGAGACGAAGACGAAGAGGACAGGGACGAATGAGCCTAGCAGACTCTGAAAACGAACTTGGTGATATATTGAGAGCGTTGTCTTATCATAGCTGTCAACCCTCCCTTTTTTTTGCGGGAAACTCCCTTATTCCAATGCCGTTTCCCGCTGCTATCCCGGATTGTTGATATCCCTTAAATTTCCCGGATTTCAAAGGAAGCAGCTCCTCTCCCTCCCTGCCGGCCAGGGAGGCTCCTCAGCTGCATTGCTCGGCTGCCAATAAGGAGTCTGAGACCGACTGGGGGCGGAGCTTGCATGCCTTGTGCAGCCAGACCCTCACGCCCAACCAGACAGACAGCCTGCCTTCCGTCTATGCGCTCGCTCTTTCGCTCACCCGTTCGCGCGCAGCCTCTGGAGCGCAGGGTGGCGAGGCTACTTGGTGCCATTGCACCGCCCTCGCGGCATCCCTTATTTTCAAATCCGAAAGTTTGAAAAAATCCCTTATTTTCAAATCCGAAAGTTGACAGCTATGCGTCTTATGTATCTTTACTTGAAAGTAAGCCCCACTGATCACAGTGTGACTAAGACTGCAGTCGACCACGCATGTCCTAGGAAGCAATTCTTTTTGAAAACTGTGGGGCATACTTCAGAGTAAATAAGCGTAAAAGGCCTGAAAATAAAGACATCCTCAGAATCATATTTGAAACTCTATGACAGCAAATGCCAGCAAATTACCTTACTGGTATAGTTTGGCTTTGGAGGGTGATATTATTCTCTTAAGAAGGCGCTAGATTGGAGTGCAGCTTTCCTCATATTTGGTAATGGCTCAGAATTGCTCTTCACTTGCAATAGAAATATTATTAGCGAGATGCAATGCGATAGCAACCCTTTCAGATGCTTACTGAAAACATGAGATGTGAAGCGCATAAAATAAGCTCCTTTCCAGCACGAACACTCCTGGCTGCCAAGGAAAGACCATCCCCCAATTAATTGAGTGTACCTACTGTATATCTCAGGTTGAAACAATTTTTCACTGGCTCTCCTCAGCCTGATATGGCTGACCTTTAAAGCCCTAAACGGCCTCGGTCCTGTATACCTGAAGGAGCGTCTCCACCCCCATTGTTCAGCCAAGACACTGAAGTCCAGCTCCGAGGGCCTCCTGGCGGTTCCCTCACTGCGAGAAGCCAAGTTACAGGGAACCAGGCAGAGGGCCTTCTCGGTAGTGGCGCCCACCCTGTGGAACACCCTCCCATTCGATGTCAAGGAAATATCTGACTTTTAGAAGACATCCTAAGGCAGCCCTGTTTAGGGAAGTTTTTAATGTTGGATGTTTCATTGTGTTTTTAATATTCTGTTGGGAGCCGCCCAGAGTGGCTGGGGAGACACGGCCAGATGGGTGGGGTATAAATAATAAATTATTATTATCATTATCATTATCATTATCATTATCATTATCATTATTATTTATGCACAAATTGACAAAGTGAAAGTTACTTTGCCATGCGATAAATCAGAGGTAGCTGTGAGTGGAGAATTTTCACAAATCAATGAAGTATTAACCTCTCTCACCCTCTCAAATCCACTACCATTGAGCTTGCTGCCTGTTTGAGTAGTTGCATAAACTTGACCCACCAATAAAGACTTCTGCTTGTATATTGCCTTGGTTGATGTATCGCCTTTTTCTTCAGCAACCGTGTGTCATAAAAGAATTGCCAAGTCTTTGGTGTTTTGGCCTCCCTAATCTGATATGTGCGTGTATGACATAACCTCCCACATTTTTTGCCATCTAGTCCACATGACTGGGAGAAGATGGAAGACGCCACTTACTCAGCCGAGCTGTTAGACGTACCAGGAACAAGCAAGATAGTGACTTTCCTCACAGGTACAACAGATAGTCACTGTCAATATTGCACAATAGCATAAGAAGAAGAAGAGTTTGGATGTGATATCCCACTTTATCACTACCCGAAGGAGTCTCAAAGCGGCTAACATTCTCCTTTCCCTTCCTCCCCCACAACAAACACTCTGTGGGGTGAGTGAGGCTGAGAGACTTCAGAGAAGTGTGACTAGCCCAAGGTCACCCAGCAGCTGCATGTGGAGGAGCGGAGACGTGAACCCGGTTCACCAGATTACGAGTCTACCGCTCTTAACATTTCCTTATCAAAACTTCCCCGCATTTTGGGCACTCCCACCAGATGTGGAAGAATGTGCTCACACTGGGAGCTTATTTTTTTTATATAATTCTCAAGGTGGTTCAATCTGTGCTTTTATATGTCATTATATAGTACAAATTCACAAAGGACACAGCCACATTAATGTAAGAGTATTTCATTGTATTTTAAAGTTTTTATTGTTCTATTAAGTTGCCCAGGGAACTTTGTTATTGGGCAGCATAAAAAGGTTGTAAATAACTACCAAATGTTTTTTATATTAAAAAACAAGATAACATAAACAAACAAACAAAAACAACCAAGGCAGAACCTCCATACAGATGCAAAGAAGAGAAATACAAGTGGTAATATAAGTACAGTCGAAAGACCCCAACTAGATCTGAAATCGGGTTCAGTAATAATTCTTCCAAATATAGCCAACATTGGCATGGAGTGAACGGTATATCGAGTGTTTCTTCATATATGTTACAAAGGGCCTCTATTCTGCAGCAGATGCAGCCTTACCACTGGCAACGTTGAGTTTGTGGGTCAGTTTTTCTAGGGCAGTGATACACAAAGTCTTTTTGGAGCAATGTCCAGTGTGAAGGTCAGAGCATCTGCCCGGCCTTAATGAATTGCTCACCATGCCACAACTGGAAGAAATTGGATCAGGGTTTTTAACAGAAATCCAGAATCTCCTACCCATCTTCAAGTGATGCAAAGGTCTTTTACCCACAGGGTCTGTTATGTACTAAGCTTGGATCCTAGAACAGTGATGGCTAACCTTGACACTTCAGATGTTTTGGAACGACAACTCCCATCATCCCTAGCTAACAGGACCAGTGGTCAGGGATGATGGGAGTTGTAGTCCCAAAACATCTGGAGTGTCAAGGTTAGCCATCACTGTCCTAGAACAATAGGCAGGTAGGATCCTAGAATGCAACAACCTGATTGGCCTGCAGGAGCAGCCCAATCAGACCCCAGGAGGAAGTTAATCAGCCTATTAGGCTGGTAGGATACTAGGATGCAACAACTGATTGGCCGGCGGTACTCATTGTGTAAATAATGTATGTAAAGCCTGAGGTTTGGGGGGGGAAATTCAATCACTGTTCCTATGAGCTGAAATAATGAGCATGAAATTACTACTCAACTCTGTGTATATTTCAGGGTTGCTGCAAAGCTCATGAGGCCTCAGTATGGCCTTAGTACAGGCATCCCCAAACTCGGCCCTCCAGGTATTTTGGGACTACAACTCCCATCATCCCTAGCTAACAGGACCAGGGGTCAGGGATGATGGGAATTGTAGTCCCCAAACATCTGGAGGCCTGAGTTTGGGGATGCCTGCCTTAGTACTTCTCAGAGCTTTGAATCTGTTGTGTGGAGTGTGTTGGTGCGTCTTTAGTGTGAGGGCTGGGGAAGGGGTATGTGCATAGCTGTCAACTTTCGGATTTGAAAATAAGGGATTTTCCCAAACTTTTGGATTTGAAAATAAGGGATGCCGTGAGGGCGGTGCAATGGCACCAAGCAGCCTCGCCACCCTGCGCTCCAGAGGCTGCGCACGAATGGGTGAGCGAAAGAGCGAGCGCGTAGACGGCAGGCAGGCAGGCTGTCTGTCTGGTTGGACGTGAGGGTCTGGCTGCACAAGGCATGCAAGCTCCGCCCCCAGTCGGTCTCAGACTCCTTATTGGCAGCTGAGCAATACAGCTGAGAAGCCTCCCTGGCCGGCAGGGAGGGAGAGGAGCTGCTTCCTTTGAAATCCGGGAAATTTAAGGGATATCAACAATCCGGGATAGCAGCGGGAAACGGCATTGGAATAAGGGAGATTCCCGCAAAAAAATGGAGGGTTGACAGCTATGGGTGTGTGTGTGTCACATTTTGGGCTTGTTCCCTTTCCTTCCACCCATTCGACAAATCAGTGTCCGACCTGTAGGTTGTGTGTCGAAATACTCTTGCAGCTCACTTTTTGGTATGAGATGTTGGACGGCCCTGAAGTGCAGGATACATAAGGGATGCAGGTGGCGCTGTGGTCTAAAACCACTGAGCCTCTGGGTTTGGCGTGACGGAGTTTGAAAGCACGCCAGTGGAAGTCCCAGCAAAGGAAGAATGGATACAAAAACATACGGAATATGCAGAAATGGCGAAACTTACCAGAAGAATAAGAAATCAACCAAGATAACAAACGGTTTATAAAAGAATGGAAATGGTTCCTTGAATATTTACAGACAAACTGTAAACAGATAAGAACTGTAGTGAAGCAACGAAATTATAATTGTAATCTTTGGTTTAGAACTGCAGTAGAGTTGTAACATCTCAAATGTCCCTTTAATTGGGGGAATGTTGGTTTTTGGGTTATCACCTCCTGCTAGTGGAATAGGGAGTAAACCTCACCTGATTTATATGTAAGAAAGAGCGGAACACAATTTCAGCTGTGTTAAGAGCCTCACCCCTGTCCGGGGAAATTGGAGGGAGGGGTCTTTACCTGATTACTTTGAAATGCAATTAAAACTGCAGCTGTGTGATTCCCTGACACCTAGAAGATATATGGCTTTTACTTTCTGATAGGCCAACAAGTAATTGGATCTCTGAGTCGAATGGCTAATTGCTGAAACCCCACGTGGGGTAGGTTTGTATATAATCTTAGTGAATTGTTATGGGAGTCGCTTTTAGCCGTCTGGGCTACTAGTCACTACTGGGAATTCTGCCTCCTAACTTTGATGCAGTGTCCTTGCCAATGAGGAGAGGGACTTTTTCTCTTTTAAGTTCTGAGTTGTGAGTATAAGAAATAGCTAATGATATTAAATACCTTTTTTATTTTGTATTCTTGTAACCTGAGGCTTGAGAATTGTATGGTTATGATTTAGTTTAAAGTTCTTTTAATAAATCTCTGAAAAGACGTTTTGTCTATGTTTTGTTTCCTCTTGACTGACAAAGCTAAACTGGTGCTTTCCGCTTGGGTACCCTACCTGTTGAATTTTGCCCGTGACGAAAGTAGACGGGGGCTGTGCAGGCTAGAACGGTCAGGGCTTTCCCCTTTTCCCAGGACTGACAGCCAGACTAAAAAGGGGTGGTGGCAGCATTACTGAGATTTTGTGGGGGTTTAGAGTGCAAACCCCTTACCCTGCATTGGGGTGGGTGTGGCTGGTGAGTTGAGCCCTCCCCCCCCCCCCATTACTACAAGAACATTGGCAGGCTTATGGTAAGAACCTGCAGTTTCATAACAGTATCCTATATAATAATCTTGCTATGTCCCTGCTTTTCCGTGTGTCACGGAAGTGCGTTCTGCGCATGTCACACGGGGACGCAGGGATTGGAGGGGGCGGAGAGGGGGGCGGGACGACGCAGAGACACTTCCAGCCGGGCGAAACTGCGCCACCGCCATTGCCGGGCCGCCACCGCCGCCGCTGCCACCTCGACGGAGGAGCCCCGAGGAGGAGGAGGAGGATGGCCGGCCCGGCCTGGAGGCAGCGGCGGCGAGGAGGACGAGGACGCCGCCCCGCAACCTCCTCGCCCCGGCCGCCGCCGCTGGCTGCCTCCGCGGCTCGGGTCCCGCTCGCCCCGGCTAGAGCCCGTTATCAACGGGCTGAATTCAACTAGTACAGTATATTTAAAGTAGTTGAATAAATGAGCAAATTAAGTTAATTTGGATACGCAAAAGAAAAATTTAAGGAACCGCAGAAAGAGGGGGAAGGAAGTCGAGTTTTAAATGTCAAAGGATTGTAAATCTGAAGAATTGGTATCTGAAGAAGTGTGCATGCACATGAAAGCTCATACCAAGAACAAACTTAGTTGGTCTCTAAGGTGCTACTGGAAGGAACCAACACGGCTACCTACCTGTAACTTGATATATTATGATTTTTTATTTTGTTTTGACAAAGGATTGTAAAGTTAGTGAAATGTATAAACCTGAAAAGCTTAAATAATTTTTTTTTTAAAAAAGGCTAACTAGGCAATGCTTTTTTTAAAAAAAAACCATTATTGAATTTTATTTATACTTTAGTGGAAAGAACTAGGCAATGCTAATGTTCACACACAGAGAGAGAGCGGGCGGGTACAATACTAAAACTTCCCTTTCTCCATTGGAGAGGGCGCTCTTGCGCGCTCCGCGTTTCGGATCCGCCCCGACGTGGGCTGGGCTACCTGGGCTGGGCTACCCGGACAACCCTTCCCTCTCGGCCCGGGGCGGCGCTTCGTTTTTCGGCGTGCTCTTGCTGGGCGGCGACGGCGGTGAGTCCGGGTCGACGGGGCGGGCGAGCGGGAGGACGAGGGTCTTCGGAGCCGAGCCGAGCTTCCCAGAGCCGTGCGCCCCGCTCCTGCTCGGCCCTTTCCCCGGCTCTTGGGCCCGGCGGCCCCTGGCTCAGCTCGGGCGCCGCGGGCCAAGTTCCTCCCTCTTTTTGCCCTTCGCGGGCGGCTCCCTGCCCCGGAGGCGAAGCGGCTGCTGGCGGCTCCCGGGCCTCGAGTGCGAATCCTGCCGGCTGCAAGCCGCTGCTGGTCGGGCTGAGATTGTGGCAAAGCTTGACAGCGCGTTTGTTAAAAACGGCAGGGTTTGTGAGCAAAACCCGGCCAAGCATAGTCATCAAAGGGGACCCTGGGCACCATCTAGTCCAGCCCCTTGCAATGAAGGAATATGCAGCTGTCCCGCGCGGGGATCGAACCTGCAACCTTGGCGTTCTTAGCACCACGCTCTCACCAACTGAGCTAAACATGCCAGAAGATGGGGCTTTTGTCCAGGGCTGGCAGGATGCTGGATGGCAGGACCAGCCCCTTGGCTGGAGGTGGGGGTGGGTGGGTTGGCGGCAAGTATACTTTTTGCATAATGTGCATAATTTGTGCATAATTTTGCATAATGTGCATAATTTTGCCCGATATGAAGCATGTCGGGCAGCAACTGGTTTGCGATTTCCTAGCGCAGTTACCATTCTCCCAAACCACATGCTTGCCTTTTCACATGAGCAGTTGACTCAGTGGGGAGGGGCTTGCTCCCTTGGTGGCAAACCGGACGCCTCTGGAACGAAGCGTGGACTTGACCTGATATATCTGGGGCAAATCACGCCGCCTGCAACCTGCACCGGAGGACTGAGCCTTGCAAGGGATGTGGGCACGGCAGTTGAATATATCACCGTTGTACAGTTTAATTTGTTGGGGTGAAAGGACATCAGGTTGCAGATAAGCCGTCCCTGTGTGTGTTTGGACTTTACACCTTAACAGCTCTTGGTGGGGCAACTTTACGCAAGGGGAACTCGTTCGCTGTTGCTTTTTCCTTCCAGACCAGGCATTCAAGTCCTTGGGGCCTCAACTTTGCCCAGACTTGGCTGCCGCGCAAAGTGCAATTTCCTTTGTCACTGAGACAGAGGGAAAATCCTGCGAAAAGGCAGCCTCTGCCCCAGAGCATTTTATAGCTGCCCGCTGGGCATCCTTTGGTCTTTGTCTTCCTGCTTTCCAGTACTTCAAGCTCAGGCGGTTCCTCTGGGTGCATTGCTGGGATTTTCAGCCTACGCAGCCTAGGATTTCTGCTAGACCGCCTCTCCTGGTATGCCCCGTGTAGGACCTTAAGGTCCTCAAATAATAACATTTTGGAGGTCCCGAGCCACAAGGATGCTAGGCTGGTTGCAACTAGGGCCAGGGCCTTCTCAGTACTGGCCCCGACTTGGTGGAACGGTCTGTCACAAGAGACCAGGGCCCTGCGGGATTTGGCATCTTTCCGCAGGGCCTGCAAGACAGAGCTGTTCCGCCTGGCCTTTGGGTTGGTTTTAGTTTAACCCTGATGTTTCATTCCTTTATGGTTTGATTGGTGGGCTACTTAAAAATGAGGCTGCATTTTAAACTTTAAATCGTATTTTAACCTGCATTTTAATTGATTGTTTTGTATGTTTTGTTGTGATTTTATGGGTGTTAGCCGCTCTGAGCCCGGTCTTGGCTGGGAAGGGCGGGGTATAAATAAAAATTTATTATTATTTAGAGTATTGTGGGAGGGGGGGTGTTGCTTGAGAAAAGCCTCCCCTGAGTGTGTAGATTTCAACTTCATAGGCAAGGTTGACAGATACCCAGAGATCTGGGGTGATCTGGTTAAGACAGTGTGGAGTATCTGGCATGTTTGATGCAGGCATTTGAAGATAGAGAATACCAGGGGAAAACGTGTCAGTAGTTTGAAACTGTGCTTGCACCCTGGCGCATGTATGTGCTGCAACAGCAGCTCTTCATTCCTCGATTCTGCAAGGACTTATTGCAAAGGCATCGTCTGTCTGATCTGAACATGCGCAGACTGACACAATAATCTAGAGCCAGGAGCATTTTGGGGCACATTAATTTCCTTAACAGCCACTAAAATCAGACATTGCCCTCATGGGGCTTGTTTATGGCGGAGAGATAACATCGTTGTCCTCTGGAAAAATAGTGCTGGCTCTCATTTCTGACTCCTCAAGAGGCATTTTGATTGCTCTAGCTAGAATAGTAGATTTAGCTAGAGGTTAACAGGTTTTTCATGGGGGTCAGAAAATGACCGACAGCAGCATTGCTAAATCTCAGGAGGGAGGGAGCTCAGTAGCAGAGGCACCACCACAGAAAAGGCCGTGCCGTTACTTGCTGTTTCATTATATTTGCATTGCTTAATCCGTTGCTTTAATTATTCTAAAACCATAAGCCACATTTCTCATTTTACAGCTGAAAGAAGGAACTGAAATTACTACAAGAAAAAGGGAATAAAGAAATAGGTATAGGCCTTTGCCCCAAATGATGTGAACAACTGCCTGGGGCTACAACCCTATAGTTACTTAAAGGTAAAGGTACCCCTGACCATTAGGTCCAGTCGTGTCCAACTCTGGGGTTGCAGCGCTCATCTCGCTTTATTGGCCGAGGGAGCCAGCGTACAGCTTCCGGGTCATGTGGCCAGCATGACTAAGCCGCTTCTGGCGAACCAGAGCAGCGCACGGAAACGTCGTTTACCTTCCCGCCAGAGCGGTACCTATTTATCTACTTGTACTTTGACGTGCTTTCGAACTGCCAGGTGAGCAGGAGCTGGGACCGGTAGCAATGGGAGCTCACCCCGTGGCGGGGATTTGAACCGCTGACCTTCTGATCGGCAAGCCCTAGGTCAGGGGTAGGCAACCTAAGGCCCATGGGCCAGATGCGGCCCATTCGCCTTTTAAATCCATCTTGCGGATGGTCTGGGAATCTGTGTTTTTACATGAGTAGAATGTGTTCTTTTATTTAAAATGCATCTCTGGGTTATTTGTGGGCACTGCCTGGTGTTCTTACATGAGTAGAATGTGTCCTTTTATTTAAAATGGATCTATTTACTTGCACTTTGACGTGCTTTCGAACTGCTAGGTTGGCAGGAGCAGGGACCGAGCAACAGGAGCTCACCCCGTCGCTGGATTCGAACCGCCGACCTTCTGATCACCAAGCCCTAGGCTCTGTGGTTTAACCCACAGCTCCACCCTCGTCCCTTGCCACCCGCGCCCCTTACTGAGTTAATTACTCAGTTATTGAGGGAAAATTCCACTGAATTTTGCAGGTCTTACTTCCAAGCAAACATGGAAGTCAAGCAGGGCAGGGAGAGCGAAAGAGCAGAATATGCCCTGGGAGGAACGTGCAGCTGATCTGCACCAAAACTTTGTGCATTTTAACTGAGGAGAAAACAGAGAATGTGGGCTGCAATGCAGACTGTGCTCTCCCCTCTCCAGAATATCAGCAAGGCTCGTCCCTTAACCCCACTGCGTATCTTCCCCTTTGGTGGTTGCACCGAACGCAAATAAGACTGCCAGGTGGATGAACGCAACTCACCCCCGTTCTGAAATTAAGATTGGAGATCAGCGAATTCAGGAGGAAGGCAGCAGAAATGCAGGTTGAGTGGAAGTGGATTAAAGGCACAGCTAGTTCTGTTTACAATACATTTCAGTATGTTCTTCCGACCCCTTACACCCAGTGCCGACATATCAAGGGCTTTTGGCATCATTTCTCTACTTGGAGTTAGGGTAGCATTGGAACTGGAAGCCGGCTTCTGAGTTGCCGGACTGCAGAGACCGGCTTCCACTGTGTTTGTGCTCTGCTCCTTTGTGCACCCGCTCCTTTGGGACGCGGGTGGCGCTGTGGGTTAAACCACAGAGCCTAGGGCTTGCTGATCAGAAGGTCGGAGGTTCGAATCCCCGCCACGGGGTGAGCTCCCGTTGCTCAGTCCCTGCTCCTGCCAACCTAGCAGTTCGAAAGCACGTCAAAGTGCAAGTAGATAAATAGGTACCACTCCGGCGGGAAGGTAAACGGCGTTTCCGTGCGCTGCTCTGGATCGCCAGAAGCGGCTTAGTCATGCTGGCCACATGACCTGGAAGCTGTACCCCGGCTCCCTCGGCCAATAAAGCGAGATGAGCGCCGCAACCCCAGAGTCGGTCATGACTGGAACTAATGGTCAGGGGTCCCTTTACTTTTACCTTTGTATTACTCTCAAATCCCTTCCCTATTGTGCTCAGGGCCAGGAGGCTTCTCGCTGTGACCTGTTGTCTGTCTGTTGCTACCAGAGTGATGGGTGCTTGCCCACTCTGTGTGTCTTGGCAGGATGGGGCGGGACGGGGAGCGATTCTGATTCTTGGGCTTGGACTAACCTTCCCCTTTTCCCTCTCCTCAGTGCCAAGATGGTGGTTCTCTCGAAGGAATACGGCTATGTGTTGCTCACCGGTGCTGCCAGTTTCGTCTTGGTAACACACCTTGCCATCAATGTGGGGAAAGCCCGCAAGAAATATAATGTTCAGGTGAGAATTGCTGCATCAAGTCCCTGGGAAGACAAGAGTACAGACGCAGCATATCCAATATAATCTGATCATTCTGCTTATTTCCTTTGGGGTCTGTTTTTCCTTTTTTCAAAGAAACATGGTTTTTTAAAAAAATTCCTTCCAGTAGCACCTTAGAGACCAACTAAGTTTGTTATTGGTATGAGCTTTTGTGTGCATGCACGTATCTAAAGAAGTGTGCATGCACATGAAAGCTCATACCAAGAACAAACTGAGTTGGTCTCTAAGGTGCTACTGGAAGGAATTTTTTTATTTTGTTTTGACTATGACAGACCAACACGGCTATCTAACTGTTACATGTTTTTTTAGACCTCATGGCCAGTGGTGTAGGATTGTTCCCCTTTGCTGGCTGGAAAGTGGGTGGGTTTTACACCCACTTTCCTTTGATGCGCTCTTGAGTAAGCCATGCGGCAAATGGCAACACAGCAGGCAGCTAATGCTACTTTCTGAATAGAATAGAAGAGAATAGAGAATAGAGAATAGAGAATAGAGAATAAGAGAAGAGAAGAGAAGAGAAGGGAGGGGAGGGGAGGGGAGGGGAGAGGGGAGGGGAGGGGAGGGGAGGGGAGGGGAGGGGAGGGGAGGGGAGGGGAGGGGAGGGGAGAGGAGAGAGGAGAGAGGAGAGAGGAGAGGAGAGGAGAGGAGAGGAGAGGAGAGGAGAGAGGAGAGGAGAGGAGAGGAGAGAGGAGAGAGGAGAGGAGAGGAGAGGAGAGGAGAGGAGAGGAGAGGAGAGAGGAGAGGAGAGGAGAGGAGAGGAGGAGAGAGGAGGAGAGAGGGAGAGGAGAGGAGAGGAGAGGAGAGGAGAGGAGAGGAGAGGAGAGGAGAGGGGAGAGAGGAGAGGAGAGGAGAGGAGAGGAGAGAGAGGAGAGGAGAGAGAGGAGAGGAGAGAGAGGAGAGGAGAGAGAGGAGAGAAGAGGAGAGAGAGGAGGAGGAGAGAGGGAGAGGAGAGAGGAGAGAGGAGAGAGGAGAGAGGAGAGAGGAGAGAGGAGAGAGGAGAGAGGAGAGAGGAGAGAGGAGAGAGGAGAGAGGAGAGAGGAGAGAGGAGAGAGGAGAGAGGAGAGAGGAGAGAGGGAGAGAGGAGAGAGGAGAGAGGAGAGAGGAGAGAGGAGAGAGGAGAGAGGAGAGAGGAGAGAGGAGAGAGAGAGAGAGGAGAGAGAGAGGAGAGAGGAGAGAGGAAGAGGAGAGAGAGAGAGAGGAGGAGAGAAAGAGAGAGAGAGAATAGAGAAGAGAGAATAGAGAGGATAGAGAATAGAGAATAGAGAATAGAGAATAGAGAATAGAGAATAGAGAATAGAGAATAGAGAATAGAGAATAGAGAATAGAGAATAGAGAATAGAAGAATAGAGAATAGAGAATAGAGAATAGAGATAGAGAATAGAGAATAGAGATAGAGAATAGAGAATAGAGAATAGAGAATAGAGAATAGAGAATAGAGAATAGAGAATAGAGAATAGAGAATAGAGAATAGAGAATAGAGAATAGAGAATAGAGAGAATAGAGATAGAGAATAGAATAGAGAATAGAGAATAGAGAATAGAATAGAGAATAGAGAATAGAGAATAGAGATAGAGAATAGAGAATAGAGAATAGAGAATAGAGAATAGAGAATAGAGAATAGAGAATAGAGAATAGAGATAGAATAGAGAATAGAGAATAGAGAATAGAATAGAGAATAGAGAATAGAGAAGAGAATAGAGAAGAGAATAGAGAAGAGAATAGAGAATAGAGAAGAGAATAGAGAATAGAGAATAGAATAGAGAATAGAGAATAGAATAGAGAAGAGAATTGAATAGAGAATAGAATAGAGAATAGAATAGAGAATAGAATAGAGAATAGAATAGAGAATAGAATAGAATAGAGAATAGAATAGAGAATAGAATAGAATAGTCCTTGTCCTTGTCCCTGTCCCCTTCAGGGACAACGAAATTACTTGGCTGCTCCATCCACCCAGATAGGGCACTCCACGCAAAAACAAAACAACTACAAAAAACACTGATTAAAACCATACAGTATGATAAAACATAACAGGTAAGATTAGATGACTTCAAAGTCCAGGCTCCCCATTCAAGACCGAGATCACTCTGGAGAAGAAGCTGTTCCTAAGACGGCTTTGTTCTTGTCGTCATCGTCCTGTATCTCCGTCCCGATGGCAAGAGCTCAAAGAGACGGTGACCAGGATGCGATGGATCTTTTACTATGTCCAGTGCCTTTCTGTGGCACCTCATGGTATAAATCTGCTCTAAGGTGGAGAGCGAGCAGCCAACAATGCTCTCTGCTGCCTTAACAACTCTGCACAACCCCATCCTGTCCTGGGTAGTACAGCTTCCGTACCACACACATAAGCCATAAGTGAGCACGCTCTCAATGGCACAGTGATAGAAGGCAAGCAGCAGCTTTTGTGGAAGATGGTGACATGCTGCCTCAGTGGAACCTCCATAGTCAAAGGCAGTGTACCTCTGAGTGCCAGTTGCTGAGAGGGCTCTGCCCTTCATGCTCTGCTTAGCGCAAACGCCCAAGTAGCACTTGGATTGCCGTTGGTGGAAATGGCCTAGATGGCCCTTGAATCTGTTCCAGTTCTGGTGTTTGCACGCATTATTTAGGCAGGCTTTGAAGATGGCTTGGGGCGTCCTTGACAGTAGATTTGATCTTCACATCACAGCTTCCAACTCTCTCTGGTTTTTTCGTCTGTGAGGACTTGGGCGAGGAATTTGTGAGTTGGCTTTTGCAAACGCCCATAGCTAGCAGCGCTGCACAAATGTTTCTAATCTGAAAGCTGCCGCTAGCATTGCTTGGGGAGGTGAGACATTTTCCAGGGTCTCCGAAACAGAGGAGTCTTGTTGGAAACCCTCCGCTCCAATTTGTGCACAGAAAAAACATCCTCTCCTCTCTTCCTGGAAGGCTTTGGTGCCGCAATTGGGAAGGAGGCCAAAGGGTGTGTCTGCCCTGCTCTTCCGTTGGTGAGTCATAAGCCTCTCTAAAAACAACTGGAGCTGGGCTTTGTACATGGTTTCTCATGGGGGACTTCAGCCATAAGACTGGCAAGCTGTGTCCCTACCACTCCTCTTCCTTGGCACTCTCGCATCTGTGCATAGCTGTCAACCCTCCCTTTTTTTGGCGGGAAACTCCCTTATTCCAATGCCGTTTCCCGCTGCTATCCCGGATTGTTGATATCCCTTAATTTCCCGGATTTCAAAGGAAGCAGCTCCTCTCCCTTCCCTGCCGACCAGAGAGGCTCCTCAGCTGCGTTGCTCGGCTGCCAATAAGGAGTCTGAGACCGACTGGGGGCGGAGCTTGCATGCCTTGTGCAGCCAGACCCTCACGCCCAACCAGACAGACAGACAGCCTGCCATCTATGCGCTCGCTCTTTCGCTCACCCGTTCGTGCGCAGCCTCTGGAGCGCAGGGGTGGCGAGGCTACTTGGTGCCATTGGCACCGCCCTCGCGGCATCCTTATTTTCAAATCCGAAGGTTGACAGCTATGCTTCTGTGTTAGTTCACTCCCTGCAAAGAGCCTTTGAAATGCACTTTGCAGGCAAACATAAAGGGAGAAGAAGCAACTTGGGAGGGAGGGTTGCCACTGTTTTGTTTGGGCTCTGATTCCCCCCTGTGGCGAGTGACCTGGGTTGTTTCACCTGCTACTGTTTGCTGAACCCTTTGTTGACTTTTGCTTGAGACACCATGGCTTCTTCCGGGTCTGGCCGGGGAAAAAGGAGTTTCTTCCTCTGCTGCCATGGTGGGAAGGCTTGCAGCAGAAGGCAAGGGAAAGATGGCAGCAAACAGCAGGAAAGTCCCGCACAGAAGGAGCACGCTCAGACACAACGTTTAATTCACCCGCCTAACATGGTATGTCTATGAATGTGTGTTTCCGGCAAAGTGCAAAACAGAAGCCCAATCAGTCAGTGGCTGCTATAGCTCCATTCTGGGCGTGGCCATTGGGTGTGGGAATAGAGTAACACATTGATCACTAGGTAGCACGTGGAACACTTAAACGGCTCGGGACCCGCAATACCTCAAGGGCCGCTTCTTTCCATATGAACCTACCCAGACCCCGAGATCATCTTCTGAGGCCCTCCTTTTGTGCCTCTTCCTCGAGAGGCCCGAAGGGTGGCAACACAAGAACGGGGCCTTCTCTGCAGTGGCTCCCCGTCTGTGGAATGCTGTCCCCCAGGGAGCTTCGCCTGACGCCTTCATTATACACCTTTAGGGCGCCAGGCAGAAATGTTCCTTTTTAACCAGGCCTTTGGTTGATCTGATTGACATCCCATATCTTTTTAAAAGTGGCTCTTTGGGGGGGCTATTGGGTTGTTGTTTTTATTTTTTATGTATTTTGTGGTTTTATATTTGATTTTATTCTGTGAACCGCCCTGAGACCCCTGGATATAGGGCGGTATATAAATTACAAGTGGAACGCAGGTGGCGCTGTGGTCTAAACCACAGAGCCTAGGGCTTGCCGATCGGAAGGTCGGCGGTTCGAATCCCCGCGACGGGGTGAGCTCCCGTTGCTCGGTTCCCTGCTCCTGCCAACCTAGCAGTTCGAAAGCATGTCAAAGTGCAAGTAGATAAATAGGTACTGCTCTGGCGGGAAGGTAAACGCGGTTTCCGTGTGCTGCTCAGGTTCGCCAGAAGCGGCTTTGTCATGCTGGCCACATGACCTGGAAGCTGTCTGCGGATAAACAACCGGCTCCCTCTGCCTATAAAGCGAGATGAGCGCCACAACCCCAGAGTCATCCGCGACTGGACCTAACGGTCAGAGGGTACCTTTACCTTTTATAAATTACAACAAACAACAACTTTCTCTTCCAACGCCATGGTTGATGAGGTGTGGACATTTACTTTCTCTCTTTCTCTCTCCCCCCTCCCCTCACTAACCTCCCTCAAAAGTACCCAACCATGTACAGCACAGACCCTGAAAATGGACACCTCTTCAACTGTATCCAGAGGGCACACCAGAACACGTGAGTAGCCCTCAGCACGAGGGGTTTAATTTTGCTTTCTTAAATGTTTAATGCCTCGAGTGGTGCAACTGCTGCTGCTTTGGGGAACCCTGTCCATTCTCAGTGCAGCAATCCCTCCATGTAACAGGCGTGATAAAAACACTTGGGGAAATCCATATTCTAAACGCCTGTCCCAGCTGTAGAATCATAGAATCTTAGCGTTGGAAGGGACCCCAAGGGTCATCTAGTCCAACCCCCTGCAATGCAGGAATCTCAACTAAAGCATCATGACAGGTGGCCATCCAACCTCTGCTTAAAAACCTCCAAGGAAGGAGAGTCCACCACCTTCCAAGGGAGTCAAATGGCTCTTACCATCAGAAAGTTCTTCCTGGTGTTTAGCTGGAATCTCCTTTCTTGGAACTTGAAGCCATGGGTTCGAGTTGTACCCTCCAGAGCAGGAGAAAACAAGCCTGTTCCCTCTCTGTGTGTCAGCCCTGAGATAGTCTTTTGACTGTTGAGTGTCTTGCTACGGCCAGTGGCTTGACAGCAAAAGGCTTGTCTGAGGCAGGTGGTCCCTGGGTGGTTCAGGAGTCTGCATTGCTGGAGCTCAGAGCTCATGCAACAGCCAGGAAGGTGGGTTAACGAAATCCTGGGGAAATTTTTTGCTGACCCTTCCTGTCAAGGGAGGGCATGCGTTCCTACATCAATATATGTTGGGAGTCCCCTGTTTTGGCCTTGTTTTCTTTGTTTTAGTTTGGTTCTTTTGTTTGGTTGCCCTTTTTTTGGACCTTTGCACATCAACTGTGTGCCTGCCTCGGCCTTCCTTTTCTCCCCTTTATACTAATCCTTGATATTCTGCTCTGAACCTCCTCTTAATTCATGTGTGCACATCCCAGAGGTTGGAATGGGGAAGATGCAATAAGGGATACACTGTACAGAAGAGCAATCTTTGTCTCCATAGCACCCTGACAGAGCTGCAGAGGCCCGATTCTCCCATAACAGGAAGGAATCATTGCAAGCGTGCAAATTATTCAGGGACAGCTGTGAAATCTGCTGCCTTCTTCCTTGCAGTCTCTTGTTGATGATGATGATGATAATAATAATAATACAGTGGTACCTCGACTTACGACGATAATGCGTTCCGACGCGATTTTCGTAAGTCGAAAAAAATTCGTAAGTCGAATCCCCATAGGAATACATGGGGGGGGGGAAATTTGTAAGTCGAAAAATCCGGGTCAAAAATTTGTAAGTCGAAAAAATCCTATTAAAAGCGGCCGCGCGACGTCTTTTCGTAAGTCGAAAAAATTCGGATGCGGCGGGCCGTTTTGTTTTACCGGAAGTCACTCGTAACTCGAAAAAAAAACGTAAGTGGAGTTACTCGTAAGTCGAGGTACCACTGTAATTTACTATTTATACCCCGACCATCTGGCTGGCTTTCCCCAGCCACCCTGGGCGGCTTCCAACAGAACATTAAAATGCAGTAATCTATTAAACGTTAAAAAGCCTCCCTAAACAGGGCTGCCTTCAGATGTCTTCTAAAAGTCAGAGAGTTGTTTATTTCCTTGACATCTGATGGGAGGGGCGTTCCACAGGGCGGGTGCCACCACCGAGAAGGCCCTCTGCCTGGTTCCCTGTAACTTGGCTTCTCGTAGTGAGGGGAACCACCAGAAGGCCCTCGGCACTGGACAGAATGATGTCCTGGTCTCTGAGCCAGCTGGCACGAATGAAGGAGCTCATTCCAGGCCATTTAAAAACAAACAAAGCCACAACGCACACCACTGTCTCTGTTCTTGCAGGTTAGAAGTGTATTCCCCCTTCTTATTCTTCCTTGGAGTGAGCGGAATCTACTTCCCCGGTAAGTACCAAGATGAGAGACTTTGGGGTTTGTTTTTTTCAAACTGCCGACCTTCTGATCGGCAAGCCCCTAGGCTCTGTGGTTTTAACCCACAGCGCCACCCACCCGTGTCCCGTATAACAAAACTTAGTTGGTCTCTTAAGGTGCTACTGAAGGAATTTTTTTTATTTTGTTTAGACAGGGAAGGTCTGCTCAACTTTAGATCATGAACATGTTTACAAAAACCTCAAACTGGTGTGCTTTCCCACCCTCGCCTTTTCAAATTTGGGAGCAAGAGAGAGAGAGAGAGAGCTCTTCTCCTTTCACTTTTAAATTAGTCCTCAAGATATCCTGGACCCAAGTTGTCAGTGGCTTTGAACCTAGCCCAGTAGCAGAAGGGCAGCCAGGGCTTTAGTGTTGGTGTTACATGCTGTCGTCCCCCTGGCCCTCATCCATATTCTTGTTGCCATATTCTGAAGAAGAGTTTGGATTTGATATCCCTCTTTATCACTACCCGAAGGAGTCTCAAAGCGGCTCACATTCTCCTTTCCCTTCCTCCCCCTCAACAAACACTCTGTGAGGTGAGTGGGGCTGAGAGACTTCAGAGAAGTGTGACTAGCCCAAGGTCACCCAGGCAGCTGCATGTGGAGGGAGAGGGACGCGAACCCCGGTT